>OX183138.1:29464984-30101651 GCA_945261195.1 Cryptosula pallasiana | reverse complement strand
TTTATATAATCAAAGAAAATTCAATTGTTTGATGTTTAGTAAAACATTATCAATCATAAATGGACTGGAGATCTATTGTCAATAGAGCAAACCAGCAAATCGGCTTGGAATTTTCAAAGCGTGTGAACGATTTCACAAGGCGTTCAGAAGATTACTAAGACTTCCGACTATTTCAAAAGCGTTCCAACAGTTTACAAATCGTTTAGGCGTTTTAAAACGCAAAACACAAAACGTTCTGAGCCACCATTGGTCAACAGACAGTATTAGCGAAACCTGAATTTTTTTCACTCCTCTCCACCTACAATACTGACAGTATCTATGGTTTGATAACAGATGGCAAATTCAAACTCCTCCATCCGTCAAATTGATCCGACGTACCGCTTTTTTACTTTTTGAGCCTAGAAACTTAGACGCTTATACCCAATTGACACTTGAGTTATAAAAATAGGATCGTCTCCTCATCCATTATTACTATTGTGAAAAATTTAAATTAACAAATATATCTGGTTTGAGAACAAAACGACATTCAAGCCTTGCCATACGTTAGATCAATCCAATGGAATGTTTTACAGCAGTTTTTATTTGTCTCAGTGTAGCAGTTTAGGCGTACATTCACGTGGAATGGCGGACGTTAAGAGTATTCGCGACCTGTTCGTCGAACAAAATACAAAAAAATAATGGGTGTTCGTAATTTAATATGTCGCGTAAGCAACGGAACATTAGTTTAGAACAACATAATATTTAAAGAAATGTTATAGTTTACCGAACAAATCATAAGGAAGGTAACTCCCAATTTTTGAAATAATCAGGAAAATAATAAAACTTGAACTGCTACAAACTGGAATAGTTTGTCAAGCTGCCCTTTAGTTTAGTAAATTTTGAACCCTTGCAATCATTTTGAATTATTTTTCAAAGTTATAAAATCGGTCTATGAAAATGAAAAAAATCAACTCGCTCATTCTTATTTATTTATTGTTCAGTTTCATTCGCGACCTACGAACAATATAAATAAATACTTGCTGATTATTTTTTTATTCATTGAGCTACTTTTTGCTGACCCACGAGTTCCGAACAAAATGATTATTTATTGATTAAATTTATTGCCGGTCTGATTATTTTTATTGCAACGTGTTCGGCAAACAGAAGTCGCGAATACTCTTATTCAGACCGACATACAGACACATGTTTTCATGCTTACTTATAAAGCTAGATCAAAAGAAGATGATGTAATGATATACGGTATTGATAATTAATAATAATGATAATTTTAAACTTCAAATCATCATTGACCATCAAATAAAATGAAAAACCCCTCTTCTTGTTCAGCTCAAAAATTATTTCAACAATTAAGCAAGCGACAGCAATGACATGATAATGGTTATTAACGATTATTAATTATCATTGTTGTGGCTGCTTGTTTGATTCTTTATGGGATTAGCAACATTATTATAAATATTATTATGACTATGCTGCTTGATCTCATATCCCTTCCTGTTGATTGGTGGCATCTATAATTTGAATCGAATAATTGACAACCATGATGTCCATTATGATTACCTTTTAACCATTAAAATGTGCCTACTACTAATTATGTGAGTTGTTATGTTTGTTAGTACGTGGTTGTTATCATTCTCAGTAAGCTCATCAACAGAGAAAATTATTATTCAATTGAGAAAATTGTAATTGTATCATTCAAAACAATAAATGACTATTTGTGTGAAAAGGTTGAAGTACAATACCAACATTTTTATTATCCTAGCAGTTTGTGTAAATATATTCAAATAGGAACTTTTATTTTGCAGTGTTGCTCGGAGTTTTCTACGTATGCCTCTACACATGTCTCTTCGCATTTATCATGCTCTGCATTACGGTATTTTTCGAGACACTGAATAACACAGAACCCAAATGGTATGGCGAGTCATCCCTCACGTTAAATAACCCAGGTAATGAACCTATATCACAAGCTTGTTTTGTCCCTATTCCAATGTCATCTCATATAGATCAAGTATTTGTGAACATCATCAGTCTCTATTATATCCAGTGTTGCTGTCTGTTCACTCTGTTTGTTAGCTCAGTATTTTGACCACAATAGGTTTGGGACTGCGACCCGTACCCCAGTATGATTCCACTTTGATTAGATTCCAGCAGGGAAAGCCGAGCAGTTATAAACCTTACACTGACCACCTGGAGGCATTTCTGTTACGTAAGTGTTTCTTTAATCCAAAAACTTTGATGATGGATAGATTATTGTTCTTGAGAGCTGGCAGTCTTGTGAAATCTTTAAATTATCCATCAGTTATTCAAGTTTCTATGCAGTAAGTTTATTTTCACACTAAATTTCCACCGATTCTATAAAAGCAAAGTCATCCTAAGTTGCTTTGATAACTTTTCAGAAATTGCTTGCATGTTGCAGCTATGTGTATCGCGACGGTGAACTTTAAAATGTTAAAGGTTGTATACATTTGTAATAAGTATTTGTAAATGTATGCGATACATGGTATTTGTGATTTCTTTTATAGTCCATGACACAAAATTTGTTGATTGACTAAACTCATTTTTTTTTACAACTAGATATGATTATTTTGTATCGTTGTGTAATGCGTTTATTATAAAACACAGAGTTTTTCATTGTTTGCCAAGATTGTGTAAAATATAATATGATTGATGAACATTTTAAACGTAATAGAAAGTCATAAATTGACATTGCGTTATATACAAGTTGATTATTTTGTCTATTGAGTTATATACTAGTTATATGTGTCATTGTCTATGGATAGCACATATCTATGGCATACTTCTATAGTGGTAGGCATCCATCTTGTATGTAATTTGTATGCATCCCTGTAACTGTTAATTGTAAGGGAAAAGCATCACAATTTTATTGTACAATAAATCTTTTTTCTTGTCACTGATTCCAATAATCCTCTGATATGCACAGTACATCTAGTTGTGTTGTAATCACTGATGTAATACAGATGGCCATGTTGTAATAACGGCTGTAGTACATCTAGCTTGGGTAGGCATTGCTAGATGTCACATCAATTACGTGCTCTATTTTGCTCTTCCCAATTATAAAAGCTTCATTACTTTGTAAAAAAGTTGTTCAGGTTTCAAATCAGGTATTTTAAATATTTTACTCCCCGCACAGTTTTGAATAGTTTAGTTGATGGCAAATCGGTTGTTCTGGAGACATTTGATAGCATCTGGTGCCGTTTATGGATAGCTGTGTACTTATCTGAGTGTCCACGACCTTTTAGAGTATGAAAATGAGCTGACTATTGGCCGAAACTTGATGGAGTGCTCCATCTCACAAGGTTTTACAAAATCTGATGAGAAAGCTTGTCGCATGGACGTGGACAAAGTTCTGGGAGCTTCAGAGTGCACCAAACAGAAGGACTACGGCTATGAAGATGGTCAGCCGTGTGTTTTACTCAAGATGAACAGGGTAAGTGGAGGCATTGTGTGTGGGAGAGTTTTGATAGTAGTTGTAGTAGTCCGCAGTTAGTTGTGGTAAGGTTAACTCTGCGGTTTTTTTAGGTTTTTGGTTTTGTCCCCGAGCCCTACCAGTCAATAAAAGAGTTGATGGCTGACAATGACCTCAGTGACCCACCGAGGTTTTTGTCTTTCTCTCCCAATCTGACAGTGGCCATTGGCTGTGAGGGAGAGAATCCAGCTGATCGAGAGAACCTTCTAGATGATGGCATCGATTTTTATCCTAATCAGGCAACCAACGGATACAGCGGTCTACCAGTGGTAGGTTATCCAGTTCATCTTTGCTCCCGACTGTCAATGGTAGAACCTTTATTTTAGCATTTAAATCGGGCTATGATTACTCTACTTTTCTCTATCCAGTGAGGAATAATTGTTATATTAACAGTGTTAGTGACCTACGTTTGCCAAACAAACTGCAATAAAAGTAATCAGATCGGCAATAACTTCGATCATAAAATTATGATTTTGTTCAAAACTCGTGGGTCAACAAAAAGTAGCTCACTGAATGAAAAGAAAAATTAACGAGCATTTATTTGTATTGTTCATAGGTCAGGAATGAAACTGAACAATAAATAAATTACAACAAGCGAGTCTAGTTTGTCCATTTTAATAGACCAGTTTCATATGCCCGAAGGCGTTATAGGATAACTACTATTGTGAAAATATACTAAATAGACTGGGCAACTTTATAAATTATTATGTTTTATGACAATGTCGTTTTTATTTCTTGTTGATTTTTTTCAAGTTTGGAGTTATCTTCCTTATAATTTGTTTGGCAGTTCGTTAACATTTATTGAATCATTGTGATGTTGGACAAGTGTGTCATGAATACTCTTATTACAAGTGATAATTCATTTATCGTTTAATACATTAATCTCTATTTATAATAATTCTATTTGAGAGGTTAATATATTGATATTTTGTTGAATTCATAATCCATTTTCTATTTAAGAAAATAGTCACAAGCAATATTCTATGAATAAATCTACTGAGTGTTGTGATAGCAAAGATTGGCCTCATTTCTTACCTATATAATACTTGCTTTCTCTCCCTTTCAGGCCTTCTTTCCATTCAAAAACCAGGAAGGGTACAGGTCGCCTTTCGTTATGATGAGATTTAAAAAGTTCAACAGGAGAGTTGTCATTCAGGTGAGCTTGTGTTTGAATGTCTAGCTTACTGCTATTGTACTGGCAGTGCATAGAGTTCTCCTTGGTTGGTCTTCATTATCTGCAATCCGATACCTATAAAACACAACAGTTGTTTCCCCTCTAAAAGAACCATTTAACACACCAGGTAAAATGTATCTGAAGTGTGTTATATTATACATCCGTTTTGTAATCATTTTGTTTGAATTATTATAATGCTATCAGTAGTAATGTAGAAGCAGATTTCTACATTACTAACGATATGATACAGAATTTACTTTTCGAATGATTTTTAAAATATTTATCATTTTGCTTTCGTTTCACTAAAACTGCAAAACATTCTAATTTGACTACTGTGAATGTTTATTACATCAAACGGCACCAGAAACATTTTTCTCAAATGTTATTTCTAAAGTTATTGACATATTGATTTTTTCTATATTAAACATAAAAAAATATTTGTTTTTGTTTAAAGTGCGTTTCCATTTTTTTTACGGTTGGGTCAACAAATTTTTTCTTAAGAGTGCCTGTGCTTACTGTTAAAAGCTTTATCAGCAATGAAAAAGTTTCTATTTCTGTAAACTCGCTTAAATTAATCATGTCATTTGTTTTTGGAATTATCTTTTCCTGGAAAATGGCAATATTTTGTGAGGCTGTGCTTTTACTAGGCAAAACCGGCCAAATTTTGGCGAGCTAGCTTATTATGGCTTCTGAACAATGAGCGGACAAATCTTCATAATTTACTTCACAATTATGCTTTGGAACTAGATTGAATTAAATAGTAACAACTTGCTAAAATTGAATTTTTTTATAATGCTCATGGTTCGACAACTGTAATGATTAAAAACGATGATAATGTTGACCAAACTGTTATTTAAATTTACATCTTAAATAACGATTTATTAATGATTCTACCTGATATATATATAATATGTAATATATTGCCATGGTATGTTTCTTGTCATGCCCAACGAACAGAATTTAGCTTGAAACAAAGATTTCATTATCAGGTTGCATTGTGCTGATGGTGAACCTTTTAATCATGCAAACCATCTTTGCCATAATCTAGATGATTTACGTACAATTTGTCTATGCTTTGCTTTAGGTGGTATGTAAGCTATATGCAAAGAACATTGTTAATATTGGCACACCTAGACGGCACGGAATCATGAGGTTTGAGCTATTGAAGGATTGAGTCTGATCGAATCTGCTGTACATATTACCACTTCCTGTCCCATTCATCACTTATTTTGGTTTATACTCTACGTCAAATCTCTTCTCAACGTGAAAGCATTCCAAGATATTCCTTAGCAGATATAATATATTTTTATTTGAAGTTTTTATGCAATGCTATCATCTTGTTTAGTTTAATTCACTGCAGGGTGCAAAGAGTTCATCTTTGTTTACAACGCAAAACCTTCAAGATAATCAAATAATCCGCAGAATGTTATGAAAGACTTTTAGTCACATTTTATTCTCTTCATGTTCCAGTTTGGATGTATTCAAATATAGCTCTTCAAACTCACAATTCTGAAGTTGATTTGTACTCGTGGCATTTGAACACTTGATTCTCTTTTCACCAATAATTGAAGCTTCAGAGTTGAATTTTGTGAAAACATCAATTTTCTTTTTGGAGTTTTCCCACCATTCTCTTTTTTTGTGTTTTGCCTAAAACAGGCAGATTTTATCCAAAGCACTATAAATTGATCAGCTAGCGACTCAGTAGCCATTGAGAGGCAATTACAGGTAATACTTACCTGAGGTATTATGGTATTAGTAAAAAAAGTCGCAACAGATTCTTGCTAACAATATGTCTTGACTTTGTTTTCAAGTCATTATTGTTATCAAGTGGGGCTGCTAAAAGATGGAGATAGGCTATGACACCAAGCTAAATTTGTAATCAAATAAAGTAATCATCTACCTCTGGTTATATCTCAGGAGCTTAAAACTTTATGTGTACCTGCATATAGGGCCACACAAGTGACGAGTCTTTTATTTTATCAAGAGTTGTCCTTACTACAGTTTTTGATAGTGCACAGTGGGACAACTCCTTTTCAAGCGCAGATTTATGGTCATTCCAACGATTATACATATATAATCGTTGGTCATTCAGAGTTCCATTCATTGGGCGATCGCTCTATGTTCCGACGTGCCTAAGTTCCGACGGCTCTATGTTCCGACAATTTCGGCTCTATGTTCCGTGACCAAAAAGTTAACAAAACAAAGCTTCTATGGAGCCTTATGGACTCTGGAGCGTAGTAGCTAACATGTACACCAAGTAATCACCCCGAATCGGTACTATGCCGTAACTTACTGTATTATATATGCTTCCTGTTTTGGAATTTTAGTCAACTTGATAGCAATCATCATCATTATAACTAATTAATGATAATATTCTATACAACGGTCCTGTTGTCCTTATTTTTTTTTAAAGATTGTTGTTATGTGCTTGTTGTAGCATTAGTTGAATTTAAAATTTGTTACAATAACATTATAAAAGTAATAATGATGATGATCACAGTGACAACAACAATGATGATCGATGATGATCATCATGATGATGTGTATTAAATTTATTATTATTCTTAATTATAACTATTATTATCCATAGTTATTATGTATCAAAATAGTTATAAAAATAATAATTTATGTCCATCTATTAATATATTGTGATATTTATACATGTTTGTTGATTGATGGAAATACATTTTACTACTACATGGAATAAAAATAACCCTGGTGGAGTACTCCATGTTATATGTTTATGTATTACTACGCCGATTCTCGTACGACGGGGGATCACGAGAAAACGCCGAGGCAGGACAATCAAGATTCTGACAATCAGAAATCAAACCTGACAATCTGATGCAATCCCCCTCTTAGGACTGGCCAGTCATTCCCCCTTCATGATCTAAGCTACAAGGAACATCTAAGAGGTAAGTATAACATGGTGGCAGCGTAACCGATCGACTTGTTCCACGCCAAAACCCCGAGTTTTCACACGACTGATTGGACAATTTTGGACCAATTCTTGATGAACTTTAGGCTTCAATTATGGATGCGCTAGGTATGCAACCTCCGGGGGAGTTGAGTTTTGAGGGTAATGTCTCGGAGAACTGGAGAAAATGGCGGCGCCAGTTTGAGAATTATTTGATTGCTATAAACTTGATCGCTGGGCCAGCTGATGAAGATGGTAATTTTCCGGCAGGGAACACGGCCATCTGGCAACGGCAGGTAGCAATTCTCCTGCATACAGCCGGCGAGGAAGCAGCGGAAATATACGACCAGTTTGAGTTCACAGCTGGGCAGGATAAGAATAGATTGCCCGACGTACTTGAGAAATATGAGGGTTACTGCAACCCAAGGAGAAACTTGCTATACGAGTGGTACGTTTTCATGTCCATGACTCAGAATGAAGGCGAATCTATAGACATGTTTGTAAAAAGACTAAAGACACAGGCCGCGAAGTGTGAGTTTGGTGACAAAAAAGAAATGATGATGCTTTGTAGATTAGTTTTCGGTATCAAAGACACCAAGCTCAAGGAACGTCTGCTGAGAGACAATAATATTACCTTGGGTCGTGCCATGGACGACATTCGAGCCGCTGAGGTGACAAGAGCCCAAATGTCCTCAATGGCTAATGGTGATAAAACGGTGTCTCATATTGCTAGAGATGAGCCGTCAACTGATAATGCACACACAAGGATCAGCTGCAAGTACTGCGGCTACCAGCATATGAAGGGTAAGTGCCCTGCCTATGGCCAAACCTGTAGAAAATGTGGAGGACGAAACCATTTCCAAAAGAAGTGTTCTTCAAAAGCTGTACAAGAGATCAGAACAGAACAGAGTGAAACAGAAGGAACACCAGGTCTTAGGGATTTGTTCATAGGGGCTGTTGGCACAGGGGAGAAGTCTAAAGGAAATTCATGGTCAATGTCGGCTGAGTTAGATGGGAGGGTAACAGTAGACTTTAAAATAGATACTGGAGCTGAGGCCAACATAATACCACAGCGTATTGCCAAAACCCTCAAAGCAGCAATGAAGCCCTCGCCTACACGTCTGCGGGGTTACAACAACGCGATCATTGAAAACGTAGGTCGAATCTCAGTACCATTGAGCCTAAATGACAAGAAGGCCGATGTATCATTCGAAGTTGTGGCTGATGACCTTGCACCCATTCTAGGTCTGGCAACTTGTCTGGACTTCGAGATAGTAAAACAAGTAAATGAGCTCTCATCATCAATACTGGATGAATACCCTGAAGTGTTCGCCGGGCTTGGTTGTCTCAACAAGGCGCATGAGATCCAAGTTGACCCCTCTGTCAGACCAGTTATACACCACGCAAGGCGAATACCAATCAACATGATGGACAGAGTCAAAGAGGAACTTCACACAATGGAACAAAACGAGATAATCACTCGAGTAGATGAGCCAACAGACTGGGTTAACTCTATGGTGGTCGTTGAGAAGAAGAATGGAGCAGTGAGAATCTGTCTAGACCCCCGTGATCTCAACAAGGCTATCAAAAGAGAGCACCACCACATACCCACACTAGACGACATTGCTCATAGATTCAATGGGATGGAACATTTTACCATACTGGACATGAAATTTGGTTATTGGCACATACCTCTCACAGAAAAGAGCAGCATGCTGACTACTTTCAACACACCGTTTGGTCGCTATCGTTACCTGAGACTGCCTTTTGGGATCAACTCGGCAGCCGAAGTATTTGAGAAACGGGTGGAACAGATATTTGAAGGTATACCAGCATCTGTATACTTTGACGACATCATTGTAGCTGGTCGTACCAAAGCAGAACATGATGAGAACCTCCGTAAGCTACTACAGAGGGCCAAGGAAGCTAACATCAGATTCAACAAAGACAAAGTTCAGCTTGACAGGCCTGAGGTGAGCTACCTGGGCCATATCATATCTAAGGAAGGTCTTAAGCCAGATCCTGGAAAGGTCAAGGCGATAGAAATGATGCCTGAACCAACCGACAAGCTAGGCATACAGAGGCTGCTTGGCACGCTTAACTTCCTGAGACCATACCTACCAAACATGTCTACACTGACCGAACCGCTGAGGTCTCTACTCAAAGATGATGTCCCATGGTCATGGGGTCACGAACAGAAGGAAGCCATGAGAAAGATAAAGGAGTTGCTCACCAGTGGCCCTGTACTGAAGTTCTATGACATGAACAAGGATGTCACATTGCAAGTAGATGCCTCAGAGTCTGGCCTAGGTGCTGTGATATTTCAGGACAATCACCCTGTCGCTTACGCATCACGCTCATTGTCCCCTGCTGAGTGTAACTATCCTCAGATAGATAAAGAACTGCTTGCTATTGTGTTTGGTTGTGAACGATTCAATCACTATGTATATGGTAAACCACTGGCCGTTCAAACGGATCATCAACCACTTGTAGCGATTGTAGCCAAACCACTACAGAAAGCCTCACCCAGACTGCAACGCCTACTAATGCGCCTGCACCGCTACCAAATTGACAAAGTGACATTTGTACCAGGAAAACACCTTTACCTAGCTGACACGCTCTCTCGGGCCTACCTACCTGAAGCAGTACCCGATCAGAGTGACCTGGATGAGGTAGTAGCCATTCACACAGTGCAGATCACTGATGCAGCTAGAGAGAGGCTTTTGATTGCCTACCAGGCAGACACCACTATGACTTTACTCAAACAGGCACTCAAGACAGGGTGGAATTGGCCAAGGAAGAAGATGGCACCCCTGGCTATTCAACCATACTGGCATGTCAGAGATGAAATATATGAGTCTGATCAGTTCCTGTACATGGGTGAAAGACTACTCATACCTGTAAGTGAACGACAACAGTCACTCCAACAAGTGCATGAAGGCCATCTGGGCATGGACAAATGTAAAGATCGTGCCAGAAGATCGATATACTGGCCAGGTATGTCAGCTGACATAGAGGCGCTAGTAGCAGAATGTCGTGTGTGCAACAAGTTTTCTAGACAACAGCAGAAAGAACCCCTCATGCCACACACGCTCCCAACCCTACCTTGGAATAAGGTGGCCATGGACATTTGCCAGTTCAAGAACAACAATTACCTGGTAGTAGTTGACATGTATTCTCACTTTCCCGAACTGCGACTAATGCAGAAGAAGACCGCCTCTGACGTCATCATGGGCCTCAAGTCTATGTTCGCTGTGCACGGAGTGCCAAAAGCTATCATGGCGGACAACATGCCCTTCAACAGCATACAGATGGAGCAGTTTGCATCCGAATGGGGCTTTGAAATAGTCACATCAAGCCCCCATTACCCTAGGTCCAATGGGCTTGCTGAGAGATATGTACAGACAATCAAGGGCTTCTTAAAGAAGGCTGAGGAAGCCAATCAGGATGTGTATGCCTCATTGCTAGCATACCGTGAAACGCCAGTCACTGGCTGTCAGTATAGCCCTGCTGAGATGCTGTTCAATCGCTGTATACGGGGGCGTCTCCCATTGACTGAGACACACCTCACGCCTGTGGTGAGAAATGATGTTAGAGAACAGCTCATCGCCCGACAGGCAACCGCCAAGCAACACCATGACAGACATGCTTTACGCCAACCACTACCAGAACT
Source organism: Cryptosula pallasiana (assembly GCA_945261195.1). NCBI lineage: Eukaryota > Metazoa > Bryozoa > Gymnolaemata > Cheilostomatida > Cryptosulidae > Cryptosula > Cryptosula pallasiana. The sequence continues at coordinate 30,090,403 of OX183138.1, read as the reverse complement.
AACAGCTGGACAGCCGGTGTTGACCAGGATTGGGACAGACAAGGTTTGGACGCCAGGGAGAATAGCCAGCGAACATGATAGTCCTAGATCATACGTGGTCACCCAATCAGAAAGTGGACAGGAAGTCAGACGAAATAGGATACATCTACGACCCGACAATACTACACCCAGCACACCTCGTCTGGATATCTCGTCTACCGACCACCAGCAAGCTACAGATGATCTTGACACTACCACCAGACCGATAGTCGACGCTGTACCGCACACACCTCGTAGGAGCTCTCGTGCCAACAAAGGTCAGCCGCCCTCCTGGCTCAACGACTATGACAGAGACTAGTTGACTCTGTATACATACATGGCTTCCGATGTTTTCGGTAGGCCACACAATTGTACATATACGCTTTACTTACCGCTTATCGCTAAGAGCTATCTGCTACCCCTACAACTTCAATATTATGCTTATTGTTATTTACGTCGACTCTCGTAGGATAATCTGAGACTCTCGTATAACGCTCTACACTACTTACTGTTATTAACTGTTTGCTACTTCAATAACTTCTATGGAAAAAGAAGGATGTTATATGTTTATGTATTACTACGCCGATTCTCGTACGACGGGGGATCACGAGAAAACGCCGAGGCAGGACAATCAAGATTCTGACAATCAGAAATCAAACCTGACAATCTGATGCAATCCCCCTCTTAGGACTGGCCAGTCATTCCCCCTTCATGATCTAAGCTACAAGGAACATCTAAGAGGTAAGTATAACACTCCATGATGATGATGATGATGGATAATAATAATGTAGTACGTACTGGGGCACACTGATCACTGCAAGTACTACTTGAGTGATACTACAGTGAGATCTAAAGTTCACCAATCATATAGCTGAAAAAATCGGCAATGTCCGAAAACACATTGGAATGATTAGGCGAGCTCTCTAGTGGGCACCCGAGAAAGCCAAGTTGATCGCATACAAATCTCTCTGCTGCCCTCACCTAAAATATACCACTTGCGCATGGGATCCTTTAATGCGTGGACACATTGAGGCACTGGAGATGGTGCAAAACCAAGGTGTTAGAATGATCAGTGGTTTGAATGGATGGAGAGGTGTCACAGAGGCTGAAGAGAAACTCTAACTCCAACCACTGGACATCTGTCACGAAAGAACTCTTGGATAAATTTTCTGTTGAAAATACTTTCAGGGGAAGAAGCCCATCCTGGTCTATGCGCATCCTATGATGTGATCATGACCAAACCAGAGGCGACAGTGCAAACTAGATCACAGTCTAAAGACGAACCGCAATCTATCGCAACAAACGGTAACTGTTTTTATGACAATTTTTTCTACCCCTTACGGTACGAGACCTAAAGAAGAGTGGCTAGAGACAAAGGACAAACAAAGCTGATGCTGGCCTACTGGATGGGTCTTTGTACCCGCTCTGTCCAAATGTCCTACCCATGGGATGGTATCTGGAACAATGTCCTTATGTTACAATTTGTCCAAAAATTGAGGCACACCCCTTACGCTCTCCTAGGCGATATTGCGTAATGTTGTTCTTGATGTAAGTTGATGTAGCAATTATTATTAAAATATATAATAATCAATGACAAACATCATCATTATTAATTATTATTAATCAATTAATGAGTTTATTATTAATTGAAAATAATTGAAAACATGTATATTTATTTTTATAACAGCATCAATTCTTGCTATTGTAATAACAATAATTATTAAAGAAATGCATAACACAAAAACAACAATAGAAATATGATTAATAAATAAAATCTAATTATAAGATAATGAATAACTAATTAACTATCATTAAATAAATGTTTATTTATTATCATCATCTATCACCATTAATCGACATACAGTAATAATGTATTTTTGTTTTGACTTGCTGTCGTAATCCTGGGACGAGCCGTGAAACAGTAGTTTGTAAGTTATGTTGACACTTCTGGGAATAATTGTCAAAACTGTTCGCTCTATAGCATAGCCAATATTGATTTATTCCAGGTCTTTAGACATGCATTCCGGTAGGTGTCTATGCTCATTTCAGCCTACGTCTGTATTTATTGATCCTGTCCGTCCATGTGGTGGGTTAGGGCGTTTTGTGTTTTAAATTGTCTAAATGCTTTTGAACAAGTCTGAATTTTTGCAAATCTTCTAAACACTTTGTGAACTCATTCATACGCTTTGAAAATCTGAGCCAATTGTTAATCATAGATGGCCAGTCCACTTGCGACTGATATTTTTGTTACTAAACACTTTAGAGTTGGAAAAAAACGTAGTTTCTACGAAAAACCAAATAAATCAAATTCTTTTGATTAAAACCGGTTTTTATGATTTCAATAAATTTTTATGGTTTAAATGGTTTGAGCGCAGTCAATGCTACATTTGGTGTGTAAAACGGCTAAAGCAATTGAAGTTTATATGTAGCAATTAGCTTGTAGCTTGTTAAAGATGTTTAATGATTATTTGCAAACAAGAATGGTGTGTGGTACAGCATTTCAATATTATTGATTGTACAACAGAACTACATAAAATAGAAAACGTGCACATGCGAACTGTAACAACTGCATGGTATCACCATAGCAGGACTATATTCAACAATCGATTATACATTTACAAAAAAAAATGTATAATCGATTGTTGAATATAGTCTTTAAAGTTAATTTTTGACAAATGTATTTTTGGCAAATGATTTTCTCTCTATCTATGGAACCATGTCTATGTTGGATAACTTGTATAGAGGCTATAGATAAAATGATTGCGATCGTTTTTGGTTTGAAAGTCATGTGCTTTGCAAATCTTTAAAGTAGTTCAGATCATTTTAAACTGTTCAGACTATTTCAAAATAGTTCATACAATTTGTAAATAATTCATATTATTTCGAAAGCCTTCATACGGTTTGGACTTTTCTAAATCATTTGAGTCATTTTTAAACCGCCTAGATTATTTGCAAAACAGCTATAGGCTTTGTACAATTTAATGGTTGTTGGACAGGAAATGCAGTTTTGTTGCATGATATTCTGCAACCGTTTATGTCGGTAATTTATTTATTATAATCACTAAGCCCGTTTTTAGGTACAGTTTCTTGAGCTATTTTGCTACATTTACTCAATTATTTTTCCATGTAAAAGACACTTTGTAAACCATTTGGACTATTCCAAAGCCGTTTATATTTTTTGTAAACGAAACCATCTAATGTTATGAGCTACTATGTTTCCGCGTTCATTACTGTCTACATTCATTCCAATATTCTAAATATAGTATTGCTTGCTTCTGTTGATTTTGCAATAACATCATCGTCTCAGAGTTCAGATAAGACTAATGTAATGTGAACATCAATGGGGTATGTGCTGGTAAGAGTAAAAACGCAAGGAGTTGCTAGAGCTTTCAGGACCAAATTGACTTGAGCAACATAGTTATCTTCCCAGAAAAGGACAACTCTGCTAAAATGCTTGCTTCCATCGTAATTATAATATATAGGCGTTTTAGTGGAAAGTCTAAAAATAATCAAGAACACTTGGGTAGTAAACTGTTTAATTGTTTTTTCTATCGCAAAAAAATATGCAGTTGGCATCTGGGATGAGTGTTTCAACTTTCCTTTTATAATTTTTTTTATATGTTTCAGCGACAACTGCAGCTATCTAGTGGAATAAAACCAATTATATATGTATGTTTAATAGCTCTACCGATCTTCGCGAGCTCTTTTCTGGACCAAATGACATTTGAGAAAGATTATCGCAGTCCCTTGATAACTAACTCATTCTAAAAAGCATTGTGTTTGTTCCCACGTATTTGTATACTCCTTTGTATGCCTTAGTGGAAATATCCCCTATCCTATTATGTAAGATTACTGATTGATTTTCTAAATATCATGTTTTTACTGTTAATAATGAATGCTAGCAATTCTGAGTGAGCCCAAACCTTGTTTCCTTTATTAGATGAACCAAAAATTGTTTGCTTTTCATTTTTGTATCACCTTATATTCTGTTGTTTTTTATTGTTTATTGCTTTGCCTCAGGAATATAGCAACGCTGTTCATTTTTTTCAGGTGATCTGTCAACCATCTGATGAAGGTTTTGGTAGTTAAATGAATTACAATGCAGAAAATGGGACTCTCTCCCAATCAGATTTTGGCTTTCAAACTTTGCTTCACTGATTTGAGAAGCTCACAGCCTCTCTTATAAGGTGCGTCACTCTTGGTTGTTCAAAAACTATACTCTGCAATTATATCATTTTTAATAATTTTGGGATAGTTTTTATTATTTTAGTATTTTCTATGGTGGCTCAGAACAATGAAGCTTTTGCTTTCAACGGTTTCGTACCAATTTTTATATAATCCAAATCTTTTTATATTGAGAATAACTGGATTAATACAGTGAATAGCCTGATGAAATGCATCTCAAAACAAGCGAAGTGCATGAAATAAATACTGACCTTGATGTTTGCCAATTTTCGTACAATAAAGCTGTATTTCCTGTGTAACAACGGTGAAAGTTTGTCGATCCGTGTTTACAAATTTTGTTTGTCCGTAAGTTGTTTCATGTGATAGTTGGCTAAGAAAGCTGGTTTAACAAAAATCATAGTTACAAGGAGGACAGCGGCAATAGGCATATTTGGAAACTGTTCAAGGTTGAACTGGTGCAAAAATGCACACGTACATTTTACAAATGCATTCATTGCTGAACGTCCGGCACACCATTTTTGTAAAATATTACTATTTTTAGTATTAATAGCGTTCTGCTATTCTGTTTGGAGATATGTACCTTTATGCAATTTCATGAGGATTAATTCCATACACAACTCACTTACCAGAGTTGTCTTTCCTTAGTGTCAGAAAGGTTAACCAAATTACTAAAAACTATCATAATTCAGAAACCAGTTTATATTTATTTCTTATTGTCTTTGAAAATGATGATTCATTTACATTTTATGTTGTTGCCTGATTTTTCCAGTCAAATAACGTATAATTCAGGTTTGAAAATTGTTGTTGTTGTTGATTACAACGACGAAGCCGAAATTGCAAATCTAACATTTTTTGGTCTCAAATGTATTGTTATTTATGATATCTCAAATTTGTTTATATTTTTTAATATTATCAAATTTTTTCAACTGTGACATTGCTTTAGTTCGTCAGATATTAGCCTTGCAATAGATCACGTGGGCCCCATTGTGTGTATGGGCACATTATGGTCAAAAGTTATAAATATCTTATCATTGTTGTTATGATAGTAGTAAGAAATGGAAACGGTCTCACAAGTAGGTACATCGCATTCATACTAGAACATGTTTGCATTTTTCTCATTCAACATTAATCCAGCCAGGGACGCTCTAAATCCTTTTCATTTATTTCTGCAATTTCAGCTAATTTATAAATCACTTTTGTTACATTTTTGATTAAAATACTTGTGCGTTGAATTTTAATTTGAACATCTTTCAATTTCTAAACAAGCCTAATAGGTTGTATCAGTGATTGTGCTGTGCAAATATTTACTTTGTTCAGCAGCTGTATGATGTATTAATATGTATTTGCAGACGAGAGACCTTGCAGCCACAACTAGTAATGTAAAAGCTCTTACTTGACGATGTACTACAGCAGAAAGGATGCCTAAGACAAATATAACCGTTATTCACCATTTTTTTCCTCCAGATTGAACTCAAGCTGATGAATGGTTAAAAAATGATAGACTTTCTCACATGCTATTGACAAACTGAAGGAAATTTGTCCTTTCATGTATCGAAGCAAGTTATAGTTACTGTCTCTGTGCAGCCAAGGAGTTTGATCAGTTCTACTCAAACTCCTTGGTGCAGCCTTCACATTCATCTTTCAATCATCAGCTTTATTTGTAACACATTCTAGAAGTGTTATAGCTATTTACTATTTATATTCATTTTGTTCCAAATGCTGTCGTTTGAGGCTTTCAGATACATTTTTTATATTTGTTATCTGCATTGAATCATTGAGTACACAACAGCTCATTGCATTGACAGTACCATCCAACATAGTGTATTGCTTTACTGGGTGACAAGTATGAGTAACACCTTCACAGGTATTATTGGCAGTTTTTTATTTCATCATGAGGAAGCAAATTATACAAGATCTGAAATAAAAAGTCTTTGTTTTTAAAGTTGTTTCTTTTCATGGAATGATATATATGGTGGTTTAATTATATCAAGAGCTAGCAGTACCGCTAGCACTATTTGTATACATGTGTATATTGTGTAATGCAATTAAATCTTACTATATATAGCAGTTCATTTATTTCCACTGATATAAAAGTCATTGAACCAAAAACTTAGCACAATGATGCCAGGTAGACAAAAATGAAGTTGTCCCCACAAAAAAATAGGAAATGCCGCGAAGTAATGTTAACAATAGCATGAGTCAAGGTTCGTACCTACGAGTAAAACAGATCTAGCGAAATGTCTCTGAGAAAATACATAAAACATGGAGTTGTCTGCACATAGATATAATTGCAACATCAAACATTGTAATGCCTTGTGTACATATAGCGATGATGGTAGCCATTTTACTTAGCGATAGGGGAACCCCTTCCAAATTTGCTCAACGTTTTACTAATATCCATTCTTCAGTGATTCCTCGTCAAACTCGCTGTTACAAAGCATAGCCTGCAACTTATAATATGAGCATTGATAGATCGGAGCGCCGCAGAGGACTAGACACTATAGCAAACAAGGATAAAACATTTGTGCGTTGTCATTGGCTGAAAAATGAATCGGCTAGCAACTTTTTGATCTCGACCAAAATCTGGCAATAACTTTAAATAAAATGCTAGCAATCACTTGGCGATTTCTCCGTAAACAGAAGTTGCAAAAATTAGCAATCACTTAGTGATCACTATATGTACATGCGGTTTTAATACAGACATAAATAGCGTAGCTAGACAATGCATCATTCATGATGTGTGAAATGACTCGTCAATTTGCTCAAAAAAGATGAATAATGAGAATATACGTTTATTCTGTTCCATAAAATATACACCTTGGTTGCAATAAGTAAAAAATAAAAACAGCTAGCAATTTCGTAAGTCGTATTAGAAGCATTTTCTTGTATGTTTGATTATGCATAAAGGCAGCATTGAGAAGAAATTTTGCGTTGCATCTTCCTATTATTTACATTTTTCGCTATGCTTAAGATCAACCATGAACATTGTACATCCTTTCATGATGCCAGGGCATGTATGAAGATGAGCTCTCACGTATCCTTATATATTATCGATGCTTATATATTCCGCGGTATAAACATCAAACAGGCTGAGTAGCCTCAGCAGGCTGTACAGTAACATAGTTGTAGAGAGCCACCCACAGCAATGGCAGGACAGAAGCAATCACCTCCGCCCTCTACTATTGCAGCAGCCATTGTGTACTGATTCCATGGGAGAAATCTCTTCATGATCTTTTCTCCTGTCTTAACATTCAGTGTTTCTCCTCTGAACATCATATAGTCATTATTTGGTGTGATAAATAGGAGAAGGGAAGTGGCAATGATCAATTGGTTCATGAATGCATGTGTTCAACACAACAATGCCTACCGTTATCTTTGGTAGGGACCTACAGCATATTATTTTGAAACTGTGCATAAAAATTGTTGTCATGATGATCCTTAGAGGTTCTGTGTCGCAAATATTTGACCGAATTTAGCTTCATTTATCTATTTCAAGCAGTTTTATGCCAAAATCTTTTTTTCAGATTTGTGCTCTTTTTAGTCCTATCATTAGTATAAGGCCATAAAGCGGAGTTGCGAAAATTTGGCCCTTTTGCATAGAAGGAGGTCATCTCAGTCATTGTGTGCATACTTTCAAGAGCATAAAAATTAGATTTTTTTGACGCGCTTTAGCTGCGGCAAAATATTAAATTTACTTTTGTTCAATCTGCTATTATGTACACATTAGCGTCAATGTGATATATTGCATTGCTAATATCTCTAAAACCAAAGCAATATTGCAATTAAAATTATTATCGTGCACGAAAAACTATTTATCATGCGTTGCACGGACCCATGTTGTGTGAGTATTTGAATGCATAACTCATGTATGCCAAAACCTATCTCATTAGCATTATGTGACCATCCCTGTAATTATTTTTGTAAACAAGCCCTTGACTTACGCAGCTTTTCATGTGCACACAACAACTATATTTGTCACATAATGGTGTGTTACATACTTCTTGTGTATATAAGCTGGGTTGCATCTCCTCCCTATTTGGAGTAGTAGGAGAGATGCAGCCAGAGGTTTAAAGCAATAAACTCTAGAAGAAACTTTTCTCTCACAGACTTCTTTCTCGGACAATAAGCAACAGGGGACTTTACGAGCATATATTTTTGCTTACAAGTAGAAACTAAGCCGTACAAGTGAGAGGCAGTTGACCTTCAGCCGACCTACAGCCAGATCCTAAATCCGGCTCAGCTGACCAGCTATCAGACTTGGCAGCAATGTCAAGTCTTTGGTGCTGTCTGTAGCCAGCCAGATGTCAGGTGATAGCTGGTAGGGAGGAATCCAACAATGTAAAGTCAGATTAACTGAGGGCAATGAAGGTGATTGACCACTACCAAAATAATTTCAAGCTACCCAGACAAAATCCTGCACATTATTTTCAAATAAAAAAATATAAAATGATTAAAATTAACATAATTGAGTCAACTTTGCATTTTTCGACCGTCATTGTTGAAATCAACAGCAGTAAAATTTTAAAAATCCAAGTTACACCCCAGTAAACTGAAAAAAAATTCAAGAAATGTAAGATAAATTTTGAATTGGAAAAACACTAAAAAAAATAAATATGAGCTAGTTTATGACTATTTTTAGTAATTTAGTTGAGACTAATTAGCGCTCTGATACACAAGAGAAAATACAAATCTGGTTGGTGAACTGTGTGTCGTGGGTGACAGTGCACCTTTAATAAATAAATCATAAATGATTTGAGTAAGGTATTACTTGTCCGTTTATGGGGTAGATAGATGCCATAAATTTCACACAATCTCATTTTTGTTTTAGTGGCTTTATTGATATATTTATGTTGTGTAAGCTTACATACATTACAGAATAAGTGTAATAGTATTACTTTGTGCTGGTTATTTGCAGAAATATACAAAGTAACCTATTACACCTGGCAAAGACTTTTTGCGCTCGTTGCTACTAATGTGTGCCAAAATTGCACTTACTCAATCTCACACCATTATTATGGGGCTGGCAACCTGGCACTTCCTTATGTCATATTATTTCCCTTTCATAATTTTGTTCTAAAGGTTATGGTCTTTTTTGGATGATGAACACCAATTTCATGCTGGGCAATGTTGCGCATAAGGATTGAAAGCTACATTTATGAACACTGCTTGGACTTCTCTTAAATATTAATTAAAACTTAATGTTCATAGATACTGTTTTCGTAAAGATTTTGCTTGTGATTTTACTAACTATTTATATTTGTTACTCTACCCATATCAAATGCAGCTTAATGTACTTATCAACATCCTTACTTGTTTGCCATATAGTTTTACTGATATTATTAAAATGCAATGCACCGGTGAAGGTAAAGAACATTTACTCATTATTGGTGAGCCTACCTGCTAGTTGCATAGTCAAATGGTTTGCGATATTACAATACACCAACGACTCCAACCAAGTAAATATGTATGTATGTTTGAAGACATCAGTGACAGCACTAGCAAGAAGAATACCAAAATATCCACATACACACACATATACCTTATGTGGTAAAATTGATTGTTTTACAGGTTACAAATGCAGGCCTTAACTGAAAATTATTTTCCACACAAAATCATGGTTTTGTTTAAAGTTATGATATCCATCAAATGACGTATAGCAATTGAGTTCTTTTATAAAATCAGCAAAAGAATAATTTTTAAATAAACATCTTCAGTCTGTAGCCAGATGAATGTGAAAAGTTAGCAGTTGTATTTTCTGTTTGGTAAGTAAAGATCACTTATTGTGTAGGCAACTCCAAATTGCACAGTGTATTTTGTACTTGAACAAGGCTTTTAGTGGCTTGCGAAAGTTGTAACCAGACCAATTACAAATAATTGGCTTTGTGTGTACCATGTGTCATACATGTGTAAGAGACCGATTTTGAGTGTGTTTCATGTATACGTGCATTTATGAGTGTATAATTGAATGCAGAAATAAATCCATACATAACTTATATAGATGAATTGATACAAGCAGCACTGCTCTTTAGAATCTTGCCAAGTTATTTTATGGTTCGCAATTCTCATGTCAAATTAATTTCTTTTTTACAGAATCACATGGGATACAGGCAGCCATCTTGTACCGGCCGAGTACCAGCATACCGCCATAGCAAGGGTCACTACCGGCCTAGCAAGGGTTAATACTGGCCCTGCAGGTTGTGCTACCGGCACAGCACCTTGTGTAGGGCTGGAGGTAGCATTTCAGCGCACTTCTGACTGGTGTTTCAGTGGCAAGGCTGGTTTTTACCAGTGGTATTCACCAAAATCTACCACAATGTGTACATATATGTATGTAGTATACATATACAGTATATTTATGGATACTGTATATGGATATGTGCAGTTTTAATTTCAATTATGAACAACACTCCATGCCATCAAAATTGGATAATATCCATTTAATCACGTTAATTAATTTTCAAAAAAGATACAATTCAACTACATTCATGCTTGATGAGTGTTTTGTTAAATATTTTTGTTCAGCTATCAGTAATTGTTATTTGTGGTTTTCAACCAGGTCATTAATTATTTCTTTGCAACTCTCAAACAATGTATGAAAGTAAAAGTATTGTGTATTCATCACCATGCCACCTTTTTATGGCTACAGACTAATACTGTGGTAAATTTGCACAATGTTACAAGATCTCGCCCTCATCCTATAACTAGACACTCCGACCCACCATTACCCAAGAGATACGCCCACCTCCAGATGCTCCCCACCCCCAATAGTGGATATATCAACCCCTACAAGGTGATTGCTATAAGAAATTCTACACTTTGGCACCCTCCACACAACCAACTTCTTCCTAAAAACCCTCTTTACGTGTCTAGCAAGTTTGTGATTTCTCCCTTAAACCAAACACGCTTCAGGTCCCTCTCCTGTAAAGGTGACCCATAATCAGTTGATTCTACAAAATGTGAGTTGTCTTCTCACTTTCAGGGTTTTTAAAGTTAACCTTAAACCCGGATCTTGTCTCACAAACTTAAATAAAATCTGAAATTTCACAGATGGCTCCAAACTGAAACCAGAAAACGTATTTACCCTATGGATCTGGAGATAATACCAAAAAAAGAGGATAACTCTCCAAGAACCATGGAGAAAGCAGAAAGAATGGTACCAAAATGTAAAAGAAACAGCTTTGTTCAAGTTTCAACTGAGAAATGGCATAGTGAACTTTTATGTATTTTTGTGCCATTTTAGGATAACACAAGTCACACTTTAGGTGTGTGTCCCTCATGGGAACTAAAAACTCCCTATAAACACAATTTCTCTCTCCTGCACCAGTTTGTAAGCAATCATGAAAATAAACCGTAAAACTTTATCTCCCTCATGCTATTTATATTTGTGACAAATAACTTGAAGTGCTTCAGAATTTCTTACTCTAACTTTAAACTTAGTATTTTAAATAACTTGGCATATTCCATAGTATTTTACCAATAAGCTAAAAACTCCGGAGTGAATTTCCACTCTAACCTTCATAGGTTAGACTTACATACAACTTGGTGAACTATTGTGAACAAGTTTCATCCTTGTGAGAGCTTTGTCCGAATGTAAAAGACTATAGCTAATTTTTTTACCTTCAATTTTCATCACTATATTTTGACTTATGATAGAATCAAAAACTTTTTTGCCTCTCGCCAATGTTATGGTAAACTCCAAAATGTACCCTCCCTCTTCAATTTTTTATGGTGTAATAAAAACAAAATAAAATCCCTCCTTGCCTCATTATATTGCAGGTTTGGGTGTGACACAAACCTAAAGTGTGACTTGTAATGGCCTTATCATTCAAATTATAAGACTGCAAAATATCCAGTTGTTTGTCTAGCTGGTAACCATTGTTGACAGTGGTTAGTTTGATAGTGTAGTGTTGGAACAAACAGAGTCAGCAGAGACTCTGTGGGAGAATGCAGTTATTGATAGAGACTCTGTCAGAAGCAGAGTGACTGTTAGAAACATCAGAGTGGTTCCATATTAATTCAGGATGAGACTCAGATGTTGAATATAATGGCTTTTATAGTGAACTGAAGCTTTAGTTCACAAGTTTGAGACATAGCAACCTGAGGTTTCTGTTTACTTGTGTAGTAGCCTGTGCCCCCTCAGTTCTTCACTAGTACTGATGGCACATCATTCAACCTCACAACATTTCGTCTGGCAATTACACAATGACACGACTATACGTATACTCTTCAAACTGAATGTCAATTTCAATTTAGCAATTGATTACAAATCCTTAATGAGAATGGTTATAGAGAAGAGCAGCTTAAGTACTAGTGTTATAACTATTGGTGGGCAACAATATTAAAATGAACAATATCGTCTGTACAGCAAAATATATTACTTGTAGCAACAGGCTGCCTAAATCACCAAGTGTTATTATAATTAACCTTCGAAACTTGAACTTGACCTGTTACATTTAGCTGCTAGACAAATAAGTATGTATATGCATGTGGTGATTGCTGTAGAAACGATTCAAAAGTTTGATCTCATCAATAGATTTATAGAATAAACCAAAACGAAAAAATTTAGCTAAGACCATAGAAATTAAATTATGCTACTTTGGGTTGAAACATGTCTAACAACTTTCTGTTTGTGATATGACGAAACACAAGCTGGCATTTCTAACAGCACATGAAATGCTCATTGGGATTGCTTGCATTAGCTGCCATCCAAGAAATAGCAAAAGGAGAACATAGTTCTGAGACTTGCTGCTGTAGCTGATGAGCACTCCTGCTCATGAAATGAGTTGTCTGCTTTAACTGATGTAACAGAAAAACTCTCACTGACAGTACTGTTACTTTGTATGTTGTAGATGATGCTCATCAAGGGTATGTTCTGCTGCATTTAATATATATCAGTGAACTGGACAAGATTAGAGGGAGAAGTTTGATTGAGCTCGGTCACCGGCAGACACCCGCTACCCGAGCAGGACAGAGCGGTGATAGGTGAGCGCAGTGAACTATTTCTGTTAGCATGCGCTCAGACTTTCATAGCGTAAAAGAATTTCAGTGGAAAGAGAGCAAAGGATGGGATATCTTTTGTATTTAAATTTTCTCATGATAAAGACAAGGGGAGATGTCACACTAAATTATGATACAAAAATGGATCGACGTCGTATCAAATAATACATTGACGCTGCTCGGACAAAAGTGCCGCTTCGAGTAATCACATATAACATATTATCTGTGTGTTGTATGTTATATATTATAATACAGATGGTTATGTGGTTGCATGCTATAACATGCAACATAGCGATATAATATGCATGTAATATACAAAGAACATATATTATATATAACATATAGCAGTCAATTATTCGTACAAAAAAAATATTCAAGTCAAACCAGGTACAAAATTTCAACCACAAAAAGTCTATTTTAATGTAAATCACACAGGTATTAATCATTAATTGTTTTAAATTCCAAAAAAACTGGTTCCCATGACTTACACCACCAGGGAATATTAACACATGTATTATGATTTGGCTTTGTCTATTCTGTTTACTAAAGCGGATAAAAATCACAGGCTATTACAGTCTTTATATCTTTTTGCCGTGTTTGATGCACCATTCTTCTATTTGTAGCCTGCTGTTTTCATCACATTTAAGATAATTCCCGGTGCCTTACATCAAACTAGCTCAGCTTGCCATTTGTTCATCAATCGAATAATCTTCTACTACTTGAATTCAGCGATCTATAGACACATAACAACAGCATTTAAAAGCGATTATTTTGTAACGACTCAACAAGTCTTCGAACAGACATAAAATAGTTCATAGCATCTGAAAATTTTGAAAATATTTTGAATCCAACAACAGCCACACACAGTGCACAGTTATGTTCATGGTATAGCAACCTTCATTGTTTATTCGCAACGCTGTCCTGAACATTAGCTGACCTCTTGTTTTCCTTTTTTGTTGTTACATACTCACCTAACACTAGCTGGCTTTCTTAAACCACATCCAGCTTAACTTGACTGTGACTATCATCAACACATTCTATTGTCTTGTTTTTCCTTTAACGAATATGGACTAGGTCAATGTCTTGTGCGCTGAATGGGAAAACTTGTTGCTTGCTGGACACTATAGAAGATTTCTAGACGTCAGTCTGTTTGTCTTACGTCCATTCTGCCATCATCTACAATATAACATCAAAATACAAATTATTGCGCAGTCTTTGTAAAATCTATCACTGGCATTGGCAACACCTTTCGTGTTTTAAGTGTCTGACTTGAAGTTGTTAGAGATTAATGGAAATTGATAAAAAACCTATATATTGAAATGTTAAAAAATGCCTGTTTGTGTATATATATGTGGATTTCCCACCAGAATAGACGTCTAAACCGCAACATAGAGAAATAAATACTGCCGAAAAAACATTCTATTGAACAAATTTGGTGTATGGGAAGGGTTTAAGTTAGACATTTGTTCTCATACCGAAAATGATAGCAGATTTAATATTTTTTCTAATAATGTAGGTGGACAAAAATCACAAGAAGTTAATAAGCTAAATAGGTAACAAGCCAATATCAAATGATTTGTGTGTTGGTCGGCGCAAACCACATATTCCAGCTCATCAGCCCATTATCATTTTGTCTGCTCAAGAGTCGTAACTATTAAACTCTGTTCATCCGCATCTTTTGTTTGTCCAAATTCACCAGCGAGCAAAATTCATAGGATATGATGAAATGCAAGTTTCAAAACTAACTGCTTCAGTTAGTTCGCGAAAATAATTACTTATTGTTTCAATTGTTAATTATATACATTTTATGTAGCCTATTATTCCATTTATCAGTACAATTATCATATTCAGTTATGGTTTCGGATTATGTCACTAAAAAAAAATAGATTTATTAACTATAGGAGCAAAGCACACTAGTTACTATAATAATCACAATTTTACAGTCAGAGTCATTGTGAAAAAAGTAATAGATGATGATGATATCATTATTTATTTATGTGTATAAAATCTGAGGTTTACATTTAACTTACTAAGTTTTATGACCGACTCATCAAATCCTAGCTCCATCCATGCAAATAATAATGTACACGGTCCTGTATCGGTGTGGGTAAGCACAGGGTGAGTAAGCAGGGCTTGGCACTTTTGACAGTGTATCTACAACAACAGCTTACTGTTAGCTCCATTTGTATAAGTCGTATGGTATATCTTTGCCCATTCTCGCTTCATTCACTATCCTTTTACCATCCCATGAATGTTGGGGATAGAAAGGTTAGGTAGTGAGTTTCTTTTTGATTACATGTTGATCGGTTTCATTTGCTGCAGAGTTTTAGAATCAGTTGTTAATCTGTGTTTCTATTAATGTATTTAGTAGACTGGCCAGTTGCTAGCTCTAGACTAAACTTATGTGTTTGCGTATCCGGTAGATATACATCATTAGAAAAACAGGAGGAAATTTACCTAATACCATTTTATCGGCAGAGAGGGGCAACTTCTGTTAAATCAATTTGTATTATCAAATAAATAAAAATTATTATTTGTGTTTTCTGCGACAACTCTTGAAAGGAAGCATTTTTATTAAAACAACAGCGAAAAATATAAATGAAAGATTCTGATCATAACATTATTACTACATTGAATTAGGGTGCTTTCGGATACCCTACGCGTAGGGCTTAACGATGGGATTAAACGAGACCACAGAAAAAACATGGCGGCAATGGGCAATTTGGGCTCAACGATGGAAGTGACAAGCGAGGTAGGTTGCGTCGTTGACTGACCTTGACTCCACCTAACCAACAGTTTTAACGAGTCAACTTTTATCAATCACTGTTCCTCCCCGTTTCAAATCGTGACAATGCATTATAATGTATATAGAAAATACATCAGACGATAAAATCATCGTAATTCATTTTTTTTGTAAGGAAACTAAAGTGGGCTCGCTCCAGCTATACAGTTTTCATAGACGTTGATGAAAATAAATATGTCTATGGTTTATGCTCAAACAACTTCCGTTAAACGACAGTCATCGTTGAGCCCTCAACGAGCGTTCAACGACTGCCCTATGCATAGGGTATCCGAAAGCACCCTCAGTGAGGGTTGGACTTTTGTACATAAAACATAAATACCTTATTATTATTCATTTTAACTTAGAAAGTTTAACAAACCTAATATATACTATTATTAATTATTTCAATTGTAATCGTTATTGCAGTGTGGCCTGATGACGAAGTGGACGAGAGATCAAAGTAAGGTCAAGGACATCCTGAATAGAAAGCGAGGGGATTAAAGCAAAGACGAAAAGCTAGGGTGAGGAGGTAAAAGTGGACAAAGAGCAAGGAGGTAACAAAAAGACACAAACAGTAAGTAGCCATACACTACATGGTGAGTTAAGAGAATAGTGCATGTTATTTATTAATTCAGCTAAGAATTGTTAGAATGGTTAAAGATATTGTAATTAATTAATTATACTCATAAGAACATGGAGAGTAAATTTGGAAAGTCAGT
Source organism: Cryptosula pallasiana (assembly GCA_945261195.1). NCBI lineage: Eukaryota > Metazoa > Bryozoa > Gymnolaemata > Cheilostomatida > Cryptosulidae > Cryptosula > Cryptosula pallasiana. Next base: position 30,073,702 of record OX183138.1, on the reverse strand, counting down.
ACAGACACCAAACCTCACTTTAAAACAGGTGCTGAATTGGAAGGATAGAAACTTTTCAATTAACGACTTGAGATAGCGTTGTTAGGCTCAAACCTCATGAAAATGTCATTGGAAAGCAAGACAAAGAAGCAAAGACTATCCAAATAGGGTTGCAAAATTGAGAGTTATCTCTCTTTGAACTTCGTACATCCAACCGGAAATGGCTATTAGTCATGGTATATAATATAATTAATTTGAGCAGACTCATACAAAAAATTTTCCTGATAGCTGCCACAATGACAAGCACATCCTATAATGACATGTCCCTAAAAGAACCTGAGACTATTTTGTAGGCATCCAATTTACCTGCAAAAAGCGGGATTTATGAGGAGAGAAGTGGTGTGGCCCATTATTTATCATAGTTATCATAGTCATTATAGGCATTATTATATTTAATTTATATAGTTATTATTATAACTATTTTTTTAAAGTTATCATAATTATCAATAATTATAATGTTAATGATTGTTATTGTACTGTTATTGTACTGCAAGGAGCCATTGAAACAGTTTTTAGATCGCGTAGACAGGGCAGGAACGACATGTAGACTTGGAGGACGGACAAATGAAATGATTGCTCGGATTGTAATTAAAGAAATGGCCAAAGATAAACTGAGAAATGAGATCCTTTTTGATAAGTATATGGACTTCGAGAAAGTCAAAATGATGTGAAATAAATATGAATCGGCAATGGCGGTATCTAAGATTCTGAAAAGTAAGAAGGAGAAATGTTAGAGAAGATAGAAGTGAAGAGGAAAGAGACGGAGAAGAGATTGTCAGAGGCCGGGCAGAGAAGAGTTAGACAGAAGGAAGAAAAAAAGGGAGAAACGTTAGAGAGGATTAGGAGTGAAGAGAGGTGAGTTAAAGAAGAGAGGGTGTCAGAGGCAAGGCAGAGGAGAGATAGACGAGAGGAAAAGATGAGAAATCTAAAAGAAATGCACGAAGAGATGAAATAGATCAGGAAGCGATATACTGATAAGTTAAAGCATCAATTAGAAAATGACGGCAGAGAATATTGATAATGAGCTGAAGTCATCCATAATGAAAGAAACAGTGGTTTGGAAAACGATAGAAGAAGTGAGGTATGAGCGCGAGGGAGAGCTGCCGCCACTGAGAAAGAGATAGATGGAGGGCAAGAGAAGAGACACTCGGATGGAGTTTGCTTTCGAAGCAAGGGACTATCATCTACTCGCACCATGCTGAGGGGAACAACAGATCCGAGGAAAGTAAGTTAGGCAGGGCCTAAGAAAGAAGTGAGACAGGGCTTAAGGAAGAAATTAATTAAAGTTAGGAGAGACGAGACGGACGGACAAGAGCAGCGACATCTCAGATTGTGGAGAGAAGTGGTGTGGCCCATTGTTAAAGAAATGGGTAAGAGATTAAGAAGGTCAAGAAAATCCTGGATCGAAAGCAAGCGGATCGAAGCAAAGACAAGAAGATAGCAAGAGTGAGGAGGTAAAAAGTGAACGTGGACAAAGAGCAAGGAAGTAGTAACAAAATAATACAAACAATGAGTAGCCATACATCATACACTACGTACAACAATGATAATAATAATATTATTATTAAATAATATTATTTTTCACTAAAATACAATTAATTAATAATAACATATATATAATAATTATTAATATTAACTAATTATTATTACTACTATTTATTAGTAACTAATAATAATAATAATAATTTAAATAATAAGAAATAATAATAATTTAATTAAATATATATATATCATTTATTAATTAATAATAATATAATAAATAATCATCGATCATCATCATAAGTTCATCATCATCATCATCATGATCATGACCATCAAAATCATCATCACTACTTATTACCAGCTACTACCACTATTATTGCCAATGCTTGTGTTTAATTATAAGCTTGGGTATGACAAGTGATAAAACCCAAGGTTGAAAAGTAATACAGAAAAATTTATCACCTAAATTCTAATGTATGTTGTTTTGCTAAGAGTTTTAAAATGATAAAAAATGTCATAGTAGAGTGCATAACAACTGGAAACAACAATAACAGGTAATTTTCGGCATATCAAAAATTCGATATAGTATTCCTTATAAGACCTCTAAATGCAAGCAACAGTCATATAAGTATGTGGAGGCATGTTGTTGCTCTATAGTAGGTTCTTTCTATTAACTTTTTGGTCACGGAACATAGAGCCGAAATTGTCGGAACATAGAGCCGTCGGAACTTAGGCACGTCGGAACATAGAGCTTGACCCATTCATTGTGCGCTCCGTAATACTAATGAGCCAATCACATGACTGCAACTTCTATTGAAAGAGTTTGCAGCGTTGTTTTACCTCCCTCTCGTACCTATCATAAGTTGGCCCTAGGGCTAACTAGACTTTGACCCCCAAGCACTTGTGTTGCCAAGTTTTTTCATTCGCTTCTTCCTGTAACTAATTATTTATTTTTTCAGTCCCCTTCAATTTAATCAGGTTGAGACTGCCTAATTCCAATCAATATGTCTGGCTTAATACGAACAGCGTTGGTTGGACGTACACACAAGTCAGTGATTGCAAGGACTGTCATTCCATCATCAAGGTAATTAAAAACTCCAGTAACCACTAGTTATTAGTACTACTACTACGTACCACAGTGAGCCATGTATGTATGTATGATTGGTAACAAACAGGAATTGCATTAAAAATAATTAAAAAAAAAAATTATATTAATATTTATATATAATAATCAGTATTATATATATTATTGATATATTTTTTTTTTTAATTGTTTTTAATACAATTCCTGTTTGTTACCAATCATACATACATGGCTCACTCACTGTGACTACTACTACTGTACTACTCTACTACTACTGTAACTACTATTAATTATTATTATGATAATAATAATAATGTCGTTGTCTGAATGAATGACACCCAACACTATACTACTACTGAGTACTCACTGTGACTGACTACATGACTGCTACTACTAGTACTACTACTACTTTTACTACTACCTCCTGCTATTATTAGTATTAATTAAGTTGTTATTTTATTAATAAATTACTATTATAATTATTATATTAACTATTATTAAAAAATTGTTTCTGCCAATGTTTTCCCAGTAAAACTTTTCATCATGGTTTTTAGTGGTAACTATTTTTTAAAAAAAAATTGTTAAAAACAGCTACAAACCACTACTAGTTAATAATAATAATAATATATATTGATAACACAAAGTAGTAAAAGTTGGTGTTGTTAATGTTAGTAGCTATAGTTACACTATATAGTAATGATAATAATTCACACGCTAATTGTTTAGTAGTTGCTGTAGTAGTAAGTCATAGAAATATGGTAGTAATAGTTTGATTGTTGATTGATACAGTAGTAACAGTCACAGTAAATTATTGCTACTAATAAGAGAAGGAGAATGTCTACCACTGCTATTACTGAGTAATAGTAATACCACTACTATTACTGAGTAATAGTAGTGGTAGGCATTCTTCTTCTACTATTGTTTTTTATTGCTATAAATAATAATAATTATTATTAATTATTATTATTATTTAGCTAGCACAAGTGCAATTTCCATTTTGATCTTTTTTTCTCAAATAGAGCATCAGCTTTCAGAAAAAAAATTGTTGTCCATCCAATCGTGCAAAAAATTATTTGTGTCACATCCGTGGTTGTCTCAGAAAAGTAATTTAGAAAAAGTTTCTATGCTTAAACAAACAATGGTTTGTGGTCACAGTATCAAACATTGCTGACAATGGTATTTTTGCAGTGACGTGGAATTAGTGACGCATGACTATGCGTGACGGAAAGTAGCTAGTGCTGCGGTTTAAAAGTTTTTTTTTATTTATTTGAATATGACTCTCCAGTAAAATTATTTTTTGTACACGTAATGTGATTGCTCTATGATAAATAGTATACCACTGGGTGGGTAAAATGACAGAATTCGAATGGCCTCTACTGAAATCTTAGGGTCCTATAGCGCAATAGGAAATTGCAGATTTACAATGCATTCTCAACCCACTATTTTTGAAGTCCACAGCTATGTAGGAAATACAATGATTGGTTAAGCCAATGTGGTAAAGTGTGTCAATTTTATACTTTTTTAAATTTTGTTTCTAGCAGCTTCCGGCGCAAGTTATTAAAAAATTAGCGACAAAAAATATTTCGAAAATTCAAAAAACCCGTGCTGGACAAATTTATATATAAATCCTTCGTCTTAATAAACGCTACGCTCGCATGAGTTTTGTACACGTTATATTATTATTATCTTAGCAGTTAGTAGCGACAAACTACTTGGCAACTACTAAAAATTTATTCTCCAAAAAGCTTTATTATTTATTGTTTATTATTTGTTATTAGTATCACAGGAAAATAATAATAGTCATTAAAGTTTACTTACCACTGCTGTGATACTAATAAAGGTGGGAGGTAATTATTTTTATGAACAAGTTTTGTTTATTTATAACTAGCAATAATACATATTGTGTTCATTTACACCGACCCAACTCTGGTGCTCCCCACTCCACATCCAGCCCAACTCTACGTCTCACATCAACATTGTTTTACTTTATCGGCGCCATTTCTTCATTCCACTTAAACTCTGTTTTTCTACCACTCTACCTCACCCCGCCGTTCCTCACTCTGTGTCTCACCCACTGCCTTATTCTACCCTCAATGTGTTATGCCCCTGCCTAGCTTAACCCTCCATTGCCTCCTTTCTCTCTCTCCATTTCTTTCTCTTTTTCTACTGCTCAATGTGATAGAAGACACAGTAAGGTAGTGTGATGCCACATTAGTAGTATAATAGAAACAGATCATGGCCTCGGCAAAGCTGGTATTTCTGTTACTCACTAAATTACTTTTGCTACATGCTGTGAGTTTTTCGCGGTAGTTATGTGTTTGGTGTCGTGACAACTCTTAGACGCACAAATTCATTCTTGTGCCATTTAAAGTTCGAAAATATAGATATTGTCAGTTTCCCATAAAACATTTCATTTATGTTTGATAACAAAACAGCAAATTTTCCCTTTACTTTGTTTGCGCATCATTTGGTTACAAATTATTTTGAATGATTTAAGATGTCTAAAGCCAACATTGTTTGTTTTAGACATCCAGCTATTTCTGCTGCTACTGCGCTACAGAAAAGACAATATGCTGCAGAAACAAGCGAGGTAAATAATTTGATAAACAAAAATCTCATTTATTGACATGTTTTAAGTGCCCATTGTGTAATTTTTTTTAAATATTTTAAAATTTAATTGTTCGTTTCGCATCATTCAAATAATTATAAAGTAAGAACTACTACATATTACATGGTAGTGGGTGTTGTGCTGTTGCAGTCGTTCTGTATGAACATGTTTAGAGGCAAAGCCGTAACTCAACAAGTATTCCCCTACCCAGCTGTTGATGGTGAGTGCACTTTGTTATCATTTCAAAATTATTTCACATCAACATCGCCTTGAAACTAGTTTAGTTGTTTTTAAATACTGGATAATATAGATGCCCTGTTCAGACTGTTTATTCACTACTTGCAGTGCTGGATGAAGATAAAAAAGAAATGCTGGACGCTTTAGTCGATCCAGTCAGCAAATTTTTTGAGGTGAGTTTGAAGTTTTTTCTCCACAGAAATGGTTTTGATTTATTTATTTTCTTCTATTTTTTAAATGCTAAAAATCTTTTGGTATACTGTCTCTATGCTTTAAGATGGCAGCCCTATTTGCAGTACTCTCTCTGATTTTATTCACATTGGTGTAAGTTTATCAGCTGCGAGGTTACATACTAGGAGCAGCTGTCAGTCAGTCAGTGACATGTTTGTAGGAGGTCAATGATCCTGCCAAGAACGACGAGTTAGAGAAGATAGAAGACCACACATTGCAGGGTCTAAAGGAGTTGGGAGCCTTTGGTCTGCAGGTCCCTGTAGAGTTTGGGGGCATCGGACTGGGCAACACTCAATACGCTCGGCTTGTGGAGATCGTAGGCAGCCATGATTTAGGTGAGTGTGAGATATTATGATCAGTTACTGGCTGTGTCAGCGCCCATTATGTAATGCTGCCCGGCAAAACCTTTATGTATCACAACATTTTAATTTAAGTAGTGAATGTAAGCGTGTAAGCTGTTCCCTACGAAAAAAGATTAACATTACGACTATTAAACATTGACATCTAGTAATGCTTAATGTTGTAGCTAGACATGGTGGTGTAAATAGTGGCATTTCTTACTTTTTCAAATTTCAACGTGTAGAGAATTTGACCAGAAAATTCCGCTTGTTCGTTTTGATCAGAAGTTCTTCCTGTGTAGCCCTACTCCACGCTATCAACTGATTAGACTAACACGCCATTGTGTACCCTACAGGTGTGGGTATAGCCTTAGGGGCCCATCAGTCTATAGGCTTTAAGGGTATCACTCTATTTGGCAACGAGGAGCAGAAGGCTAAATATTTACCTGAACTTGCTGCCGGTGAAGTTTTTGCTGCCTACTCATTGACTGAACCATCTAGTGGATCAGATGCTAATGTAAGTGGTGCTGCTTTTTTGTGGAAAAGGTTGGATTAGATGAAGTAGCCACAGATCACATTATAGTCCACAGTTATGCGTTTTGCGTACAGAGATATCATGGTGTCATTGCCAAACTGTTATTTAAAGTGTAAAGAGGACAACTCCCAGTTTGATTCTTACATTATTTGTATCATTGGCAGTCTATCAGAACTAAGGCTGAATTGTCAGCTGATGGCAAGCATTGGGTGTTGAACGGCAGCAAGATATGGATATCAAATGGAGGAATTGCTGACATATTCACCGTGTTTGCTAAGGTTGGTCTTCTGCTATAAACACTCATTATTGACAGTTGGTGAAAGCTGTATCTCAGATTAACATACTGAGCTTTGTAACTGCATTTCCTGTATCGGCAACAATTGGTTGGTCCTTCACAACAGATCAAATGCCATTTGATGACCTATAATATGTCATGTGACACTGAATGACGTCTCATTTCACAACTGTTGGCATGTCATCTCAAACCAATGATAAGTCGTCTGCCAACCAACAGTACATCATGTGACAACCATTGACATATCATGTGACATCCATTGACATGTCATGTGACAACTATTGACATATCATTTGACAACCATTGACATATCATGTGACATCCATTGACATATCATGTGACATCCATTGACTTGTCATATGACATCCATTGACATGTCATGTGACAACCATTGACATATCATATGACCAATTACAGACACCTGTTAAAGATGAGAAGACAGGCGATGTGAAAGAGAAGGTAACAGCATTTATAGTGGAGAGAGGCTTTGGTGGGGTTTCGAGGTGAGTGTTATAGTGTTTTTCTACTTCCTGTCCTGTCAGTGACCACCCACGATGTCACACAACTCTATATTAATTTCACTCTTTTTCACCAAAAAAACATTCAAACTATCAAATGTTATAATTTATACATAATTTCAGTTTTGCCAAATCTGTTACACCTACAAATTTTAGGTATTTTTGTCACTTGTCTGGTTGCGGTAGTATTAGTTGGAATTGTCTCCTCTTTGGTAAATATTGCAAACTGCTCTACCTACATTGCATTTACAAACTTCATCTTGAAACTATGTATTATCAAGGTGAGTCAATAATTTATGTCTTTCTCATTATTGTTGTTGCAAACTATATTGAAAATCGGTATTTGAATTTGAAATGATTCAATTTTACTTGGCAATATGGCTATTAGGACTATTCGGAACTTTCTAGAAAGCTTAGTCTTTGATGTCAGCCAAAACTATTTACAAAGACATGAAAATGGTGCTGCCAAAATCTCTGCATCAAATGATGCTGCAGATGATTTTTCATGTTTTTTCCAACATCTGCAATCAAATCGGTACAGAGTGAGTTTAGTAGAGTCTGCACTGATGAGAGTAAAACTTCAAAATATAGCATGTATCTCCGAGACAAAATGAAAAGAACAAAATAATTTTCTTCAGAAGAAAATAATCGGAAACCTGAAATGTTGTAATTTTGTGCAAAGTACATGATTTCATCTACTGCAATTGTTACTTGGGTAATGATGATATGTAGCTGTTCCCAGTGAAGATAGTTGAAGCGGAAACATCTGGAGTTGTATTCCCTGAAACAGCAGTTTTGGTGTTGGTGCGAGGAAAGATATATTTTCACTTGTGACGATTTATTGACTTGCTAGAAACACAAACATCGCCACTGATTATAATAAACCATAACGAGTTACATTTATTTTTAGCAGCACTGTCGTAACTCTTTAAAAAGTTATTTGTAATTCCCATAAATACCAGGTGCTTGTAGTTTTTGTCAGAGAGAGGACAACTCTGCATAAGCTAGTATTTTTACCGTGCCAAGAGACCATGTGTTGTACGGTTTGCATTGTAAGGGAGAGTCGTACTGTGTTGTAGTGGACCCCCTGAGAAGAAGATGGGCATCAAATGCAGTAACACAGCTGAAGTGTACTTTGAGGACACCAAAGTGCCGGTAGAGAATGTTCTAGGAGGTGTGGGTGAAGGGTTCAAGGTCGCTATGATGATATTAAACAACGGAAGGTTTGGCATGGCTGCCGCCCTTTCTGGAACTATGAAGTCTTGCATTGCTAAGGCTGTGAGTATACCACACCACACTAAATAAGGGGGTGGGGTTGCCCGTGCCCGTAGTTATGGCTAACAACTATGTATCTTTTGATTGCAGTGTATATGTATGTTCGGCGATGCCTCCCTAATGTATGCGTCAGTTTGAGAAATAGCCTAGTTGTAGAACTTTGTGTGCATCAATTCTCTCTCGTCAGTTTTTATGTTGTAAAATCATGATAGCAGAAGTGAGATTTTAGGAGTTGTCCTCTCCTGTTTAATGAGAGGACAATTGCTGAATACAACTATTTTTTCAATTCTGAATTGCAAACAACATTAAAATAGCATTTTTTATGTTAAATTATAGTTACATGTCAGTGAAATTTGTTATATAATATGTTTTGAGCATAATATTTCGCTTGAATCTTTTTTGCAAGTTTCATTGCATTTCATTGTGAAATGTTTTTTACAGCTTACTGGATTTCCTAATTTTTTAACAGTAATGTTAGCAGAGACTAGCTGCTGCTGTAGCTGACTTGAGTGGTAACAAATGCTGCCGTTACTTGTAGGTGGACCACGCTGCCAGTAGGAAGCAGTTTGCCAAGCACATCCATGAGTATGGAGCTATCCAAGAGAAGATAGCAGAGATGGTTATCAGACAGTACGCCACAGAGAGTATGGGATATATGGTGGCTGCTAACATGGACAAGGGAGCAAAGGAGTTCCAGATAGAGGCAGCCATCAGGTGAGATTCATCTCCTCTCAGACTATATTAGAACAGTTTACTTCCGTTATTAAAACCAAAGATTTTGCACGACACTTTTAGAGTGTTTCTTTTTTAATGAAGGAATGCTACAGCTAAATTCACACTATGCGATAATCGGTAATGCAATTATAGTTCCAAATCAAGAGATGTTTTCCCTAATTACTGACAACACAACTTATTTTTTTATGAATAAACCAAAATATAATATTATTAATAATGGCGTATGCACTTATTTTATGTACATTTCTGGGGCTTTTAGTTGGTTCCAGCAGCTGTTCACCCACCAGCGATAATAAATTAAATACAAATAATAATAATAATAATAAATGAAATGCAACTAATAATAATAAATAAACACTAATAAATATATTACTCTCTACGATAATGATAATTATTAAAAAAATTTCAGTTTTTCTTTATTATTATCATAATTAGCACTTTGATATTTTACTCATCGGGTAGTTTGCAAGTGCATTAGCCGGCGAAATTGATCAGTACAATAGATTAAATCAATAATATTTCACGCGATTTATTTAAACAAACGGGTCTGTAGCAATATTTTGAGTAGATCGGAAAATTCCATCTCCACGGAGAAATAAATTGGTTTGCGAAGCATACTCATAGGTCGCGAACACTACCCATCCATAACATTAATACATGACCGAGTGGGCGACTCGTATTTCGAATCAGTTCATTCCCATTATCATGTACAATAACATTATAATATAAATAAATTGGTCATGATAATTAAAATCAGAGCCCTTCTGTTAAAATGATAAAAATATTGTTTTTATTATACTTAATCAAGAATGAATTCCTTCAAAATAAACATCTGCACCCAGGCAGGTGTTGACATGTTCCTCTTTTGACTCACTATCACTATCTGCTACTTCCTGTAACACCACGCTATCAATACCACAAGGGAATCAAAGACACGATAAGCGTCGTTGATGGTATGCTTGCAAATGTAAAAATAATTGCGCTCACTACAATCCACACGAGAATTATTTGTTGTCACAAACTAATTCGAATCAAAGGATTTTTTTTATTTTATCTCATAAAAGGTGAAGCCTGTTCGATGCGTTTGCAAATATAAATAATAGCAGCTGTTTATCGATCCAGCTGGCGAGTACACCTTGCAATATTTTAGTGAACTATGAAAGTCAGGTAAAGTTTGAAATAACATAAACAAATATATATTGACCGGAAAACAAAGTTGGCTTCGAAACAATCTTTGCAAGTGGTTGCCAGTTTCTCAAAAAGTTCCACAGTGAAAAACTTTGGTTTATTGTTGATTGGTAATGGTAATGTGTTCAATTCTCAATGAAACAAAATGTGCTGCCAACCATAAATTCGCTGACACGTTATTGTTTACACGTACAATCTGGGCTTCGGCTCTATTCACTGGTACCATAATCTTACAGTGTGAAAGCAGCTTTAGATTGTATGGTCTTTCGATCATGTTTTTAATAAAAGAGTAAACAAATTATTTTGAGCTCTATAAACCATATTTTAAGAACCTATATTTTGAACTATGCTTTGACTGCTCTTTGTAGCGAAATGTGCCATTATTGCCTGGAGTTGTGCTATATTAATTATTATTCCTGAGCCCACATAAAATAATAATTAATAAACAATATGGTGGGTATGGCTACCAGCCTGTTCTTCAGACATCTTAACCACATTTACCAATAGTGATGTCTATGAATCATAGCGCTCTGTATATGCCATAATGTAAGATGGTTGATATTTTTTTCACATACAATAATAGTATTTATGCTACTAGCTAATACTCATTTCAAATGATAATTTATAAACTTAAATCTGAAATTGACTCTATTTCTGGATGATTTATAATAATTGAGTTTTTTTGACTCTGTCAAAAATTAAATTAGTTATAAAATAGGTTTTGTGGTTAATGTTAGAATCAATCAACATATACTTGACAAACATCAACCAACATAGAATGTGAAAAGCATTTATAAACATTTCTTTGAAATAAACTATTGATAGCTTGTGACTGGCATCAGCGAGTGTAGATACGGTCTGCGGGTTTCGCTGACTTTTCATAGATTTCTTCAGAAACTCGTCGATTTAAGCGTGCCCATTATTTTTATTTATATTGGCTGATGTTGTTGACATCCAACGCATTCTCTCACAATTACCTGTCGATACTGCTTTGGTACCAGCATCCTTATGGTTTGAAATTAAGGCGTTGGGTGGGGTTGGTTGTAAATCGAAATAGATCGAGTTTGCTAAAAGTTAGCAGGTCTGCTTGTAGTTGGTGCCGAATATTCCTGAGGTGGGTATAACATGTTTAGTCAAGTCTAATACGATATTCACAGTGACGTTAGATTGTATGATAAATCAATTAGCCGTAATCTTAAATGTGATGACATTAATGGTTTTAAATTGACTAGAACTCTGATTGGCTGAGGTTAAAAAGTAGGTTGTTTTAAGCATCATAGTTTAGTGAAGGCCTTCATAGTGTTGGCTGCCTTGTGGTCACTTTGTACCAGTTGTTTGTTGTTCAACAGCTGTCTTTGGGGTCAATACAGTTCACTGGCAGCAGTTAGTGATGTCATACAGAAAACCGCTTTACGAATTTATATATATTTAATGATATATATTGTTTTTTATTGCACGAGTGACAAGAATTGCTGTTTTATATCCCATAGTAAAGTTTATGGATCTGAGGCAGCGTGGTTCTGCTGTGACACGACCATGCAGATACTGGGGGGCATGAGCTACATGAAGGATGCTGGTCTGGAGAGGGTAATGAGGGACCTGAGGATATTCAGGATCTTTGAGGGAACCAACGATATTCTAAGGCTATTTGTCGCCCTCACCGGCATACAGGTTCGTTCTTAGGCTATTTGGGATGCTCATTTGTATTCAGGCTGATTCTGAGGCTATTTGTCTCCCGCCAATGTATGCAAGTTAGTTCAAAGATTGTTTTTTTCCTCTCCTAGTATATAGGTTAGTTCTCAGGCTATATTTATGTACATGTTGGTTCTAACGCTACAGAGCTCTCTCACTGGTCTAAAATTTTCAGATTTCTGAACTACGGGTCTTAGAGATCTGCTGTAAGAAATAATCAGTTATAATTGCTAATCAAGTAGGAAATATCCCCTATAAAGTTAAACAATCGTACGGCGTACTTTCCTCAATCCAGGGGCAGATAATCCCTGTACCATATGATCTCAGTAGGCCTCATTAGTTGTGGCAAAAAATATATAGATTTGTAATGTATTTATTACAACCTTTCAAAACGTGTTTCTGATTTTTTCAGTCCCATTTTGTTACTTCCAATATTTAATCAAGTTTTCCTTAAAAATATATTTATTTATTATATTTTAGCCTTTCAAGTTTCTGATTTTTGTATTAGTTTGGCTTCGGATCATACTGTTGAATCAGTGAACTGTCAATGTTTATTTGTCAATCTGTATACCTGTTGCTTTGATTCGATATTTTTGACATATTTTTGGTCCAATTGCAATATTTATCATGTATAACTATAATTTTTGTGTAATTTTCTGCTTTCATTATGCCTAAAATGAATTATCTTTGGCCGTTAATTCGCTACCGATGTTGTTAAACTTGATGTAACATCTGCTTGCAGCAACCTCCATTCAGATATATGTTACTACAACCAGTTACATCTAACATAGCCTGTCACGCCAAGTAATGATTTCACCATTCATTGAGTCTATATATACTGTAGTATTGTGGAGGCCACTTAAAGGACGCACTGGCAGCCCTTAGAAATCCAATGTCTAATCCTGGACTCATTGTGGGCAAAGCTGTGGAGAAGGCTAAAAGGTCAATGGGAGTTGTGTCCCCCATTAGTATTTCGGGCGCACACAGCCAACTGTCTGCGGAAGCAGATAAATTGGGTTCCTGTATCGCCATGTTTGGTGGAAGTGTCGAAGACTTGCTAGCAAAATATCAGAAGAAGGTTGTTGGTGAGTCGAGACAGTAAATAGGGGTTGCAATCACCTCGTTAGCGCTAGTAATATTCTATTATGCAACATAGTTCGGCCTAATGTCCCAAAACTGGCTAGACAGTGATATCTCATTATGTGAACATTATTCATTTGTTTTGAATTGACACCCTGTACAAGTGCTTGTGGAGTAGCAACTATCTTTGTATTTGACCTTTATCTAATCATCTTGTGATGTATTTGTGTGCCAGACTGAAGACGTCAAGTGTTTGTGTGGTCTTCTCTGCAATTTTTAATCATTTACAGGGTGTCAATGTTTATAGGCGTGTGGAAATAAAATTGTTGGCATTGATAAAAATTCCAATTTTTAATCTTTGGGTATTTCAAGTGGCTGTTTTCTGTCACAGATGAACAGTTCCTGCTGTGGAGAGTAGCTGAGGCAGCAATGGATATATATTCTATGACAGCGGTCATCTCTAGGGCTTCAGCATCGCTTTCTGCTGGCCTACCGTCGGCAGAGCATGAGAAAATCATTTGCGAAACTTACGTCGAACAGGTAGGGTATAGCTATAACTTAGATTAAAGCGTCCATTCACCCCTGGAGTAACTCCACTCCCACACAGTGATAGTTAATTGTTTGTTACCCTGAACTGTGATGAGTTGCCCTTTTACTGCAGCCACGTCTCTTTTAAACAGTTTATGTGTGAAACCAATGTGTGCATATATCTAGGTTTAAATGCTGGTGTGTACATTATATCTTAGTTACACAGAATGTAGAATATATATCAACATCGTGTCTTTTCACCGCAGATATATTATTCAGTTTTCTGTTTGTTGTTTGCTCCATTTGAAAACTTGGTAATTTGTCATGGCATGCCTCTGCGCAGTGACAATGTTTGTATGTCACGTTGTTGAGCTGGTATGAGATTTGTGAGCTGGCGCTATGCCATAAATCATTAGAAGACTTCCACGCCCACATTACTTGGATGTGAGTCAATTTCTGGTCTTGTGATGCGCTTAGTCATTGGTGCGTAGTTTTGGCTCTGCGTTCGATACCTCCCACAACCGATTCTAGCCAAGCCTGCCTCGAGAAATCCTTTACTATGTATTTAACTACCTTTTATACTTGTAAGTCTGTCACAGTTGGCGTTGGTTACTTTCCTGGAGTGATTGAAATACGTAACCCCTGCCATTCCTCTCCTTTACTCGAAAAAAAATTTATGTAATTTTTCCTGTGCGGTGTTTTGTTTGGCTTAAAGTTTTCCTTTTATTTTTCAGGCGTCACAGAGAGTCAAATCTAACCTGGGAGAGCTAACGTCCACACCTCATCAAGCTATCTTCAAGAATATGTCAACTATCTCCAAACAGACTGTAGCCAATGGTGGCGTGATATCCCAGCATCCACTTGGTGGATTTTAGCCTTTGTTCATCTCTCACATACGCTCCATCTCTTCCCTTCTCCTTTATTTTTTACCCGCTTGTTCAATAAGTCTGGTCATTTTTCCTGCCAGTATATGCGCTAAAGGTGTGCTTGCATTTATTGTTAGCAAATGCATTTTTGCTGAAAAAAATTAATATATATCGGAGAATTGGCCACTTGAAATGAACTATTTGTCATTAACATTGCTGTTTCCTACTGGTGATGTCATACATACAATCTTTTAACATTTATCATTCCTTCAGACGCCTCTCTCTGCAATAGACTCACTCAGTGTTAGACTGCAAAATAATAATAAAATATCTCATAATGTATTGTTTTGTTTGTGTGTCAAGATTCCTCTTTTTGAAGCATTTTTGTTCTCACGCACAAGCTCTATATTAGCAGAGAAACTATGAAGAAATAGTAAGGAATTACAAATACTAATGGTGATGGGGGATAACTAGGCACAGCCCATTAGTGGTGAGATATTTACTACTGCATTTTTGGTTAAGTTAGTGTCAATTCTGTTAGTCTTTGCACCAAACAATGTATGCAATAACAATTAAATGAGGACAAATGCTCAGCGTATGTCACTAAAGTGCTGTTGTTGCACTCAAGTGAGGTCATTTTGATTGCATAAAAGTCGAAATGCAACAAGAATTTTTTAAAGTTATTGCTAGGCTCTTTGGTTATTGACTTCAAAATCTTCATCCTTTGTTGGTCTGTGACTCGATTCCGCCATGATTCGAAACTGACGTTTCGAAAATGAACTGTTCGAAACTCTTAAACCTGAACCCCCCAACCCCAAATCACAAACCCCCGTCCCCAAAGAGTTTCGAAGTGTCCATTTTCGAACCGTCAGTTTCGAATGGTCCGTACCCCCTGTGACTCAGTCACCTGTACTTCAATCATCCTCACAAAACTTACCTAGCCCGAGCGATCAGCTGGTTTACCTAGCCTTAGTGATCGGCTGGCTTACCTAGCCTGAGTGATCAACTGGTTTACCTAGCCTGAGTGATCAACTGGTTTACCTAGCCTGAGTGATCCACTGGTTTACCTAGCCTGAGTGATCAACTGGTTTACCTAGCCTGAGTGATCAACTGGTTTACCTAGCCTGAGTGATCAGCTGGTTTACCTAGCCTCAGTGATCAACTGGTCTACCTAGCCTCAGTGATCAACTGGTTTACCTAGCCTCAGTGATCAGCTGGTTTACCTAGCCTCAGTGATCAACTGGTTTACCTAGCCTCAGTGATAAACTGGTTTACCTAGCCTGATTGATCCACTGGTTTACCTAGCCTCAGTGATCAGCTGGTCATAGGGGTTGGTTTATTTGTTACATTTAGCTCAGCTATGGAACGGTCAACCGCCTGAAGAATTCACCAGGCAGTGAAAAACAAGATCTGTGAGGTTAAAATTCCAGAGAGTTCTGTTTTCTGATTCATTTTTGTGATTTGTGGACAGTACATTTCGCCTCCACTAAGTAATTGATGTATAATTTACTTTCAAAAAATCACAAAAGTAATGAATGTGTGATTCAATAAATACTTTTGCTACAATTTTAAGATGTTTAGCTTTGCAAAATTAATTACATTGACAAGGACCTAAGGAAAGTTCTGCTGTTTGTGTTGGCTAAAAATTCGTCGTTACTTTTCAGCTAATACCAGTATTGGCAAGGAACCAATTTTGAGCCTAAAAAAGATATTTTTAAAATCAAAGAATTCAAACACTATTGTAAAATTTAATTGTTTCATTCGGCCAAATTCCACATTTTTACTGATGATGCTCCAAGTATGTACAGAGTATTACTATTTACGGCTCAGTTACCTGTGGCAAGTTGACAGGTTGTCAAAGTTGATCACTTAGAGGGCTGTGTAAAAAGCATTTCTGTAATTGAGTTGGCGATTTGATTTGTAAGCAAGTCGATAAATTCCAAAATTATTTTATCACTCTCAAATGAGCAACAAGAGCTTCGCAGCTCGCTTAATTTCGTAACGTTGATAAGAATGGAATCCTCAAGTACATCACTCAACGACGTGTCCTTACATACGTGATTACTTTGGGCAGCAACTGTGGGGTGTGATTTTCAAGGAATAAAGTTTTATTGCCACTTATGATTATATGGACATACAAACACGCTCTGTGCGTACATAATTTTTCTGGCGAAATGTGATTATTGATGCAAAGTTGGTAGTTTACAACAGGAAGAAAAATAATAACAATGAAATGAAAAATAACCTAAGTATATTGGAATTTTGTACAATATCTTGCAGACTATTTTCTTAAAACTACTAATGAAATGAATAACAAAAATAAAAAATTTGTAATAGTTGCACCTTGTTCACTTGGCAATGGCAACAAAGAGTCTTCTTTCAGTAGGCTAAGTCTTACCACGCGCTTCAGAAACTATTTCTTTCATGGCTCATTTGGCAAAACTTCAGTTTAGCATTTCTGGTCGGTATAAAAGGAACGGCTATGAATAGCAATAGACAACATCTGCTAGACAGATTGCTTTAGATTTGTAGACTGGGAACTGACATTGTCACCAGCTTTCTGCACACGCGATGGGGACAACAAACTGTGACGTACATCGGAGAGCCCACAAAGAGTCGACACATATAACTAGGATACTCAGCTATCATTCGACACCTTACACTCAATTGGAATTATCAACAATAGTACAGCAATTATGTTATTCATTGGAGTCTCACAGTACATTTGTAACAACGGTTTTATTACTGATGGTTTGCTGCCACCTAGTCACCACGACGTCGGCAGCAGTCATTACTGAAGCGCTTTTCTCATCCGGCAGCGGAATAGAAGGTGCAGAAGGAGTGGAAGGTATGAAAGAATTTATTGCTTGACTATCCGGTGTCAGAAACCAATCACTGTTTATTAGCCTCAGGTCTTAATACTCAAGACGATCAAACCTTTTGATGAATTAAGAAATAGTACTGATTAAATGGAGTTTTGTCGTTTGCATGCCTAAAGCAAAAAACTTGTGCGGTAAAAACCTTTGGCTTTTCAGACAGTTTTTATAACATCATAATGTTGCAATGTTTGCGTTCTGTCTCTTCATCAAACATGAAAAATATCTCGAGCACGAATACCTGGTACTGTGATGCAAACCGCCTGCTAGGAACTGTCTTTAGTTTATTCCCTTGAAAATTGTATGGTTTACAGCAAAGCAAATATTTTAAGCAGTTTGCAATAATTTATGGTTGGTTAAATTTCCTTGAAACGAGAAGTTTCCACAACTAATTGATTAGTTGCTATCATCAACAGCTACTAATGTAATATTATATTTTTTGCGTAATTCTGTTTTTGATTAAAAAAAAATCTGTGAACAAACAACATCAGCTTTTTCAATCAAATAAATGCTGGTTTTGCTCCAAAGAGTAGATTTAAATTAAAAAAAACTTTAGGTGTGTTACCTTTTTTTGCCTCACAGACTTTAACATTTTTAAACTTAATCTGCAATGTCGCGCTTCAGTTGTTTTACCACGTCTGTGCAAAGTTAGTCATTCTACCATTCAACTATTATGTTGTAGCTTTCCCCTGTGACATTTGTCTGGATGAAATATTGAATAGACTGACTTACAATGCTCCAACACCATGCAATGAGTAAGATTTCACTTTTTGTTGCGCAATGCTACCGACTCCTAAAGTTCCATCACCTACAAAATATTTGTCTCATTTGTAGGGTGGTCAGGTTGACAAGATGTTTTGAGCAATGCACACCCCAAATACCAGAAGGAGAAGACAACAGCAGCACCAGACAACTCCTCATGCTCACTCAGACCTCTGAGATACTTTCTATATTGAAAGCAAGAAATTGTGAAGTATACGAAGGTAACTTTTATAGTAAATATTGATCATGTAATGCTGTTTATTATGTAATATGGTTTGTTATGTAATGCTGTTTGTGAGGTAGCATGGGATCTATCCATTAGCAGCAGCCTTCATCTTTTATGGTGATAATAATAATAACAATCAGTACTAACAAGCTGCACACAAACAATTCACATTTTATCCCACCAAATTATTTCTAAGAAGCGTGTGGTTTGAGTGCTGTCAAAAACTATTCAATTTTTAATTGGATTATAATTATGGCTAACCGAACAATATACTATAGTGTTAATGTGGGATATTGCTTTCCACAAGCAGCAGGAAATTGAATGAAAAAAAAAACGTTTTTTGATTAATTTAATTATTTGTTTAAGAGCTTGGTTGATTTTTAAGCCGAAAAGCCGCTCTCACCATTTTGTGAAATCCTTATGCAAAAAGTTTGTTGACAATTAATCAATGATGTTTCAAAAACGAATCAGTCTTTTAATTATGCCAAGTTGTATGAATGTCCACACATCAGAAACTCTGTGGATGGGTTTCAATTTTAGTGACAAGTTTGGAGTTGTCCGCTTTCATATGATGCTAGTCTATTGAGCGATTATACTTTGTTAACTACTATGGTTGTAGAAGTTGCACCTGGGTGTGCCAACAGTGTGTTAGAGTGCCTGCAGCCCATATTACCTAGAACCACAGGCTATCCCTATCAAATAACCCGTGTAGAATGCTCGTGAGTTGAATGTGCTACTGAATGATCACATCTGAATAGTCTCACCAAAGTTGTCAGTAAAATTGTTTGATACAAACCATAAAGTTTTTACTAGTATTTGAGGATGTTTATGGTTTGTTGCGTTTTTTTTCAATAAATACTATAATTATCTTCAACGATATTTTTCAGCGACGAAGCGCTGATATCTGTGCTACAATGCACAGGAAATACTCCGGATTGTGAATGGAGAAGTCATATAGAAATGATAGCGAGCCGAGGACGCAGTAAGTCAATATGCTTGCGGAAACAAAACTTTGAACAATTATTGAATGCCAGGGCATTAAAAATCATTGGAACACTTTTCACTCTTTACAGGAAGTGTATGTAGAGCAGAAGACAAATGTCTGGCAGGAAACCTCTTATTTGTGGCTGGACCAGAATGCAAGACGTACAAAATGGTGGATATCAATTATGTGGTCAACCTGCTGACCCAACCGCCAATGAGTACAGCTCCAGGCACCCTGTTTGATACGTCAACATGCCGTCTAGGACATGCTTCATCAGTGACTTGTTGAATGTTGCCTGGTTTCAAACAATTAATAATTGGTCAACATTTATTTTTTTCTAATTACCATTATGTATTGTTCGTTCTTCAACATCGTAGTGTCTTCTGTCAGCTGTTAGAAATACCTGGAGTGTAAATATTGCTGTGAAAATATTTTGTTGAATAATTGCTCAAATATAGTTTTGTGACAAAAAAAAAATTATCAGAATCGTCTTATACAATCGATATGCTATCAACACAAAAAACTGGCTTTTCTAAAAAATCGGCTCCAAAAGCTACAAGGTAGTAGGTAGTAGTTGATTCGAGCTGTGCAATAGTTCATTCCATTGTAGTTTACCGAAAGCTAGCACTAACTACATAACAAAATCAATTGATTTGTCATTTACATTCATTAGTTTAACAACAAGATTTGAGAAAATTATTCTTTTAAAAACTATTGTTCTCATATTAAAACCGGAAAAGAACTGTTACTTTTTAAAAATAAAACACTCTTTAAATAAAATAACTGAATAAAATTTTATGATTATGAAATGCATGTATTGCTTTTTACAAATAGGAGCATACTGGTTTTCCTCCTTCCACAACCAAACGATTTTTCTTCACTTTTGGTGGTTTTTATATCCATTCAGAAAATGTGATCGATTTTGGCACATGACAGCGCAACTGTAACGGTACATGTGTGACTGTAACGGTACATGTGCGACAGACTGTCAGCGAGCTTAGCCAGTTAAAAT
This sequence comes from Cryptosula pallasiana, assembly GCA_945261195.1. Taxonomy (NCBI): domain Eukaryota; kingdom Metazoa; phylum Bryozoa; class Gymnolaemata; order Cheilostomatida; family Cryptosulidae; genus Cryptosula; species Cryptosula pallasiana. Next base: position 30,053,110 of record OX183138.1, on the reverse strand, counting down.
GCCGAGTGGGCTTTGTGCAGCGACTGGTAAGCTCTAGTGTGTAATTGTTGTTGTCGATCCTTGCACCAGTTGCTGGTCGAAATGTGCTTACTTTAGCCTTGTGAGAAGACCATCAAACTGCACTGCGAAGAGTAGGAGAAAAATTTCGCAGAACAGATTATCAATAAATCAATGAATCAAGGAGTGTGTGTGTTTGGGTTTATACTAGACATGTGGGTACATTACTGTTGTGCAGGTGGTAGAAGAGAGACATTTGCTTGCATTTGCAGTAAGTTTTAAGATACAAAAAGTCTGCCTGTCAGTAAATAAAAGATTACAACAACATACACGCGCTTATGGCAATAATGCAGCGTCACCGATTTGACTTGTCTACTTGATATGAGTTTGGCAAAAAGTCTACAGCACCTGGTATTCCCAGTACTAACCAGGCTCGACAATGCTTAGCTTCAGTGATCTGACGAGAACTGGTATTTTTAACGTGATATAGCCATAGACATTGATGAAGCAAGCTGTAAGCGAGCACGATAACGTTGCAATGTGATTGAGAGCGAGTTAAGCGGAGGCCCGCAAAGCACATAAGACACTCACTCCAGCAACTGCTCACTAGGTCAAGGGTACTGAAGTAGCAGTTAGCGGACAGAGCAATTAAACTCTCCTAGATTCTGGCGAAAGGGCAGGCATCCGGCTGGGTTATGGCTTTTAGGCGCCGGTAGGCAATGCAGAACCTTCCATCCTTCTTCACTAACACCACTGGTGAACTCCAGGTGCCAGTGCTTGGCTCTATCAATCCTTTCTCGAGCAGTTTGGAAACCTGCTCCTCTTCTTTCTATTCCTTATGAGGGCGTAAACCTGTGGGGGGCTGTCGGAAGGGCCGGGCATCGGGCTTTAGGGGGATGCTGTGTGCAACAAGGTTGGTGTTAACCACATCTTTCCATGAGGCAGGGCAAGAAATAACTTACTTTGTAAGGCCGTGCTGGCAGGCGGTAGGAAGTGTCAGTTGACTTGGCAACAGAAAGTCTGGTGGTGAGTGGTTGTCTTCTTCGAGAGTGGGAGGGCCGATCTGTGGTTTGTGGGGTTAGGGGGTTTTGAGAGTCCACTCTCCTAGAAGAAGGCTGGTGGGGTTCGTGTAATTTAACGTCTTTTCTTGGACGGCACATATCGCAGCCACGATCAGCTTGTGGAGAATGGGGGACAGCAACGCGCTGCCTACGGGGGCAACAAGGGGTCTCAGTGTAGCAAGGGGTGGGGGTAGTGAGATTAGACTTCACTAGGAGTGTGTGGATCCGATGGGTACAAGTCTGTGTCATCTAGACCTGGAACGGGGGTATACCGGTTGGCAGTAGGCAGTTGTCAAGGTTCCAAAGTCGCAACGGGTCCTGCTACTCTTCTGGGGAAGGGTTGCCCCATTGAATTATACTGCTCCAACCTCTAACTCCCTACTGCGGGTGTTGCCCTGCAAGGCAAGGATCAAGGGGACAGCTCCTCTGTAGGTGGCCAATGGCACCGCATCCCCAACACTGAAAGCAGGCGGACATGACAGAGAGGGGGTTGAGTGGTCACCAGAAGGTTGGTTGGCTGTTGCTTCAGCCTCATCAGACTGTAGCTTGATAGCTTTTTGCACCATCTTCATATTCTTTATTAAGGTGGCAAGGGTATCTTCCGGTATGGTGGCCGTCTGTTGAACTTGATCGAGGGGGGAATGGGGAGGGTCTGCTGCTGGGTTGTTGTGACTCCTCTTCTTCATCTTCCACCACTCTTACTCTAGAGGGTTTGTCTTCAAAGCCTGTATTTATTTGGAAGAATTAACTGCCGACTCTGACAGCTTCTGCTACAGTGTGGGGTTGCACTGCCAATAAATGTTACTGTAGGTAAGCATTTTTAATTGTGGTGGCAAAGGTTTCCAGCACCATTTGATCAACTCTTCTGGGGGGGCATGTCATCATAGGCAATGGGGACCAGCTTCTCTACCTTGTTGGCTTGCTACTGGAGTGAGGTCTTGGAGCAGCGGCGCAGCACAAGTAGCTTGGCTTGTGCGTCTTTACGGGCAAGCCCAAAACGCGCACATAGGGGATGGGGGAGGCCACACTCAAGCGCGACATCTTGCAATGCTTTTCTGAGGTGCATTAGAGCAGTGGCTTGGTCCCAATCATTGGCGTCTGCAACCTCAATAAAAACGAGTGATAAAGTACGAAATGTCGCTTGTTCCGTCCCACTTGGGGGCCTTGAAGGGCAACTGTGCTGGTCCTTGTTGAGGGGGGTGGGGGAGTTTGCACCAACCTCTGCAGAGCTTCTGTAAGTTGCTCCAATGCTACTGTAGGTTGAGCTCCAACAGGGTTCATGCCAGCACTCCTAGCTCTTTGGGTCACCATATTTGTTCAATGGTAAGCTATGGGGTAAGGAGTGGTCGTTTTGACAAGGAAGGAAGAACATAGTATACCGGGTATCACGGGCCGGAATAGCTTCTGGGAGGGTGAGGGGGTAGTATAGAAAGTGATACTGGCATTTGATAGTTCTTGGCGGAAGAGAGAAACAGTATACAGGGTGATACCGACATGGGGTAGCTTCGGGGTAAACGGGGAAGGCGGTATACAGGGTATACTGGCACAGTATAGCCTCGCGATAAGGGGGGGGGGGCAATATACAGGGTATACTGGCACGATAAGGCTTCGGGGCAGGGGGGGGGGGGTCGACCGGATACAGTGAAATTGGCTGGCACTGTATAGCTTTGGCGTGGGGGACTGGATACAGTGAAATGGCTGGCACTGCATAACTTTGGGGTAATGAGGGAATGGATACAGTAAAATATCTGGCACTGTATGGCTTCACAGTGGGGGCGGGGGGGGGGAATGGATACAGTGAAATGACTGGCACTGTATAGCTTCTATCTTCCTCTCCGTTGTATACTTCTGTTCGCCTGTATTTAACCGCTGCCACCAATGTAGTGGTTTTCCTCCCTCCATTACCGACACAATGGCATCTACTCCAAACACACTGTATCAACCTCTTCGGGGTCGATGACCCAGACTCACTACCCCAGAGTTTACACTATCAATAGTTTATTACATGAATCTATCTAGCACTATAATAAATGTACTACGCAAAACTCCACTGACTTCTGCTCTCCTCGCGTGAAGCAATTCATTTTATAGGAGGAGACAGGAAAATTCACACCCTTATTAGGGGTGAACCAAAAACACATAACGATATAAATCATACATAAATAAAAAAAAATGCAATTCAATTTATCATAAAAAGCCAGCCAATGAGAGGGGCATGCACATGGCAAAGTGGCTCTGGGCTTTCTTCCAGCTCTTTTGATGATGCTGGAAATATTGTAGAGGACGCCATAACGAACAATCGCTACGTACATTTGTATCATTATTTACTCACGACATATTTACCAGTTTTATGCTTGCACTCTAGCACAACGTGGTTCTATGCAATTATTATTATTTTTCCTTAAGCATGTAAATCAATATGTTAACCATGTGCAATCACTCAAGCGAGTATTGATGTACCACCTACTTATTTTTATTGGCACACTCTGGCCAATTGCTCGTGCAAGGTGTGGCCTCCTTTGTTCATCAATTTATATTATATAACTATGTGTATAAATATGTGTGTGAGATATAATAAAGTCAGAGCAACTGTGAGCCTCAAATGATTGTTTACTACTACACAGACTTTAGTCAGTAGCACAAACAATAAGCACAGGATACAGACTACAGCTTGCACTACCGACTATCAGTGTAGTAAGGAACTTGGTAGAAAGCAATCGATCAACTCGATCCTTGCTGCGTATTCCCGCTTGTCGGTGTACGGTGCCAAGCATTTCTACTCACCCGATAGTTCGGCACAGACAAGTCGACCCTTGTTGTACCGACTGACTATAAAAAGGGCCGAACAGCCACTTCCAGTTACATTTGTGATTGTGGGGAGTTGTGCAGGTGTGCGCAATACTGCAACAACCAAAATCCTGTACAGTGGTGGCAGCGGTGGGATAGGAACAGTTCCCAGAGAAGATAACTCCCACACCAGTACACAAAAAGGCAGGAAAGTGACGAAAGAATGGCCACTAGAACGAGAGCAGTCAGTACCGACAGAGAGGGAGCACTTATGCACATTATGGGCACCCTGACCGACATTTTGGACAGAATGACGGTTACTAACAGTAGGGACAAGTTCCAAGCCCCCAAGTTCAACGGAGAGGGCGACGTTAATTACTTTTTACAGCGCTTCCAGGAGGTAGCAAGAGCCAACAGATGGGCAGAAAATGAAGCAACCATACGCCTCCGACAGTCACTACTAGGCAAGGCCAAACAATGTGGGCGCGGCCTAACACAGGAGGCGATCATGCAAGCTTTACAGGCCAGTTTCGGGCTCACACGAACTGAGGCCCAGAATAGGTTGATGCATTATAGGAAACCTCAGAAAGACACCCTACGGGAACACGCCCTTACTGTCGAACAGTTAATAGAGGCAGCGTATCAGGACCTTCCCCAAAGGAACAGAACGGAGCTGACATTACAAACCTTTCAGAGCACATTGGGGCACACCTATCTGCAGAGACACCTACTGGCCATTCGGCCTGCTACAGTAGAGGACGCCATACAAGCCGGCAGTGAATTTTTGCAGATCCAGCACCAGACACTGGCGCACACAAATATCAGGATGGTACACGAAGACCAACTAGAGGAGACACGGCCGGCCACCTGCAAAGAGGTAGAAGACCCCCTAGGGAAGCTAATGGCTAACATAGCCGATCTGAGCCGAGAGATAGCAGATTTGAAGGATAAGGCCAAAGAACCCCCACTCAAGCGATGCTGGGGATGCCAACGGATAGGACACCTGAGGAAGGAATGTAGGACGGCCCCCTGGTCCAACGCCCAGGGAAACGGGTACAGCCCGCAACAGTAGGGCCACCTACTCGTTGCAACAGGGCACCGGAACATAACCAAAAGCTCCAGTACCACCGAACCCAGGCTCGAAGGGACACCATACAGTCCAGATACCTACCTACGCCAACCACCTATGCTCCGCTTAAGAACAGGTACACACCTCTAGCGAACGAAGAGGAAGGTACGTATGAAGACGACGAGGAACCTACAGAACCTCCAGCCAAGATTAGGCGACCGCAACACAAAGCCAGCCAGACACCGCCGCCGCCGCCGCCAGAAGACCCAGAGGTCGACCACCAGCCCATAACCATTCACCTCAATCAAATTGAGCGCCCCTATAAATCAAACTACTACTTGCCAGGGCGGATAGAAGGTAAAGCCGTGTCATACTTGATCGACACAGGCTGCAATACGAACCTGTTGTCAAAGAAAGTATTCGACCAACTACCGAACGGAACAAAGGAGCGCCTACAGGACTATGACTCACATGGGCTGATGGCAGATGGAACCCACCTACCGTTCTATGGACTGATCACCCTGACAGGTCGCATCCGCCAGGTCAAGTACCGGGAGACATTCGTCGTCAGTCAAGTAAACGAGGACATCATATTAGGCATGCCCTTCCTAACGAATCACCAGTGTCAAATGGGGTTCGACAGACCTGTCCTAAGGATCCAGGAGCAAGAGCTAACTTGCACTGACAGACACGGGAGAAACCTGATCTCCAAGGTCCAAGTACGCCAGAATACAAGCATACCCCCTCAAGCCGAAGCCACCGTCTCCTGTCACCTCACCGACAGAGACCCCTGCGAACAAGGGATGATCGAGAGCCTCGAGGGCGGACTCATGCTCGCTGCTAGCGTGAACACACCGGACAGCCGGGGGAGAGTTTTGGTACGCTGTATCAACCCCACACAAAACGCTCTACACATATCCGCCGGAGAAGTGATAGGCACCTACACTGGCATCGGAAAGGAGGAAGTGCAACCATTTCCCACCGGGGGACCCCAGGTCGGACCCATACATGGCGACCTCCCTGACCACCTGCAGCCCCTGTTTCAACAGGCACGACAAGGGTGTAAGAGTACCAGAGAAGAGAGACAGTTACGAACCCTCCTTTTGACCTATCAGGACGTGTTCAGCCGAAATGACGGCGACATTGGGCGAACGCCCCTCGTCGAGCACTCTATCCCAACGGAGCCGGGAACCCAACCCATCCGTTGTCCATCCCATAGGCTGGGACCCGAAAAAGAAGCGGAGGCAGAGCGCCAAGTGAAAGAACTTCTGGCCAAAGACTTGATCGAACCGGCAGACGGAGCATGGAGCTCGCCCGTCGTGCTTGTCCGGAAGAAGGACGAATCATGGAGATTCTGTGTAGATTATAGGAAATTAAATGATGTCACCAGGCAAGACGCCTACCCTATTCCCAGAATAGACGACTCTCTAGATGCACTAGCCGGGAGCAAATATTTCTCCACCCTCGACCTAACTAGTGGCTACTGGCAAGTCCCACTAGACCAAGACGCCCAGAACAAGTCGGCCTTCATCACACGGAGTGGCTTCTGGAGGTGGAAGGTGCTACCCTTCGGCCTCACCTCAGCTCCCGCCACGTTCCAACGGCTGATGGAGAGAGTCCTGAAGATACTACATTGGAAAACGCTACTCTTGTACCTCGACGACGTGATTATAATCGCTCCAGACTTCACTACACACATAGAGCGGCTAGGAGAGGTACTCTCCCGCCTCCAGCAAGCGGACCTCAAGGTAAAGCCCTCAAAATGTGAGATTCTGAGTCAACGAGTCAGGTACCTGGGCCACATAGTCAGCGCCGAAGGAGTGGCCACTGATCCCGACAAGGTTGCGGCAGTGGAGCGATGGCAAGAGCCCAAGGACGTCCGTGCTCTACAAGCATTTTTGGGAACTGCCGGATACTACCGGCAATATCTGCCGGACTACGCCACAACAGCAAAACCTCTGACAGTACTCACCGGAGGAGGCATCCCTTGGCAATGGGGGGAAGCGGAGCGGCAGGCATTCAATCAACTTAAGGCCGGACTCAGCCAAGCACCAGTGTTGGGATACCCCGACCCCACACTCCAGTATATCCTCGACACGGACGCTAGCGCCGTGGGCCTAGGAGCGGTACTCTCGCAAGTACAAGACGAGAAGGAGAGGGTAATTGCGTATTACAGTAAGACGCTGTCGCCAGCTGAACGCAACTATTGTGTGACCCGCAGAGAACTCCTGGCGGTGGTAAAGGCCGTCAAGCACTTCCGTCCCTATCTGTACGGACAGGAGTTCAAACTAAGGACAGACCATGCCTCACTCCGCTGGCTGTGTAGGCGCAAGGAACCCTCAAACCAGATAGCCAGGTGGCTAGAAACCTTGGCAGAGTTCAAATAACGACTGGAGCACCGAGCTGGATCCCGACACGGGAATGCTGATGGGCTCAGCAGGAAAGACCAGTGTCTCGACTGCAAGCAGTGCAACTCAATAGAACAGCGAGATGGTGGCCCCACCCACACGGAGCTGCGGCAAGATCCCCCAAAGGAACAGGTCAACCTTATGGTCACCAGCCCCACTACCAATGGGAAGGAGCTGGCCCAAGCCCAAAGAGACGGGAACCACCCCGTAGCCCGGCTGTATGCAGAAATACAGAAACCAGGGACCTTGACCCGGAGAGAACTCGAGGAAGGCAGTTCTGAGCTTAGGATCCTGTACGACCGGAAAGAGGCTCTAAGCATCCAAGCCGACAAAGTACTGGTCATGAGATTTGACCAACAAGGCAGAACCAAATTCTGTGCAGTTTGCCCCCCGTCCTGGAGGCAGAAAACAGTGTGGGAAGCCCACCAAATGGCACACGCCGGGATACACCGCACCCGAACACGATTGATGCTGGACTGGTACTGGCCCGGCATGTCCGCTCTGACCCGCAGACTGGTGAACAGCTGCGAGATTTGTCAGGTCGCCAAGAAGAGTAGGAGACCCACCCCACCAGAAGGCCAGAGGCTCTACGCTGGAAGACCATTCCAGAAACTGGCGGTGGACCTGGTGGGCCCCCTTCCACTCACAAAGCGAAAAAACAGATGGATATTGGTAATGACAGACCACTTCACCAGGTGGCAGGATGCAATTGCCATACCCGATGCCACGGCCCCCACCGTGGCCAACACACTGGACGAGCGTGTCTTCAGTTACTGGGGATTGCCCGAACAGATACACACAGATCAAGGTGCACAGTTCGAATCCACCATCTTAGAAGAGCTGTGCACACTCTGGGGAGTACACAAAACTAGAACCACACCCTATCACCCACAGGGAAATGGCATGGTCGAGCGCCAGAACCGAACACTCGGGGACGCCCTCAGAACGCTCATACTAACAAAGGGACAGGACGAGTGGGACCAGCTACTCCCACAGATCATGCGTGCATGTAGAGGTACCCCCAACTCTACAACAAAGGAGACGCCAAATATGATGATGCTCGGCCGGGAGGTTCGACTACCCGACCAGTTGACCGGTTCACCCCCCACCCTAGATAACTACGGACTGACAAAACATACTATGCAGGTCCAGGAGAACCTGCGACTGGCGCATGAATACGTTCGGCAGCAACAGCACCAGATCCGGCAAGAGGAGACGGGAGAGCCGCCCCGATTTGAGGAAGGCGACTTGGTGGTGATGGAGAACCGCCGGAGAACGAAGGGTAGCAACCCAAAGCTACAACCCAGTTACATAGGCCCATACACAGTCACGCACGCCTATCTTAACCATACCTACCGGTTAGAGAAGGACGGCCAAGGGTTTGTGCAGAATGGCAGACGGCTGAAACACTACCGAACGTGTGAGGGGACCATCGGCCGAGCCCCCACCAGTAGGGAGCAGGCGGTGTGACCAAACATGCGCGGCGCTTACAGACGAAGGCCACCAACCCAGAGAGAGGAAAGACAACTCCCAGAGGAACTACCGCCCCCTAGGTCGGAACCCTTGACCGCGGCAGAAGCCCCCGACCCACGGGTCACAACACAGCAGGAGCCCGAGCTACCAGCAACATTACCACCAGAGCCCGAAACCATAGAACCCCCCGAAATGATAGAAGAAAGAGCAGAAATGACAGGGCCAGCAACTCCCCGAGAGAACGAGGAGAGCCCAGAACAGATGAATGATAGATCGAATCAGTTGGATGAAGAAAATTGGCCAGCATTACCAAGTCAAACTGAAGCTAACCCAACCATAGGAAGGCCACAGAGAGATAGAAGGCAGCCAGTAAAATTTACTGACTACCATTGCTACCATGCGAGAGAGAGAAATACCAAACCACCCACAGCTGAAAGAGCAGAAAAAACCACCCCTAAACCTTGGACAAATGCACAAGACACCCAAAATCGGCTAGGAATGGAAACAGCAACAAAACAAGCACTCACTGTCGGTGGGGGTAGGGGTGCAAAGGTGCAAACAACGAGAATAAGGGGAAAGAGCCAAGAGATGACAACTCCCCAACAGAAAAACATAGAGTTACGTCCGCAACATAGATATAACTGTAGCGACGCCCCTCAAACGCTACGTCACACCACGTGGGGTAAGAAAACAAAAGAAGGGGAGGAGAGATTGTCCAATGACAGAGCCGCTAACAACAAGCACTGCGGGAAAAAACAATCACTCTCTCCAGCGACAGCAACACCTACAGATAGCAGCTTACAGAACATCCTCGCAGCAATTAATTTATTTAAACATAGAATGGCCGAACAAAACGACGGCTACCTATCTATCGAGGAAGACGCCGACGCTGCAGCAAGGATATTAGAAAGAGAGGAAAGACATAGCAGGAACAGAGTACCACAAAAGGAAATGTTTAACGCTGTTTCACCGACAAGGATAAGACGAGTAGTGCTAGCCGAACCAGGAGCTGCCAGGTGCAGGGAAAGGAAGCAACAATTAACAATTCCTCCACCTCCGACAGCTAAACCTACTGAGGTATGGGTCACCGACGATACTAAACTTTCTATTAAGCAGGCGGCCAAACAAATACAAGCAACAGAGGAATGGGAATGCACCATCTGTCGACTACGCTTGCCAAGAAAACGTATAGTCTATCACACTCGACAACACTTTGTCTTCTACTTCTGCCAGTGCGGGAAAAAGAGTAGTTCACGAGACTCGATGTTAAAACACATCCGACAACAGGATGGAGACCTCGCCCATGGAGGTGACTCCCGACCACTCTTCGAAGTGGATGCAGCATCCTACAGTGACTTCTGTCGATATGTGAGATGGAGAAAGCCAGATGCCTTCGGTACACCAATCCCCATAAAAGATAACGCACCCGCTAGCAATGGAATCAAGCGGAGGCTGGGACCAAGAATAGATGAACCACCAGCTAAGGTACTAAAGTTGGAACTACCGACCATGGCACACACACCCAAAACAGCAAGGGAGATCACACCCCGCCCAAAGACAGACGGGCCGAAAGCAGCAGAGAAACAACGATCTCCTAGGAGAGAGACAGACAAGAAAGAGGAAAAGCGTAAACGCCTGGAGAGGTATCAAGAAGAACTATACCGGCATACAAAGGAGGCATATAGATGTCTACAGCGTGTGGAAGATATAAAGGAGAAGATTAAAAGAGTGAAGGACTCCCCCTAGTCACCAAAAACGTAACTATGTTCTAATGTCGACCCCAGTTAGATTATTGGCCTAATGTTGCCAATGGGGGGAAGCGTGTAGAGGACGCCATAACGAACAATCGCTACGTACATTTGTATCATTATTTACTCACGACATATTTACCAGTTCTATGCTTGCACTCTAGCACAACGTGGTTCTATGCAATTATTATTATTTTTCCTTAAGCATGTAAATCAATATGTTAACCATGTGCAATCACTCAAGCGAGTATTGATGTACCACCTACTTATTTTTATTGGCACACTCTGGCCAATTGCTCGTGCAAGGTGTGGCCTCCTTTGTTCATCAATTTATATTATATAACTATGTGTATAAATATGTGTGTGAGATATAATAAAGTCAGAGCAACTGTGAGCCTCAAATGATTGTTTACTACTACACAGACTTTAGTCAGTAGCACAAACAATAAGCACAGGATACAGACTACAGCTTGCACTACCGACTATCATTGTAGTAAGGAACTTGGTAGAAAGCAATCGATCAACTCGATCCTTGCTGCGTATTCCCGCTTGTCGGTGTACGGTGCCAAGCATTTCTACTCACCCGATAGTTCGGCACAGACAAGTCGACCCTTGTTGTACCGACTGACTATAAAAAGGGCCGAACAGCCACTTCCAGTTACATTTGTGATTGTGGGGAGTTGTGCAGGTGTGCGCAATACTACAACAACCAAAATCCTGTACAATATTCCACTCCTTAAGAGGCATCGCTATTTCCTAACCTCTGTTAATGGCATTTGTATGGCTCCAGTCTTCACAAAGTGAAAGTTTTATAGCTCCTATGGTCTCAGACTTTCTTTATCAGACATATTTCTTGACAGGCTAGGGGTAGGTTTTCTATGTTGATATATACAGGATGCAGAGTCTATGCAGGGTCTATACAGAGTCGGGGTAGACGGCATCCAAAATTCAGGGAAATATGTGTTTGTACTGAAAGGGAAGGCTCCAGGGTCACTTAAATTTCTGTAGTTGACAGGGTAAGAGGTGTAGGGGGGTTTTAGGGTTGAGGGGTGGGGTGGGAAAGGGGGCCTGGCTTGTCTAAATATAATGTAAGACTCCCACAATATCTACCTGTTATGCTATTTGAAATACCAGTGACCTTCCTGAGATTGTTGTACAATTTTTAGTGTTCTGTTCTATATCTCCTGTAAAGTTCTTTTGTTTATTTGTCGAGAAAAAACCATACTTAGAAATGGTTCGGCCTGTACATTGTTTCATACTTTCTTTGAACATATTGGTTTGGCACATTGTTGAGTGAATCTCTTACCCTCTTCATAAGAAAGCTGTTTTCTTACTACCTTGGTACCCTCAATCCCAGCTGTGACCATCGAAATCAACTGATACAAAACTTCCTTCTTTTCCATACACTAAAATGACACGTATTCGATGAAGTACCAGTACCATTTTATAAAAACTATTAATAAAATATAGATTTATGACCAATAGTCTGTTCATAGATATTGTGGGGTTTGGTTTGATACTTACTCAAGTATATACTGTTATGATTTTATTTCTCACCTGCTTTATGAAATTGTTTGCATCCAAGGAATTAGAATAGGAAACAAAGCTCCTAAATTTTACTTACCGATCATAAAGCTTGATTCAAGAAGTCTATTTTTTCCTAACAAAATAGTATTGAGTAAATAACTCTCATTGGCACAAACCCTTTGCAAAAATTGGTCAGTTGTGGACCAATTTCAGGAATCATGTTGCGTTTTGTGGTTGATGTTTGGAAGGTAAGTCATGGTCTGTCAAATGTGTCGTGACATGCTGACCTGCTTGCTCAAAAATAATTTAGGCCGCACTCCACCAAAACATTACCAAAAGGTAAATTCTCTGTTCTGCTGGTACATGCCTTTTTTCATTCCAATCAGATGACTACCTGAGAAACGGCAACAGCACATTTCAAAAACCTGTGCTTGCAAATGGCGCGTCACGAGCATTTCTTACAATTAACTGAGTCTCCTAACTAGCAAGTCCTAGTTTTTGGGGACAACAAAAGGATACTCATCTCAGCTCTAACATTGTGGGCTTGTACTAGCCCACGGTAAATGTTATGAATGTCCACGAGAGAGGCTTCAAGAGTTTGAGGAAAGACCCTGCAATCTGTAACAAACTGTTGTACTAACCGAGGGTTTTCATTAAATAATTTTATCGCGCTAGGATAAAACACTTAATTATGACAGGGCGCACCATCTTTGTTTTCTTGGCAAGCATGTGTTGTGGATCCTCACAATACTATTACAGGCTAATATGAGTGCCCGCAATTTCAAATCTAAGATGGGGACACCTCGTCGGCGACGTAAGTTAGGACTTGATAGTTACGAGACTTAGGTGATAACAAGACTTTGTGTGACATTCCATTTGCAAATACAAAGTTTGGAAACATGCTGTTGCTGCTTCTCAGGTAATCATCTGATTGCAATAAAAAGGCCAGTATCGACAGCCCAGAAGGTTAAATTTTTGCCAGTTTCTTGGTGAAGAGCTGTCAAAATTATTATCGAACCAGCAGATGAGCACGTGAACACAGATTTGTCAGACTGTGACTTACCTTCCAAACACCAACAATAAAATACAATATAAATTTCCTAAAATTGGCCCAAAACTCACCAACATTTTGCAGTAGGCCTGTGCTCATTTGTCTTACGATGTAAGTCAACCTGATATGCAATCACATCATTTTACCTGGGACCAGATCTGGCAGCAGGCCAGTCAAACTGGCAATAGCAATAGAAACATAGAGCAATGGCCAACACTAAAAATTAACGGTAACTGGAATCGATCAAAATTTAGTCTACTTAGAAAGAAACTCAGTACCTAACCTGACCTGGACGTTTGTGGAATCGGATGATTGAAGGTGAGTAAAGATAAAAGTCTGATGTACCATAAAACTAGCTCTGGGATAGAAATGATACCGCGAGTTAATTAATGAGAACAAAGCCCAACTAACCATACAAACAGGCCTGTTACAATCACCCACATCATTACAGGACTGTGTGGACTTTGTCACACACATTGATGAAACTTGGAGTTGAGAAGTCGATCATACATCACCAATATGTAAGTTACGGCAAACCAATTATGCTCTAGGAGTACATCTTCTTAACAACGCGAACCACCTCACTACAATTATTAATATATAACTAGAACCTAGCTGTTACCTCTCTGACGAACAGACAATTTCCTCAATGCCAAAGACTTCCTCCAGCATTCCCAAGAGGTGTGGGAAACCAACCACGAGCATGAGCCACAGCTATAATCCATCTGAGGCAGTTCTTGCAGGAGAAGGCAAAGCAATGCGAACGAGGAGACACGCTTTGGGCAATCATCTATTCCCTGAAGGCAAGCTTTGAGCTCACCCGCAGAAGGGCTACGGTCAGACTGTCAGGGTACCGAAAGGACTCCAGACACTCTCTAAGAGAACAGGCAAAGGCCATAGAGACGCTCGTGGAAGCCGCACAAAAGGAAACCCATCGAGCACAGAAGAACGAATATGCCCTGGAGCATTTCCAGAACACTCTGGGGAATGCCTATCTTCAGAGGCACCTTCTAGCCATACAGCCGACCTCCTTGGAAGCAGAATTAAAGGCAGAATATGAGTATATGCAAATACAAACAACCTACACTGGACCTAAAAATCGAAGTGCGGAGGCAGACGAAGAGAAAGAGTGCTGACAAGTGAAGGCTAAGAGGACGACCCTTGGGGTGGGAGCTCACCTGGAAACCCTAGCCAAGGCACTTGGTGAATTAACTCAAGTGGCCACCCTCAAGACAACACAGTCAGACAGCACAACTACCTGACGACCAAAAAGGGTTGTTAAGTGTTGGAAGTGACAGAGGCTAGGACACACCCAAAACGAATGCCCAGAGGGCTCCTGGCCTACCAACCAGGGAAACGTCACCGGCCCGCAGCCGTAAGGAAACCTACTGGCTGCAGAAGGGCACCCAGAACCAACCAGCAAACAAGGTCTGAAAGAAAGACTCAGGATGGGTGGCAAGAAGTTAGGTGTCCAGTCTACACCCCACCCATACCACCACCAGCGTCAGTTCCAACTCAAAACAGGTTCACCAACCTATATGCTCTTGATGAAGACTCGAGAGACGATGAAGGACCACAACCGGTGTACGTCGGATGGGCACTCCCCACGTGGACATAGCAAGTTACTGTTTTACTACTTGATGTCCGAGTTGTGGAAGGAAGACTGCAGTCTTCTAAACTGAGGGTATGACTATTTGCTGCAGTTCTCCTCGACTTGTCAGTACTGTTCATATAATTTACACAGCCAGATGTCGAGGACCTGTCCACTAGTCTCTCAGCTGTGTCACGTTTAAATTCCAGAAACCTCATAAAGCTTGAGAAATGGTGCAACTGATCTTGCACACTGGCCTGTCTGAACTTTTCAGTCCACTCCCACGTGAAACGTACTGGTAATAAATCACATAAATCATCGATCTGGCACATGGTAATGGCATCTACTTGACCTATCTCTCCTAATTGCCCATATCACATTTCCACCTTGTTGATGAATTTTACTAAGCCCTTCATGTCAATCTCCTGTACAGCATGGAGAGAGGACAACTCATTGTACACAGCTTGAACATTGAGGCTTACATTACAGTATTTGTTATCTAACCGCTGCCACATAATGTCATAAGCTCTAGGGTGATTAGTCATAATAGTTTCTACACACTCAAAAGCCTCGCCTGAAAGACACTGTTTTAATTCCCAGGCACGCTCTTGGTCACAAGTGAACTCCCTAGCAGCATGGATGCGCCAGATTGATCTAAACTCAGTCCATGATTTCCTATACTCGTCAAGTTTGGGTAATGGCGATTTATTGAATTTGAATCCAGACACATGGTTTGACATTAATTTTGGGTCTGATGGGGCAGATAATGACTGATTAGCTTGACCCTGGTACAAAGATACAGTATATAAATCACTAGTGAGAGGGGTAGGAATGTAGGTATGTGACTGGTCTTCTACTCTGAGGTCAGCAGGTGCACCTCCACCACCTGGATTGAGACGAGTGCTCTCATGAGATGGAAGATCACTAGGCGCTGAAGCAGCAGCTACATTCAACCTATCTACAGGGTTAGACTTAGAACTGGCTGATGTGCTTGGTATAGACTGTGGCAGACTAGGTTGTGAAGACTCACTTAGATTGGGAGATGTATTGTTAGTGGGGTGTGGCTGAGAAGTTAGTGTAGGATTTGACATACTCTGCTAATCGGATATAGTGTGCTGGCTAGTGCATCGGACCTGGATGCACTCTAATGATAAAACATGATCACCTAGTTTAGTAACAAGTGGTGCCATGTGACCAGTCGGGATGGATTCCAAGTGGTCACACAACTCCTGCATCCTATTTACATGAGCAACTACTTGATTAGAAAAATCGCTAGTCTGATTATGAGCTATTCTATCAACCTGACTGACAATAAATTCTGCCTTCTTGATGGCTAAGTTAGCATCACGAGAAAATTATTTGAAAGCATTAGTGGAGTAGGAAATAGGGGTTCCATCATATGACATATTAGCCTGGGCTAAATAATCATCAAGTGAAAGGCTAGACACTACTCTAGGTAGTGTGTATTCCTCGTCGGCTACCAATTCAGCATACTCATGGTGCAGGTTCAAAAAGCTAGTATAAGCCGCCTCTAATTGCTCACGTAATTGTTGCAGCTGGTGAGGTTGAAAGGCTGTTGGTCTTGAAAGCGGATTAGTGACAGTGTTAGTTTGACCTTGGCTCGGCTGCGTTTCTCCTTTGTCTCGGTTATAGCTTGTTCTTGACTCATCCTTTAATTGGTACTTTCTCAGTATGGTGGTTTGAGTTCAGTGGCAACTTTATTGATAGTACCCTGAACAGACAGAGATAAACAGAGTAATTATAAAAATCTTTCGGATCAGAGATTCTCAGTATAGTACATCTATACTCTTTACAGAATGTGACATAATTATACATGTATCATGACGAACAGATGGAAATCCAAGATGCTGCCATTTCATGAGAGAATGTGAAATAACGGTGAACAACAGAATAAAAGTGCATAACAGAAAAGTTAACCCACAAATATTTAAAAGTATACACCACCAAATGAGAACAGGTTAGAGTGTGGTAAGCCACTCAATGCTCCTGTAAATTAATTAATGTCATAAATAAGATACATATTTTCCCACATAATATTTCAAACAATATAACATCAAATTAGCTATTACCACATCAAACTCAAAGCACAAGGCATCTGTGTGAATAACATCCTGTTGAAGCACAGCAAGAATGTTCTACAGAATAATGATGTCTTACCACGGAAGTGTAGAGACTTTACTCGGCAGTCTACACATGTGGCCTAAGCCCCAATAAAATGATGTCGAAGTGTTAAAGTCCTCTGGTTGCTGAATAGTTGGTATGAGAAATAGAAATGCAGAGGAATGTTGACTGCATAGTAGATGTTCCCTCGTTGACTGTTGATCCTGTACTGATTGAATTGCACACTAGCCCTTTGCTCTGATTGGTTAAGGTGTGTAGAGGTCAAAAAGTTTCAAAATAAGTATGTAATACCAAAACACAGGTAGCCTACCATTAGCTAGAAATGTAAACTCGCCGAATGAACAAGGACGGGTGCTGCTCAGATGTCTCAACCCTTCTCCAAATGCGATATGCCTGCCCGCCGGCAAGGTTATCGTGACATTCACAGGGGTAGTGGCTGGTGAGGTTTAGCAGACCACACCCGGGGTTCCAGCCAGGTTGGGACCTACAAGTTTACCAGGGCCTGACCACTCAGTTGAACTGTAAGAGCAGTAGAGTAAAGGATGTAGGAGCAAGCAGCAGAAGGAACTACTAAAGGAATTACTCAAGAAGTACGAGGCCGTGTTTAGCAAACACAGCGGTGATATTGACATTACTGATTTCGTACCGCTTTCGATTCTCGTTGCTGAAGGCACCAGGCCCATCCGGCTGCCCCCTCACAGGCTAGAACCTGAAAAGGAGGCTGAAGCTGAACGACAAGTGGAAGACCTGCTGGAAAAGGGGCTGATCAAACTCGCAGACGGTGCTTGGAGCTCTCCTGTGGTACTGGTACGCAAAAAAGACCAAACATGACGGTTCTGCATCAACTACAGGAAGCTAAATGATGTCACCAGGCAGGAGGCCTATCCTATACCTAGGACAGACAAGTTCGTCGATGCCCTGGCCGGTAAAAAATACTTTGGCACATTAAATCTGACCAGTGGCTACTGGCAGGTCTTGCTGGGCGCAAACGCCAAGGAGAAGTCGGCCTTCATCACCAGGAGTGGACTGTGAGGTAGGAAGGTGCTCCCCTTCGGGCTGACCTCAGCGTTTGATGGAACGAGTACTGCAAGGGTTGCACTGGAAGACGTTACCGCTCTACCTGGACGATGTAATAGTGATTGCTCCCGACTGACCAATTCAATGGCAGAGGCAAAAGAATATTGGATAAAACTAGCAAACCGAAAGAGAGAAGCAAACAAGGACAAACTCACCTTAGATGATAACATATTCCCTGGTCCATACGAACAAATACCAACAGGAGACAACACTCAGTACAGCTCTATCCATGAAGTGGTGAATAGCGAGAACGAGGCCGGGAACGAACGCTGTATGGTGAATGGAGCGCCCTCGGTGTGTAGCCACCCACTAGAAGGGCGCACCAACCAAACGATGGAAATAGTCACGTGTCCGAATGACGTAGGGGAGAAAGGAGTGAAACTCTCCAATCATTTGATGGGTTATGTAATGCAGAACCAAAATTGCTCGAGACAAAGCAAAGTACTGCCAGTTGCCAGTGAGCAGCTGCATAGTGCATATGAGATAACCCTACTTGCTACACAGCATTGATACAGATAGCCAGGACAGCGTTGGAGAAAATGAAACAGAGACAAGAAAATGCATGGACCTATTTATTGAAGAGGATGCTAAGGTGGCTGATGAACTCATAGGTGAGGAGTATTTGATGCAAGTAGCCAGTGAGTTGAAGAAAAGACAAACTCCTTGTAGCAGCACAGTGGCTACTAAAGAGGAGATACATAAAAAACAATAAACCCAGCTAGGAAAAGAAATGGTACGGGTAAATAAAATATGTGTTACAGAAGGAAAGGCAGAAGTAGATAGACAAAAAGCAAAACCAGAGGCGGACGGAGGGCAGGCAAGCAGCAAAAGTCCCATATTACGCACTGCTTGGCTGTCAGCCGAGACGTTGACGGCTCTGCATGACATAATGGTCAAGATTGACGATACAGAAGATGAGTGGCGGTGTACCTTGTGCAATTTCACCCACGGCTGAAAAGGATTAACCTACCACCCTCACCACCACTAAGTGTTTTATTTTTGCACTTGTGGCAAAAAGTGAGCTTCCAGGGACGCACTCAGAAAACACCTTACAAACAAAGCAACAGCACATGGAGGGCCGGCAGCTCCGCTATTTGAAGTAGACGCCAACTCATTTGTCGCCTTCACAAAATTCATGACATGGTCTCGCCAACCATCATTCGTATGGTCACAACCCGTCTCAATACAGAAGGCCCCGGCAAGTTTGGCTCAGAAATGTGTCCCCTCCACTCACGATCGGCTTGCACAGCCAGCACAGGCTAGTATTGCGATTAGGAGACCGAGATGGGACTGTTCGCCTGCAAAGATGCAACGTCCCACTGTCAGGTCGCCATCCCCATGTAGACGGTAAAAAGTGGAGACAACCTATGCATAAGATGAAAGAATTGCGGTTACAAAAAAGAAATCAGAGGAGTCAGAAAAGAGAGTGGAGAGACGCATAGAGCCCCACAGGCGAGTGGTGTATGCAAATCCTGAGTTCAAACAGCCAAAGGAAGCGACTCCTGCTTTCCTACGATCAAGAGTTGAATACACCGCTACCAGGAAAGGAGTTAGCTTTTACCAGAAATGAGTTAGCCATTACCAACAAGGAAGGAGAGAAGATAATAGAAGGCTGGATAGAAAGGGAGAGGAGCTGGGCAAGCTGACAGAAGACGCATACAAGGTACTACGATGGGCTGAGGAAGTAAAGACTCAGATCAGGGACCTGGAATACCGCTTGCAGTAGGAAAGTAACGGGACTGACAATCGACAACACCTTGGCTACTTACCTATTTCCTCACAATATTATCGTTCTATGTGTATACCTGCCTAGCTACTCACTGTTCTATTTCTGTAAATATGTCTGAAGTTCTATGCATTCCATCATATTTTATTTCCATTTTTGAACTAAGTCTCAAACAATAGAAACATCCATGTATACTCCTGGTCAACCCAAGGTGTTGGAGTTATGTTCCCACCAGTCATTTCCCCTGTACTTTTGCATTGGTCCCCGACGTCAACCAATAGAGATGGTGGCGTACAGGAAAAATGGCGAACTCTGGTGAAACCTGTATAACAATATAGCGAGTACCAGTGTATTTCATGCATTGCTAAGGAAACGCTCAAATTATTATCTATAACCTCCAACTTCTCATTTCTATTTGTACATTGCTATTTACTCGAGGTTACAACTGTAAAAAAAAAAGTGTTCCATAACTGTTTGTATAAATATAGCGGCGAGCCTCTAACTCAACAGTGTTATCTCCGAGGCACAGCTGATTTTTATTCTTTGGATAAAAGCTATACACTCACTCATATTCACACTTGATCTCTGACACATTGATATGACTGAAATGGTTGCTTATGTAGTTATGGATTTAGTGGTAGTAGTTATATATGGATGGTATGTGAGTGTGTGTATGATTGATTGTGCAATGCAAATCAAGGTGAAAGTGGGGGTTTCTAGATGTTATTATATTTCATCAATCGAACAGATTTGACAGCAAATGCAACAACCAGTCAACTCAGACGAAGGCCAGACAGCAACCAGATGACAGGAGGAAAGCCGATGACCAACGGAGAATATATCTACAACAACAATTATATAACTATAACAGAAGGATAATTATCATTGTAATTAATAACACCAACTACTGTCTCATCATATCATCAGTTAAATTGCTTGGCATGCAAGAGAACAAGTTAGCTGTCGTAGTTACGTTGCTGCTAGAATAATTGGACACTGTATATTAACAGAGGATAATAGTCTACCTAAGCAATTGCTGTTGTTGTCAAGAAACTAACTATTATATGTACTACTATTATTATTATAATTATTACATAATATTATTGTTATTATTATTCTACATATTAAACTACACATATATATATAATTATATTATCTACATGATTAATTAGTTACTAGGGATTACATAATGAGAAAGGAAAGACAAGTAATGATTAAACAAGTAAGCACCTTTTTAATAGAAAAGGAAAGCTTCAGTGCTCTCTCCTTCTCGGATGTAGGAATGATTATACACGTCTGTATGTCGCTCCTCAGGTAGATGGATAGATAGAGATTCTGGGCCTCTCTGGCAGGCCACAACCTACGTGGAGCACCTACTTCTGTGATGCAGGCAATATGTGTAGATCTTGACTCAACAGCGTCTGTAGCATAAAAAGGATGATCTTAAAACATGTGTTGTATATGTATGTACAACTTGCTAGAGCAACATAATATTCATTGGGCAATAGCTAGCAATCCAGCAAGGCTACAATTCTATTGGCTATCAATCTCCAGCCATAGCAATGACAACTTAGTGCGCGCTTCTAACCATCACTACTACAGAAGAATAGAGTTAACTATAGAATAGCCTAAGCATGGAAACACTCAAGATGTTGGCATAATCGGGAGGACAACTCCAATGAAATAAACTGCCATGAGTAATTAGAAAGCATCAAAACCGGATATATCAACATGCACACACAACAAGGACAAGCTCTACCACTCAGAAAGGCAACGGCTATATGACCTACTGGATGAAACAGCTTTGTGTTGTCCGAATGGGTAGTTGACAAGACACAGACTTGCCTGACAGGCACTGTCATCCTGGCCTACTATCAGCTGGACTATGCTGGTAGATAGAGAGTGATTCAGCTGGACTGTCAACTTGCTGTCAACAGTCCTTATAAAATCCTACACAGGTGTACTCCTGGAACATAGCTGGTTTACTGTCAAGACTGCAAAGTCTTTGGCATTGACAAAATTGATGTCAGAGAGATAACAACTAGAGTCCTAATTATTTATTATTAATTGTACTGAGGTAAATCGCGCTGTGGAGAAGGTGTACTCCTAAACTAGTTGTGTTGGAAAACATTCCGACCAAGCCATCTATGCCAAAAAAAAAAAGAAAAATTTGACCAAAACCATGGAAGTGCGATGAAAGTAAAACTTAAAAGTGTGTGATTGCTCTAAAAATTCATCTAGTTCAAACATGCCCTATTTGGCAAAAAAGCTGCCAGTATGCTGAGCTCTCAACAATAAAATGAAAAATGATTATTGGAAGGTTATAACCACTTCAATTGAATCAAAGACTCACTTTTGGAGATAAATTCAATTGGAATGCTCTGCGAAGAGGTTTATCAAGATTTGTCCGTTATCCACTACATGGTCGAAACATTTGGTAACAATCGTCGAATCAGATCTCTCATGAATTTAAAGGAGACTGACAGGTTAGGACCATTGCAACTTGAAGTGCCAAAACTAGCGGTCTTCTTGGATTCGACAAAGAAAAACAACCGTTCCTTCATCCAATCAGGCTTCCCGCTGATATAACTGCCAAAGGCACCAAGCGAATAGCAAGGTTATTAAGGAACAGAACTGCCAACCACTTGTTAAAGATGATTCGTGTTGCAACACTGCCAAATTTTCTGTGGGCAGCATGATTAGTTTTGAAGCTCCTCAAGTGGTGCGTCATTCAAATTTACCGAATGGAGAGGTAGTCATGAACGCTCTGTTTTTGAGCTACAGATGCAGCAATATGACGGATTGGTGATGGGCTTTTTCTACATCCCTGAACAAAATTATGCTGACATAAAAAGAAGTTGAACCGGCGTTGTCTTTTTACGAAATCAAGAAGTCAGTGGATTCAGACACACTCGACACAACATCACCATATTCACACCGATGCAGGCATTGGAAGTGAAAAACATGAACAACAAACCCAATGAGTCTGAAAAGTTGAAATACTATACTGCAGATGAAATTGACAAGAACAACGTGCTGCTACTTTCAACAGAAAATATCGCTTCCCTCCAATTGAAATGGAACTACGAGGAAAGAATTGTGCTCGATGAGTTCAAGACATCCGATATAACTCGGCGAGTGATTTATCTCTTTATTATAATGTAACTTTTAATCAATAGTAACTGAATGTTTCATCTCAATTTGTTGCGATAATCTGTTTACCATTTAATTGTTTGTTTTAGATATAAAAATGTAAAATTACTCAAGGGATTCTAAACGATCACACTATTATCATCAGTAAAAATCTACTACAAACAGCAACACTTGGATTTGTAAAATTATACCTGGGCTATTCATTAACAAACTTTTCATTTAATTAACATTTATTTTTTATGCGTTACTATTATTTACTTTCTACTACAAAACATTATCCATTTTAACAATGCTTCTTGCGCTATTATTTTATATGTTATTGTACAGGAATTTAGGGTGAAGTGGTAGCTGTCACCTGTACAGCGGCCCATAGTAGTAAATGAATACAACAGTGCAGTGTACGCCTTCCAACTCGCACGCAGCCTAAACCAAAGGAATAGGTGTGTGAGGCCGAACTAGCCGTTTGGATAATCGTTCCAGTATCACTTGCCCGTAGGTCAAGTGCAGCGTGAGTCGAATTGACTGACCACTTTCTACTGACTATTATCCTAGTTGCTAGTCGACTTGTTCCAGTGCAATTTCTCTGTCCAAGTTATTGTGCAAGTGTTGAATTTAGTAAGTTCCTCTGCCAGCGCAATCAGTGCAAGAGCTTACTTGTATCTTTTCTACTAAGCTACCTGTGCTTTAGCATAAGTGCGCTTATGCATGTGAATCAACAAGCAAGTGAGAGTGTAGGCTTAACTCTGATTTATTTAGACACGACACGATTATTTATACACTAAAAATCACATAATAATGACTGACAGCATGAACACAAAAGCAGGCCACGCCTGTGCAGCAGATTGGTTGCTAGGGTACCAATAGAACTCAAGTAACATAGAACGGGTGGTGCTTAGTAGCACGGCTGGTTGCACAAGCACATGTGTGTAAATAATAAATCTGTGCAAGCAATATAATATATGGAAACAAGTGCAAGTACATAAAAATAGTAAATGAATGTAAGTAGACAGTTCGGCAAGTGCTAGAATAGTGAATATATAAATGTAGTTCGGCAAGTCATGCAATGTAATATGGTCGACCTGCTTGTGGGGTCGTGGCGCATTTCCTCTACATTATTACGCTTGCTACTATCTCCACCTATTTTGCTACCAAAACGAACGAGTCAAAAAACAAAGGGAACATGTCAACTGCGATCTAAACCGGGAGAAAAACCTCCAGTATAATCAAAAAACAAATCAATAGATACCTTACTGTAGCAACCTTTACTGCCCAACAATGCAAAAATCACGTAACAAACTTTTAAAAAATGAAAAAAATCAATTTTTTGTTATAAATAGTTTCTAATAACCCTAAAAATATTCCCAAGAACTTCTCATTCTGGATCAAATCATGTTAAATAGTTATTATCAAAAACATTTGCATAAATCAGGCATGTTAGAAATATTAAACTGTTTCAATGCAAAAATCAAGCAACTCTGAGAGTTGCTTGATTATTGCATGGTATTGAAATTACATAACTTCATGTCTTATTTTCAACTGGCTGTTGTATAAAAAATGTTTTTCTTGAATGCCGATTGGCTTCACAGGCAAGTGTGTTTTTAATTGCAGGTTACTGAGCCCCAACACTGCGTCAAAGTTGGCATTCGCTATTGGGGTTCCTAAAATCTTTAGGCGCCCATCCTGATTGTTTATCCGGAATGGAATCACAACAGGACAGTCTTTTCAGCGGAGACTTAATCATCCGAGCCATTTGGATCGTCATCATCACTGACCGCAAGGTCTGGAGCTTCTCAAAGAAACAGGCACGCCTAGCGTGTCGGCTGTCATCAATTGACTTGATAATTGGCACAATTCCTCTGATCATCTCCTCTTTCTTACTCCTGGGGATGCCTCTCGGACCTTGATACAAGGGAGAAATGGCATCCAGGTCAAGGCCGGTCCTCTTGGTGTGCTTCTGGAAGTAGTCAAACTCCATGAACTCGTCATTAAATTTCCACTTGATGCTCAAGACGTTTGAGCCGCGTCTGAACTCAATCATGGAAAGTTCTGAGACCTTTGGGCACTTCTTAGATAGCCGATGGGCCGAGGAGTGGGCTTGGAGATCCAGAGACTGTCTGAAACTGGCTTGGAACACCTTGGTGTTCTTGGTTGCCTTCTAAACACAATCAATCAGGTGATTGATGTCAATGACATTCTTTGCTTTTTTGAGTTGACGTGCAACAGAAGCGTGGACACTGTCAGCAACCATGAAGATATGCCCAGACTCAAAATACTTCAAAGTCAGTGTTTCAGTGTCAACCAGTTCAGAGTTTACCAGTGCCCACAGAGTTGTGAATAATGTGCAGTTCTTATTCTGTGGAGCACAGTTATCCAGCCAGATGGTTATTTTGAGCTTCTCTCGCAAGGGCGAATTTTTCAACATCAGCAGCACCATGCTTGCCATTTCCTTACCCAACCTCCCAGCAATGCCTTCATGCCAGACGGCTGAAAGCGTGGGACGGTTGGCAGTGGTACCCCTCCAGCAGGAGCCATGGTATGGTAGAAGGCAACAATTTTCTTGGTAAAGATCACCTGCTTGAATTGCTCCAATCTGAAATACAAATAAAATCTCATCCAGGTTGTCAAATTCAGACTTGTAAAACTACAAGCAGAAAATAATAACAGTAATAATAAATAAGTAGTTATGTGATGACGATAATAAAGTAATAATAGGACATTTGCTCACCTTGGCAGCATCAGGATCTTCTGGAGATCAAGCGTATAAACAGGCTCAAGGTCTGTCTGCTGATCAGCATCCTGGCAATAATGCCTCCTGCTGCGTCTCGCCCGTCTCTTGTGTCGTGCCGGTTCAGCTGGCTGGTCTTTCAGAAGCTTGCATTGCTCGCATTCTTTGTGACCAAGCTTGGCTGTACTGATGTCCATCTCATGACACACCTATCACAAGAAAAAAATTTTGTATCAAAGTTGAAAGTAAGTTTTTAAATGATGTGGTTAAGGTGCTTGTATTGAACATATGCAATATTGAATTTTATTAACTTACTTGACGATAGACCTTATAGCAGCAATTGCGGCATTCATCTCCTGGTAAATCAGAGACTCCTTGTAGAGGTCGTAGATGGCAACAAAATATAGCTCTGGAGCTACGTATCTTACATTAAGTGCATGAGAACACCTGAAATAGCGAATAAACCAAAAAATCTGAGAGAGCTGGTTAGCAATTTCGATTCATCGTCTGATGGATAATCACAACA
Organism: Cryptosula pallasiana; assembly: GCA_945261195.1. Lineage (NCBI taxonomy): Eukaryota > Metazoa > Bryozoa > Gymnolaemata > Cheilostomatida > Cryptosulidae > Cryptosula > Cryptosula pallasiana. The sequence continues at coordinate 30,027,049 of OX183138.1, read as the reverse complement.
TGAGAAATAGATATAAATTATTATTTTAATCGATTTCTTACCGGTAGTGCGAGATTCCACCAGGAAACGAGAGAATGTGACGCTTGACAGCATCACGATTGACTGCTCTTGGGACGGTGGCCTTGCCTCTCTTGTCCATGTTCACGCACAGCACCCCATCAGCGGTATTACGCATCATGTGGATGACAAGATTACTCTTGTCATTGTACCCAATGGTGCTGTGGATTATAAAAATGACTGCATATCAAAACTTTGTTTAAAAGAATGAAAACTTCCACAAGTTTTTTTTTGATGTTTAAAATAATGAAAACTTCCACAAATTCTTTTGGATAATTTGTGCAAACATACCGATTGAAGAGCTTGCAGCACACAGCAACTCGGTTGTTTTGCTCATCCAGCAGGTGATAGATGTAATGAGGCCTTTGGTCGGATCTTGTCTAGCGGCTCACAAAACTGTGAACCCATTGCCGCCTCGCGTCAAAGTTCATCGAGTAAAATGACTCACAGATATCATGAAGCCTTGCCAATGAGAACTTGGTGCCGCACCCCATCCGGCAGTTAAGATGGCACAAGCCCCGACAGGCACGTTTTCCTCTTTGCTGCTCCGTCCTCCACGCTGGCGTTCTCAAACGCCTTGTGACTGGTTGAGCAGCAAATTCAGCTGGTGCATCCATATCGAGCGCAATATCAGCGGCATCATCACCCGTCATTCAGTCCTCGTCTGAAGCAGCGTCCCGCTCATCCGGGATGAAATCAGGATCGAGATCGCTGTCATCGGCTGCACCGAAAGCAGAGGTAGATGGCTCAACATCTAAAAAACGTGAAACAGCTTAGTTGAAAATAACGTTGGAACATAAAATAATAAAGAACAGTCAAAATAAGTTTGGTACTAGAACAGACCAAGCTTATTACTGAATACCTTGTAACGATAGAGCTGTCATTGCCTCTATATCAGCCTTCTCCTTAGCAGGTTGAGCTCTTGTGAAAGCCATTGTTATTTAAAGAGTAAATAAATATTACTATAGAGTTACCAGATGTGAGCAGTACGAAGTTGTACGAGAGAATGGGAAGAGTAATTGTGCTGCATCGTTTATATAGAAAACTTTGACCTTGACCACAAAAAAGCTGAATATTGTTTGCTGGCGATCTTAACCTTAATGGGGCTGTGCCGAAAGCAAAGGGTATGTCAAGGTCATTGTTAATGCAGACACAACATTTCAGTTAGGGTAAAATGATAATCAAAATCTGGACTGGTCAGTGCTGACTCCAGATTGCTTAAATAAATTGTCTTACCTGAATACAGATCCATTTCTGACTTTTGCAATGGAAATATGTATAGAATTTTTACTATACAATGCATAAACCAGGGAAGTCCTAACTTGCTTGATTTTTGCATGGGAAGAAGTTTTAACACTAAAATAATCTGTTTTTTAACAATGTAAAGATGATGGAACAAAATGAAATGAGTAAAAAATATGCTAATCAAAGTAATTAAAAGTGTAAAAATGAAAAAAACAAAAATCAGTTTTTCAACTTTTTCCAATTTAAAGTTTTGAAAGGGTTACCTGATTTTTGCATTGTTGGTCTGTGCAACTGTCGATTATCATTTACATTACCTTTCAAACCTGCATTTGCATACCTACATGTATATAAATATACAGCAACAGGTCTGTAAAAAGATTCATACCGAAAAACAATGTAACATGCTACTATGTCTGTTTTCTTAAGCAGATGCATATATTGCTCTTTACAAATAGAAACATACTTACCTGTCATTTCATCTGAACTGTCTCTGACCTTGTACAATTTTTTTAGCCTCTTAAAACCTCCTGAACACCCTGGAAACTTCTGAAATTTTAGTCATCTCCCCTATATCGCCTCAAAAGTTGTTTTTGGTTTATCTGTTGAGCAAAGATCATACATAGAAATGGTTCTCATCGATTCACATTACCTTGGTACATATTGGTTTGGTTCGTTGTTAAGTGAGTGATCTTTTTACCCTCCCTCAACTGACTTGTGTTGAACTCGGTACCCTCAAACTGAGCTGCGACCGTTGGAATCAGCTGATACAATTTCTTTTTCACACACAAACTTTAAATGTATTGAATGAAATATCAACTTTATTTCATGAAAACTTTTAATAAAATACAAAATTATAACCAAAAATCTTTTGACCGAGGCTGTGGGGATAATTACTGGACTATATATTGTTGTGATCAAGGGTATTCATTGCGATTTTAGTAACTTTTTATGAAAATCGTTTCATTCAACGAGTTGGGATAGAAAACACAACTCCTAAACTGTGCCCGATAATTATAAGAATTGATTTAAGAAGTTGCCCTTCCTTTTCTAATAAAACACTAATGAGTAAATAACTCTCACTGATCTTATGATGTATACATCAAGCTGATATGCAACCACAAAAATTTAACTGAGTACAGAGCTAGCAACAGTCCAATCAAAAACTGGCTATAGCAATAGAAACTTAGATTAACAATCAACAGCAAAAACTAATAGTAACTGGGATCGCTTTGGAAAGAAACTGACCCCAACTTTTGTGGAATCGGATGGTGGAAGGTGAATAAAGAGAAAAGTCTGATGTACCATAAAACTAGCCCAACCAACCATACAAACAGGCCTGTTACACTCACCCTACAGGACTGTGTGGACATTGTTACACACATTGATGAAGCTTGGATTTGAGAGGTCGATCATACATCACCACTATGTAAGTTATGGCTAACATTATGCTTCAGATTTTAAACACATCAACATAACTAAACAAGGATTGGATATGCCTGCTCTCACTTGTTTTTTACCAAGTAATTTAGCTGGCAATCTCGTTTCACCCATGTTAGTGTTCACTGGAATGGAAACTGTATTGTCGTCAAGTCACAGTACTATCCAATCAGGTACGTCCACCCAAGTTGTTAGTTTAGAATACTTTGCCAAAATTATGTTTCTGGTGTGGTTTTCTTACAATGATCATAATGAAACCTGAAGACATGCTAGTTTACAGAGACAAAAAGTTGAAAAGTACTCAATAATAACAGTAAAGGCTTTTAGAAGTATTTTTGAAACTGAGGGTGCTAGTAGTAGGAGTGCTGAGTAGGGCATTCGTTGAATAGTCGTTGGGGGCTCATTGATGACTTGTCGCTTAACCGAAGTTGTTTGCGCTTAAACCATAGACTTTTTTTATGTCTATTAACGTCTATGAAAGCTTTAGTTTCTTTACAAACTGCAAGTAATTACGGTGATTTTATCGTCAGATGTATTTTTTATATACGTTATAATGGAGAGAAACAGTGATTAGTAAGTTGACTCGTTAAGATTGTTGGTTAGATGGAGACAAGACTTTGCTCTCAACGACGCTACCTACATCGCTTGTCAGTTCCATTTTTGAGCCCAAGTTGCCCATTGCCGCCATGTTTTTTTGCCCTCAACAATGGAGTTTTGGAATAGTCTCGTGTTGTTCAATCGTTACGCCCTACGCGTAGGGCATCCGAAAGAACCCAAATAGACGATGAAAATGTTGCAATTGAGAATGCGACGACATTTCTCCATAGTCATTTGGCCCTGAAAACGGTGAACAATCACGGTAGCGCTATTAAAAAAATATAGATTGTTGTCATTATCATCAAAGAAGGCAATGTTTGTGAATGAACGAGTTTGATAACTTACTCAAACGAAAAGTAAAACGTCAATCCCAAAAATCCTATCAAAAAAGTTCCGTTTTAGGAAGGGAGGGGGGGTTGATTACCTTGACTATAACTAATTTACTATCTGACTGCTTAGTGCTTACTTAGATGAGATTAAATATGTGCAAGAAATATTCACATGAAAAAGATTGCATAAAATACAAACTAACACCCATCCAAAGACACTCCTATTAAACAACGGTGGTCATGTAATTATGTTTTTCAGTGTTAAACTTTCGGCACTTCCTGTAATATAACAAGCGTTGAGTTAGTTACACTCACTCAACCTTATGAATCGAACTTGACTGTTAATTAACAAAATCTTGAGCTTACAATTACAGGACTAGAAGTCCTCAATCCATGTCCTTAGACTGAGCTATATCAATTGCCAGGTGTGTTCCTGATGACAGCATACTAACTGTTTAATCCACTCTGCTCATTTATCCTCTCACTTACTTGGAAGTTCATTACACTCAAACAGAACAACAGTATTTTATCACACGTATATGCAGACAAATAAAGTTGATGCACCAAAATGAAAAAATGTATTGCGACTATGAAGTGTGAGATAAAACAAACAATCGTAGCAGCAAGGTAATGACAAACGAGTTTACATGTCTCTAGGCAAAGCAAACTTATCTTCTCACAGAGAGTGACATCACGTGTAAATGGTTAAATCATATTATGAGGTCACATATGTCTCCAAGAAATTGCAAGAAGCGATAGTAACATCAGGGGCATGCGTATGATTACTAGCAGGGGCGTTCTCACATGCTATGGTTGGCTGGAATGGCACTGCGCGCAGCCTTGAAGCCATGCGTGCATGTATCTGGTTAAACGCCTCAGTGTGTTCTCATATGTGTTTGTAGAGCTCTACGGTGTGCAGTCGTATAATCACATTGAGTGCATGCATATGCTTTCTCTCCGCTGTGAGTTATCATATGTGTTTGTAGATGACAAATTTGTGCAGTCCTATAATCACATTGAGTGCATGCAAATGGTTTCTCTCCATTGTGAATTCTCATATGTCTTCGCAGCGAACTACTGTGGGCAGTCCTATAATCACATTGAGTGCATGCATATGCTTTCTCTCCGCTGTGAGTTATCATATGTGTTTGTAGATTACCATATTGTGCAGCCCTATAGTCACATTGAGTGCATGCAAATGGTTTCTCTCCATTGTGAACTCTTATATGTGTTCGTAGACTAGACCTGTGTGCAGTCTTATAGTCACATTGAGTGCATGCAAATGGTTTCTCTCCACTGTGAGTTCTCATGTGAGTTTGTAGACTACACTTGTGTGCAGTCTTATAGTCACATTGAGTGCATGCAAATGGTTTTTCTCCACTGTGAGTTCTCATGTGAGTTTGTAGATTACCTCTTTTTGCAGTCCTATAGTCACATTGAGTGCATGCAAATGGTTTCTCTCCGCTGTGAGTTCTCATATGTGTTTGTAGAGCTTCACACTGTACAGTTCTATGATCACATAGAGTGTTTGCAAATAGTTTCTCTTCACTGTGAGTTCTCATATGTGTTTCTAGAGCAGCACTGTATGCAGTCCTATAGTGACATTGGGTGCATGAAAATAGTTTTTCTCCATTGTGAATTCTCATATGTCTTCGTAGAGCACCACTTAGTGCAGTCCTATAGTCACATTGAGTGCATGCAAATGGTTTCTCTCCGCTGTGAGTTCTCTCATGTCTTTTTAGATGACCACTTCGTGCAGTCCTATAGTCACATTGAGTGCATGCAAATGGTTTTTCTCCGCTGTGAATTCTCATATGTGTTTGTAGAGCTCTACGGTGTGCAGTCCTATAATCACATTGAGTGCATGCAAATGGTTTCTCTTCACTATGAATTCTCATATGTGTTTGTAGAGCACTACTTTGTACAGCCCTATAATCACATCGAGTGCATGCAAATGGTTTTTCTCCGCTGTGAGTTCTCATATGTTGTTGTAGAGCACTACGGTGTGCAGTCCTATAGTCACATTGAGTGCATGCAAATGGTTTTTCTCCATTGTGAATTCTCATATGTGTTTGTAGATTAGCCCATACTGCAGCCCTATAGTCACAATGAGTGCATGCAAATGGTTTCTCTCCATTGTGAATTTTCATATGTGTTCGTAGCACACTCCTGTGTGCAGTCCTATAATCACATTGAGTGCATGCAAATGGTTTCTCTCCATTGTGAATTCTCATATGTGTTCGTAGCACACTACTGTGTGCAGTCCTATAATCACATTGAGTGCATGCAAATGGTTTCTCTCCATTGTGAATTCTCATATGTCTTTGTAGCACACAACGGTGTGCAGTCCTATAGTCACATTGAGTGCATGCGAATGGTTTCTCTCCAGTGTGAGTTCTCATATGTGTTTGTAGAGCACTACGGTGTGCAGTCCTATAGTCACATTGAGTGCATGCAAATGGCTTTTCTCCGCTGTGAGTTCTCATATGTGTTTGTAGAGTACGCCATTGTGCAGCCTTATAATCACATTGATCACAAGCAAGTCTCCTCACTGCTTTTGTGGCAGTAGACATGCTGATAATCAAAAGCACATTTCCTGTCAGTCATCACACACATTAACACTCAGGTGTTGTTGCATCAGCTGGTAGTGTAGTGTCTGTAACCACAAACAGGAAAGTTATAGTCAAGGTCTAAAAATATGGGAAATATGGCCAGAGTGACAGACAGTAAGGGAACTGCTAGAGGCTGGATGTACCAAAAATTGGGTAACTGCAATCTACAGCCATCTCTTTCATGTAAGATGCAAATATCAACATACGGAATAAAATTCTGCAGATCTGACGGCACTATCGTTTTTTTTTTTAAAATTAATGTTATTTTTTGAGAAAGTGCAGTGCAGAGTTCAAGAACTAAATCAAAGATGGGGTGGTTTGTCCTTAGTTTTGGAGTGAGCTCCTAAAATGACACAAATTAAATACAAACATACAAGCAGACCATCCCATAATCTATTAGTTAGCCCTGAGATCATCATGACCTTAAGGGGGCAGTTGCAACAGAAACATACTAGAAGAAAACACAAAGTTCCAGTTTACAGTCATTCAAAAAATAAATTGTATTTTTTCAACTTGACAAATTGTGCAAAACTACCGATGTCTTGTACAATATCAAATAACGTAATGTACATTTAGGAAATGTATATTGTGTTGCGGTTTGTCAGCGTATTCTTGCCTGGAAATTATTATCTTTTCTGGTAAACGTATTTCAATTATAAAAGTTATTGTTAGTAACGCAGACCTAGTAGACTTTTGATAAATTTGAGAAAATATCACACATTTCTAGTGAACACGCCGTTTCGGAAGAACAATTGCTTTCTAAATCGTATTTATATACTGGAACTGACGTTTGCTAAATGTTTACACCTCCACTACCTTGTCGTAACCAAACTGAGCTAGCAATTGTGTGACAAAGTTTGTTTTGGCATTGGCAGAGATCTTTGTAAGCTTTTACATGCTCGTGGAGATTGTGTAACATGGCACCTAAATCGCAAACTACCATTTGCAATTACCTGATGATTGTGCATTTAAATTCAAACTTTCTTTTAAACACATGAAATATTTTTGCTAGATAAGCGTTTGTTACAATGCATTTCACAATACTATGCATTGCAGATATAGCATTCTACGAGTTGGAAAAATTTTTTATGGCTTGCGGCTGGTAGCGTTAATCTGACAACCCTGAAATGACTGTGGTGGAAACAACTTGGTTTTAGCAATTTAATTAAAAAGTAATAAAATAAATATTAAAATGAAAACACATATTTAATGTTTGAATCTTTCTTTATCAACGGATTTATTAATTTTAACACCGTATAGGCATGTTTAAAAAAAATTAAAACCTTTCATGCATTATAAATTTGTTTATGAACTTGAAAATCAGCAAATGTTATCATTGATTGCTGTTCACTAGCAGTTTCCAACTTATTTCACCATAGTATATAACTTGATTAATTTTAATATGAGCCACCCAATGTGTCAAAATAAAATTTTGCTACATACATGAACTTTCTGCTTAAAATAAAACTTACAGAGAAAAAACAAAATATTTATTTTCTTAATAGTTACATTCACCACAGATCACCATTACTCTCGGGGTTGGAACTTCAAAGGACTTTATAAAAAAAATAAATCTTCACCGAAGGGTACATTAATATAATCATGCATAAAGCATGCATTATATGTCCAAAAATTTATTTTAAACTTTTTTGTTGCAGCTGCGCGTTTAGTAAATAACCAATTAAAAGGATCTGGTGGATATCCAAGTGTTTGAATTTTAACTGTTCATATCAAAACATATGCTTGGTGATTATGCAACCCATTTTAAAATATTTCGGAAACTTAGCAATAATACTGAAAGTTGAGCTAAAAAACCCTTACTCAGAGATATTTTAAGTCCTCAAATTTATGCCCTCCTGGGCAGCTGTCATAAACCTACTCATGATTATTTAAACCCTGCTTTTTGTCATAGTAAAGATCTTTTTAAAATCAAATAAAGAAAATACAAAAGCCAGACTTGCCAACAGTCACGCATTAGGCTTGAGAATAGCAATCATCCCAGCCTCAAGCACTAGTCACGCAATTACCCCTTTTCAAGAATCTCAAGAATTTTTTAGAATATTTTCAAAGACCAAAAAAACTGGACAATTGTTTTCAATATTAATTTTTGTTGGCTGATTTTACAGATGCCCATAAGTTAATTAATAGCAGAGTGATAGTTCTATCAAAAACAAATGCTTAACCAATGTTCCTAAAAACTGGAAACAAAGCCTTGAGGATTGATGATAGACAATTTTTTCCCGCGTATGGTTGGATGCAATGTATGGAACTTGGGCTTGAATATACCATTTCCTGTCACTGAAGTATGCTGCAGAAATTTATGTTGTTGTCATTGTATATGGTTCCCAGAGGCACAATTGCCAATGTTTTTGACAAAGCCATTCATCAATTGTGTTTAAATTAGCTTTTTATAATGATGATAAAATAAAAATGTAGTTGTATTTCCTTCAGCGTAGCTACTATCCGGAGAATATTAATTAATATATAATTAATTAAAACTAAATATTAATTACTATTTTTAAGATAATAAAACAATTGATTTGAGTCGAACGCTGTTGCTTTATTATCATCTTCGAAATATAATAAATGAATAGAAGTAATAAATAATAATGATCAACTAAATTAATAAACAGTTATATTATTAACATTGTTAGTAATTTAAAATAATAACAACCAACAATAATTCATGTTATGAATTATTATTAATTTAGCTGTCATTGATTTTATCATTTTTCATCTCGTAATAATAATGTAAAATGATGATGATTATTACTTTTTCTCTCTTTTTTTTATACTTTTTTATGAAATTTTCTGCATTCATCATTTACAAATTGAGAAATTACAGAAAAACAACAGCTATGATAATAACAGTTACAGGCAGCAGTAGTATTTATAATAATTATTTATTACTTAAAGTGAGTATTTATTCTATTTGCAATAATAATTAATGATAATTAATAACTTTTTAATTAATAATAGTAACAATAACAATGTTATATAATTCTATTACTTATAAATCAATGCAGTTGGATCTACTTATTTCTCACCATCATAATTTATGAGAAATTATACTGTGTGTGAGTTGAGATGATAATGATGATATTTTTGAAACATGGTTTTATTAAGCATAAACTATAATAATAAATGAACAACAGTAATGACTATTAATACACTGTTTATCAACTTTTATTTCTTAAATAGTCTGTTACCTCGGCTAAGTGCTGCAGCACATTGCAGTGAAAGGAAATTTCAAACCATATAAACCGCCAGACACACCAATACCTTACAGCCCAAAGTGAGGAGTAAGAGTGAGACTTGGGGAAAGAGGAACAAATGCGTGAAATCGAGCCAAATGGGGAAAATGTGTTACTGAGTGATTTTTGATAAGATGCTGGAAAATAAAATCCTATATTATGTTAGCTGCAGAAAAATCAAGTAATGAAATAAACCAAGGGTATGGCGGATGAATAGCACGAGATGGTAGACGGAGAGCAGGGGATGGTTGATAGATGGAGAGCATGTGCTGGTTGGTAGATAAAGAGCAGAATGTGGAGAGCAGGAGATGGTGGATGCAGAGCAGGAGATGGTGAGCGGTGATTGTGGATTGAGAGCAGGAGGAGATAGACAGAAAACAGAACAAAGTGAATGGAGAGTAGCATATAATGAATGGAGAGTATATTATGATGGATGAAGGGTATGATATGGTGGATGCAGAGCAGGAGATGACGGATGGAGAGCAGTAGAGGATATTTCGATAGCAAGGAAATTGGGGACAGAGAGCAGGAGATAGATGAAAAGCAGGATTTGGTGGATGGAGAGCAGGAGATGATGAATGTAGAGCAGGATATGGTGTATGTAGAGCAATAAATAGTGGGTGGAGAGCAGGAAGAGGTAGTCATAGAGCAGAGCACAGTGATGTAAGGTAGGATATAGTGGATTGAGAGTATGATATGGTGGATGCAGAGTAGGAGATGATAGATGGAGAGCAAGGAGAACGGGACGGAGACCAGGAATCGTCGATAGAGAATTTAAAATGATGGAAACCAAGACACGGTGAATGGAGAGCAGCATTTAGTGGACGGAGAGTAGGGTATGGTGAATGAAGAGCAGGAGATGATGAATGGAGAGCAAGATATGATGTATGTAGAGCAAGAGATGGTGAGTGAACAGCGGGAGGAGGTAGTCGAAGAGCACAGCATGGTGGATGTAGAGCAGGGTATAGTGGGTGAAGAGCATGATATGTTGGATGTATAGCTGGAGATGATTGGTGGAAAGCAAGGAGATGGGAAATGGAGAGCAGGAGATGATAGATGGAGAGCAAGGAGATGCTGAATAAAGAGCAAGGAGATTGAAGATGTAGAGCAGGACTCGATGGATACAGAGTAGTATATGGTATATATACGGCAGGAAATAGTGGATGGAGAGCAGGAAATGGTGGATAGAAAGTAAGAGTGGATGGATCGGGAGCAAAAATTGGTAGATGAAGAGCAGGGGGCTGCGGGTGGCGAGCAGGGGATGGTGGATGGCTAGTAGAAGATGGTAGATGAAGAGAAGAAAACTGTGGATGGAGAGAAGAAGATGATAGACAGGGTTGGAAAAACTGAACAAATCATTTCATTCTAGGTAATATCGGTTCTATGGTATAAACCGCCTATTATTGTGAGAATGGCTTGAGTGCAGTCGATGCACTCAATGCAGTCAATAAAAAGAGTTTATGATAACGAATGGTTAAACGAATGGCTCTCGATATGTAGCATTCAGCTTGTCAAAAAAAATGTTTAATGTTTTTCTCCAAACAAGACAACTTTGTGGTATGTACAACATGGCATTGCTATCTAAATAAATGACTGATTGTATAATGGAGCCACATAAAATAGAAAATACACACTCAAACTACAACAACTAAATGGTATTACCGTAGCAACATACAAGATCATTGGTATTCTTTTAAGTATTAAGCATTGGAGAGGCAATAAATAAAACTGTCCTGTTTTTTGTTTTTTGAGTGCCAAGTCGATTTTATAGTTTAGTGTGTACCATTCCAAATGTGAAGTTACATCAATTATATATGTGGCGCATCTTTTTTCATAAACATCGTTCAATTCTCTGTTATAGTGACCAGCTAAAACTGAGCTGAAAAATTGGATTTATTATTTCAGATTTTTAGATTAATCAACAAAATGAGACATGGCACGAGTGAATGCTGTGCAGCAGATAACCTGCCAGTTCAGCTTTGAAAGAATGGAAATAATTCACAAGCAAACGGAAAAATCATCAAAACCGAAACTTCAGAAATTTGACTAGTGTAAATCGAGCCAACCCTGGTGGATAAACTATGGTGGCTCAGAAAGTTTTGCCTTTTGTGTTTTAAAACGTCTGAACGCTTTCCAAACCGTTTGAACGAATTTGAAATAGTCTGAACTTGTGCAAAAACTTCTGAACGCTTTGTGAAATTGTTCGTGAACTTAAAAAATCCAAGCCGATTTGCTGGTTCGCTCTATTGGTCATAGATCTACAGTCAATTTATGATAGATAATATTTCTCCTAAACACTGAACAGTTGAATTTTTTCTAAATAAATAAATAATATTTTTTATTTAATAAATATAATTTGCTTTAAATTATTTTAAATAATAAATACAACCTAACTGTAAATGTAAAAATTCATTTTAGAGATTATATTCAACAACATTTTTATACAGTTAATTAACTTGCTCTATGTCTTTTGATCGGCGTCTATGTTGACAAAGTTATATAGAGGCTATAAATAAAATTATGACGATCGCTTTTGGTTCGAAAGCCATGTGCCTTGCAAACTTTTCCAACTATTTCAAAATAGTTTAGACTATTTTAAAACAGTTCAGACTATTTCAAAATAATTCATACGGTTTGTAAATAGTTCATACTCTTTCTTAAGCGTCCATACGGTTTGTAATTTTCTAAATCGTCTGGATCATTTCTAAACCGTCTGAATTATTTGCAAGACAACTATACGGTTTGCAGATTTTACAATTGTTGGACAGGAAATACAGTTTTATAGCATTAGTCCCGCAACTGCTGAGGCCGACAATTAATTTACTATAACCAACAAGCCCGTTTTTAAACATAGTTTCTTGGGCTATTTTACTACAATTACCCAATTATTTTCAATGTAAAAGACGCTTTGAAAACCGTCTGGACTATTTCAAATCCGTTCATACGCTTTGAAAACGAAACTGTCTAACGTTATGAGCCACCATAATAAACAGTAGGAGATGAAGAGAAGTGGATTGTGGATGGAGATCAGGAGATGATGGGTGGAGAGAAGATGGTGAATGGGGAGCAGGTGGAGGTAGATCAAGACCAGGACAGGGTGAATGGAGAGCAAAAAATAGTGAATGTAGAGTATCATATGGTGAATGCAGAGCAGAAGATGACGGATGGAGAGTGGGATATGGTGGATACAGAGCGGGAGGTGATGCATGGAAAGCAGGAGGTGATGGGGATAGTGGGCAGAAAATAGTGGATGGAGAGTAGGAGGTAGACAAAAACAGGGTATAGTGGGAAGAGAAGAGGACATGGTTGATGCAGAGCAGGAGACAGTGAATGGAGAACATCCTACTGTGGATGGAGAACAGAAGCTTGTGGATAGCTATTCTTACGAAAAAAAAACAGATAACACTAAAGCAAACGTGAATTCAAAATAGCGATAATTTTTTGATAAAAACTATTCCCATAAATATTACATTTGCTAAAAATTATTATAACACACAGTATACAATTATATATAAGGGATCAAAAAACTTCCTAACTGCTACCTAGCCTAAGTTTTAGGCCAACATTTGAGGGATATGTGTATTTTCGTTGAAATATAAATGAGTTTATTTATATTTCAATGTGTATTTCGCTTGGAACATGCTGTGCGTTCTTTTATTGGTAGTTGCATGCCCCATTGTTACGTTGGCAACTTTTAAATAGATTTCATTGGATGATTGGCTTAGTGGGCGGGGCTTTTTGTGCTGGTTTGTTGGCCTAAGTTAAAGGGACAGCTTCGGCGACCAAATGGTCGCCGCCATAAAGATCGCAGTAAAAAATAACTACCATCGTTGGCCCATATCGTGATCAGCTATGTTTTGCTTTGAACTTTTTATTGGACGTCAGTTTATTTTCCGCTCTTTTTATTATTGATATTTATTATTATCAGTTACTAATTACTTTGAAGCCAGCACCAACATTGACAGGTTTGAAGATTTAAAAAAATTATTATTAATATTTATATATTATTTAACATATTATTATTGTTATTTGTAGGATGAGGATAATCTGATCAACAATAACTCCTGAGAATAATAATAATGGTGAAAATAATAAGAACAATAATAAATTAAATAAATAACACCATACAAATAATAATAGTGTTTTTTTAAATATTCAAACCTGTCTTTGTTGGTGCTGGCTTCAAAATAATTAATAGCTAATAATAATAAATATCAATAATAAGAAGAGCCGAAAATAAACTGAGGTCCAATAAAAAGTTCAAAGCAAAACATAGCTGATCACGATATGGGCCAACGATGGTAGTTAATTTTTACGACTATCTTTGCACCGGCGACCATTTGGTCGCCGAAGCTGTCCCTTCAACTTAGGCCAACAAACCAGCATAAAAATCCCCGCCCACTAATTCAATCATCCAATGAAATCCATTTAAAAGTTGTCAACATTACAATGGGGCATGCAACTCCCAATAAAAAAACGCACAGCATATTCCAAGCGAAATACACATTGAAATATAAATAAACCCATTTATATTTTAACTAAAATACACATATGCCTCAAATGTTGGTCTAAAACTTAGGCTAACTGCTACCATTCATAACAAATTGAAATAATGTTAAGGAATGTTGGACTTGATAACAAAAGAGCATCGACAAATAACAATTAAAATATATAGGTAATATGTTTATCATTTTTAATAAAAATTAAATATTTAATGATAATGATAATTGATAGTAAAATTATTATTGACAACAAATATTTATTATTGTGCAGGATTTCACTGTGGGGGTGTGAGGTGGTAGCTCGGCCTACCTGCACAACCTCCCGAACTGTAATGGCAACTGTGTCTAATGCGCTAGCAATACAATCCTTCCACAGGTCGACTTAGTAGGCTGAAGAATGGTGACTAACCATCTCAGTTACTAGTGAGCTGCCGATTGCGTTAGCTGTTATCTGTGTGTGTAGCAAGTTCGAACTTTGAAGGGCGAACTAGTTAAACTAGGTTCGGCCAGCAGAGGTTCGGCTGTCTTGTTTCAGTGCTGTGCAGAGGTCGAACATTGAAGGCGAAGTTAGACAAAGCTAAGTTCGGCCAGCAGAGGTCCAGACTGATCTGCCTGTATATTACTACTCGAGTAATGGTGCGCAGTGAAGTTATTTGTTAGAAACAAAGAAACTTCTGAGAGTGTGCAAGCTGACTCTGACTTTATTAACCATGACATCAGTATTTATAAGAACAGTTATGTAATACAAAATTGACAGACAAAGGAAGCCACACCTAGCACAGCCAATTGGCTAGAGTGTGCCAATACAAATACAGTAGGTGTGACTAGAATAATTGCATGAGTGATTGGCTAGAATGGGCTAATGGCAAACAGTGGGTGTAGCTAGGATAAATGCATGAGTGATTAGCACATGGTAAACATATACGATTGAATGTTAAGTAAAGTAATGATAAATGGGCATAGAACAAATGTCTTTAGAACGTAAGCATAGAGCTATACCATGTAGTAGGCTTAGACGGTATGTAGAATGTAACTTAGTGTGTAGTAGATAATATAAGATGGCGCCGGTCCTTCACACACTCCGCCCCATTGGCGATGGTGGCCAATTAAACAACGTCGGCGGCATCGGTAACGTGTCCCTCTCTAGTCTCTATAAGGTTGGCTCATCTGCCGTCTTATCTCTTGTGCTCTCTCTAGCAGTTTAAATGCGTCGGTCGTTCTAGCCATTGTTGTTGAAAACGAGTCCGGTTGTTCTACACTTCTATTGGGTAGCGAACTTCTCCGTGGCTGGCTGGTAACTGATCGTTGGCGGCTCCTCCACCTTCCTTTATTTTCACTTTTGTTGGCGGCGAGTTCTTTATCCTTGGGAGTTGTATTCTCTCTTTCCTCCCTTCTTCCTCGCCCCTCTTGGTGACAACTCGTCTCTCTCTTTAGTAATTTTTTCTCCTTCTTTCTTCTTTCCACCACTGTCCAGCCGATTGCGACCGGATTTTCGGCTGCTGTATCCGCTTGGGTGGGAGCTAGGAGTTGTGGTGTTGCCTTTCCGCTCTCTTCTGTCCCAGTGGGTGGGGTTTTGGACAGCTGTTGTCCTCCCACTGCTGTGTAGCAGTGGTAATCTTCCAATTTCCTCGGCTTGTGCCTCTCTCTTTGAGGTCGATCTAATGGTGAGGTGGGTGCCCGGCTTTGTTGCAGAGGTGGCCACTCTTCCTCATCAAGCGCTGGTTGCCTCTGCGGGCTGGGTGCCCTCTGGATGACCTCGGGGGGTGGGGAGCTATGTCTTTCTCTATTTATCTCTCTTTCTTCATTCAAGTTGTGTTCTGCGACCTCCGGTCTTCGGGTTGGACTGCGGCTAGCCGCAGGCGAAGGCGGGTGGCGACAACTCTTGGGTATAGGGTGTCTCTCCTCCCAGGGGGTGCTCTCAGGCTCCCGGATGGGTGGCGATCTTGGTGGTTCTCTGACAAGTGGTGACCTGTCTCGTGGGGGTGATGGCAACGGTAATGGTACTGGCAACGGCAGTGGTTCTATAGCTTCAGCGGGTGCTGGGCCTGTCTTGGGGGGTCGTCCTCTTCTGGCCCCTTTCATGTTGGGCTGGAGAGCGGGTTCCCGACAAGGGGGTGCTCGGCCGACTGGTTCCTGACACGTCCTATAATGGCGCAGGCGCATTCCATTTTGTATGGACCACTGCCCATTCCTTTCCACCTTATACGTGTGGTTCGGAAATGCTTCCGTCACCTCGTAGGGTCCGACGAAGCGTGGCTGTAGCTTCGGGTTGCTGCCCTTTACCCTTCTCTTGTTCTCCAGTACGACGAGTTCCCCCTTCTGAAACACGGCGGGCTCCTCGTCGTCCTGACTCCTAATCTCTTGTTGCTGATGTCTCAGATATTCATGTGCCTTCTGGAGATTTTCTTGCACTTCTGCTGTGTGGTCCGTGACGTTGCGAGGGCCCAAGGAAGGAGGTGTGCCCGTTAGCTGGTCAGGAAGGCGGACCTCCCGTCCAATCACTAACATGTTGGGTGTCTCTCCTGTTGCTGAGTGGGGGGTGCTGCGACATGCTCGCATAATCTGCGGCAGCAGACTGTCCCACTCGTCTTGCCCTTTCGTCAGTATCAGCGTACGAAGTGCATCTCCTAATGTCCTGTTCTGGCGTTCCACCATTCCGTTCCCTTGCGGGTGATAGGGGGTGGTTCGCGTCTTCTTGACTCCCCATAGACTGCATAGCTCTTCGAGTAACACCGACTCGAATTGTGCTCCCTGGTCCGAGTGTATTTGTTCGGGTAGACCCCAGTAAGCGAAGACTCGCTCATCCAGGGCTACGGCGACCGTTGGCGCTGTGGCATCGGGCAGTGCTATGGCGTCCTGCCAGCGGGTGAAGTGGTCGGTGAGGACCAGTATCCAGCGGTTCTTCCTCTTGGTCAGAGGTAGAGGGCCGACTAAGTCGACCGCCAGCTTCTGGAATGGTTGACCGGCATACATCCGCTGTCTGTGGGGGTTCTCTGCTCTCCTTCCGTTCTTGGCCACCTGGCACACCTCGCAGTCCTTTATCAGTCTCCTGACCATGGTGGAAATGCCCGGCCAGTACCAATCTAGCAGGATGCGCTGCCTTGTTCGGTGTATTCCAGCGTGGATCAGCCTGTGTGTTTCCCAGATGACTTGCGTCCTCCTGCTGGGCGGACAGACTACACAGTGCTTTGGTCTGGAAGGATGGTGGAGTGTGATGGTCAGTACCCCATCTGGACGAATCTCCATTGCTCTCTCCGTTCATAGAGTGTCCTCAGCTCGACACTCCCCTCGGCTAACTCTCTCTCTGTGACGCTCCCCGGCCGTCTCAGCTCGGCATAAATCCGGCCTACCGCATCCTGCCCGTCCCTCTGCTCTTGAGCTAAGGTTTGGGCGGAATGTACCGGGTTTGTCACAGTGAGGTTAACCCGCTCCTCTTGCTCTTCTCTTGCTGCAGACTCCCTCTTCAGCATGTCCCCCGGCCGTCTCGGCTCGGCATAAGTCCGGCCTACCGCATCCCGTCCCTTCGACTGCTTCTGAGCCGACTTCTGGGGGGGATGTGCCGGGTTCGATGTGTTGAGGTCGTCCCTCACCTCTCTCTGAGGTCTCTGTTCAGCCTCTTGCTGTAACTCTTCATGGGTAGGTCCCCCATCTCTTTGCTCGATGGAGCCGCACTGCCTGCAGTCCGCACAGGGTCCTTGTCGGCTGAGCCCATCAGCGTTGCCATGGTGAGTCCCAGCTCTGTGCTCGAGCTTATATCGGAACTCAGCCAAGATTTCCAGCCATCGAGCTATCTGGTTCGATGGTTCCTTCCGTCTGCACAACCACCTTAGCGAGGCGTGATCCGTCCGGAGCTTGAATTCCCGCCCATAAAGGTAAGGACGGAAATGCTTCACCGCCTTAATGACGGCGACCAGCTCCTTCCGGGTGACACAATAATTCCTCTCGGCGGGCGCCAGAGTCTTGCTGAAGTACGCGATGACGCGTTCCTTGCCTTCCTGCACCTGGGAGAGTACCGCACCGACTCCTACTGCGCTGGCGTCTGTGTCCAGTATGTATGGCAAGTTGGGGTCGGGGTACCCGAGGATTGGGGCTTGCGTGAGCCTGGCTTTGAGCTGTTCAAAGGCAGTCTGCTCTGCTTGCCCCCACTTCCATGGTGTCTCCTTTCCTGTCATTACGGTGAGAGGTTTAGCAATGGTGGCGTAGTCGGGGAGGTATTGCCGATAATATCCGGCCGTTCCTAGGAACGCCTGTAGTCCCTTTACGTCCCTGGGTGCTTCCCATCTCCTGACGGCCTCCACTTTCCCTGGGTCGGTGGCCACTCCTTTTGCACTCACTACATGTCCGAGGTACTTGACCTCTTCTTGCAATAGTTCGCATTTGGAGGGCTTCACCTTCAGGTTTGCCTGGTGGAGTCGTCCTAGCACTTCGCCCAGCCTCTGCAGGTGGGTCTGGAAGTCGGGCGCGATGATAATCACATCGTCCAGGTATAGGAGCAGAGTCTTCCAGTGGAGACCTTTGAGGACCTTTTCCATGAGCCTCTGGAAGGTGGCGGGGGCTGAGGTCAACCCGAATGGCAACACCTTCCACTTCCACAGGCCGCTTCTGGTGGGGAAGGCCGACTTGTCGCTTGCGTCTTGGTCTAGGGGTACCTGCCAGTATCCGCTAGTGAGATCCAGCGTAGTAAAATATTTACTGCCAGCCAAAGCGTCCAGCGACTCGTCGATTCTGGGGATGGGGTAGGCGTCCTGTTTGGTTATGTCATTCAGCCTCCGGTAATCCACACAGAACCTCCACGTATCATCCTTCTTCCTCACCAACACCACGGGGGAGCTCCAAGCTCCATCAGCCGGCTCAATCAGGTCCTTCTCCAAGAGGTCCTTGATTTGGCGTTCTGCCTCCGCCTCTTTCTCCGGTCCTAGGCGGTGTGGTGGACATCGGATGGGTCGAGCCCCTTCTACTGTGGGGATCGAGTGCTCTGCTAGGGTCGTCCTGCCCAAATCTCCACTGTGGCTGCTGAATACCGTCTGGTATTTGATCAACAGCTCTTTCACTTGCTGTTCTTGCCATGGGTTCTGGCACCCTCTCTTGGCTTGCTGGAAGAGGTTGTGTAGATGGGGGGGGGGGGTAGCTCTCCTCCTCCCGTCTCGTTCATCTGCCATCCTTTCTGCTCAGTCAACCCCTGGACGCCACCCTCTTCCACTCCCGTAAAGGTACCAATAACCTCTCCTGCGGGTAGTCTTAGGGTGTCCTGCGTCGGGTTGAGACATCTAACCAGCACGCGTCCTTGAGCGTCTGGCTTGTTGATACTAGTGGCGAGAGGTATTCCGCCCTGTATACTCTCGATCACTCCCTGAGGGAACGTATCCCTGGAGCTCAGGTGACACGGAATAGTTACTTCCGCCTGCGGGGGTAGCTGGGTGTCCTGCCGAACTTGTACCTTGGACACGAGATTTCTCCCGTGGCGGTTGGTGCACGCCAGTTCCTTCCCTTGTATCACCAGCACTGGACGGTCAAATCCCATCTGGCATCCTTGGCTTGTCAAGAAGGGCATTCCCAGGATGACGTCCTCGTTGACCTGACTTACTACAAAAGTCTCCTCAAACTTCACATGACGTATCCTTCCCTTCAGCGTGAGCAAGCCGTAGAATGGGAGCCTAGTACCGTCGGCCATGATTCCATGAGAATCGTAGTGCTGCAGATTGTGTTGTACGTGGCTCGGTAACCGGTCAAAGACGCGCTTGGCTAACAGGTTAGTGTTACAGCCTGTGTCGATGAGGTGCGTTACCGCCTCTCCTTCTACCCTTCCAGGTAGGTAGTAGCTTGACCGATATGGTCGCTCAATCTGGTTGCTCTGGAGGGTCACAGGTTTCGGAACGAACTCTTCCTTCTCCAGTGGGGGCGTCTGGGTCTGCTTGTCCTTTTTTCTGGGCCTTGGTTCCTGCTGCTCGAGAGTCCCGTCTCCGTCCGTTTCTTCCACCACTGAGCTGTCGGGTACCGACAGGCTGGCAAAACGGTTGTGTAGGGCGATAGGGGGACTAGTCAGGAGGTCCAGCAAAGGAGTCGCTCGCCGTGTTGTTGCTGATCCACTGGAGGGCGCCTGTGCCCTTTCCTTCTGGTTTGTCATTGCCCGTGTGCAGCCAGTTGGTCTCCCTACTGCTGCGGGCGGTAGTCGTTTCCCTGGCGGTTAGGCCAAGGGACGGTTCTGCACGCCTTTCGAGTATGACCTACTTGTTGGCATCCCCAACATCTCTTTGGAGGCTCCACCTTCGTCTCCGCCTTTAGACTGGCAATTTCTTTGCTCAGTTCCTCTACGGTTCGAAGTAGCTGTGCCAAGGGGTCCTGTACCTCTTGGTGTCGAGCCGTCTCTCTCTGTGGTTCTCTTCCTTCTTCCAGGAGGTCGGCCTCCACTGTCCGAATGTGAGGTCCTCCTAATGGTTGGTGAGGTACCTGCAGGAACTCATTCCCTGCCAGGATTGCTTCCTCCAGATTCTGAGGGCGTACCGCCAGCAAGTGTCGTTGCAGGTACGTGTGCCCCAGTGTACTGTGGAACGTCTGCATCACCAGTTCATCCCTGTTTTGTCGCGGCAGAGTGCTGTGGGCTGCCTTAATGAGGTGTTCGACCGTGAGAGCATGGTCTCTGAGGCTGTCTCTGGGGTTCCGTCGGTAGCTTAGCAGTTTTGCTTGAGCTTCCGAACGGGTCATGCCAAAGGTCGCCTGCAGTGTCCGTGTCACCTCCTCAGTGGTCTCGCCTCGACCGCACCGCTCTGCTTTGCCCGTTAAGGCTTGGCGTAGGTGGATGACTGTCTCTTCCGCCTGCCAATGGTTAGCGTCGGCCACCTCCTGAAACCGTTGCAAGAAATAGTCCACATCTCCTGTACCATCATACTGTGGTACTCTAAACTTATCGCGTGTGGTTGCTATTGTCATGCGGTCTAGGATGTTGGTGAGCGTCTCCATCATCTGCAGGCTGGAAGGATCTCTGTCGATACTCAGCGCTCTTCTCCTTTGTGCCATCTTTCCTCGGGAGCTGATTCCAGTGGGTGTCTGTCAATCCCACTGCTGCCACCAATGTGCAGGATTTCACTGTGGGGGTGTGAGGTGGTAGCTCGGCCTACCTGCACAACCTCCCGAACTGTAATGGCAACTGTGTCTAATGCGCTAGCAATACAATCCTTCCACAGGTCGACTTAGTAGGCTGAAGAATGGTGACTAACCATCTCAGTTACTAGTGAGCTGCCGATTGCGTTAGCTGTTATCTGTGTGTGTAGCAAGTTCGAACTTTGAAGGGCGAACTAGTTAAACTAGGTTCGGCCAGCAGAGGTTCGGCTGTCTTGTTTCAGTGCTGTGCAGAGGTCGAACATTGAAGGCGAAGTTAGACAAAGCTAAGTTCGGCCAGCAGAGGTCCAGACTGATCTGCCTGTATATTACTACTCGAGTAATGGTGCGCAGTGAAGTTATTTGTTAGAAACAAAGAAACTTCTGAGAGTGTGCAAGCTGACTCTGACTTTATTAACCATGACATCAGTATTTATAAGAACAGTTATGTAATACAAAATTGACAAACAAAGGAAGCCACACCTAGCACAGCCAATTGGCTAGAGTGTGCCAATACAAATACAGTAGGTGTGACTAGAATAATTGCATGAGTGATTGGCTAGAATGGGCTAATGGCAAACAGTGGGTGTAGCTAGGATAAATGCATGAGTGATTAGCACATGGTAAACATATACGATTGAATGTTAAGTAAAGTAATGATAAATGTGCATAGAACAAATGTCTTTAGAGCGTAAGCATAGAGCTATACCATGTAGTAGGCTTAGACGTTATGTAGAATGTAACTTAGTGTGTAGTAGATAATATAAGATGGCGCCGGTCCTTCACATTATTATCAATTATTATTTATGATAGACCAGCAATAAATAATAATAAGAAAAATAATAGTAATTAGTTAAAGCATGCCAGCATTGAACAATTTTTTGTTGATTTTGTGAATATTCAAGTCTTAAGCAGCAGATTGGTGTATTGAACAACCCTCAAGGCCTACTCAGTGCTGATCTACAAGCCTGCAAAATAGCCCTCTTCCAGAAATACTCGCCAATTTTTACACTGCTTAAAATTGACGTCATCTTCGGGTATTTACTTCTTTGCTGCGCAGTATTTATTTGACCAATCAGATCCCGTTATTTATTTTTATTATTATTTTATTTATTATTATACCAACATACTACTGTCCATTCTTGTATGAATAGCATTTATTGTTCCCTTATTCACCAAAAGAAGCACAATTCATTTCTATCCTATTGATGTAAAGAGTATAAGATGAGATGACCCTAGTGATTGTAATCACATTGGACAACCTGACAAATCCCGCTATCGTCTCTTGTTGTTGCCATTTCACATAAGAAAATTGCGTAACAAACAAGCGTTGATTTTGTTTACGATGTGTGTGCACTAATTGCATCCATATTGATAGAAACCACTAATTCCGATTTTATGCGTGCAGCGATCAATTTCAAGCTAGATAAAAAAATGGCGCGTAATAGTAAATCTCCACAATAATTCTTAGAATCCATTTTTGATGGGGTGTCTTCGTAATGATTCTTTATTCCTGTTGCAATGGCCTTCATCAGACCTAAAACTAAATGAATTGCCCAATCAGATTTCATTTTAAACGCAGACGATTTAACTTCATTTATAAAAGTTTGCTATTGTTTATTATAACTGACCACGCCTACATCCCGAAGATGACGTACACGGCAATCAATGGAAGTTATAGTAAGCTAAATTTTCGCTGATGCGACGAGCATTTGAGGCCAATGACTTTTTGTCAAGCTTGTAAATCAGGACTGAGTAGGCCTAGAGGGTTATTTATTGCATCAATCTGCTGCTTAAGACTTGAATATTCAGAAACTCAACCAAAAAGTGATCAGTGCTGGCTGGCATGCTTTAAGGGTGTGATAATAATGATAATTGATATTTAAATAATAAACATCATTTTTATATATAAGAATAATAAGAAGTAGTAGTAGGTAGAATGTATGTATGTAAGTATTTTTTGTTATAATCTTCTACATCGGAAAATGAGACAAAAAAATTAGCAATGAGGGTCCACGTGCGCAACAGCAGAGCCAATCATGGCGCCGGACCCAGAACAGCGGTCAAGACAGAAAAAACCGTAAATTTGATTTACTGACAGAACCCCCCCAGCAGGCGTTGCTTTAAGGCCACTTTAAATAGAATAACTCTGTCCTCCAGACGTAAACTTGCAGGCAGCAAGTTCCATGCTCGTGCCATCTGGTAGGCGACCTGTCTTTGCCCACAAGCAGTTGAGGAACTGGGAGTGAGGGCTGGGAAAGCCGAGTGGGATAAGAGTGGTTTAATGAAGTGCAGTTGTAGAATTTATGAGCGACCATGCAGATTAGTAGAGTGTAGAGCTAGTGGACAGGTAGAACTTTTGCGTGTTTGAACAGAGGAGCGGATGAGTGAGTGGGAGGTTTATGATAGATTATTCTAAGCGATCTGTTTTGGATAACTAAAATCTTATTTAGATAACAAAATGGTGCATTTCTCAAAGCATTTAATAAATTAATGGACCGGACATGACATTTTAATACTAAAATGAATTGACATCAGCAATAACGCAGCAATGGAGCGCTACAAATCAGTTTTGACTGGCTCTCTCTAAAGAATGGAACAGAATTATTGAAATAATCAGTGTTTATTATTAATAGTTTGGTCTTTGCTTCTGATGCTCCTTGTTATGTGAATAGCTGTTTTTTAGACTATGAATCCTGGTATGGTCTGATGGTGTGGGTGGTAGAGCATTTCCCCTCACAGCATAAGTAATAAAGTGGTCAATTAACAACTGTTATAATTATTTTTTATTTGTTATTCTAATCTAAATCCTGTAGTAATTTTATTGCATGTTGTACATCATCTACTACTGCATCCATATATCAGCATTTTCTATGGCAATGTCTACTTTGACTGGTTATTTTGTTGGGAGCAAAATAAACACATTATTATACTGCTACAAAAAACTGAAATACAAGATGGTAAAATCTCAATATAAAAAATTGTAGTATATCTAATAACTGTTTTGTTAATGATAATAAGAACACAAAAAAAATTTCCCCAACAACAGGAAAAATGCGTGAGACATGCGTGAGTGTGAGAAACAAGGAAATGCGTATTTTTCACACCCAATGCGTGACAGTTGCCAAGTCTGAACACACCGTTTATAGCGTAAACAACAAATAACATTAGCTTTTGTATGTGTATTATAATTGTTGTTGCTAAAATCATGAAGAATAATAGTGAAATGATACGTCTTATTATAATAACAATCAGTATAACTTCTAAGTGAAGTGCCATCACATATAACAGAATGTCACTAGCAAAGGATTACTATCATGAAGCTGTGTGGTTGAAGAATTGTCAATGATATTTGTTTAAATTCAAATGCATTGGGTCAGTAGTATAAGAATGCAGTGCTGTAGGGTCCTCAAAAATCAGCTAGGAGCTTTAGTGGGCAGTATTCGTGCATCAGGGTGCTGTAGGGGTAACAATTGCCCAAAGTTGTGTAGTGCTCTAGGGATATGTGGCAGCAGGGTGTTGTTGTAGGGGATGATTGTGATAAAATCTAAAAAAAATTCGGTAGGGATGCTTTCTAAATTTTAAAAATGAGCCTGGTGCCTATTATCTTCGAGCGCCACCCCTGGAAACATAGGTCTGTATACTTGGTTTCAGTTCAATTTTTGATTTCCTTTTGACTCGTCTGTTTTATTTTGACAATCTTAATAATCAGTTTATAAAAAAAGCTTTTGAATACCACCACTTAGATAACAAATGTATAATGATTATTCAACAGAATTTATTTCATAGTTTTAATAAACACACTTACATAAAGAAGCCCCTCGTTGTCATACACAGTAGCTAGTGCAAGTGGGCTGCATGCGTTGAGTGAGAATCATTAATCTCTCTGGTTGATAGAATGCAAAGGGCATATTTGTCGTTTTGGCTCAAAACCGGTTTAGAGCTTTTCGAATAAGTCAGGACCTAAGGCTGACGAACAAAATCTCAAAGCTCATCAAGCTACGTCCACACTATGCGATTCTCTGTCGAGTGGGCGGAGCCAAAAATCGGCTTGCAAGTGTGAACAGCGAAATTTTCAAGATTTCACAATCGGAGGCAGATTTTTTTTCATCGGGCAGTGATGGTTTTCTGTACGATTATCGGCCTGTCTAGCCAATCAACATCCACATCACTTTTAATACTTTTCAAAAAAAGTTGCAGCTGTTTGATAATTATTATTTAACCAATTTTAGAATATTTTTTAATATTTCCCTGATCAATTGCAAGCCTTGTTTACAAGTAGAATATTTATTATCAATATAAATAGAAAACGACTACCAGCGCCATGATTATAATAAATAATTGCATTAAAAAAAGTTATCATTTATTTATTATTCATTATAATTAATTAAGTATACTTACAATTACTTATTATTATTTTTAATTTATTTCTTATTATTGATGAGTGAAGAAATGATATAATTTATTGAAATCTCTGGTAATATAAGCTATATTATATTATTATTAATAATCATTTGATGTTCTGTAATTATCAATTATTAGCTCTCCATGATCACGAATTCAATAGCGCCATGCCGTAGCATCACAGCTCATTGGTTTGAGTAGCGATAAACCATCACGTTTTTCCAACAGCCAGCAGTACAGTTTACCCAAAGGTCATGAACCCTAATTAGCGAGTCAACGGCGACTTTGAGTTTATGAGTCAATGAGTGAAACTGTATCAAGGAAAATTGCTTCAACCAACAATTAGTTTTAAATGATTTTCTTGTGTTTGTTTCATCTAATGCTACATACTCCACAGATAAAATTTTGAAGCAGCAGTGCTTGGCTAATGTGTAATTTATTTATTAAATTTGAAATAATTATTTATTTTTATTATTATTTAACCACGGCCAATTGATTATTTTTTATTAATATTTAATTTTTATTATTATCAAATTCTAAAATAGGGAAAAAACAAATAATATAAAATAAAACATAAATATATTTGTGATCACTTATTCTGCATCATTTTTAATTGATATAAGTGGTCTTGAATGAAAGGCAACTGTCCCGTATCACTGAAATTTCTGTCCAAATTATTTAATTATATTGACTGCAGTGATGCTGGAAATACAATACACGCATGTGCAAACCAGTAGCGCTATGGCATTCCCTATTTCCATAAATCTTCAGTGGTCTGGCGCTATTATAAGTTGCTACTTAGTAGCGACTTTCAATAGCGCCACATAATCACGACTTCAGTAGCGATATACCCATTTCCAAGAGGGGAAAACCCGTGGCGCTACGGCGTCGCGTCATGGAAAATGACTAATTGAAATGCGGTGTCTTGACAACTGTCAAAGCCATGCAATATCGGGTACAAAAAATCGCAAGTTTAAACTCTTGTAAATAATCGGGAGAGCAACTCCTAATTTCTCCCGATAACCGCATGGCTAAGAATTGTATAGTGTGAATAGGGTTGCCAGATGTGAGTTGTCTCAAAGAGAAACACTTTCACTCACAGGGTGGGAATGGTCCTGGGATATCATAGATATTGACAACCGCTTAATTTCACATTTTCGTTCTTTTTCTCAGGTGTAGCACTTACACACAATGCAACCAAGTATTGTTTCAGTAATAATAAAATGAATATTAATCTTTTTAGCTCTACAAACAATTTAAAAATAATTGATAATAAAATTATTAAATAGCAGTAAAAACTGATTTATTATTATTATCATTAACTAATAATAATAATAATAAAACAACAATAAATAATAATAGTATCACAGCAGCAACAATAATAGTAGCAGCTAGATTTATTAATAAAAACAAGTGAGAATAATAATAAATACTATCATAAATGATGATAATTCATGATAAGGAATAATTGATAATGATTATAATATTTGTCATAATAATAATAATAATAATTAAAAAATAGGCGAATACACTGACACTGAGACTCACTCACTTGGATTACATCATAACAATAATAATTCTAACCGACAGATGATGAATGGATGACATAACTTGATAAATAATAAAATTAATTCAAAATAATAATAACACAGCAATGGAATTCTACAACTCAGTTTTGACTGACCCTCTCTTTAAATGTAACGGAAGGAAGTATTGAAAAAATGTATTTGCCATCAATTTATTATTACAGATCAGTATTTGCTTCTGCTGTTCTTTCTAGATTGATCGTTGTTTTTTAGCTTATGAATCTTTGTATCTTATTAGTGTGTGGGTTTAACATTCCCCCACACAACACAAGTATGAAATTAGTCGATTAACAGCTATTGTAATTATCTCATGTTTACTAGTCTGAAAGCAAAACGCTGCGCACAAATAATTTACATTCACTTAATTTTATATTAGTATCATAAAGTTGTTAGTAATTGGTATGCATGTCAACATTTATCCTACTTAGTTTTGCTGTTTTGGGCAAAAACAAAAATATTACAACTACTATGCTCAGGTGTGAATTAGCATTAATAAAAAAATTAATTTTAGTCAATTTGCGGAATCCGGAACACTCATTAGCAGCCAGTATTTTGGGCTTTAAAACCAGGAAAAATCCGGACAAACCGGGACGTCTGGCAACCCTAAGTGTGAACGTAGCTTTAGATATAGAAAACCAGAGCGCTCAAAAGTCACCTTCAACTGTCCTCTGGAAAACAGCATGGTACCGGCATGTACTATTTGAAATGATCTCTCAAAATCGCGAATTTTCCAGAATTCAGAAACTTTTCGCAATGTTTTGAGCCGACAAAGCTTTTGGTACTTTCACCATGAATCCATTACTGTGCTTTTTATCTGTGTTTCATAATTTGATGCAATTTTTCTCCGTTGACAATATATAGGCCAAAAATCGTATACCACGTGACCATAAAACAATAAGGGCGGTATATGCACCCGGTGTTCTGGGATTGGAGAACGTCTAATGCTCGAGGCTATAATAAAATAATCATTAAATAATTATTATTTATTATAATATATAGCATATTTTCAATTCGGAATAAGAACAATTAAAAATAATGAACCATTTTCTCCTTGGTGGATGTATAAAAATCCTATAACATAAATTGTGGCAAATATAAGATTCACAATTATCATGTTGACACACTACATTTCGTCAAAACTATAACACTAATACATTATTAAATAATAGTTACAGTAGAAAAAAAATATATATATATGTAATACTATAAAAAAATTATATTCATCTGTGGTAGTGCTCTTCTTTCTCTTATGGTCTCTATGTTGTCCTGCAACATAGAGAAGTATAATAATGAATAATAATATTAAAACACATCCTTTTAATTATTATTACTATTACTACACAACCACTAACCAAGGCCCGTAAGCTTTTTTATATACCGTCACGCTCGACTGATCCGCCTGCGTGACTTCCAAATTTGCATGAAAGTATAAGCAAAATGGGGCTGTAAGGTCTTTTTAAAATTCATTTTTCTTTGGTTCGAAATAATGTTGCACACTGAAAATTTTGGTAGCATTCTGCTCACAAGACGTCATGCTACACTCTGGTGCTATATTTAGAAGCTTGAAAAAATTTTCAAAAAGCTTTTTTGCGCTAGCTCTCTGCTACCTACACACAGCGCATTTTCGCACAGAAAATCTCCCCTTTCACTTCATACTAATTAGCCCCATTTTTTTCATCTCAAGCAATTGGAGGTTGGCAAGTCTGATGACCAGCGCCAAAAATCTAGCGAGATCAACGATTTAAAATTCGTACCACGTGACCGAGCCAAAACAATCATATAAGATCTTGTCGCCTCCGTGATTAAAAACATGTGTTTTCATTATTTCAATATCTCTAGAACCCAGGTTGCCACCGCCAAAATTTAAAGTCCACCTAATAGCCAATCATATCCCTCAAAACATTTTCTTGCAGCCTCTTTTTCAAATCACACATGGAGCTGGTAAATAATCTCCAAAGTCGTCCTTCGAAATCCAAAATCTGCCAGCACCTAGAAGGGCATCTGGCGAATCTGATGTGGTAAACTTGTCTATAATCATCTTTCCTTTTCACCTGTATATTTTTTTTATGATTAATAGTGGTATTGTCATTCAATTATATTATTTTTAAAAAAAATGTTTTGATTATTTTTTTTCGAGCGACGCTATTTTAGCCCGTTATCATTTCCCACGCACCAGTAAGTTTATGCGGGTGCTGTATATTGTCCGATCAATGGTAGTGCTAGCTGTAAAGATACACTTAGGTTATCTTTCAATGTTTTTTTAAAGATTTCTTCATGTATTTTTTAATTGAATGCATATTCTCGTCGCAAAACAATCAGTATCTAGTACACATTTCTTAATATCTGTATTTTTCCTGCAAATAAAACAAGCTAGTCAAATATGACAGAATGGATAAGCAATTGCCAACTATTATTAAATTAATGTAATGCTGCGTGAACATTACTGGCTATATATATATGATACAATGGGGCAGTTATGCGTGCGTGTTAATTAATTGCTGTGCTAATTACCGCATATATAAAGTTATGCGTGACTGATTTCATTTTGTGGTTTGTGGTTGCCACCTCAAACAAAGAAGATTTTCAGTGAAACCTGCATTTTAAAAATTGGGTTTTTGGCTGAGCTAATGCAATGATCACATAAAAAATTGGTTCATTGCAATCACTGCACTCAACTGTACATTTTAATGCCAGTTTTATACTATTTAACTAAACTTGAATTTCTCTTTTACTCTAGCTAAAAAATCACAACAAGGTAGTTGAGAAAAAACATGAAGTTAGTTAGTGAAGAATGCGATCTGTGCAATAGCTCCCTCCCTTGCAATGTTGTATGAAAAGCTAGCATTATTAATATTAATAATAATTTCATACCAAAATCAATGATTGATTCAATCAATCGATTATTATTATTGAGTAGTTGTCATTTACATTTATTTAGGATTTCAAAAAAATATCCAAGAAAATTATCGCCTTTTTAACTAGTTTTGTCATATTAAAACTATAGTAATATTGGCTGATTATAGTTTGTAACGGCGATGATTTGGTTGTAAGGGGGTTATAAACATAAGTAGCTTTACAATTATCATTTAAATTGATCCATAAAAAAACAAACAGGAAATACGATAGCAGTATATTTTGTTACAAAAGCACCTAACGATATAATAAATATAGCCCTACATAGGTCTATGATAATAACCAATGAAGGGGAATACAACTACGAAATCTGCTAAATAAAGCACAAAGAAGGTTTTACTGTCACATGGAGTACCAAAACCAAGGGATGCAACTTCAGATGTATTCAGACTTGCGTCCCCTTGCTGTAAAAGTCTGCCACTTTATTTTCATTTCTTAGCATTCTAATGCCCTCCAAAGAGGGTATGGGTATGCCCTCTTTGATGCCCTCAACCCATAGACCTATAACATATAGGTTATAGCTTATAGGTCTATGCCTCAACCTAAGTGCAGTGATTTCTGCACTTAGCCCTCAACGATTATATATATAATAGTTGCTTCCCTGGTCACACGACAACGACTTTTTTTTAAAAAAAGTCGCCGAGGTGCGACGACAACACACTGGAAGCGAATCTGCGCGGCGCGACAATTTCTGCCACCAACGAAACCGCCTGCCGCGTCAGTGTCAAAGGACACTGGTGGACGCCGCTAGGGACTTCAGTCGGAGTTGTTTGCTCCAAAAGTGCAGATAGCTTTTGTTTATGAACACTGTTTCCATTTATTATTAGTTAGTATTTATTTATATTAAGAGGTTTGCAATAAAGTATATAATCTAGGAGAAAATAACTTGTTGACATCTATCTACACTACAAAAGCAGATGAAAAATAAAAATGAGCAAAAGTATCTATCTATTTCTGACTACAATAGCTACACTATAAAGTCAGGTAAAATAAAAATAAGCAAAAAAATATCCATCTATTTCTGACTAGTTATTTTATAATAATAATTTGTGTCTGATAAATCACAAAAGCAAGGGTCTTTGGCGAACTTCATTTATATATTATTTTGATTATTATTTATTAATTATAATTTTATATTGCACATTATAAATTGAAGTGTAAATAGTTGTTTTGTCTTACCTGAGGCTGTTCTTGGTCGAATGTGTGTGTGTGTGTGAAGTGTAGTGTTGCGATAATCTGTATGTATGCATAGGTGTGGTGATTGATTGTTTCTATTGTTTATTATTTTACCCTGGCCAGGTTCTAGTAATAATGTACAGGAATTTGGGGGGTAGTGGTAGCTGTCACCTGTACAGCGGCCCACTTCCAGTGTGTGCGTAATAGCAGTAATGCAAGTGCTCCTCAGCTAGCCCCAAGGTCGGCAGACTACTCTGTTTGAACGAGATTTGCAGTGTTGTAAGTCCGAAGACTGTACACAGCGAGGAGTTGTCTTAACTACCTTACTTTCCACTGAGTTCTTGCTCGGGCAGAATAGCTACACTGGGTCGAATCGACAGGTTGAACAATCGTTCCAGTATCACACTCCCGAAGGTGGTGTGCAGTGTAAGTCTCGTAGACTGACCACTTTCTACTGTCTATTGCTCTTGCTGTCGATCGACTTGTCCAAGTTGCTGCCAATTAATTATTTACTACGTGCTTGTGCTTGTTTGCTTGCTTGTATGTTTGTACTTGTGCTTTCATCTGGTAGCTTGTTCTTTATGTCTTGTGTAGAGAGAATCATGAAGAAGTGAGAGTGCCAGGTTAACTCTGATTTTATTATCTGATTACAACAGTATAAATACACAGAAGGCGGGTATGCTATAGGCAGCAGTAAAAACAGTGCAATAGGTAATCCCGCCCTGTGGCCTAATTGGCCCATAGACAAAGGGAGGCGGTATGAAAAGGTTAAAGGTTAACAAAAGAGGCTGTCTTTAGATAAGCTTGACTGCACAGCAGCACATGGTTGGCAATACAAGAGAAGATAATAGTTAGACAAGGTAAAAATAAAGTGAATATGTATGTATCTTAATAGCTGAGTAAATAGGAATGAATATAATGTAAATAGAGTTCGGTATGTATGCAATTAGACATGGTAGAATTGTTAGGGTCGACTGTTCTGAGGTGCCATTTCCCAACACACTCCGCCCCATTGGCGCTCGTGGGCCAATAATAATAGAAATAATGGTGGGGAATGTCCTAACATGCTTCACGGTATCTCTGGGTTGTCATCTTTCGTGGTTGATATCCTACTCTTCGGGCTGTTGTCGTCTTTGTTGTGCGATCTGCTCCAACTGGCTGTGCCTGATCTTGATATATTTTGTGTAGTAGTTGAGCACTCCTGCTACTGTGTTTCTCTGCAATAATAAGCTGGACCGCATGTGTTCTTGCCCGTCTGTGCGTTGGGCCCTTTCCAGTCTTGCGGTGATGTGTCTCAGCCTCTCCTCGATCAGTTCGTGTTGCTTGACGGCGGCCATCAGCTCTCCGTCGTACTCCAGCTCGATGTCAGCTAGTAACTGTTCGTTAAATGCCTGCACAGAGTAAGCCATGGTGTGTGGAGATCTGTTCCTACTTCTTGGTTGCTTGTCAGTGGCGAAACTGGGCTCTAACTCGGGGTTCCTGTTTTTCCCGCTTTTCTCTTTCTCCCTTTGTTGGTTGTAACACGTGGTGTGACGTAGTGAGTCTAGGCTCCTCCCGCGGTAGTTCGTTGGTTTTGTTGTTACGTCTATGTTCTTTGTAGTGGGAGTTGTCCACTCTTGCTGCGTATTTATCCTGTGATAGTTGTTCGTGGTGGTTGTCCACCCTTGTGTTGTGTTTTCTGCGTAGCGACTGTTTGGGGGAGTTGTCCGCTCCCTCCCTTCTTTTCTATACTCGTCCTCGTAGGTTTTGTTTACTGTTACTTTATCTTTGTCTAAACCCAATCTACATCGGGTTTCTTTGGCATCTGTCCATGGTGTATATACCATTTTTTGTGCTCTTCCTGATGGCGCTCCTGTGGTTACGTTTACCTGCATATTTCTTGCTCCTGGTTCTCCCTTTTCTGAGGTCCTATAGCACTGGTAATCTGTAAATCTCACAGGAGGCCTCCTTGCTCTTGATGGTCTGCCTTCTCCTTCTACTACTGCTGGTGCAGGGTTAAGGGGTGGCCAGTGGACATCTCCTATGGGGGGTCCCGTGGGTGCAGCCTCCACTGGGGGTGCTTCAGGAGTGGGTGGTCTCACTGGGGTAGATGGTCGGGGTGGAGAGCTTGGTAGCGTTTCTCTTTCTACTGGTTCTACAGGAGGTGGTGGGGTGCTTGGTCGCCTTTCTATTCTCTCTTCAGGCGGGTTGTCTTCTTGTTGTCTCTCCACGGGTCGGTCTTCTTGTTGTCTCTCCACGGGTCGGTCTGGTGGGGGGTCTGGGGGTCCCACCTGGGGCGGGGCTACCGGCCGTCGATATGCTCCACGCATGTTCGGCCGAACGGCCTGTTCGCGGCTAGGTGGGGCCCGCCCTATTTCCTCTCTACACGTGCGATACGCTTTTAGTCGGCGTCCATTTTGCGTGAAGCCTTGCCCATTTCGTTCCAAACGGTACGTGTGGTTGGGATAGGCTTCTGTGATGGTGTAGGGTCCTATGTAGCTGGGTTGCAGCTTAGGATTGCTCCCCTTGGTCCGCCTTTTGTTCTCCATGACCACGAGCTCGTCTTTCTCGAAGCGGAGGGGCTCTCCGGTCTCTTCTTGCCTGAGCTTGGCTTGTTGCTCTCTTAGGTAGTCGTGTGCAGTGGCTAGGTCTCTCTGTACTCTGAGTGTATGTTCGTTGACGCTATGTGGTTCTAAAGAGGGCGGTGATCCCGTCAATTGGTCGGGTAGTCGCACCTCTCTTCCTAACATGAGTAAGTTTGGGGTCTCGCTGGTGGTGGAGTTGGGCGTGGCCCTACAGGCCCGCATAATCTGTGGGAGCAATCCGTCCCACTCGTCCTGCCCTTTACTCAAAATCAGCGTCCGTAACGCGTCTCCTAGCGTTCTGTTCTGCCGCTCCACCATACCGTTCCC
Organism: Cryptosula pallasiana; assembly: GCA_945261195.1. Classification (NCBI taxonomy): domain Eukaryota; kingdom Metazoa; phylum Bryozoa; class Gymnolaemata; order Cheilostomatida; family Cryptosulidae; genus Cryptosula; species Cryptosula pallasiana. The sequence continues at coordinate 29,992,951 of OX183138.1, read as the reverse complement.
TTGGGGGTGGTAGGGGGTGGTGCGGGTCTTCCGTACTCCCCACAAGGTGCAGAGCTCTTCTAGGAGGGTGGACTCAAATTGAGCCCCCTGGTCTGAGTGCAGCTGTTCGGGGAGGCCCCAATAGCTAAACACTCTTTCGTCCAGAGCTGTGGCCACTGTCGGGGCGGTAGCGTCGGGCAGTGCAATGGCGTCCTGCCAGCGGGTGAAATGGTCCGTAAGTACCATTATCCACCGATTCTTTCGTTTGGTGAGGGGTAACGGTCCTACCAAGTCCACTGCCAGTTTCTGGAAAGGTCGGCCTGCCAGTAATCTCTGTCCGTCGGGTGCTGTGGGTCTATTGCTCCTTTTTGCCACTTGACACACTTCACAGCTCTTTACGAGTCTGCGTGTAAGTCCCGTCATCCCAGGCCAATACCAATCCAGTTGCACACGATGCCGAGTTCGGTTGATCCCGGCATGAGCCATCAGGTGTGTATCCCACACGACCTTATTCCTCCATGCGGGTGGACATACCGAGCAGAGCCTGACCCGCCCCTGGTGTTCTGATCTTATGACCAGTGTCCCGTTGGGTTGGATCCTTAGTGCCTCTATTCGGTCATGTAGCGTCCGCAGCTCAGTGTCCCCTTCTTCTAACTCTCTAGCGGAGAGCTGTCTTCCTGCCTGCACTGCAGCATAGATCTTGGCAACAGGGTGTTGTCCCTCTCGTTGCGCCTGTACCAGCTCCTTGGCACTCTCTGTGGGGTTGGTGACCGTCACGTTCACCTGTCCCTTCGGCTCTGCCGCTCCCTGTCGGGTGAGCTCGGCCTGGGTGGGTCCCCCAGTCATCTCTCCCTTTTGCTCTGCATGGGTGGGTCCCCCATTCGTCCTTCCCTTTTGCTCTGCATGGGTGGGTCCCCCGTTCGTCTTTTCCCTTCGCTCCGCTGGTCCCCTCAGGGTTAGCTCGGCATGGGTGGGTCCCCCATTTATCCTTCCCTTTTGCTCTGCATGGGTGGGTCCCCCACTCGTCTTTCCCTTTTGCTCTGCATGGGTGGGTCCCCCAGTCACCCTTCCCTTTTGCTCTGCATGGGTGGGTCCCCCAGTCATCACTTCCCTTTGCCCCGCTAGTCCCCCCAGGGTTAGCTCGGCATGGGTGGGTCCCCCATCTGTCTTTCCCTTTTGCTCTGCATGGGTGGGTCCCCCAGTCATCACTTCCCTTCGCTCTGCTAGTCCCCCCAGGGTTAGCTCGGCATGGGTGGGTCCCCCATCTCTCTGCTCTATCGCGTGGCACTGTTTACAGCCGATACAGGGATCTTGTCGACTAAGGCCGTCTGCGTTACCGTGCTGTGCTCCTGGTCGGTGTTCCAACTTGAACTTGAATTCCGCAAGTATCTCCAGCCACCGGGCTATCTGGTTGGAGGGTTCCTTCCTCCTACACAACCATCGTAGGGAAGCATGGTCTGAGCGTAATTTGAATTCTCTTCCGTACAGGTAGGGTCGGAAGTGCTTGGCGGCCTTGATCACTGCCAAGAGCTCTCGGCGGGTCACACAGTAGTTCCTCTCAGCGGGAGACAAGGTCTTACTGTAGTAAGCTATCACCCGCTCTTGTCCCTCTTGGACCTGTGACAGCACTCCTCCTACTCCCACAGCGCTTGCGTCTGTGTCCAGGATGTAGGGAAGCTTGGGGTCGGGGTAACCCAGAATAGGTGCCTGGCTCAGACCTTCCTTCAAACATTCGAACGCTTGCTGTTCTTTATCTCCCCACTTCCATGGGACCTCTTTCCCGGTCAGGACGGTGAGTGGCTTGGCCGTAGTGGCGTAGTCGGGTAAATACTGCCTGTAGTACCCGGCCGTCCCCAGGAATGCTTGTAAGGCTTTCACATCCTGTGGAGCCTGCCAAGTCTTTACTGCTTCTACTTTGTCAGGGTCGGTAGCTACACCTTTTGCGCTGACCACATGTCCGAGGTAGCGTACCTGGGGACTCAGGAGTTCGCACTTCGAGGGCTTCACCTTCAGGTGAGCACTCTGGAGACGCTGTAACACTTCCTCTAGCCTCTGGAGGTGTGATGTGAAGTCAGGAGCAATGACTATCACGTCGTCCAGATAGAGGAGTAACGTCTTCCAGTGGAGCCCTTTCAGTACTCGCTCCATGAGTCGCTGGAATGTGGCAGGAGCCGAGGTGAGGCCAAAGGGCAGCACCTTCCATCGCCATAGGCCACTGCGGGTGATGAAGGCGGCTTTGTCCTGGGCGTCTTCGTCCAGGGGTACTTGCCAGTATCCGCTGGTCAAGTCTAGGGTACTAAAATATCGACTTCCTGCGAGAGCGTCCAGGGAGTCATCTATCCGGGGTATGGGATATGCATCCTGTTGTGTGACATCGTTTAACTTACGGTAGTCAACACAAAATCTCCAGGAGTTATCCTTCTTTCGTACCAACACCACCGGAGAGCTCCATGCTCCTTCGGCAGGTTCGATCAGATCTTTGGCCAGCAACTCCTTCACCTGCCGTTCGGCCTCTGCCTCCTTTTCTGCGCCCAATCGGTGCGGTGGCAGCCGTATTGGTCGTGTACCAGGGATCACGGGGATGGAGTGTTCGGCGAGCTGAGTGCGGCCGATGTCCCCATCGTGCTGACTAAAGACTTCTTGGTAACGGACGAGCAAGCTCCGGAGTTGACATTCCTCTCGGGTGTCCTTGCACCCCTTTCTGGCCTGTGAAAACAAGTGGGTGAGGTGTGGTGGTAGTTCTCCTCCTGGGGGTCCTGATTCTGGGGGGTAGTTCTGCAGTGGCCGTACCTCGTCGGGTCTTATACCGACGAACGTGCCGATTACCTCTCCTGCCGGCACATGGAGGCTGTCTTGAGAGGGGTTGAGGCATCGGACGAGTACACGTCCTCGATCATCGGGCGCATTGACACTGGTGGCTATCAACAAGCCTCCTCCCATGCTTTCTATCACCCCCTGAGCACACGGGGACTGACTGGTCAGGTGACATGGCACCGTCGCCTCGGCTTGAGGTGGAATGTGCGTGTCTCTCTGGACTTGGACTTTGGACACCAGGTCCCTTCCGTGTCTATCTGTACAGGTCAACTCCTTCCCCTGTACGCGGAGAACTGGGCGGTCGAATCCCATCTGGCAGTTTTGTTTGGCGAGGAAAGGCATCCCGAGGATCACATCCTCGTTTATCTGACTGACCACAAAGGTTTCCTCGTACCTAACATGCCGGATTCGACCCGCCAGCGAGAGTAGCCCGTAGAAGGGTAGTCTGGTGCCATCGGCCATCAGCCCATGAGAGTCGTATTCCTGCAGTTCCTTCTGTACCTGTGTGGGCAGTACGTCGAATATCCTCTTCGACAACAGGTTGGTATTGCACCCCGTATCAATTAGATATGTAACCGTTCGTCCTTCCAATCGTCCAGGCAAGTAGTAACTGGACTTGTAAGGTCTCTCTACTTGGTTCAAATGGACTGTGATTGGGTTCTTGGTGTTCGGTCTGGGGGGGGGTGTCTTCCTTCGTGTTGGTTCCTCACTTCGTGGCTTTGGGGAATTGGGCCTCCTCTGGGCCATCTCGTCTATGTCTTCCTCCTCTTCCTCCTCTGCCAGGTCGGTGGCCAATGGGCTGAACCGATTGCTGAGTGGAAGGAACTCTGGTTTCTGTACAGGTCGTCTGGCCTGTTCTTCCCTTGTTCGGTTAGCTGGGGTGGCCCTCTTGCAGCCAGCAGGGGTCCCTACTGCTGCGGGCCGTATTCGTTTCCCTGCCTCTGTTGCCAGGGGGCAGTCTTGCACTGACTGCGTACGTGCCCTGTCCGCTGACAGCCCCAGCAGCGCCTGGTGGGGGGTTTAGTGGCGGTGTCTTTGAGTTCTTTGAGTTCGGCCACCTCTTTGCTCAGGTGCTCGATGGTTTTGAGCAGCTTGGCCAGGGGGTCTTCTACCTCTTGGCACTTGAGGTCGACCTTGGGGGAAGGTCCTGTTCCTTCCAACTCTTCCTCTTGTACTATGCGGACGTTGGACTGTGCCGAAGGCTGGTGTTGCACCTGCAGGAACTCGTTTCCTGCCAACACGGCCTCCTCTAGGTCTACGGGTCGTATTGCCAGCAGGTGCCTCTGTAAGTATACATGACCTAGAGTACTTTGAAATGTTTGGAGGGTGAGCTCCACTCTGTTTCGGACGGGTAGGTCGCCATATGCAGCCTCTACTAGTCGCTCCACCTGGAGCGCATGGTCTCGCAGGGTGTCTCTGTGCGCCTTGCGGTAGGTGGTTAGCCTATGCTGCGCCTCTGTCCTTGTAAGTCCAAAGCTTGCTTTAAGGGCCTGTGTGATGGCAAGGGGGTCGAGCCCCCTTCCACACTGCTCTGCCTTGCCTGTCAGCGCCTGTCTTAAGTGTATGGTGGTTTCCTCTGGTGCCCAGTGGTTGGCTCGGGCCACCTCCTCAAACCGTTGAATAAAATAGTGGACATCTCCCTCTCCATTAAACTGTGGAGGTCGGAAGCGATCTTTGCTGTTGTTGGTGGACATACGGTCCAATATGTCCGCTAGGGTGCCCATGATTTGTAGTGGGCTGCCATCTCGATCCGAGCTCACTGCTCGGCGTCTACTAGCCATCCTGCTTCCTGCTTACGGTCACTGTTCCAGTGGGTCGACTTGTGTGGGCTCTTCTCTATCCCACTGCTGCCACCAATGTACAGGAATTTGGGGGGTAGTGGTAGCTGTCACCTGTACAGCGGCCCACTTCCAGTGTGTGCGTAATAGCAGTAATGCAAGTGCTCCTCAGCTAGCCCCAAGGTCGGCAGACTACTCTGTTTGAACGAGATTTGCAGTGTTGTAAGTCCGAAGACTGTACACAGCGAGGAGTTGTCTTAACTACCTTACTTTCCACTGAGTTCTTGCTCGGGCAGAATAGCTACACTGGGTCGAATCGACAGGTTGAACAATCGTTCCAGTATCACACTCCCGAAGGTGGTGTGCAGTGTAAGTCTCGTAGACTGACCACTTTCTACTGTCTATTGCTCTTGCTGTCGATCGACTTGTCCAAGTTGCTGCCAATTAATTATTTACTACGTGCTTGTGCTTGTTTGCTTGCTTGTATGTTTGTACTTGTGCTTTCATCTGGTAGCTTGTTCTTTATGTCTTGTGTAGAGAGAATCATGAAGAAGTGAGAGTGCCAGGTTAACTCTGATTTTATTATCTGATTACAACAGTATAAATACACAGAAGGCGGGTATGCTATAGGCAGCAGTAAAAACAGTGCAATAGGTAATCCCGCCCTGTGGCCTAATTGGCCCATAGACAAAGGGAGGCGGTATGAAAAGGTTAAAGGTTAACAAAAGAGGCTGTCTTTAGATAAGCTTGACTGCACAGCAGCACATGGTTGGCAATACAAGAGAAGATAATAGTTAGACAAGGTAAAAATAAAGTGAATATGTATGTATCTTAATAGCTGAGTAAATAGGAATGAATATAATGTAAATAGAGTTCGGTATGTATGCAATTAGACATGGTAGAATTGTTAGGGTCGACTGTTCTGAGGTGCCATTTCCCAACAATAATAATAATTCTTGTTTCTGAGTGGCACGTTTTCTAACCATCTATATATATATAAAGCCCGATCCTTCACGTGGTGTCAGACCTGCCAACCCTCTCAGGGGGGGAATTGGAGTGAGAGTGGGAAAGGGGGCAATGAAAGCGCGCGAAAACTATCTATGGGGGCAATGAAAGCGCGCGAAAACGATCTGCAGGGGCAATCAATGAGGGTTATTGGGGCAACTGATTGGAAAAAAAATGAATGGCTTACACTTAACAGCTATAAAGGTAATCCTGCAACTTCAATAACATTTCAAGTGCATAATGAATGAATTGACAATACAATATGTGGAATAACAGAAAGAGAGAGGTTGTTGATTTAGGAACATTTTATTTTACAAATGTTAACTATTTTAATATTGTTATACAGCACTAACAGAAGCAAATACAGCTACAAGGCCCCTTCAAGCATGACTGAGGTGGCTCGTCTGGCTGCGCTCATCAGCTTCTCTGATGGGACAAAGTCAAGAGGGAGTGCTCGGGTCTTTACAATCATTATGTAATTTAGAGTTTTGTCTTTGTCTAGACATGAGCGCTCAGCAGTTAGGTTCTTATTGACCATGCTGAAAACACGTTCAGCGCTGGCATTTGAGTGTGGTATAACCAGCATGAGCATGGCCAGTGAGTGAACCTTTTTGTAACATGCCTTACCGGCTCTCTGCAGGTTCCCTACTTCATTCCAGAATTTGACTACGTCTACCTCTGACTCATTCTCTGTATCCGTAGTGGTGCACATCTCTACTAGTTCTAGCACATCGCTATCACGTTTAACCATCGTAAGTTGATCTCTCAAGTCATCCATCTCTTCATCTGTCCAGCTGAAAACTTTTCTGTAACTGTATAACATCAAAGACAGATAGATTGAAATAAATTGTCATAAACTTGATACAACATCATTCATAGGGATAATTAGCAACAAAACCTTATAATGTTACTAGTAAATAGAGCAATCTCCATAGACTGCTTTGCACGAATGTATTAAATAAAAAGTTGCCCAATTTCAGTGTGTACTTAACATCTCTTTGTGGGTCGCTCTGTTTGTTTTACAGGCCATGTAATATTTGGGTCGATTGCTACTGGTAACGATTTATATTACAAACCGGTAAGCCACTTTGAATATGTCCTTGACATCGATGTTTGCGACTTTTGTTGGGTCCAGCCACCTGGCAATAGAGAGGAGATCATCATCGAGTGGTAGATTCTCGATCAAATACTCGGCGACTCTCACCATATACCGTCTGAAGCAGTCTAACAGCTTTCTTTGATTCCGGGTAGAGATGTCACCAGCACTGACGAGCTGAGAGAGCCTGGACTCGGCTCCTGTGCCATATATAAGGTCATCGTCTAAATAAGAAATTCATTCCACACTTTAATTTTACTAGGGTAGCAGTCAATACAATAACATAATTATACAATCATTACAGCTTCAAGTTATTACTCAAGCAGGAGTTTTCTTCTTTATATTCAAGAGAAGATAAGTCTTATGGGTATTTCATTTCAGCACTTTTTGACAAGATGTACTTATGTCATTGAGATCCCCCTGTACACAAGCCTGAATCATGATAAAACCCTCACCATCATGGTAGTTTAGGTTCTCCAAATCATCAAGATCCGGAGCTGGATCGTCTGAGACCCAGGAGAGAATTCTCTTTATGAGATCGTGAGTTAGATCATACATATACGGGAGTTGCGGGCTGTCCTTCTGCAGCTGACGATTTGGGCGGGTCAGGAGAGGCAAGAAAGATTTCAGAAATAGCAGCACCACTTCTGTGCGCGGATCTTCAAATTGTTTGCGTAACCTGGTCACTCTTGCATCTTTCACACCTGCAATAATAGCAGACTATTTTTGACACTGGTACGTGAGTGAGGTGGAACCTATAAAGAGCGATAACTATTGGAATTGAGCAATACAGACTACTAATATGCATGCAATTATGCATCGCTTCCACATCTATACTATTTATAAATGGCCACATAATACATTGGACGTTTGAGGAAGGGAGAAAGAGCACTACATATGCTGAACACTTCAAGTATCATAAAGCAACTCACTCGTTGAAAGGAAGTAGCTTTTCAGTGCCTCATACATATCCATGACCCGGTTTACAACCCGTTCGAGAGATAACCACCTAGTGACAACATGTTTCAGCACTTTCTTGAAATCAGTGCTGACAAACTCAGAGAAACTCTGGAGTTCTAGCTTTCTGGGTTGTGAGTTCACAAAGTGGTTGTAAATATCTATTATGAACTCTTCTACATCCAGTGACTCCTGCAATCAAAACTTAAAACTGAAAGGAAAGAACTCTGGTACTCTCCTTTCAGTTATATTGCACAACAGGAACATCACACAACATGCTCATTACTGGTACTAATGTCTGGATATAGGGCTGTAATGATGAAATATACAATGCTTTTGTTTACCCTCATACTTACGCTTAGAATTACACCACCTTTCTTGGCGGCATTGTGAAGCACATGACAAACACACCGTGCTATATGTACTGATGGGTTATCTGCAGTGATCCTTGTACTCAAACTATTTTGTGCTCCAACATTACTGTTGGTATTGTCTACTCCCAGAGCTACACAGTTTGATAAGGGGATGTCGAACCGATTCAAAACGGAAACAAGACCTTCGTACATAGCTGAAAACAATAATTAATAGTCAGGCATTTTCTTTTACCAGAGAGGCTACAACTTATATTGAGCTGTTGATGACACGATCTTTGAACGATCAACAAGTACAATCTCTTGACATCTCTCCGTACCAAATACACAAGACTTGAACTATCAAGGCTTAAGCTTTTGATTTCAACCTTTTAAAGATAAACTTTAGGCGGCACTAGTGCTAACATCTTTAGACTGGGGTGTGCAGTGAGACCAGAGAATTTTAAGACAAATATATTTTAATTCTCTGGTAAGCAATAAAAACAATTATAATAATTCTTAAAAAGTAACAGAAAAAAATTAAATTAAGCAGTTAATATCGAATCAGTTGAAAAGCAAACTGTTTCCAACTAACCTTGGGCAGTCGAGCTGATACCTGTACACATATCCAGAAACCTTGTTGTTAGACCCTCCTCTGTAGCAACGGTGATGACCATTGGGTACATTTTCTTCAAACCATTGTCATTACTGCCATCAGTACTTATACTATAGGGAGCATTCTTCATCATAGTCACCAACTCATTTCTAGAAGTATACCAAAAGCTGTGGTCATAAGATGATATGAAACAGCTAATGCACTCACTTAGATTGATCACAGACTCTCAGCGCTATTTACTAGTTGGAATGCAGAAACTTCCAACTACTGAATCGGAATTTCTCCAAACAAAACAATTACCAACCAATGGAAGAGGGTTTAACTTCTACCAACTTACCTGCAATCTGTCGCCAGGGCACCAATGAGGGCAGTAGTTTTGGTTTTGGAGCACTTATACTTCTTGTCGAATGATATCCTAATGTATTCAGCAAGAGAAGTACTAAAGTTAATTGAACAGTTGTTCAGTACTAGCATGTTTGTTGCTCTCAGCTCTGCCACCAGAGTCTACAATGCGATATTACATTCTCAGTCCATAACTCACTGCACCCACATGTGTTAACATTTACATAAACTTTGGAAACTAATTATGGTGGCTTCAGTGGCAGTTCAAGTTCAAATCTGTGGAACTCAGATACTGCCATCATAGGCCAATCAATATGAACCACACAAAGGTGGTAGTTGATGTTAACTTTGTTATCTGCGGTGGTAAATGTAGTCTGTTTTTGGTTCTTTTTCCGGTTGGCCACAGCTCTCATGTGACCCTCTCTTTTGAGATGCCTCTCCACATCTGTCTTGCCCATATGGCGACATGATAGATCCCGGCAGCATACCAGGCATCTGAAGTGGTGTTTATCTCTGGCAGGACCTTCAATAATATGACATCCAAGCCAGGTCTATCAAGCTGTGAGTGAGAAGTTTTGAGTCAAATATCCAATGGTACAAATATTATTACCACATTGCACCTTCAGCCATGAGGGTCCCCCTAAGCTCAGGCAACGCTAATATCAATAATCAATCAATAAAGGTAGCATAAAAAACCACAAGGTCGTCCCTAAACTTCTACCTCTGTCATGACAACATCAAGTCATCGCCATTGATGATTGCCTCACCAATGTCATCATAGATTTGTGTCCATTCTGGCTGGTACTGTGTGTTGTACTCAGAAGCTCCTAATCGCCCTTTCTGTGATTTCTTTTTCTTCTTTGGTTGGGGGAGACTATCATCATCTCGTTCATCCTCTGACAATATCTCTATGACTGCAACACACACAGATTATTTATTGTTGGACAACAAATTGCACAGCAAGTTGGGCCAAGTCAATAATCTCTAGACAAAAGTTAGCATATCCGGGAAATTCAATACATGTATTTACATAATTTGTCCATGAACAGAGTAGGCCTAGAGGAACAGTAATATGAAATATGAATATTCTAGTATTCCGTTCAGGTCAGCTAATTTGCATTTTTGTCCCCATATGTAAAAAGGTATGGCAATAATGGTGAGCAGCTGTAGCATTCATATCATGATCATGCCATGCAACATGCTTCAGAACAAAAACATCATAACAATAACAAATACCTGTCGATCTGCCGGAGCTAAAATTATTAGTAAACATAATCTCATCATAATGAACACAGTGCAGGCTATCATAAAACATAAGGAATGGCACATCGTACTTTCTATGCCTTTAAATGGCATAAGGCTATTCAGTAAAATTCGTTGTTTGTCAGCAATCAGTGTTTTGTACCTCCTTGAAACGCTACTACCTAATAAACTGAGTTGTGTACTGATTAGTTTTTTGTTGCTCTTTTTTGAAGCGCTACTACCCAATAAACTGTTCCGGATCTAAGAAAAATTTTCTAATATACTGTTTTTGTGACACAAAATCGCTGGCATGATTCCTTTAATTAATCATTATCAACATATTGCGTTGATGTTTATTATCATTTACTAGTTGCGTTGTTTTCTTTTGATTTTAGATTATAATGACAACAACAAAAAAGCATGAATTGGATATAGTCATAAGCGAACATGTACATAGCTATAAAATGTTAATATGGACATGAATTTGGTCATAGACATGTACATAAATATGAACATAGGTATGTACATAAATGGACATGAATATGTACATGAATATGAACATGTACATAAATGGACATGAATATGGACATGTGTATAAATGGACATGAATACGTACATGTACATGAATATGGACATGTGCATGAATGGATATGGATATGTACATAAATTGAAATGAATATGGACGTGGGTGATTTTCCAACATATTTTATAGCATTCAATATACTTATTATGTAATAAATGTATATTATTCAATGTAGATATAAATATATCCATAAATATGTACATAATTATCCATATATACATGAATGTATAGAAAACTAAAAAATCTCTCTCCTCTCTCTCTCCTCTCTTTTCTCTCCTCTCCCCTCTCTCCTCTCTCTCAAGATACCATATGAGTTCGAATTATGTAAGAAAATTATCAAAACTTCAATGCCATATGAGTTAGAATTATGTATAGAATTATCAAAACTTAAATGCCATACATTCAAAATCTATACGCCATATAAGTTCAAATTAAGTAAAAAAATAATCAAAACTCAAATGCCACTTAAATGCCACTTAAATGCCCCCAAATAAAATACAATATAAACTCGGCGAATCCATCCAACGCCGTAACCCATTGCATCACCCCAGATTTTAACCCCACAAAAAAACACTTGGTAGGGAGATCTGCTCATATATTACTACTTTTGCTATTAAACCACAGCACTCACCTTCTTCTATCATCACCGTCAGTAGAAATTAGACTGGCACTCGCAGTCTCGTTCATACTGTCAACAAGGTCAAGACTGCTGCTAGTAGTAGTGGTAGAAGGCTCTGGCCCTGCAGCAGCAGAAGCATCATCAGCAGTGTCAGTGTGAGTGTCATTCTCCTCACAGTCACCCACAACCGTGCTGTTGTTGGTAGTGGAAGTTATAGAAGAAGAAAGCTCAGCAGAGTCAGCAGCAGCAACACAGTCAGCAGCAATACAGTCAGCAGCAGCAGTCTCATTCTCCCGCTCCTCAGCAGTCACATTGTTGCTGGAACCTGTAGCTGTTGAAGGCTCAGCAGCAGTTGTAGTGACTTTGAAATATTTGTTCAGCTGATTGTTGTTGTCCTTATTAAATTTAATGTATCTCTTGACCATTATTATTTATTATTATTAGTAACTAATACTATCTATCTATTGCTGCTTTGATCTAGGCTCAAGTTTTTTCAACAGCATGGGGTCTGAGAAATTGATTGAGGTGAAAACTTTAACTAGAATATCATTGGATAGTAAAAGATTCATTGGCCAATTACAATGTCAGAAACATAGTTATCTAACAACAATGCTACATTGGATAGTAGAAGATTCATTGGCCAATTACAGTGTCAGAAACATAGTCATTTAACAACAAATGTTATAAGTTGAGTCGAGAAGGAAATAGAAATAGTAAACAATAATGGAGCAATAAAATAGAGCTCCAGTAAGCTGTTTGGGTATGTTTTAAGCATCAGAGAAGGGGGAAAATCGTGAGACGACCGTGAGAGGAGTGAGAAAGGGGGCAATTTTGTGAGACTCACGACCAAAGCTTGAGACTTGGCAGGTCTGCGTGGTGTGTAGGCGCATGCGTCAGAATGTAGTCTATAATAGAGACATATAATATTCGGCATAACATCCTCTCTTTTTTACTATTATTGTTTTGATTGTCTCTATAGATTTCGAGTGGATTGTCAAGTTAAATCGCTGACCTGCGATTGATTTCTGAGTAAATAAAATGAAGAGCAATGTATTTTGTACAGCGACCGCTGAGTCGTAAGGATAAATGTTGAGTAAATGTAGGGTATATGGGTCAAAGGTGAGTGACCTTCGCTACTCGCGGTAACGAATTGGAAGGGTGACTACTCTTCCTGATCGAGTCATTTTGACTGGGGGTGTCGTGTAAGCGTCAGTGGATTCTGCCGAGGTACAAGTGGTGGCTTTCGAGTTATTCTCTTCTCGAGTTGGGGATGTTGGCTTCCCTATATTGCTGTTGCTTGGTGTGCTTACAGATGGAACTTTTCTCATGTCTACTCTGTTCCGGCGAAGGAGTGATCCTTTTTCTGGCTGTACGACATAAGACCTTTCATCGAGTCGTTGGGTGACTTGAGCCTTTGCCCACACCTTCTGACCTAGAGTAACTGGTCTGAGTCGTACGGAGTCTCCTTGCTGTAGTGACTCCAACTCCTTGGTATGGGTATCAAACTGTATCTTGTCAAAGACCTGCTTCCGCGCAAGCATGGACTTCGTCCGTTTGCCGTCAGTCACGTTTGGTTGCAACAGTGAAGGCGTCGTTGGGAGCGTAGTCCTGCACCTATGACCAAAAATTCGCTGAGCAGGACTCTCATCAAGTCCTTCCTGTGGGGTATTTCGATGAGCTAGCAGTGCTAAATATGTATCAGCGCCATCATCGTTGGCTTTCGTGATTAGTGTCTTGGCTGTCTTCACTGCAGACTCCGCTTTCCCATTTCTTTGAGAATGATGAGGGCTAGATGTCTGATGACGGATATTGTATTTCTTGATGAATTTCTCAAACACTTCAGATGTGAATTGGGGACCGTTGTCCGAAATTAGAGTTTCTGCCAACTCATATCGTGCCATGTGATTTTTTAGCTCCTTCACTATGGTCCGAGTATCTTTGGACTCAATCCGATCCACTTCAATGAAATTGCTAAAGTGGTCTACTGTGACCATATATTCCCTATCGCCACATGTGAAAAGGTCGGTCGATACAATTTGCCAGGGTCGATCTGGCAATTCGGTTTTCATCATTGGTTCTGGTTGCAGCTTAGTACCGTGTCTTTGGCAGATCTCGCATCTGGCGATAAAATCCTCGATCTCTTTGGTCATTCCTGGCCAATAAAGGCATTCTCTAGCACGCCGTAGGGTAGCTTTTATGCCTTGATGTGACGAGTGAAGTTCCTGTTTAAACTCTGTTCTGAGTGAATTTGGGACAATCACTCTCTCCCCTTTGTATACCAAGCCATCGTGAACTGCCATTTCATCGCGCATGATATGATATGGCTTGGCTAGGTCATGGACCTTTTCTTTCTCTTCAGGCCACCCTCCCATAATTATATCTTTGATGGTCTGTAAGACCTGGCATTTTGCAGATTGTGCTTTCAGTTCCTCTTTCCAGGGGCCCGCTATGGTGCCAGTTAGTGAGTGTATTGACTCTGTTATGCAGTTAACGGTTTCTTTTGGCTGGGAGTCAGTTGCTGGGTAGTTCACATTCTTACCATGTCTGCTGAGCATGTCGGCCAGGTGCTGCTGAGAACCGGGAAGATAGGTGACAGTGACATCATATTGTTGCAATCGCATCCGCAGACCTTGTAACCTTTTGGGGATGTCTCTTAGGGGCTTGAGCATGATTCTCTCTAACGGCTTGTGATCAGATAGTATGGTGGTATGTCTGCCATATGTGTACTGGTGGTATCTCTCCACTGCCCATACTACCGCGAGTAACTCTTTCTCGATAACTGCATATCGAGTTTCGGCATCTCTGAGTGGTCTACTTGAGAACTCCAATGGCTGTCCATTTTGGAGCAGAGCCGCTCCGATGCTTTTGTCGCTGGCATCACAATGTACCGTCAATTCTTTGGTTGGGTCATAATATTGCAGCATCACTGGCTCAGCTGTTACTAATGCTTTGGCCTTTTCAAATGCTTTGCTCTGAGTTTTAGTCCGATTCCAGGTATCACCCTTGGTTGCCTCACGTAGGCACCCAGCAATTGGGGCGAGGTTGTAGAGAAATTTGGACAAATATTGCATGAATCCCAGAAAACTCTTCAGCTCCTTTTCATTCTGAGGCTCTTTCATCTCCGCTACACTCTGAATTTTCATTGGGTCTGGCAGCAGGCCTTGATCGGTCACTATGTGTCCTAGAAATTTGATGGATTTCTGACATAGTTGGATTTCCTCAGGGTTTAGCTGGATGTTCAAGTTCTCACAACGGTTTAGCAATGCTCTCATTCTCGAATCGTGATTGACTCTTGCTTCTCTGTCATCTAGGCCACGTCCAATCACTACTATGTCATCCGCGACACACACGACACCTTCAATATCGTGAAGCGCCCGACGTAACTGCTTTTGGAATATCTCTGAGGATACTTTCAGTCCAAAAGGCATTCTCAGCCATCGGTATCGACCAAATGGAGTGTTCATACATGTGAGAGCAGCTGATTCATCATCAAGTCTCACATGCCGGTATCCTGATTTCAGGTCTACGACAGAGAATAGACGAGCATGCTTGAATGTCGGAAGTACGTCTTCCAATGTTGGCATGAGGTAGGATTCTCTTTGTAATGCCTCATTCAACCGCTGCGGGTCAATGCAGATTCTCAGCTTACCGTTTGGTTTCTTGGCTACCACCATGTTGCTTTCCCATGGTGTCGGTGTGTCTACTGGCGCGATTATCCCTTTCTCTACCATTGCCTCTAATTCAGCCCTCACCGCGGTGTGAATTGCATGCGGCACTCGACGAACCGGAGATGCATGAGGTTTCGCATCTGGGGATACTTGTAGAGTCTGTACCCCTGGGAGTGATCCCAGGTCTCCGTTAAACACCCTGGGAAATTCTTTGTGGATATCTAGGGGGCCATCTGATGATAGCACATTAATATTCTCCTGATTGACTGTTATCATGCCCATGGCGATGGACGCTCGTAACCCAAGTATTGGCGTCCTGTTCTCAACTACCACGTGAAACAACACGTTGTACTTCTTGTTGTTAATAGGATTTCGCACCATCACTTTGGCCGTACCTAGGGAGGTCTGGGAGTTGTTGGTCCATGACGTCAAGACTGTCCCATCCGCTACTAGTGGTGTGTCCTGTGGTAGCATGTCACATCTTAGGATGTTTACTGTCGACCCACTGTCTATCTGGAACTTGACTTCTAAGGCGGACTTCACCACTATTAAACGCGTCATAATCTTTTTAGCGCTTGTGGACGACGTGATTTGGTCTATGGATTCGTGGTCACTGTTTTCATCGATTATTGCATGGGTGGACTCCCTCGTAACGACCTTCTTTTTCAAACATACAGCTTCAAAGTGATTCTTAGCTTTGCAGTAGTTACAAATTTTCCCAAAAGCTTTGCACGCCTCCTTTCTCGGAGGATGGCTTGCGCCGCAGTATTTGCAGGCTGACAATCTGGTAGACACCTTTCTGTCTGCGGATTCTCTATGATTTCGGCTAGACACAGCATTGACAGCTTCATCTGCTTGTATTTTTCTCAGGGTGGTGGTCGCCCTCTCCTCACTCTTGCACAGCTTTGTGATGGCTTCCAGGGTCTGTTCAGCTGATGTCAACAATTTTCGCCTTGTTTCATTATCCTGTATACCTAGAACAATTCTGTTCCGGATCATACGATCTTTGAGGGCACCGAAATCACAAATATTCTCCAAACCTCGTAGCCTTGCCAGAAAAGTGTCAAAATCTTCGCCCTCTTTTTGGTCAGCCGTGCCAAAAACAAAATCATGATACAACTCATTTTTCGTGCCTATGCAATGAATTTCTAATATCCCCAGTATCTGATCAACGGTTGTGTGGGGAGCCCCACTCGACTCAACCAATCTGACAGCCGGCTCTCCAACTGTGTATAACAACAGCGCTGCTCCATAGCCACCATCTTCATCGGCTAGCTTCGTTACAATCGAGTATCTCTGCCACTGCTTCTTAAACACGCGGAATGCTTCCTCTCTATGTTCATCTAGCAATAGGGGCTTCGGAGGATCAACCTTACGAGCCATTAGCCAACAGTGTTGTCAATTATGAGCCTCAAATCACAAAAGCACAAAATTATTTAGTCAGGATGGTCTGTGTAGAGCTACAAAACCGCGTTTACTTCTGACACCATGTTTTGTCTTACCTGTTCTTGGTCGAATGTGTATGTGAAGTGTAGTGTTGCGATAATCTGTATGTATGCATAGGTGTGGTGATTGATTGTTTCTATTGTTTATTATTTTACCCTGGCCAGGTTCTAGTAATAATAATAATTCTTGTTTCTGAGTGGCACGTTTTCTAACCATCTATATATATATAAAGCCCGATCCTTCACGTGGTGTGTAGGCGCATGCGTCAGAATGTAGTCTATAATAGAGACATATAATATTCGGCACAACAGTAGTAGTTAGTTTAATAATAATCGTTTATTTTTTTTTCTAATGAACAATAATAATTTTTATTATTATTGCGTTTGGACAGCTGCAACAACTTCTCTACCGTTTGGAAATGCAAAAACGAAAAAGTTAGCTCGCTATCATAAAAGTTGGCAAGTTACTGACCAATCAGCGTGTATGCCGCAGCGAAATATCAAACATGTTTAATATCTTGAGCGTCCATATATTTGTTGGCAAGCGGCACGCCACGGCGGATTCGCTAGCGAATTTCGCGCTTGCCGCTTCCAGTGTGTTTGAGCCTACAGACCTACATATGGGGGGGGGGGGGGGGGGGGGGGGTTATAGGCTTACGATAATAACCAATGAAGGGGAACACAACTACAAAAACTGCTAAATAAAGCGTACGAAAATACAAATAATATCTTACGGGAAGACAACTAATAAAAAAAGCAAAAAAAATATTGACAAAAAACACTATAATTAGAAAGAATTTAATAAATTTTCATGATCCATGATTATGAAATGCATGCACCGTGCCGTCAGATTTAGATTTAATCTGAAAGCCAGGGCCAGCATATCTGCAGCAACTAATCAGAGCTGTGAGCAAATCACTGTGATTCAAATATTTGATGACTCAAATATTTGAAAAATGATTTATTTCAAATAATTGATACAACCGGTGATTTGATTTGGTTAATTTCATCATTATTTGATGTGATTTGCCTTTTTCCACAAGATTTGACCAACCATTTGCTAAAATATGGCAAATCATCAAAAAAACAGTAATGATGTTTGCAGCTTTTCTTAATGCTTGCAATTGACCTGATATTGCCATAATTCATAGTATTCAATTGTAGCAAATAAATAAAAGCAGTCAAAGGAAACTACCTTATTAGCCTATAGTAATCGATGGTCATGGAAAACTATGCTGCCTTTTCTTTTATGTCTAAGTTTTCATCAGCAGAAGTTGAATTATTAGTTGACTACTTTCTTTTCTGACCTGAATGTGTTGAGCTGAGAGTGTTTATGAATAGCGACCAAGTTATTTACTTATCTGTAGTTGATGATGTACTATAATGACAACTGCTTCGATACATAAGCCAATTAATGCTCAGTGTGTGCTATTATTTATCAATTATCTAGTATCGCTGGTATTATTAGCAATAGGCTACCACAATTACAGTTTTTGGCAATGAAAGAAACTTCGAAAGGTATAAACTATAGTGGTTGATGGTTTTGTTTACTGGGTGTACATTTTATCCATTGCATGGAACTGGCTAATTCATTTGGCTAGTCTAAGCTTTGGTTTGGAATTTAAACGATGATATACATCGGTAGGCACACCAATAAATAAGTTCCACTCAAAAGTGTACAAAGGAAAATGCAAGTTTGCGAAAGTAACCAATTGGAATATTGTTTTCTAGCGGCCAGCTAACCACGCATTGTTATCTAACTTTGGGTTTTTAATTGGTTCAAGCTTCCTATTAAAAGCTGCAGGTTGTTTTTTTAATTACGTTTTTAATAGTTTCAATGATGAATTGAAAAACTTGCTGCAAATGACGCTCCAGATATTTGATTTAGAACAACTCATGATTTGACTGATTTGATTTGACTTTTTTACTCACTTGTGAAAATTTGATTTGATTTGGAGGAAAATTCAAATGATTTGATTTGAGTCATGAAAATCATGATCTGTCACAGCTCTGCACTTAATATACTCGAACTTGACAATCTGAGTAAACGTCAAAAAAAGCCGACACAATCTGCTTCCCGGAGTCTTGACAAATGAAGAATGAATGTCACGATGCATTAACAAGCTCCTACGATGGCCTTATGAATACAAGGCCGCCAGACGTATCAGTAACTAAAGCTGCTGCCAGGAGTGATCCCCCCAACCATATAAGCCAAATCCTTAGCATATCACAGCAGCTTCCCGCCACGAACAGTAGGAGAGATGAAAACAAAACAATAAGTAACAATGGTTATATCACATTGGTGCTGCAACAGGATGAAACCTGAGCACAGCATGTTTTAGCGAAAGCTGGTAACAAGTGAGGTGTAGCCCTTGCATCAAGCTCTAGTATGTTCTAAAGAAGAGGAATAAGAGCATTAACCTTTACAAATAGAAACATACTTACCTGTAATTTCATCTGAACTGTCTCTGACCTTGTACAATGTTTGTAGCCTCTTAAAACCTCCTGAACACCCTGGAAATTTCTGAAATTTTAGCCACCTCCCCTATATCACCTCAAAAGTTGTTATTGGTTTATCTGTTGAGCAAAGATCATACATAGAAATGGTTTGGCCTGTGCATTGAGTCATATTACCTTGGTACATATTGGTCCGCTTCGTTGTTGAGTGAACTTCTTACCTCCCTCAATATAAAAACTGACTTGTGTCCAACCCGGTACCCTCAAACTCAGCTGTGACCATTAGAATCAGCTGATGCAATTTTTTTGTCTTTTTCACATACCAACTTGACAGGTATTGAATGAAATACCAACTTTATTTCATGAAAAATCTTAATAAAAAACAGAATTATGACCAAAAATCTTTTGACGGATACTGTAGGGATAATTACTGGAGCGCATATTGGTATGATCGAGTTTATTAATTTAATTTCTCAGTTGCTTTTGTGAAATCGTTTCATTCAAGGAATTTGTATAGGAAACACAACTCCTAAACTGTGCCTACTAATCATAAGAATTGATTTGAGAAATTGCCCTTTATTTTCTAATAAAACACAAATGAGTAAATAACTCTCACTGATCTTATGATGTATATATCGAGCTGATATGCAACCACATCAATTTATCTGAGTAGAGAGCTAGCAGAAATCCACTCAAACTGGCTATAGCAATAAAAACCAACACCAAAACTAATAGTAGCTGGGATCGCGTTAGAAAGAAACTCAGTACCAGTTTGTGGAATCGGATGGTGGAAGGTGAATAAAGAGAAAAGTCTGATGTACCATAAAACTAGCTCAGGGATAGATGTGATAGCATTTGCATACCTACATGTATATAAATATACAGCAACAGGTCGGTAAAAAGATTCATACCGAAAAACAATGTAATATGCTACTAGGTCTGTTTTCTTAAGCAGATGCATATATTGCTCTTTACAAATAGAAACATACTTACCTGTCATTTCATCTGAACTGTCTCTGCCCTTGTACAATTTTTTTAGCCTCTTAAAACCTCCTGAACACCCTGGAAACTTCTGAAATTTTAGTCATCTCCCCTATATCGCCTCAAAAGTTGTTTTTGGTTGATCTGTTGAGCAAAGATCATATATAGAAATGGTTCTCATCGATTCACATTACCTTGGTACATATTGGTTTGGTTCGTTGTTAAGTGAGTGATCTTTTTACCCTCCCTCAATAAAAAAACTGACTTGTGTTGAACTCGGTACCCTCAAACTGAGCTGCGACCGTTGGAATCAGCTGATACAATTTCTTTTTCACACACAAACTTTAAATGTATTGAATGAAATATCAACTTTATTTCATGAAAACTCTTAATAAAATACAAAATTATTACCAAAAATCTTTTGACCGAGGCTGTGGGGATAATTACTGGACTATATATTGTTGTGATCAAGGATATTCATTGTGATTTTAGTAACTTTTTATGAAAATCATTTAATTCGACGAGTTGGGATAGAAAGCACAACTCCTAAACTGTGCCCGATAATTATAAGAATTGATTTAAGAAGTTGCCCTTTCTTTTCTAATAAAACACTAATGAGTAAATAACTCTCACTGATCTTATGATGTATATATCAAGCTGATATGCAACCACAAAAATTTAACTGAGTACAGAGCTAGCAAAAGTCCAATCAAAAACTGGCTATAGCAATAGAAACTTAGATTAACAATCAACAGCAAAGACTAATAGTAACTGGGATCGCTTTGGAAAGAAACTGACCCCAACTTTTGTGGAATCGGATGGTGGAAGGTGAATAAAGAGTGAAGTCTGATGTACCATAAAACTAGCTCAGAGATAGATGTGATAGCGCAAGTTAATCAATGAGAAGAAAGCCCAACTAACCATACAGACAGGCCTGTTACACTCGCCCTCATCACTACAGGACTGTGTGGACATTGTTACACACATTGATGAAGCTTGGATCTGAGAGGTCGATCATACATCACCACTATGTAAGTTATGGCTAACAATATGCTTCAGATTTTATACACATCAACATAACTAAACAGGGATTGGATACGCCTGCTCTTGCTTGTTTTTTACCAAGTAATTTAGCTGGCAATCTCGGTTCACCCATGTTAGTGTTCGCTGGAATGGAAACTGTATTGTCGACAAGTCACAGTACTATCTAATCAGGTATGTCCACCCAAGTTGTTAGTTTAGAATACTTTGCCAAAATTATGTTTCTGGTGTGGTTTTCTTACAATGATCATAATGAAACCTGAAGACATGCTAGTTTACAGAGACAAAAAGTTGAAAAGTACTCAATAATAATAGTAAAGGCTTTTAGACGTATTTTTGAAACTGAGGGTGCTAGTAGTAGGAGTGCTGAGTAGGGCATTCGTTGAATAGTCGTTGAGGGCTCATTGATGGCTTGTCGCTTAACCGAAGTTGTTTGCGCTTAAACCGTAGACTTTTCTATGTCTATTAACGTCTATGAAAGCTGTATAGCTAAAGCGAGCCCACTTTAGTTTCTTTACAAACTGAAATTAATTACGGTGATTTTATCGTCAGATGTATTTTTTATATACGCTATAATGGAGAGAAACAGTGATTAGTAAGTTGACTCGTTAAGATTGTTGGTTAGATGGAGACAAGTCTTTGCTCTCAACGACGCTACCTACCTCGCTTGCCAGTTCCATTGTTGAGCCCAAATTGCCCATTGCTGCCATGTTTTTTTGCCCTCAACAACGGAGTTTTGGAATAGTCTCGTTATGTTCAATCTTTACTCCCTACGCGTAGGGTATCCGAAAGAACCCAAATAGACGATGAAAATGTTGCAATTGAGAATGCGACGACATTTCTCCATAGTCATTTGGCCCTGAAAACGGTGAACAATCACGGTAGCGCTATTAAAAAAATATAGATTGTTGTCATTATCATCAAAAAAGGCAATGTTTGTGAATGAACGAGTTTGATAACTTACTCAAATGAAAAGTAAAACGTCAATCCCAAAAATCCTATCAAAAAAGTTCCTTTTTAGGAAGGGGTTGATTACCTTGATTACTGGAACTAATTTACTATCTGACTGCTTGTACTTGCTTAAATGGCATTAGATATGTGAAATATATATTCACATGAAAAAGATGATTGCATAAAATACTAACTAACACCCATCCAAAGACACTCCTATCAAACAATGTTTATGCAATTATGTTTTGCGGTGCTAAAACTTCGGCACTTCCTGTACTATAACAAGTGTTGAGTTAGTTACACTCACTCAACATTACTAATTGAACTTGACTGTTAATTAACAAAATCTTGAGCTTACAATTACAGGACTAGAAGTCCTCAACCCAAGTCCTTAGACTGAGCTATATCACTCGCCAGGTTCGTTCCGGATGACAATATACTAACTGTTTGATCAACTCGGCTCGTTTACCATCTCACCTACATGGAAGTTCAATACACTCAAACAGAACAACAGTATTTCATCACATATATGCAGACAAATAAAGTTGATGCACCAAAATGAAAAAAATGTATTGCGACTATGAAGTGTGAGATGAAACAAACAATTGTAGCAGCAAGGTAATGACAAAAGAGTTTACATGTCTCTAGGCAAAGCAAACTTATCTTCTCACAGAGAGTGACATCACGTGTAAATGGTTAAATCACATTATGAGGTTCAATATATCTCCAAGAAATTGCAAGAAGCTATAGTAACATCAGGGGCATGCTATGATTACTAGCAGGGGCGTTCTCACATGCTATGGTTGGCTGGAATGGCACTGTGTGCAGCCTTGAAGTCATGCGCGCATGTATCTGGTTAAACGCCTCAGTGTGTTATCATATGTGTTTGTAGGTGACAACTTTGTGCAGTCCTATAATCACATTGAGTGCATGCAAATGGTTTCTCTCCATTGTGAATTCTCATATGTCTTCGCAGCGCACTACTGTGTGTAGTCCTATAGTCACATTGAGTGCATGCGAATGGTTTCTCTCCAGTGTGAGTTCTCATATGTGTTTGTAGAGCACTACGGTGTGCAGTCCTATAGTCACATTGAGTGCATGCGAATGGTTTCTCTCCAGTGTGAGTTCTCATATGTGTTTGTAGAGCACCACTGTATGCAGTCCTATAGTCACATTGAGTGCATGCAAATGGTTTCTCTCCATTGTGAACTTTCATATGTGTTTGTAGATTACACCTGTGTGTAGCCCTATAGTCACATTGAATGCATGAAAATGGTTTCTCTCCGCTGTGAGTTCTCATTTGTGTTTGTAGAGCTTCACATTGTTCAGTTCTATGATCACATAGAGTGTTTGCAAATGGTTTCTCTTCACTGTGAGTTCTCATATGTGTTTGTAGAGCGGCACTGTATGCAGTCCTATAATGACATTGGGTGCATGCAAATAGTTTTTCTCCATTGTGAATTCTCATATGTCTTCGTAGGGCACCACGTAGTGCAGTCCTATAGTCACATTGAGTGCATGCAAATGGTTTCTCTCCGCTGTGAGTTTTCATATGTTGTTGTAGAGCACTACGGTGTGCAGTCCTATAGTCACATTGAGTGCATGCAAATGGTTTCTCTCCATTGTGAATTTTCATATGTGTTCGTAGCACACTACTTTGTGCAGTCCTATAATCACATTGAGTGCATGCAAATGGTTTCTCTCCATTGTGAATTCTCATATGTCTTCGCAGCGCACTACTGTGTGTAGTCCTATAGTCACATTGAGTGCATGCGAATGGTTTCTCTCCAGTGTGAGTTCTCATATGTGTTTGTAGAGCACTACGGTGTGCAGTCCTATAGTCACATTGAGTGCATGCGAATGGTTTCTCTCCAGTGTGAGTTCTCATATGTGTTTGTAGAGCACCACTGTATGCAGCCCTATAGTCACATTGAGTGCATGCAAATGGCTTTTCTCCGCTGTGAGTTCTCATATGTGTTTGTAGAGTACGCCATTGTGCAGCCTTATAATCACATTGATCACAGGCAAGTCTCCTCACTGCTTTTGTGGCAGTAGACATGCTGATAATCAAAAGCACATTTCCTGTCAGTCATCACACACATTAACACTCAGGTGTTGTTGCATCAGCTGGTAGTGTAGTGTCTGTAACCACAAACAGGAAAGTTATAGTCAAGGTCTAAAAATATGGGAAATATGGCCAGAGTGACAGACAGTAAGGGAATTGCTAGAGGCTGGATGTACCAAAAATTGGGTAACTGCAATCTACAGCCATCTCTTTCATGTAAGATGCAAATATCAACATACGGAATAAAATTCTGCAGATCTCATGGCACTATCGTTCTTTTTTAAAATTAATGTTATTTTTTAAGAAAGTGCAGTGCAGAGTTCAAGAACTAAATCAAAGATGGGGTGGTTTGTCCTTAGTTTTGGAGTGAGCTCCTAAAATGACACAAATTAAATACAAACATACAAGCAGACCATCCCATAATCTTTTAGTTAGCCCCGAGATCATCATGACCTTAAGGGGGCAGTTGCAACAGAAACATACTAGAAGAAAACACAAAGTTCCAGTTTACAGTCATTGAAAAAATAAATTGTATTTTTTCAACTTGACAAATTGTGCAAAACTACGGATGTCTTGTACAATATCAAATAATGTAATGTACATTTAGGAAAAGTATATTGTGTTGCGGTTTGTCAGTGTATTCTTGCCTGGAAATTATTATCTTTTCTGGTAAACGTATTTCAATTATAAAAGTTATTGTTAGTAACGCAGACCTAGTAGACTTTTGATAAATTTGAGAAAATATCACACATTTCTAGTGAACACGCCGTTTCGGAAGAACAATTGCTTTCTAAATCGTATTTATATACTGGAACTGACGTTTGCTAAATGTTTACACCTCCACTACCTTGTCGTAACCAAACTGAGCTAGCAATTGTGTGACATGGTTTGTTTTGGCATTGGCAGAGATCTTTGTAAGCTTTTACATGCTCGTGGAGATTGTGTAACATGGCACCTAAATCGCAAACTACCATTTGCAATTACCTGATGATTGTGCATTTAAATTCAAACTTTCTTTTAAACACATGAAATATTTTTGCTGGATAAGCGTTTGTTACAATGCATTTCACAATATAATGCATTGCAGATATAGCATTCTATGAGTTGGAAAATTTTTTTATGGCTTGCGGCTGGTAGCGTTAATCTGACAACCCTGAAATGACTGTGGTGGAAACAACTTGGTTTTAGCAATTTAATTAAAAAGTAATAAAATAAATATTAAAATGTTTAAATCTTTCTTTATCAACGGATTTATTAATTTTAACACCGTATAGGCATGTTTAAAAAAAATTAAAACCTTTCATGCATTATAAATTTGTTTATGAACTTGAAAATCAGCAAATGTTATCATTGATTGCTGTTCACTAGCAGTTTCCAACTTATTTCACCATAGTATATAACTTGATTAATTTTAATATGAGCCACCCAATGTGTCAAAATAAAATTTTGCTACATACATGAACTTTCTGCTTAAAATAAAACTTACAGAGAAAAAACAAAATATTTATTTTCTTAATAGTTACATTCACTACAGATCACCATTACTCTCGGGGTTGGAACTTGAAAGGACTTTATAAAAAAAATAAATCTTCACCGAAGGGTTCATTAATATAATCATGCATAAAGCATGCATTATATGTCCAAAAATTTATTTTAAATTTTTTTGTCGGAGCTGCGCGTTTAGTAAATAACCAATTAAAAGGATCTGGTGGATATCCAAGTGTTTGAATTTTAACTGTTCATATCAAAACATATGCTTGGTGATTATGCAACCCATTTTAAAATATTTCGGAAACTTAGCAATAATACTGAAAGTTGAGCTAAAAAACCCTTACTCAGAGATATTTTAAGTCCTCAAATTTATGCCCTCCTGGGCAGCTGTCATAAACCTACTCATGATTATTTAAACCCTGCTTTTTGTCATGGTACAGATCTTTTTAAAATCAAATAAAGAAAATACAAAAGCCAGACTTGCCAACAGTCACGCATTAGGCTTGAGAATAGCAATCATCCCAGCCTCAAGCACTAGTCACGCAATTACCCCTTTTCAAGAATCTCAAGATTTTTTTAGAATATTTTCAAAGACCAAAAAAACTGGACAATTGTTTTCAATATTAATTTTTGTTGGCTGATTTTACAGATGCCCATAAGTTAATTTATAGCAGAGTGATAGTTCTATCAAAAACAAATGCTTAACCAAAGTTCCTAAAAATTGGAAACAAAGCCTTGAGGATTGACGATAGACAATTTTTTCCCGCGTATGGTTGGATGCAATGTATGGAACTTGGGCTTGAATATACCATTTCCTGTCACTGAAGTATGCTGCAGAAATTTATGTTGTTGTCATTGTATATGGTTCCCAGAGGCACAATTGCCAATGTTTTTGACAAAGCCATTCATCAATTGTGTTTAAATTAGCTTTTTATAATGATGATAAAATAAAAATGTAGTTGTATTTCCTTCAGCGTAGCTACTATCCGGAGAATATTAATTAATATATAATTAATTAAAACTAAATATTAATTACTATTTTTAAGATAATAAAACAATTGATTTGAGTCGAACGCTGTTGCTTTATTATCATCTTCGAAATATAATAAATTAATAGAAGTAATAAATAATAATGATCAACTAAATTAATAAACAGTTATATTATTAACATTGTTAGTAATTTAAAATAATAACAACCAACAATAATTCATGTTATGAATTATTATTAATTTAGCTGTCATTGATTTAATCATTTTTCATCTCGTAATAATAATGTGCAGGATTTCACTGTGGGGGTGTGAGTTGGTAGCTCGGCCTACCTGCACAACCTCCCGAACTGTGATGGCAAACTGTGTCTATCGCTTGAGCAATACAACCCGCCCACAGGTCGACTAGTATCCTTGGGAGTGGTGCATTACCATCCTAGTCTACTGTCTAGCTGTCGGTTGCGTTAGCTATTTCAGTGCAAGGCAGAGGCCGAACTTTGAAGGGCGAACTAGTCAAAGCTAGGTTCGGCCAGCAGAGGTCCAGGCTGATCTGCTTGTATATTACTACTCGAGTAATAGTGTTTGTCGTACGAGCATGTACTTAGCGCAGTGAAGTTATTATTGTTAGAGAACAAAGAAACTTCTGAGAGTGTGCAAGCTGACTCTGACTTTATTAACCATGACATCAGTATTTATAAGAACAGTTATGTAATACAAAATTGACATACAAAGGAAGCCACACCTAGCACAGCCAATTGGCTAGAGTGTGCCAATACAAATACAGTAGGTGTGACTAGAATAATTGCATGAGTGATTGGCTAGAATGGGCTAATGGCAAACAGTGGGTGTAGCTAGGATAAATGCATGAGTGATTAGCACATGGTAAACATATACGATTGAATGGTAAGGTAAGAATATATAAATGTACATAGAGTTATTGTCTTTAGAATGCAAACATAGAACTGTATAATGTAGTCGGCTTAGACTGTACTAGAATTGTAACTTAGTGTGTAGTGCAATGTAAGATGGCGCCGGTCCTTCACAATAATGTAAAATGATGATGATTATTACTTTTTCTCTCTTTTTTGTATACTTTTTTATGAAATTTTCTGCATTCATCATTTACAAATTGAGAAATTACAGAAAAACAACAGCTATGATAATAACAGTTACAGGCAGCAGTAGTATTTATAATAATTATTTATTACTTAAAGTGAGTATTTATTCTATTTGCAATAATAATTAATGATAATTAATAACTTTTTAATTAATAATAGTAACAATAACAATGTTATATAATTCTATTACTTATAAATCAATGCAGTTGGGTCTACTTATTTCTCACCATCATAATTTATGAGAAATTATACTGTGTGTGAGTTGAGATGATAATGATGATATTTTTGAAACATGGTTTTATTAAGCATAAATTATAATAATAAATGAACAACAGTAATGACTATTAATACACTGTTTATCAACTTATATTTCTTAAATAGTCTGTTACCTCGGCTAAGAGCTGCAGCACATTGCAGTGAAAGGAAATTTCAAACCATATAAACCGCCAGACACACCAATACCTGACAGCCCAAAGTGAGGAGTAAGAGTGAGACTTGGGGAAAGAGGAAAAAATGCGTGAAATCGAGCCAAATGGGGAAAATGTGTTACTGAGTGATTTTTGATAAGATGCTGGAAAATAAAATCCTATATTATGTTAGCTGCAGAAAAATCAAGTAATGAAATAAACCAAGGGTATGGCGGATGAATATCACGAGATGGTAGACGGAGAGCAGGGGATGGTTGATAGATGGAGAGCATGTGCTGGTTGGTAGATAAAGAGCAGAATGTGGAGAGCAGGAGATGGTGGATGCAGAGCAGGAGATGGTGAGCGGTGATTGTGGATTGAGAGCAGGAGGAGATAGACAGAAAACAGAACAAAGTGAATGGAGAGTAGCATATAATGAATGGAGAGTATATTATGATGGATGAAGGGTATGATATGGTGGATGCAGAGCAGGAGATGACGGATGGAGAGCAGTAGAGGATATTTCGATAGCAAGGAAATCGGGGACAGAGAGCAGGAGATAGATGAAAAGCAGGATTTGGTGGATGGAGAGCAGGGGATGATGAATGTAGAGCAGGATATGGTGTATGTAGAGCAATAAATAGTGGGTGGAGAGCAGGAGGAGGTAGTTATAGAGCAGAGCACAGTGATGTAAGGTAGGATATAGTGGATTGAGAGTATGATATGGTGGATGCAGAGTAGGAGATGATAGATGGAGAGCAAGGAGAACGGGACGGAGACCAGGAATCGTCGATAGAGAGTTTAAAATGATGGAAACCAAGACACGGTGAATGGAGAGCAGCATTTAGTGGATGGAGAGTAGGGTATGGTGAATGAAGAGCAGGAGATGATGAATGGAGAGCAAGATATGATGTATGTAGAGCAAGAGATGGTGAGTGAACAGCGGGAGGAGGTAGTCGAAGAGCACAGCATGGTGGATGTAGAGCAGGGTATAGTGGATGAAGAGCATGATATGTTGGATGTATAGCTGGAGATGATTGGTGGAAAGCAAGGAGATGGGAAATGGAGAGCAGGAGATGATAGATGGAGAGCAAGGAGATGCTAAATAGAGAGCAAGGAGATTGAAGATGTAGAGCAGGACTCGATGGATACAGAGTAGTATATGGTACATATACGGCAGGAAATAGTGGATGGAGAGCAGGAAATGGTGGATAGAAAGTAAGAGTGGATGGATCGGGAGCAAAAATTGGTAGATGAAGAGCAGGGTGCTGCGGGTGGCGAGCAGGGGATGGTGGATGGCTAGTAGAAGATGGTAGATGAAGAGAAGAAAACTGTGGATGGAGAGAAGAAGATGATAGACAGGGTTGGAAAAACTGAACAAATCATTTAATTCTAGGTAATATCGGTTCTATGGTATAAACCGCCTATTATTGTGAGAATGGCTTGAGTGCAGTCGATGCACTCAATGCAGTCAATAAAAAGAGTTCATGATAATGAATGGTTAAACGAATGGCTCTCGATATGTAGCATTCAGCTTGTCAAAAAAAATGTTTAATGTTTTTCTCCAAACAAGACAACTTTGTGGTATGTACAACATGGCATTGCTATCTAAATAAATGACTGATTGTATAATGGAGCCACATAAAATAGAAAATACACACTCAAACTACAACAACTAAATGGCATTACCGTAGCAACATACAAGATCATTGGTATTCTTTTAAGTATTAAGCATTGGAGAGGCAATAAATAAAACTGTCCTGTTTTTTGTTTTTTGAGTGCCAAGTCGATTTTATAGTTTAGTGTGTACCATTCCAAATGTGAAGTTACATCAATTATACATGTGGCGCATCTTTTTTCATAAACATCGTTCAATTCTCTGTTATAGTGACCAGCTAAAACTGAGCTGAAAAATTGGATTTATTATTTCAGATTTTTAGATTGATCAACAAAATGAGACATGGCACGAGTGAATGCTGTGCAGCAGATAACCTGCCAGTTTAGCTTTGAAAGAATGGAAATAATTCACAAGCAAACGGAAAAATCATAAAAACCGAAACTTCAGAAATTTGACTAGTGTAAATCGAGCCAACCCTGGTGGATAAACTATGGTGGCTCAGAACGTTTTGCCTTTTGTGTTTTAAAACGTCTGAACGCTTTCCAAACCGTTTGAACAAATTTGAAATAGTCTGAACTTGTGCAAAAACTTCTGAACGCTTTGTGAAATTGTTCGTGAACTTAAAAAATCAAAGCAGATTTGCTGGTTCGCTCTATTGGTCATAGATCTACAGTCAATTTATGATGGATAATATTTCTCCTAAACACTGAACAGTTGAATTTTTTCTAAATAAATAAATAATATTTTTCATTTAATAAATATTATTTGCTTTAAATTATTTTAAATAATAAATACAAACTAACTGTAAATGTAAAAATTCATTTTAGAGATTATATTCAACAACATTTTTATACAGTTAATTAACTTGCTCTATGTCTTTTGATCGGCGTCTATGTTGACAAAGTTATATAGAGGCTATAAATAAAATTATGACGATCGCTTTTGGTTCGAAAGCCATGTGCCTTGCAAACTTTTCCAACTATTTCAAAATAGTTTAGACTATTTTAAAACAGTTCAGACTATTTCAAAATAATTCATACGGTTTGTAAATAGTTCATACTCTTTCTTAAGCGTCCATACGGTTTGTAATTTTCTAAATCGTCTGGATCATTTCTAAACCGTCTGAATTATTTGCAAGACAACTATACGGTTTGCAGATTTTACAATTGTTGGACAGGAAATACAGTTTTATAGCATTAGTCCCGCAACTGCTGAGGCCGACAATTAATTTATTATAACCAACAAGCCCGTTTTTAAACATAGTTTCTTGGGCTATTTTACTACAATTACCCAATTATTTTCAATGTAAAAGACGCTTTGCAAACCGTCTGGACTATTTCAAATCCGTTCATACGCTTTGAAAACGAAACTGTCTAACGTTATGAGCCACCATAATAAACAGTAGGAGATGAAGAGAAGTGGATTGTGGATGGAGATCAGGAGATGATGGGTGGAGAGAAGATGGTGAATGGTGAGCAGGTGGAGGTAGATCAAGACCAGGACAGGGTGAATGGAGAGCAAAAAATAGTGAATGTAGAGTATCATATGGTGAATGCAGAGCAGAAGATGACGGATGGAGAGTGGGATATGGTGGATACAGAGCGGGAGGTGATGCATGGAAAGCAGGAGGTGATGGGGATAGTGGGCAGAAAATAGTGGATGGAGAGTAGGAGGTAGACAAAAACAGGGTATAGTGGGAAGAGAAGAGGACATGGTTGATGCAGAGCAGGAGACAGTGAATGGAGAACATCATACTGTGGATGGAGAACAGAAGCTTGTGGATAGCTATTCTTACGAAAAAAAAACAGATAACACTAAAGCAAACGTGAATTCAAAATAGCGATAATTTTTTGATAAAAACTATTCCCATAAATATTACATTTGCTAAAAATTATTATAACACACAGTATAAAATTTATATATAAGGGACCAAAATACTTCCTAACCGCTACCTAGCCTAAGTTTTAGGCCAACATTTGAGGGATATGTGTATTTTCGTTGAAATATAAATGGGTTTATTTATATTTCAATGTGTATTTCGCTTGGAACATGCTGTGCGTTCTTTTATTGGTAGTTGCATGCCCCATTGTTACGTTGGCAACTTTTAAATGGATTTCATTGGATGATTGGCTTAGTGGGCGGGGCTTTTTGTGCTGGTTTGTTGGCCTAAGTTAAAGGGACAGCTTCGGCGACCAGATGGTCGCCGCCATAAAGATCGCAGTAAAAAATAACTACCATCGTTGGCCCATATCGTGATCAGCTATGTTTTGCTTTGAACTTTTTATTGGACGTCAGTTTATTTTCCGCTCTTTTTATTATTGATATTTATTATTATCAGTTACTAATTACTTTGAAGCCAGCACCAACATTGACAGGTTTGAAGATTTAAAAAAATTATTAATATTTATATATTATTTAACATATTATTATTGTTATTTGTAGGATGAGGATAATCTGATCAACAATAACTCCTGAGAATAATAATAATGGTGAAAATAATAAGAACAATAATAAATTAAATAAATAACACCATACAAATAATAATAATAATAGTGTTTTTTTAAATATTCAAACCTGTCTTTGTTGGTGCTGGCTTCAAAATAATTAATAGCTAATAATAATAAATATCAATAATAAGAAGAGCCGAAAATAAACTGAGGTCCAATAAAAAGTTCAAAGCAAAACATAGCTGATCACGATATGGGCCAACGATGGTAGTTAATTTTTACGACTATCTTTGCACCGGCGACCATTTGGTCGCCGAAGCTGTCCCTTCAACTTAGGCCAACAAACCAGCATAAAAATCCCCGCCCACTAATTCAATCATCCAATGAAATCCATTTAAAAGTTGTCAACATTACAATGGGGCATGCAACTCCCAATAAAAAAACGCACAGCATATTCCAAGCGAAATACACATTGAAATATAAATAAACCCATTTATATTTTAACTAAAATACACATATGCCTCAAATGTTGGTCTAAAACTTAGGCTAACTGCTACCATTCATAACAAATTGAAATAATGTTAAGGAATGTTGGACTTGATAACAAAAGAGCATCGACAAATAACAATTAAAATATATAGGTAATATGTTTATCATTTTTAATAAAAATTATTTATTTAATGATAATGATAATTGATAGTAAAATTATTATTGACAACAACTATTTATTATTGTGCAGGATTTCACTGTGGGGGTGTGAGGTGGTAGCTCGGCCTACCTGCACAACCTCCCGAACTGTAATGGCAACTGTGTCTAATGCGCTAGCAATACAATCCTTCCACAGGTCGACTTAGTAGGCTGAAGAATGGTGACTAACCATCTCAGTTACTGGTGAGCTGCCGATTGCGTTAGCTGTTATCTGTGTGTGTAGCAAGTTCGAACTTTGAAGGGCGAACTAGTTAAACTAGGTTCGGCCAGCAGAGGTTCGGCTGTCTTGTTTCAGTGCTGTGCAGAGGTCGAACATTGAAGGCGAAGTTAGACAAAGCTAAGTTCGGCCAGCAGAGGTCCAGACTGATCTGCCTGTATATTACTACTCGAGTAATGGTGCGCAGTGAAGTTATTTGTTAGAAACAAAGAAACTTCTGAGAGTGTGCAAGCTGACTCTGACTTTATTAACCATGACATCAGTATTTATAAGAACAGTTATGTAATACAAAATTGACAAACAAAGGAAGCCACACCTAGCACAGCCAATTGGCTAGAGTGTGCCAATACAAATACAGTAGGTGTGACTAGAATAATTGCATGAGTGATTGGCTAGAATGGGCTAATGGCAAACAGTGGGTGTAGCTAGGATAAATGCATGAGTGATTAGCACATGGTAAACATATACGATTGAATGTTAAGTAAAGTAATGATAAATGTGCATAGAACAAATGTCTTTAGAACGTAAGCATAGAGCTATACCATGTAGTAGGCTTAGACGGTATGTAGAATGTAACTTAGTGTGTAGTAGATAATATAAGATGGCGCCGGTCCTTCACATTATTATCAATTATTATTTATGATAGACCAGCAATAAATAATAATAAGAAAAATAATAGTAATTAGTTAAAGCATGCCAGCATTGAACAATTTTTTGTTGATTTTGTGAATATTCAAGTCTTAAGCAGCAGATTGGTGTATTGAACAACCCTCAAGGCCTACTCAGCGCTGATCTACAAGCCTGCAAAATACCCCTCTTCCAGAAATACTCGCCGATTTTTACACTGCTTAAAATTGACGTCATCTTCGGGTATTTACTTCTTTGCTGCGCAGTATTTATTTGACCAATCAGATCCCGTTATTTATTTTTATTATTATTTTATTTATTATTATACCAACATACTACTGTCCATTCTTGTATGAATAGCATTTATTGTTCCCTTATTCACCAAAAGAAGCACAATTCATTTCTATCCTATTGATGTAAAGAGTATAAGATGAGATGACCCTAGTGATTGTAATCACATTGGACAACCTGACAAATCCCGCTATCGTCTCTTGTTGTTGCCATTTCTTATAAGAAAATTGCGTAACAAACAAGCGTTGATTTTGTTTACGATGTGTGTGCACTAATTGCATCCATATTGATAGAAACCACTAATTCCGATTTTATGCGTGCAGCGAGCAATTTCAAGCTAGATAAAAAAATGGCGCGTAATAGTAAATCTCCACAATAATTCTTAGAATCCATTTTTGATGGGGTGTCTTCGTAAGGATTCTTTATTCCTGTTGCAATGGCCTTCATCAGACCTAAAACTAAATGAATTGCCCAATCAGATTTCATTTTAAACGCAGACGATTTAACTTCATTTATAAAAGTTTGCTATTGTTTATTATAACTGACCACGCCTACATCCCGAAGATGACGTACACGGCAATCAATGGAAGTTATAGTAAGCTAAATTTTCGCTGATGCGACGAGCATTTGAGGCCAATGACTTTTTGTCAAGCTTGTAAATCAGGACTGAGTAGGCCTAGAGGGTTATTTATTGCATCAATCTGCTGCTTAAGACTTGAATATTCAGAAACTCAACCAAAAAGTGATCAGTGCTGGCATGCTTTAAGGGTGTGATAATAATGATAATTGATATTTAAATAATAAACACCATTTTTATATATAAGAATAATAAGAAGTAGTAGTAGGTAGAATGTATGTATGTAAGTATTTTTTGTTATAATCTTCTACATCGGAAAATGAGACAAAAAAATTAGCAATGAGGGTCCACGTGCGCAACAGCAGAGCCAATCATGGCGCCGGACCCAGAACAGCGGTCAAGACAGAAAAAACCGTAAATTTGATTTACTGACAGAACCCCCCCAGCAGGCGTTGCTTTAAGGCCACTTTAAATAGAATAACTCTGTCCTCCAGACGTAAACTTGCAGGCAGCAAGTTCCATGCTCGTGCCATCTGGTAGGCGACCTGTCTTTGCCCACAAGCAGTTGAGGAAGTGGGAGTGAGGGCTGGGAAAGCCGAGTGGGATAAGAGTGGTTTAATGAAGTGCAGTTGTAGAATTTATGAGCGACCATGCAGATTAGTAGAGTTTAGAGCTAGTGGACAGGTAGAACTTTTGCGTGTTTGAACAGAGGAGCGGATGAGTGAGTGGGAGGTTTATGATAGATTATTCTGAGCGATCTGTTTTGGATAACTAAAATCTTATTTAGATAACAAAATGGTGCATTTCTCAAAGCATTTAATAAATTAATGGACCGGACATGACATTTTAATACTAAAATGAATTGACATCAGCAATAACGCAGCAATGGAGCGCTACAAATCAGTTTTGACTGGCTCTCTCTAAAGAATGGAACAGAATTATTGAAATAATCAGTGTTTATTATTAGTAGTTTGGTCTTTGCTTCTGATGCTCCTTGTTATGTGAATAGCTGTTTTTTAGACTATGAATCCTGGTATGGTCTGATGGTGTTGGTGGTAGAGCATTTCCCCTCACAGCATAAGTAATAAAGTGGTCAATTAACAACTGTTATAATTATTTTTTATTTGTTATTCTAATCTAAATCCTGTAGTAATTTTATTGCATGTTGTACATCATCTACTACTGCATCCATATATCAGCATTTTCTATGGCAATGTCTACTTTGACTGGTTATTTTGTTGGGAGCAAAATAAACACATTATTATACTGCTACAAAAAACTGAAATACAAGATGGTAAAATCTCAATATAAAAAATTGTAGTATATCTAATAACTGTTTTGTAAATGATAATAAGAACACAAAAAAAATTTCCCCAACAACAGGAAAAATGCGTGAGACATGCGTGAGTGTGAGAAACAAGGAAATGCGTATTTTTCACACCCAATGCGTGACAGTTGCCAAGTCTGAACACACCGTTTATAGCGTAAACAACAAATAACATTAGCTTTTGTATGTGTATTATAATTGTTATTGCTAAAATCATGAAGAATAATAGTGAAATGATACGTCTTATTATAATAACAATCAGTATAACTTCTAAGTGAAGTGCCATCACATATAACAGAATGTCAACAGCAAAGGATTACTATCATGAAGCTGTGTGGTTGAAGAATTGTCAATGATATTTGTTTAAATTCAAATGCATTGGGTCAGTAGTATAAGAATGCAGTGCTGTAGGGTCCTCAAAAATCAGCTAGGAGCTTTAGTGGGCAGTATTCGTGCATCAGGGTGCTGTAGGGGTAACAATTGCCCAAAGTTGTGTAGTGCTCTAGGGATATGTGGCAGCAGGGTGTTGTTGTAGGGGATGATTGTGATAAAATCTAAAAAAAATTCGGTAGGGATGCTTTCTAAATTTTAAAAATGAGCCTGGTGCCTATTATCTTCGAGCGCCACCCCTGGAAACATAGGTCTGTATACTTGGTTTCAGTTCAATTTTTGATTTCCTTTTGACTCGTCTGTTTTATTTTGACAATCTTAATAATCAGTTTATAAAAAAAGCTTTTGAATACCACCACTTAGATAACAAATGTATAATGATTATTCAATCAGAATTTATTTCATAGTTTTAATAAACACACTTACATAAAGAAGCCCCTCGTTGTCATACACAGTAGCTAGTGCAAGTGGGCTGCATGCGTTGAGTGAGAATCATTAATCTCTCTGGTTGATAGAATGCAAAGGGCATATTTGTCGTTTTGGCTCAAAACCGGTTTAGAGCTTTTCGAATAAGTCAGGACCTAAGGCTGACGAACAAAAGCTCAAAGCTCATCAAGCTACGTTCACACTATGCGATTCTCTGTCGAGTGGGCGGAGCCAAAAATCGGCTTGCAAGTGTGAACAGCGAAATTTTCAAGATTTCACAATCGGAGGCAGATTTTTTTTCATCGGGCAGTGATGGTTTTCTGTACGATTATCGGCCTGTCTAGCCAATCAACATCCACATCACTTTTAATACTTTTCAAAAAAAGTTGCAGCTGTTTGATAATTATTATTTAACCAATTTTAGAATATTTTTTAATATTTCCCTGATCAATTGCAAGCCTTGTTTACAAGTAGAATATTTATTATCAATATAAATAGAAAACGACTACCAGCGCCATGATTATAATAAATAATTGCATTAAAAAAAGTTATCATTTATTTATTATTCATTATAATTAATTAAGTATACTTACAATTACTTATTATTATTTTTAATTTATTTCTTATTATTGATGAGTGAAGAAATGATATAATTTATTGAAATCTCTGGTAATATAAGCTATATTATATTATTATTAATAATCATTTGATGTTCTGTAATTATCAATTATTAGCTCTCCATGATCACGAATTCAATAGCGCCATGCCGTAGCATCACAGCTCATTGGTTTGAGTAGCGATAAACCATCACGTTTTTCCAACAGCCAGCAGTACAGTTTACCCAAAGGTCATGAACCCTAATTAGCGAGTCAACGGCGACTTTGAGTTTATGAGTCAATGAGTGAAACTGTATCAAGGAAAATTGCTTCAACCAACAATTAGTTTTAAATGATTTTCTTGTGTTTGTTTCATCTAATGCTACATACTCCACAGATAAAATTTTGAAGCAGCAGTGCTTGGCTAATGTGTAATTTATTTATTAAATTTGAAATAATTATTTATTTTTATTATTATTTAACCACGGCCAATTGATTATTTTTTATTAATATTTAATTTTTATTATTATCAAATTCTAAAATAGGGAAAAAACAAATAATATAAAATAAAACATAAATATATTTGTGATCACTTATTCTGCATCATTTTTAATTGATATAAGTGGTCTTGAATGAAAGGCAACTGTCTCGTATCACTGAAATTT
This sequence comes from Cryptosula pallasiana, assembly GCA_945261195.1. Classification (NCBI taxonomy): domain Eukaryota; kingdom Metazoa; phylum Bryozoa; class Gymnolaemata; order Cheilostomatida; family Cryptosulidae; genus Cryptosula; species Cryptosula pallasiana. Next base: position 29,955,071 of record OX183138.1, on the reverse strand, counting down.
CTGTCCAAATTATTTAATTATATTGACTGCAGTGATGCTGGAAATACAATACACGCATGTGCAAACCAGTAGCGCTATGGCATTCCCTATTTCCATAAATCTTCAGTGGTCTGGCGCTATTATAAGTTGCTACTTAGTAGCGACTTTCAATAGCGCCACATAATCACGACGTCAGTAGCGATATACCCATTTCCAAGAGGGGAAAACCCGTGGCGCTACGGCGTCGCGTCATGGAAAATGACTAATTGAAATGCGGTGTCTTGACAACTGTCAAAGCCATGCAATATCGGGTACAAAAAATCGCAAGTTTAAACTCTTGTAAATAATCGGGAGAGCAACTCCTAATTTCTCCCGATAACCGCATGGCTAAGAATTGTATAGTGTGAATAGGGTTGCCAGATGTGAGTTGTCTCAAAGAGAAACACTTTCACTCACAGGGTGGGAATGGTCCTGGGATATCATAGATATTGACAACCGCTTAATTTCACATTTTCGTTCTTTTTCTCAGGTGTAACACTTACACACAATGCAACCAAGTATTGTTTCAGTAATAATAAAATGAATATTAATCTTTTTAGCTCTACAAACAATTTAAAAATAATTGATAATAAAATTATTAAATAGCAGTAAAAACTGATTTATTATTATTATCATTAACTAATAATAATAATAATAAAACAACAATAAATAATAATAGTATCACAGCAGCAACAATAATAGTAGCAGCTAGATTTATTAATAAAAACAAGTGAGAATAATAATAAATACTATCATAAATGATGATAATTCATGATAAGGAATAATTGATAATGATTATAATATTTGTTATAATAATAATAATAATTAAAAAATAGGCGAATACACTGACACTGAGACTCACTCACTTGGATTACATCATAACAATAATAATTCTAACCGACAGATGATGAATGGATGACATAACTTGATAAATAATAAAATTAATTCAAAATAATAATAACACAGCAATGGAATTCTACAACTCAGTTTTGACTGACCCTCTCTTTAAATGTAACGGAAGGAAGTATTGAAAAAATGTATTTGCCATCAATTTATTATTACAGATCAGTATTTGCTTCTGCTGTTCTTTCTAGATTGATCGTTGTTTTTTAGCTTATGAATCTTTGTATCTTATTAGTGTGTGGGTTTAACATTCCCCCACACAACACAAGTATGAAATTAGTCGATTAACAGCTATTGTAATTATCTCATGTTTACTAGTCTGAAAGCAAAACGCTGCGCACAAATAATTTACATTCACTTAATTTTATATTAGTATCATAAAGTTGTTAGTAATTGGTATGCATGTCAACATTTATCCTACTTAGTTTTGCTGTTTTGGGCAAAAACAAAAATATTACAACTACTATGCTCAGGTGTGAATTAGCATTAATAAAAAAATTAATTTTAGTCAATTTGCGGAATCCGGAACACTCATTAGCAGCCAGTATTTTGGGCTTTAAAACCAGGAAAAATCCGGACAAACCGGGACGTCTGGCAACCCTAAGTGTGAACGTAGCTTTAGATATAGAAAACCAGAGCGCTCAAAAGTCACCTTCAACTGTCCTCTGGAAAACAGCATGGTACCGGCATGTACTATTTGAAATGATCTCTCAAAATCGCGAATTTTCCAGAATTCAGAAACTTTTCGCAATGTTTTGAGCCGACAAAGCTTTTGGTACTTTCACCATGAATCCATTACTGTGCTTTTTATCTGTGTTTCATAATTTGATGCAATTTTTCTCCGTTGACAATATATAGGCCAAAAATCGTATACCACGTGACCATAAAACAATAAGGGCGGTATATGCACCCGGTGTTCTGGGATTGGAGAACGTCTAATGCTCGAGGCTATAATAAAATAATCATTAAATAATTATTATTTATTATAATATATAGCATATTTTCAATTCGGAATAAGAACAATTAAAAATAATGAACCATTTTCTCCTTGGTGGATGTATAAAAATCCTATAACATAAATTGTGGCAAATATAAGATTCACAATTATCATGTTGACACACTACACTTTCTTAATCGTCAAAACTATAACACTAATAAATTATTAAATAATAGTTACAGTAGAAAAAAAATATATATATATGTAATACTATAAAAAAATTATATTCATCTGTGGTAGTGCTCTTCTTTCTCTTATGGTCTCTATGTTGTCCTGCAACATAGAGAAGTATAATAATGAATAATAATATTAAAACACATCCTTTTAATTATTATTACTATTACTACACAACCACTAACCAAGGCCCGTAAGCTTTTTTATATACCGTCACGCTCGACTGATCCGCCTGCGTGACTTCCAAATTTGCATGAAAGTATAAGCAAAATGGGGCTGTAAGGTCTTTTTAAAATTCATTTTTCTTTGGTTCGAAATAATGTTGCACACTGAAAATTTTGGTAGCATTCTGCTCACAAGACGTCATGCTACACTCTGGTGCTATATTTAGAAGCTTGAGAAAATTTTCAAAAAGCTTTTTTGCGCTAGCTCTCTGCTACCTACACACAGCGCATTTTCGTACAGAAAATCTCCCCTTTCACTTCATACTAATTAGCCCCATTTTTTTCATCTCAAGCAATTGGAGGTTGGCAAGTCTGATGACCAGCGCCAAAAATCTAGCGAGATCAACGATTTAAAATTCGTACCTCGTGACCGAGCCAAAACAATCATATAAGATCTTGTCGCCTCCGTGATTAAAAACATGTGTTTTCATTATTTCAATATCTCTAGAACCCAGGTTGCCACCGCCAAAATTTAAAGTCCACCTAATAGCCAATCATATCCCTCAAAACATTTTCTTGCAGCCTCTTTTTCAAATCACACATGGAGCTGGTAAATAATCTCCAAAGTCGTCCTTCGAAATCCAAAATCTGCCAGCACCTAGAAGGGCATCTGGCGAATCTGATGTGGTAAACTTGTCTATAATCATCTTTCCTTTTCACCTGTATATTTTTTTTATGATTAATAGTGGTATTGTCATTCAATTATATTATTTTTAAAAAAAATGTTTTGATTATTTTTTTTCGAGCGACGCTATTTTAGCCCGTTATCATTTCCCACGCACCAGTAAGTTTATGCGGGTGCTGTATATTGTCCGATCAATGGTAGTGCTAGCTGTAAAGATACACTTAGGTTATCTTTCAATGTTTTTTTAAAGATTTCTTCATGTATTTTTTAATTGAATGCATATTCTCGTCGCAAAACAATCAGTATCTAGTACACATTTCTTAATATCTGTATTTTTCCTGCAAATAAAACAAGCTAGTCAAATATGACAGAATGGATAAGCAATTGCCAACTATTATTAAATTAATGTAATGCTGCGTGAACATTACTGGCTATATATATATGATACAATGGGGCAGTTATGCGTGCGTGTTAATTAATTGCTGTGCTAATTACCGCATATATAAAGTTATGCGTGACTGATTTCATTTTGTGGTTTGTGGTTGCCACCTCAAACAAAGAAGATTTTCAGTGAAACCTGCATTTTAAAAATTGAGTTTTTGGCTGAGCTAATACAATGATCACATAAAAAATTGGTTCATTGCAATCACTGCACTCAACTGTACATTTTAATGCCAGTTTTATACTATTTAACTAAACTTGAATTTCTCTTTTACTCTAGCTAAAAAATCACAACAACAAGGTAGTTGAGAAAAAAAATGAAGTTAGTTAGTGAAGAATGCGATCTGTGCAATAGCTCCCTCCCTTGCAATGTTGTATGAAAAGCTAGCATTATTAATATTAATAATAATTTCATACCAAAATCGATGATTGATTCAATCAATCGATTATTATTATTGAGTAGTTGTCATTTACATTTATTTAGGATTTCAAAAAAATATCCAAGAAAATTATCGCCTTTTTAACTAGTTTTGTCATATTAAAACTATAGTAATATTGGCTGATTATAGTTTGTAACGGCGATGATTTGGTTGTAAGGGGGTTATAAACATAAGTAGCTTTACAATTATCATTTAAATTGATCCATAAAAAACAAACAGGAAATACGATAGCAGTATATTTTGTTACAAAAGCACCTAACGATATAATAAATATAGTCCTACATAGGTCTATGATAATAACCAATGAAGGGGAATACAACTACGAAATCTGCTAAATAAAGCACAAAGAAGGTTTTACTGTCACATGGAGTACCAAAACCAAGGGATGCAACTTCAGATGTATTCAGACTTGCGTCCCCTTGCTGTAAAAGTCTGCCACTTTATTTTCATTTCTTAGCATTCTAATGCCCTCCAAAGAGGGTATGGGTATGCCCTCTTTGATGCCCTCAACCCATAGACCTATAACATATAGGTTATAGCTTATAGGTCTATGCCTCAACCTAAGTGCAGTGATTTCTGCACTTAGCCCTCAACGATTATATATATAATAGTTGATGCCCTGGTCACACGACGACGACTTTTTTTTAAAAAAAGTCGCCGCGACGACAACACACTGGAAGCGAATCTGCGCGGCGCGACAATTTCTGCCACCAACGAAACCGCCTGCCGCGTCAGTGTCAAAGGACACTGGTGGACGCCGCTAGGGACTTCAGTCGGAGTTGTTTGCTCCAAAAGTGCAGATAGCTTTTGTTTATGAACACTGTTTCCATTTATTATTAGTTAGTATTTATTTATATTTAGAGGTTTGCAATAAAGTATATAATCTAGGAGAAAATAACTTGTTGACATCTATCTACACTACAAAAGCAGATGAAAAATAAAAATGAGCAAAAGTATCTATTTCTGACTACAATAGCTACACTATAAAGTCAGGTGAAATAAAAATAAGCAAAAGAATATCTATCTATTTCTGACTAGTTATTTTATAATAATAATTTGTGTCTGATAAATGTCAGGATACAGAAATGACAGCAGTAATACAAATGTAATTATGCTTGTGAGACACCAACAAAAATGATTAATGGTAAATGTAATACATCTGCCAAAGCTATACATCAGTGAAACAACACAGGTATTAAAAATAAATGAGTCATGCTAGATGGACTGGAAATGTCACAAGGCTCAGAAAAGGTATGCCACAAGGCTTAGAAAAGTGGAGACTAGATTATGAATTGATAATTTATGGAGCATTGAAAGGTTGTCTGACCCGTCTTTAACCATTGACCATTGACCCACCCGCACAAATGAAATGACCATGTTGTGAATGTATATTCTAATCTTGTATTCTATTGCAGACAGTGGGTAAGGTATGAATATGCCAATCCACCCTTGATTCCATGAAACAGTCCACCCATTTATAAATGAGCATTTCATGCAAATACAGTGTACACCCTTTTGAAAGCTGCAAATAAAATGCTATTAACCGCTTATGCTTTAAACATCTGCCTTTAACCATTGAGATGTTTGTGATATGTCTGTTTCATTGATCTGTTATTTTGTATTCCAATCTATACAAAAAAAATGATAACAACCAGGGATACAAACCCAATGCAAAGATTTTTATAGCTACTGACAGAACTGAATGTATATACTGACCAAAGTCCACCTAATTATTGATGCAAGTGTCAAATGCCAATGTTACCATAAAATCTTAGTATATAGGAATCCAATTAAAATAAATGAATAATCACACCACACAAACGGGCGTGAGAGTTTTATAAATTAAAGGTGTAGCTAAAAATATTTGGGTTGCACAATGTAAATTTTTACAAAACATTTCAGCAGCGAACTAATAATAAAGATACCAGTGATTGGCTGTGAGACTGAGGCCTTGCTCAATGATTGGTAAATGTACATGTGGAAACAAAAAAAATGTAAAATTTTATCCAGGAGTACTGATATAGATTTCATAGCGATAGGACAGCTGGCCAGCAGTCTCACACAATTCAGTATTCAAACTAAATTTTCAACACTTTGTGGCAATATTTCTGTGGCATCAATTAATTCTCACCGTCAGTATTTATCACGGTTAGAGCACCCAACCTAGGACTTCAGGTTGCTGTGATTTACAAACAGTTCTGTCAGCTATCAACCTCAATATTCCAGATTCTACTCGCTATCTGTGGTTGTAGATAAACAGCTTCGGCTTTCTGCAACAGACAGACATCCATACATATTAACCTATCCCAATCTTGGACGAAATCATCCCAATCTTGGAAGAACAAACTACTACAAGCTGACCAAACACTCAAAGAAGATTCACAAGCCCACAACAACAAAAGTTCACAGACGTCAATTCCTGCAGAAGACTAAAGCCCACAGCTAAACTTCAAAAATCAACAAACAAATTTCCCGCGGAAGGTATTGCAACAAACATTATCCTACACTAACATTATATCAACAACTTTATAGCCGTCGACAGCAACAGGAGCCCGTTCCATCAGCACCCCACCAGTTACCTGAGCCCTTGGACTTGATCACTCCCTCGACTCTAACCTCTGGAGCTTTCGGACTATTTTACTCTGTAAGACTGTTCCTTATTACCATAACTAACTTGCTCTCTAATATTTAGCAGAAATTTTGTGTCACATAAAAACATTGCTGGTTTCAAACTTCAATAATTCCAAATTTTAATGGTTTCAAATTTCAACAATTCTAAATTTTACTAGTTTCAAACTTCAACAATTCCAAATTTTAATAGTTTCAAATTTCAATAATTCCAAATTTCAATGGTTTCAAATTTCAACAATTCTAAATTTTACTAGTTTCAATTTTTAACAATTCTAAACTCTGTACAATTTCAACAATAACAAAAATTTTAAATATCTCAATTAATATTATTCACATCTTGTAAATCTAAAGACTTAGAAGTTCCTTAAATCTCAGCCAATATCTTGTGAAAAGATTTTATAACTACTTTTGAACTTTAATTATAACAACATTCCTGTAATTGTCTCTTCATTAAATAATTTTATTTTCTTTGTTAAAAGTTTTCTGTGGAGTTATCCCTTCATAGATCAGATAACTCCAACTATTATTATTACCCAGAATCCAATTGCTTTTCAAATTTTCTGCATTTGTGTTTAACTGTTTATACAATATTATATTTTACTCTGCTCTGAATAGCATTGTCTTATCTAAGCTTTATCCCTGCTTTACTACCTATTAACCACTTGGCTTTTTATAAATAGATTATACCCATTTTTATTCAAGATCCATGAATAGTGAATGTTTATAATCACCAACTCTCATTTCTCAACATTCCATTCTAAATAGAAGTAAATTGTTATCTTACCACGGCAGGGAGAACCATAAGTCAGCAACAGTTTTCTCCTTGCAGTCCAGAGTGCTAATCAATTTACACCATTACACATAGAACTAAAACAGAACCAAACATAAAAATAGAATCAAAGAGAGTAGATAATTCCAAATACCACTTTTGATAATCAAGCTTCTTACAGCAATTCCAATTTCCATTCTAGCCAAACAATAAATAAACTACATCCGCTTATTATCATATTATCATATCATATCATTACCTTTAATAACACATCATATCTTTGTTATTATTATTACCTCAATTTTTATTAAAATTCCTGTTGCTGACAAAGATTTTCTAAATCTTTGTAATTGCTAATTATAACAATAACAAAGAAACAATTACATTTTTTAAATTTCATAAAATTCCTGTTGCTGACAAATGGAGCTTCTTTGGTAGATTGAACTCGGTTGTGACACAAAATTCACTGCGTTCAAAATTGTCCCAAATCTTCAATAAATCAAAACTTTCTTGGAAAATTTTTATGCTATATTTTGCTCGCTAAGCTATCCTAATATCCCACTGCTATATTCACTAATCCACAGCTGTATAAACGTTTATAGAACATTTACACAACATTTCAACTTGGTCATTTCAACCCCCCCCCCCCCCCTTGTCATTTAATCAATTGGTTTGTTTTTAATGAATCAGACAACCTTGATAAAATTTGAGTGATGGATAAATCACTAAAACGAAAATTTTCACTTGATAAAAATACGGCCGTGAAGGCATTCAAACATTTGATTGGTTTGAAAAAGAAACCGCAGCGATCTCATTCTGAATCCCGATTTAGAGATCAATACGAGATGACTGAACGTTCAGTCTCTGATTCAGAAATTGAAAAGAGAAAACAAAACTCTTCCCCACTGAGTGCTTCACGCGTAGCAGAGGGAGATTTACGTCACCCTCACGGCTATAACATGGAAGCAGCATCAGGTGGACATCTTAATACTGGCCCTATTTCTACCCTAAGCTCAGAGTACTGTAGCACAGATGACGATGGAATATGCAACCAAAATTTACAGAGGTTACAAACTGCCAAAACCATCACATACAGAAAGGGTGATCAAAGAGGACTCTCAGTTCATCAAAACAAGTACTATCAACGACGGGAGGAAAGCGATTGGCAGTCTGATAGTTCAGCTGAACCAACTGTCATATCAACACAAAGAGGAACGTCACATGTGGAGGCAATCCCTAAAGTAATGAAGAAAGCTGCCAAGACACCTGTCTCTAATGAAGGTGAAGCTCTGAGCGCTCGAGCTACTACCTTTAAAGAGCCAGACAGTCTACGGTACCTAGATAGAACAACCACACAAAATTCTAGTCTTTATTACAGCCCTAACAGATCAACACCACCCCGAGATTTTTCAGAGAGAGAACAGACACCACCCAGGACATTCTCAGAAACTGCCTATGCCGGTAGAAGTGTTGGGTATAGACACGAACCCAGATATAATGATCCGCTTACCGCAGACGAAAGGCAACAACTTAATGATAGACAAGCTTTTGATGACTTGATGAATCGCACCAAAGAAACCTTGCGAGAAGCCAAAGAATGGCAGCTGCGACATGAAAAACAGGAAAGACAATTTAGAGATCAAAAGGAACAGTCATCTCGGGCAACAAATATCTTCCCAGAATCCCCTACACGTGTTAGGCCCGAGCCAAATGATATGAGGAGAACTACTGTGCCATATGATGATTATGACGAACGTCAATTTTTACTACATCCTGAACAGCACAAAGTTTCAGAGAAAGGTTCTAACACCCCTGGTTATTTTCCTTTGGCCCAAAGTAGCAAGCGACCTACATTGATGAGTCCACAGTTCAACCCCACAACTGCCAAATCTTCTACACCAAGGCAAATATTTGATGACCAACCCATACAAAATTGGATGTATGAGAAACCTGTCCATATGATCAAGTCTAAAAGCACTCGGCTATCGAGACCCCAGAAAACCCGTTTCCAAGACGAAAGAGAAATAGAGGAACCACCCTATACAATGGACAAGTTCCCTCAAGCTAGACGATCGTATCACCTGGATGATTTGGTTCGCGATCAACCTCACAGCTACCAGAAAGAAAGAAAGGACAAGAAACTGAAGAAAAGACATGGCAAATGTCCGCCATTACCCGGAATTTCGGAGAAACAACATGGCCGAGTCAAGAAAAGAGAGGAGAGTCCTGATTTGTTCAGTGATGACGAATGGGATGAAGAGCAATGGCATTATGATGAAAATAGGCAACTTAGAATGCAGGAACAAGCCCAACCCAGAAGGCAAGCCGATTTCAAAGGAACACATACCATGCAGAGAAGAGGCAATGCTACCAGTGACAGCAGTGATGATGATGGACGACGTAGATCTTGCAGTCAGAGAAAGAAATCAAAGAGAAAGTCGAGAGCTAGAAAGCAGGAGATTGTGTTGCAAGGTATGGCCCATCTGTCTGATTCAGACACAGAATCTGAACCAGATCAGCAACCAATGACCACTACCAATGTAGTTACTGTGTCCGGGAAGTTACCAAAAATCCCAAAGTTCAGCAATAGCCCTCAAGACGCTATGACCTTCAGTCAGTTCCTCGACGATTTTGAACTACATTCAAATGCCCTACTAATACCTGAAACATCGTGGGGACGTATTTTGCCATTGTATCTGAGTGAAGGAGCATTGGTGATATACAGAAACTTACTTGAAAGATGCCCAGATGTCCATAACAACTACAGAAAGTTAGCATCTAAACTGACCACTGAAATGCAATCATCAGATTTGTCTTCGTCAATTGGTCTGCTACATAGAAAGAAGTCAGCCTCAGAAAGCGTTGGCAAGTTCTATGCAGATATAGCTGGCACAGTCAAGAGAGCATACCCTCAAATAGAAGCTCAGACAAGAGACAGTTTGATTTTGAATACTTTTGTCGCAGGACTACCTTTACATTTCAAGAAAACATTGATGAACAGTGATTCAATCAAAACACCAGAAGAAGCATTCAAGATGGCCCTTCGGTATGAAGCAACAGATAAAATTTTGCTGAATGATGAAATGAACAGTGTAAAGCAAGGAAGTGCTGTAAACGTAGTAGAACTGTCAAATCGAGATCAGCTGGACGAAACCAGGAAAAGTCTGAAGAACTTAAAACTTAGAGAGGTGCAAAAAGTTGAGCAGGAAGACAGAGATGCAAGACATCAGTGGAGAGAACATACCATAAAACGGCCTCTTTCAAGTGGTAATGATCAACACTACTCACCTCCTCCACTTCAAAATCAGAGATTCCCAAATCCAAAGTTTAGGCTCCACAACACACAACAATGGAACAGAAGCGAAAAAGGGAAACCTGGTAGATTCCAGAACCAACAGCCCTTCTGGTATAGAGACAACAAACAGCAAGACAGAAACTTCTACAGCAGCATACAACCAACCATTATTGGTGGTCAACTCAACATTGCTTCACCGCCCTACAACTCTAACAACCATCAACATGAACAAAGAGCCAGATATCAACAAGCAGAAAGTTACCAACAGGATCAAAAATCCAGAGCTAATGGAAGAATTACTTGCGGATACTGTCAAAAGATTGGACATGTCTCATCAGTTTGTAGAACAAAAATGCGTGACCAGAATCAAAATCACCGCGACAATTTTTACCAACCGCATGGACATACCGTTCTAATGATTACTGCAAAAACTCCTAACAGGACAAACAACGCTACCTATCCTGGAACTAAGGCTGGAGCTGAACATTCACTGACCAACACAACAAAGAAAACCAATGGAATAGCAAAGACCGATGAGCTACATAACATCATCAGAATAATTGACGAGTATGCAAACCAACACCCACCAAACCCACATGCAACCACAAAACAACGAGCCATCACTAAAAATAAGAGCTCAGTTCATACACAAACTGATACACCAATTGAAGAACCAATGAACTGGCACGTGAAATGTCCTGGCGATCAACCACTCAAGGATATCAACTATGAAAGTGCTAATGACCACGTAGAATCACTGGAAATGAATCTTGCCCCAAACCAATCTGACAAAGCTAGCGCAGAGCCAAAAGTTAGACAGCATATGACAGCACAAAAACCAAACTGCCGACCACCAGCTATTGCTGATACAAAAGACACGTTGTGTGCAGAGAAAGCCAATGTGATTATGTCAGCTACAAGGAAACCATTCCTCAAACTTCAGAAACCCAAACAGACACTTTTGTTAAACAAACGACCACACTCTCATCCTCAATGGCTCAGTGAAGCATCTAGTGAAGAACAGTGGCCTCGAGGTCTACATTCAGAATGGTTTAATTGCAAACAGACCAAATACATTCATGCTCCGGGTAACCAATGTGACAAATATCTGGTTAAAACGGAACTTGACGAGCTTATACAACTCTCCGAGGAACAACCTACGCACCAAAAAGAAAATGACAGAAATGAAAGGGCCGAAATAGGTTCAAAGGCTGGAGATTTAAGATCTGAAAGTGGTTATGGAACTGAAAGCCAGTCAGAAGAAGAACAGCATAATGAGGCCTCTGATGTATGCAGTAAACAAGCTAAGCCGTCTCTTCGCCGGAACCGATATAATTTAAAGAGGAGACCCAGATCAAGGCGAGACGACAGCGCTGTGTACGATGACAACGATCACTAAAACAACAAAATATTTCGCTCAATTTAATATTTACTCTCCTGCTTACATATATATATATACACTTAACTATAACGAGCTGATGTCATGCCGACGATTCAAATAAAAGATTAAATAAACTGACTATAGTAATGAGCGATATTAACAAAGAAACAATTGGTTTATAAAGTGGCTGCCAGCAAATAGACTCGTGAGTGTCGGCATTCACACAACATAATTATAAGTTATCCAAGGTATAAAACTCATAATGCCATTAAATATCAAATACACATTGGCCATTCAGAATAATTCTTAAAAGTTGGTTTTACTTTCCAAAACTCAGTTTACATCACAAGTAGAGAATTTAAACTACTATGACATGTATGTTAGTAAATGGAGATATACAATTGGGTTGTGATGGACAGTTGGGATTATAATATTTCATTAAAAACATGATACTTCTAAGCTTTGTTATATGGTTCGAACACCTGGCAATTCAACATTCGTGACACATTTATGTCAGTAAAGCTAAAACACTCGAAATGGTCAATAACAATGTTTTGTTACTGCGGGTAGAAGGAAATAATTACGATTTATGGTAGTAATGACACTTGCTGGCTTAGCATGGATGAAGTGTTTGACAAATTGCTGGTATGTTAGGCGTAGTTGGGGTGTCGTTGGGCATACAGCATGTTTTGAGCGAAGCCAATGTCTAGCTGATAATTTCTGTCTGATTTAGCCTGTAGATTTCAAGAAGTAGTTCTAAACAAAGTGTGTTAAGAATCTATGTCTTTATGTGTCTGCGGACACTGAACACGCGCAAGTCTTCATTAGTTGGAAGACAAAAATCATAAGTGTGCGCTTCAATTATAAATCTCTGTCAATAATGAGATGCAATATAGACAACACACATATAAATCTCCATTAGTTGGGAGATATGCTCACTTCTTAAGAGCTATTATACTGTTACTTAAGGATGACAGGTAGTCAGTATTTCTATAGTATGTTTTGTTGAGTAGTGATCGCAAGGCATGCGTAGTATGAGTATTATCTGTGTAGGAGGTAAGCTCTCTTACATCATCTAGCTTGAATAAGATCAATAACCGGTAATCATCTCAGCTGGTTCAGTGGTAAACATCCCACTGATGATTATAGTAACAGGCAAAGGAACATTTCTTGAGTCAAATTGGGTCATTTCTGATAGTTGTTGTTGGCTGGCTACCCTGAACCTTGAATTGTTGCTGTTGTGCGTGATGGCAGGCTTTCTATGCTTGATTGTTGTAGTATTTGTCAAATTTTTGTGAGCTATGGCTCCATTCATGCAGTAGGCTAGTTGTTGGATTAATGATTGACACTCCGATCTGCATGATTAAATTGAATTGACTAGAGACAATAAAGATCCTAAATTTGTAACCATAAAGATTTCTTGAACTTATAATACTGCCGGTCTTTGAACTGATGATTTAATAAATTAACATCAGATATTACTAGCTGACCAATAAGTAATCCAATCATGTCCATCTCAACCTTTTGTATTACTATTGTTGTAACAGGAAGCTCACTAGCTTTAAATTTTACTGGTAGATTGATGATTATGTCTAATTAACAACAAAACTGCAAATTCCTCTAAATTATGATCAATTCATATTAAATTCAATGAGAGAAATAGATATCGGGAAAATAGACGCATAGTTGTGACAAACATTTGATGGACAGTTACTATGACATGAAAAAAAAAGCCCACTAGATAACTTGATTGTGGAGATTGTGTTTGGACACTCATGAGTCATTTGGTGGCTACAATCACCCTGAGGGATATGATAAAATAAGATAAATTTTGGCCTAGAGTGGGCACTACAAGAAAACACTCCTGACGTGGCGTGAAAAAAATGAGTCGGTTACTGATCATTAACAACAACAAAGTAATTCCACCGATATATTAAAAGAAGGCCTTGAAAAGTGTGACCTCGGGTACTACAAAGGATGTAAAGTTTACATTTGTGAAATGGACAATGAGGAGTTCGCAAACCTGTTTGGAATACGAAGATGGACTTTAAAATGGAATCAATTACTCTATGATTGATCAATGAAACTTGTTAAATAAAACTATCTGGCAATTTGTACCTTGGTGTTTGCTTTGTCTTGCATTGTTATGTACCGAATTTGACTGCGTTAAAATGGGAGATATTGGAATGAGTTGCTGGGCATAATTACTAAACAACCAGATAAGTAAAAATTTGATTTCAGTAGTATCAGTGAAAAGACGAAGTTAACTGATGTTGCCAAATAGTTTCTACATGGATGGAACGGATTGGTGATGAATTGTGAATCAGGGCTGATCATTAAACATGTAGTAAATAAAATAATAATTACGAGGGAAATTAAATAAACCAGCTTACAGACAACAACATCATGTAATTCGATGGATTCCATTAGTTAAAGACAAAACAGACACAGTTGAGACCCTATTAGAACAATTAGGAGGTCATGACAAATAATCAATGCGAGGAGAGGAAAATAATAATGAGCAACATTCAAGTTAGTTAAGTTATGGTCACGGTGGTATCAAGGGCATTATTGCTCACTGCTAGCAGTATTAGATGATGATCAAAGCTATAAAAAGAAAACTATAAATGAAATTATGAAGAAATAGTTACAGTAGAAATGCAGTAGTAAAATCCTTCTTTCTTGATTAATTACTCTGTCTAACCTTTGCGATCCACCACCACATTCTAGCACTCAGTAATATTCATGATGATAATCCATAAGAGCAAGGCTATGGCCGTTGATGAATAATCATAAATGAGAGCTTTCAGCAGTGTTGTATTAATCGAGTTGCTTAATCCCTATTCGCTTCATTGGAGACTGATGCACCACCCGATTGTAGAATAGTGGAATAAAGGAGTTACCTGGCCTAGCTCTGGGACTTGCATGCAAAAGAGGACACTTTTGATCCGACAGATTTTCGATGATATGTTTCGTTAATAAACTTGATTGATGGTTTATGGATCGATAATACCGTGCGTGTTATTGAAGTTGCGGGGCTCAACTTCCGGGAGCAGGCGGTGGATGTCAGGATACAGAAATGACAGCAGTAATACAAATGTAATTATGCTTGTGAGACACCAACAAAAATGATTAATGGTAAATGTAATACATCTGCCAAAGCTATACATCAGTGAAACAACACAGGTATTAAAAATAAATGAGTCATGCTAGATGGACTGGAAATGTCACAAGGCTCAGAAAAGGTATGCCACAAGGCTTAGAAAAGTGGAGACTAGATTATGAATTGATAATTTATGGAGCATTGAAAGGTTGTCTGACCCGTCTTTAACCATTGACCATTGACCCACCCGCACAAATGAAATGACCATGTTGTGAATGTATATTCTAATCTTGTATTCTATTGCAGACAGTGGGTAAGGTATGAATATGCCAATCCACCCTTGATTCCATGAAACAGTCCACCCATTTATAAATGAGCATTTCATGCAAATACAGTGTACACCCTTTTGAAAGCTGCAAATAAAATGCTATTAACCGCTTATGCTTTAAACATCTGCCTTTAACCATTGAGATGTTTGTGATATGTCTGTTTCATTGATCTGTTATTTTGTATTCCAATCTATACAAAAAAAATGATAACAACCAGGGATACAAACCCAATGCAAAGATTTTTATAGCTACTGACAGAACTGAATGTATATACTGACCAAAGTCCACCTAATTATTGATGCAAGTGTCAAATGCCAATGTTACCATAAAATCTTAGTATATAGGAATCCAATTAAAATAAATGAATAATCACACCACACAAACGGGCGTGAGAGTTTTATAAATTAAAGGTGTAGCTAAAAATATTTGGGTTGCACAATGTAAATTTTTACAAAACATTTCAGCAGCGAACTAATAATAAAGATACCAGTGATTGGCTGTGAGACTGAGGCCTTGCTCAATGATTGGTAAATGTACATGTGGAAACAAAAAAAATGTAAAATTTTATCCAGGAGTACTGATATAGATTTCATAGCGATAGGACAGCTGGCCAGCAGTCTCACACAATTCAGTATTCAAACTAAATTTTCAACACTTTGTGGCAATATTTCTGTGGCATCAATTAATTCTCACCGTCAGTATTTATCACGGTTAGAGCACCCAACCTAGGACTTCAGGTTGCTGTGATTTACAAACAGTTCTGTCAGCTATCAACCTCAATATTCCAGATTCTACTCGCTATCTGTGGTTGTAGATAAACAGCTTCGGCTTTCTGCAACAGACAGACATCCATACATATTAACCTATCCCAATCTTGGACGAAATCATCCCAATCTTGGAAGAACAAACTACTACAAGCTGACCAAACACTCAAAGAAGATTCACAAGCCCACAACAACAAAAGTTCACAGACGTCAATTCCTGCAGAAGACTAAAGCCCACAGCTAAACTTCAAAAATCAACAAACAAATTTCCCGCGGAAGGTATTGCAACAAACATTATCCTACACTAACATTATATCAACAACTTTATAGCCGTCGACAGCAACAGGAGCCCGTTCCATCAGCACCCCACCAGTTACCTGAGCCCTTGGACTTGATCACTCCCTCGACTCTAACCTCTGGAGCTTTCGGACTATTTTACTCTGTAAGACTGTTCCTTATTACCATAACTAACTTGCTCTCTAATATTTAGCAGAAATTTTGTGTCACATAAAAACATTGCTGGTTTCAAACTTCAATAATTCCAAATTTTAATGGTTTCAAATTTCAACAATTCTAAATTTTACTAGTTTCAAACTTCAACAATTCCAAATTTTAATAGTTTCAAATTTCAATAATTCCAAATTTCAATGGTTTCAAATTTCAACAATTCTAAATTTTACTAGTTTCAATTTTTAACAATTCTAAACTCTGTACAATTTCAACAATAACAAAAATTTTAAATATCTCAATTAATATTATTCACATCTTGTAAATCTAAAGACTTAGAAGTTCCTTAAATCTCAGCCAATATCTTGTGAAAAGATTTTATAACTACTTTTGAACTTTAATTATAACAACATTCCTGTAATTGTCTCTTCATTAAATAATTTTATTTTCTTTGTTAAAAGTTTTCTGTGGAGTTATCCCTTCATAGATCAGATAACTCCAACTATTATTATTACCCAGAATCCAATTGCTTTTCAAATTTTCTGCATTTGTGTTTAACTGTTTATACAATATTATATTTTACTCTGCTCTGAATAGCATTGTCTTATCTAAGCTTTATCCCTGCTTTACTACCTATTAACCACTTGGCTTTTTATAAATAGATTATACCCATTTTTATTCAAGATCCATGAATAGTGAATGTTTATAATCACCAACTCTCATTTCTCAACATTCCATTCTAAATAGAAGTAAATTGTTATCTTACCACGGCAGGGAGAACCATAAGTCAGCAACAGTTTTCTCCTTGCAGTCCAGAGTGCTAATCAATTTACA
The DNA here is from genome assembly GCA_945261195.1 of Cryptosula pallasiana. Lineage (NCBI taxonomy): Eukaryota > Metazoa > Bryozoa > Gymnolaemata > Cheilostomatida > Cryptosulidae > Cryptosula > Cryptosula pallasiana. The sequence goes on along the minus strand of OX183138.1, from coordinate 29,937,696 downwards.
CCATTACACATAGAACTAAAACAGAACCAAACATAAAAATAGAATCAAAGAGAGTAGATAATTCCAAATACCACTTTTGATAATCAAGCTTCTTACAGCAATTCCAATTTCCATTCTAGCCAAACAATAAATAAACTACATCCGCTTATTATCATATTATCATATCATATCATTACCTTTAATAACACATCATATCTTTGTTATTATTATTACCTCAATTTTTATTAAAATTCCTGTTGCTGACAAAGATTTTCTAAATCTTTGTAATTGCTAATTATAACAATAACAAAGAAACAATTACATTTTTTAAATTTCATAAAATTCCTGTTGCTGACATAAATCACAAAAGCAAGGGTCTTTGGCGAACTTCATTTATATATTATTTTGATTATTATTTATTAATTATAATTTTATATTGCACATTATAAATTGAAGTGTAAATAGTTGTTTTGTCTTACCTGAGGCTGTTCTTGGTCGAATGTGTGTGTGTGTGTGTGAAGTGTAGTGTTGCGATAATCTGTATGTATGCATAGGTGTGGTGATTGATTGTTTCTATTGTTTATTATTTTACCCTGGCCAGGTTCTAGTAATAATAATAATTCTTGTTTCTGAGTGGCACGTTTTCTAACCATCTATATATATATAAAGCCCGATCCTTCACGTGGTGTCAGACCTGCCAACCCTCAGGGGGGGAATTGGAGTGAGAGTGGGAAAGGGGGCAATGAAAGCGCGCGAAAACTATCTATGGGGGCAATGAAAGCGCGCGAAAACGATCTGCAGGGGCAATCAATGAGGGTTATTGGGGCAACTGATTGGAAAAAAAATGAATGGCTTACACTTAACAGCTATAAAGGTAATCCTGCAACTTCAATAACATTTCAAGTGCATAATGAATGAATTGACAATACAATATGTGGAATAACAGAAAGAGAGAGGTTGTTGATTTAGGAACATTTTATTTTACAAATGTTAACTATTTTAATATTGTTATACAGCACTAACAGAAGCAAATACAGCTACAAGGCCCCTTCAAGCATGACTGAGGTGGCTCGTCTGGCTGCGCTCATCAGCTTCTCTGATGGGACAAAGTCAAGAGGGAGTGCTCGGGTCTTTACAATCATTATGTAATTTAGAGTTTTGTCTTTGTCTAGACATGAGCGCTCAGCAGTTAGGTTCTTATTGACCATGCTGAAAACACGTTCAGCGCTGGCATTTGAGTGTGGTATAACCAGCATGAGCATGGCCAGTGAGTGAACCTTTTTGTAACATGCCTTACCGGCTCTCTGCAGGTTCCCTACTTTATTCCAGAATTTGACTACGTCTACCTCTGACTCATTCTCTGTATCCGTAGTGGTGCACATCTCTACTAGTTCTAGCACATCGCTATCACGTTTAACCATCGTAAGTTGATCTCTCAAGTCATCCATCTCTTCATCTGTCCAGCTGAAAACTTTTCTGTAACTGTATAACATCAAAGACAGATAGATTGAAATAAATTGTCATAAACTTGATACAACATCATTCATAGGGATAATTAGCAACAAAACCTTATAATGTTACTAGTAAATAGAGCAATCTCCATAGACTGCTTTGCACGAATGTATTAAATAAAAAGTTGCCCAATTTCAGTGTGTACTTAACATCTCTTTGTGGGTCGCTCTGTTTGTTTTACAGGCCATGTAATATTTGGGTCGATTGCTACTGGTAACGATTTATATTACAAACCGGTAAGCCACTTTGAATATGTCCTTGACATCGATGTTTGCGACTTTTGTTGGGTCCAGCCACCTGGCAATAGAGAGGAGATCATCATCGAGTGGTAGATTCTCGATCAAATACTCGGCGACTCTCACCATATACCGTCTGAAGCAGTCTAACAGCTTTCTTTGATTCCGGGTAGAGATGTCACCAGCACTGACGAGCTGAGAGAGCCTGAACTCGGCTCCTGTGCCATATATAAAGTCATCGTCTAAATAAGAAATTCATTCCACACTTTAATTTTACTAGGGTAGCAGTCAATACAATAACATAATTATACAATCATTACAGCTTCAAGTTATTACTCAAGCAGGAGTTTTCTTCTTTATATTCAAGAGAAGATAAGTCTTATGGGTATTTCATTTCAACACTTTTTGACAAGATGTACTTATGTCATTGAGATCCCCCTGTACACAAGCCTGAATCATGATAAAACCCTCACCATCATGGTAGTTTAGGTTCTCCAAATCATCAAGATCCGGAGCTGGATCGTCTGAGACCCAGGAGAGAATTCTCTTTATGAGATCGTGAGTTAGATCATACATATACGGGAGTTGCGGGCTGTCCTTCTGCAGCTGACGATTTGGGCGGGTCAGGAGAGGCAAGAAAGACTTCAGAAATAGCAGCACCACTTCTGTGCGCGGATCTTCAAATTGTTTGCGTAACCTGGTCACTCTTGCATCTTTCACACCTGCAATAATAGCAGACCATTTTTGACACTGGTACGTGAGTGAGGTGGAACCTATAAAGAGCGATAACTATTGGAATTGAGCAATACAGACTACTAATATGCATGCAATTATGCATCGCTTCCACATCTATACTATTTATAAATGGCCACATAATACATTGGACGTTTGAGGAAGGGAGAAAGAGCACTACATATGCTGAACACTTCAAGTATCATAAAGCAACTCACTCGTTGAAAGGAAGTAGCTTTTCAGTGCCTCATACATATCCATGACCCGGTTTACAACCCGTTCGAGAGATAACCACCTAGTGACAACATGTTTCAGCACTTTCTTGAAATCAGTGCTGACAAACTCAGAGAAACTCTGGAGTTCTAGCTTTCTGGGTTGTGAGTTCACAAAGTGGTTGTAAATATCTATTATGAACTCTTCTACATCCAGTGACTCCTGCAATCAAAACTTAAAACTGAAAGGAAAGAACTCTGGTACTCTCCTTTCAGTTATATTGCACAACAGGAACATCACACAACATGCTCATTACTGGTACTAATGTCTGGATATAGGGCTGTAATGATGAAATATACAATGCTTTTGTTTACCCTCATACTTACGCTTAGAATTACACCACCTTTCTTGGCGGCATTGTGAAGCACATGACAAACACACCGTGCTATATGTACTGATGGGTTATCTGCAGTGATCCTTGTACTCAAACTATTTTGTGCTCCAACATTACTGTTGGTATTGTCTACTCCCAGAGCTACACAGTTTGATAAGGGGATGTCGAACCGATTCAAAACGGAAACAAGACCTTCGTACATAGCTGAAAACAATAATTAATAGTCAGGCATTTTCTTTTACCAGAGAGGCTACAACTTATATTGAGCTGTTGATGACACGATCTTTGAACGATCAACAAGTACAATCTCTTGACATCTCTCCGTACCAAATACACAAGACTTGAACTATCAAGGCTTAAGCTTTTGATTTCAACCTTTTAAAGATAAACTTTAGGCGGCACTAGTGCTAACATCTTTAGACTGGGGTGTGCAGTGAGACCAGAGAATTTTAAGACAAATATATTTTAATTCTCTGGTAAGCAATAAAAACAATTATAATAATTCTTAAAAAGTAACAGAAAAAAATTAAATTAAGCAGTTAATATCGAATCAGTTGAAAAGCAAACTGTTTCCAACTAACCTTGGGCAGTCGAGCTGATACCTGTACACATATCCAGAAACCTTGTTGTTAGACCCTCCTCTGTAGCAACGGTGATGACCATTGGGTACATTTTCTTCAAACCATTGTCATTACTGCCATCAGTACTTATACTATAGGGAGCATTCTTCATCATAGTCACCAACTCATTTCTAGAAGTATACCAAAAGCTGTGGTCATAAGATGATATGAAACAGCTAATGCACTCACTTAGATTGATCACAGACTCTCAGCGCTATTTACTAGTTGGAATGCAGAAACTTCCAACTACTGAATCGGAATTTCTCCAAACAAAACAATTACCAACCAATGGAAGAGGGTTTAACTTCTACCAACTTACCTGCAATCTGTCGCCAGGGCACCAATGAGGGCAGTAGTTTTGGTTTTGGAGCACTTATACTTCTTGTCGAATGATATCCTAATGTATTCAGCAAGAGAAGTACTAAAGTTAATTGAACAGTTGTTCAGTACTAGCATGTTTGTTGCTCTCAGCTCTGCCACCAGAGTCTACAATGCGATATTACATTCTCAGTCCATAACTCACTGCACCCACATGTGTTAACATTTACATAAACTTTGGAAACTAATTATGGTGGCTTCAGTGGCAGTTCAAGTTCAAATCTGTGGAACTCAGATACTGCCATCATAGGCCAATCAATATGAACCACACAAAGGTGGTAGTTGATGTTAACCTTGTTATCTGCGGTGGTAAATGTAGTCTGTTTTTGGTTCTTTTTCCGGTTGGCCACAGCTCTCATGTGACCCTCTCTTTTGAGATGCCTCTCCACATCTGTCTTGCCCATATGGCGACATGATAGATCCCGGCAGCATACCAGGCATCTGAAGTGGTGTTTATCTCTGGCAGGACCTTCAATAATATGACATCCAAGCCAGGTCTATCAAGCTGTGAGTGAGAAGTTTTGAGTCAAATATCCAATGGTACAAATATTATTACCACATTGCACCTTCAGCCATGAGGGTCCCCCTAAGCTCAGGCAACGCTAATATCAATAATCAATCAATAAAGGTAGCATAAAAAACCACAAGGTCGTCCCTAAACTTCTACCTCTGTCATGACAACATCAAGTCATCGCCATTGATGATTGCCTCACCAATGTCATCATAGATTTGTGTCCATTCTGGCTGGTACTGTGTGTTGTACTCAGAAGCTCCTAATCGCCCTTTCTGTGATTTCTTTTTCTTCTTTGGTGGGGGGAGACTATCATCATCTCGTTCATCCTCTGACAATATCTCTATGACTGCAACACACACAGATTATTTATTGTTGGACAACAAATTGCACAGCAAGTTGGGCCAAGTCAATAATCTCTAGACAAAAGTTAGCATATCCGGGAAATTCAATACATGTATTTACATAATTTGTCCATGAACAGAGTAGGCCTAGAGGAACAGTAATATGAAATATGAATATTCTAGTATTCCGTTCAGGTCAGCTAATTTGTATTTTTGTCCCCATATGTAAAAAGGTATGGCAATAATGGTGAGCAGCTGTAGCATTCATATCATGATCATGCCATGCAACATGCTTCAGAACAAAAACATCATAACAATAACAAATACCTGTCGATCTGCCGGAGCTAAAATTATTAGTAAACATAATCTCATCATAATGAACACAGTGCAGGCTATCATAAAACATAAGGAATGGCACATCGTACTTTCTATGCCTTTAAATGGCATAAGACTATTCAGTAAAATTCGTTGTTTGTCAGCAATCAGTGTTTTGTACCTCCTTGAAACGCTACTACCTAATAAACTGAGTTGTGTACTGATTAGTTTTTTGTAGCTCTTTTTTGAAGCGCTACTACCCAATAAACTGTTCCGGATCTAAGAAAAATTTTCTAATATACTGTTTTTGTGACACAAAATCGCTGGCATGATTCCTTTAATTAATCATTATCAACATATTGCGTTGATGTTTATTATCATTTACTAGTTGCGTTGTTTTCTTTTGATTTTAGATTATAATGACAACAACAAAAAAGCATGAATTGGATATAGTCATAAGCGAACATGTACATAGCTATAAAATGTTAATATGGACATGAATTTGGTCATAGACATGTACATAAATATGAACATAGGTATGTACATAAATGGACATGAATATGTACATGAATATGAACATGTACATAAATGGACATGAATATGGACATGTGTATAAATGGACATGAATACGTACATGTACATGAATATGGACATGTGCATGAATGGATATGGATATGTACATAAATTGAAATGAATATGGACGTGGGTGATTTTCCAACATATTTTATAGCATTCAATATACTTATTATGTAATAAATGTATATTATTCAATGTAGATATAAATATATCCATAAATATGTACATAATTATCCATATATACATGAATGTATAGAAAACTAAAAAATCTCTCTCCTCTCTCTCTCTCTCCTCTCTTTTCTCTCCTCTCCCCTCTCTCCTCTCTCTCAAGATACCATATGAGTTCGAATTATGTAAGAAAATTATCAAAACTTCAATGCCATATGAGTTAGAATTATGTATAGAATTATCAAAACTTAAATGCCATACATTCAAAATCTATACGCCATATAAGTTCAAATTAAGTAAAAAAATAATCAAAACTCAAATGCCACTTAAATGCCACTTAAATGCCCCCAAATAAAATACAATATAAACTCGGCGAATCCATCCAACGCCGTAACCCATTGCATCACCCCAGATTTTAACCCCACAAAAAAACACTTGGTAGGGAGATCTGCTCATATATTACTACTTTTGCTATTAAACCACAGCACTCACCTTCTTCTATCATCACCGTCAGTAGAAATTAGACTGGCACTCGCAGTCTCGTTCATACTGTCAACAAGGTCAAGACTGCTGCTAGTAGTAGTGGTAGAAGGCTCTGGCCCTGCAGCAGCAGAAGCATCATCAGCAGTGTCAGTGTGAGTGTCATTCTCCTCACAGTCACCCACAACCGTGCTGTTGTTGGTAGTGGAAGTTATAGAAGAAGAAAGCTCAGCAGAGTCAGCAGCAGCAACACAGTCAGCAGCAATACAGTCAGCAGCAGCAGTCTCATTCTCCCGCTCCTCAGCAGTCACATTGTTGCTGGAACCTGTAGCTGTTGAAGGCTCAGCAGCAGTTGTAGTGACTTTGAAATATTTGTTCAGCTGATTGTTGTTGTCCTTATTAAATTTAATGTATCTCTTGACCATTATTATTTATTATTATTAGTAACTAATACTATCTATCTATTGCTGCTTTGATCTAGGCTCAAGTTTTTTCAACAGCATGGGGTCTGAGAAATTGATTGAGGTGAAAACTTTAACTAGAATATCATTGGATAGTAAAAGATTCATTGGCCAATTACAATGTCAGAAACATAGTTATCTAACAACAATGCTACATTGGATAGTAGAAGATTCATTGGCCAATTACAGTGTCAGAAACATAGTCATTTAACAACAAATGTTATAAGTTGAGTCGAGAAGGAAATAGAAATAGTAAACAATAATGGAGCAATAAAATAGAGCTCCAGTAAGCTGTTTGGGTATGTTTTAAGCATCAGAGAAGGGGGAAAATCGTGAGACGACCGTGAGAGGAGTGAGAAAGGGGGCAATTTCGTGAGACTCACGACCAAAGCTTGAGACTTGGCAGGTCTGCGTGGTGTGTAGGCGCATGCGTCAGAATGTAGTCTATAATAGAGACATATAATAATCGGCACAACATCCTCTCTTTTTTACTATTATTGTTTTGATTGTCTCTATAGATTTCGAAAGGATTGTCAAGTTAAATCGCTGACCTGCGATTGATTTCTGAGTAAATAAAATGAAGAGCAATGTATTTTGTACAGCGACCGCTGAGTCGTAAGGATAAATGTTGAGTAAATGTAGGGTATATGGGTCAAAGGTGAGTGACCTTCGCTACTCGCGGTAACGAATTGGAAGGGTGACTACTCTTCCTGATCGAGTCATTTTGACTGGGGGTGTCGTGTAAGCGTCAGTGGATTCTGCCGAGGTACAATTGGTGGCTTTCGAGTTATTCTCTTCTCGAGTTGGGGATGTTGGCTTCCCTATATTGCTGTTGCTTGGTGTGCTTACAGATGGAACTTTTCTCATGTCTACTCTGTTCCGGCGAAGGAGTGATCCTTTTTCTGGCTGTACGACATAAGACCTTTCATCGAGTCGTTGGGTGACTTGAGCCTTTGCCCACACCTTCTGACCTAGAGTAACTGGTCTGAGTCGTACGGAGTCTCCTTGCTGTAGTGACTCCAACTCCTTGGTATGGGTATCAAACTGTATCTTGTCAAAGACCTGCTTCCGCGCAAGCATGGACTTCGTCCGTTTGCCGTCAGTCACGTTTGGTTGCAACAGTGAAGGCGTCGTTGGGAGCGTAGTCCTGCACCTATGACCAAAAATTCGCTGAGCAGGACTCTCATCAAGTCCTTCGTGTGGGGTATTTCGATGAGCTAGCAGTGCTAAATATGTATCAGCGCCATCATCGTTGGCTTTCGTGATTAGTGTCTTGGCTGTCTTCACTGCAGACTCCGCTTTCCCATTTCTTTGAGAATGATGAGGGCTAGATGTCTGATGACGGATATTGTATTTCTTGGTGAATTTCTCAAACACTTCAGATGTGAATTGGGGACCGTTGTCCGAAATTAGAGTTTCTGCCAACTCATATCGTGCCATGTGATTTTTTAGCTCCTTCACTATGGTCCGAGTATCTTTGGACTCAATCCGATCCACTTCAATGAAATTGCTAAAGTGGTCTACTGTGACCATATATTCCCTATCGCCACATGTGAAAAGGTCGGTCGATACAATTTGCCAGGGTCGATCTGGCAATTCGGTTTTCATCATTGGTTCTGGTTGCAGCTTAGTACCGTGTCTTTGGCAGATCTCGCATCTGGCGATAAAATCCTCGATCTCTTTGGTCATTCCTGGCCAATAAAGGCATTCTCTAGCACGCCGTAGGGTAGCTTTTATGCCTTGATGTGACGAGTGAAGTTCCTGTTTAAACTCTGTTCTGAGTGAATTTGGGACAATCACTCTCTCCCCTTTGTATACCAAGCCATCGTGAACTGCCATTTCATCGCGCATGATATGATATGGCTTGGCTAGGTCATGGACCTTTTCTTTCTCTTCAGGCCACCCTCCCATAATTATATCTTTGATGGTCTGTAAGACCTGGCATTTTGCAGATTGTGCTTTCAGTTCCTCTTTCCAGGGGCCCGCTATGGTGCCAGTTAGTGAGTGTATTGACTCTGTTATGCAGTTAACGGTTTCTTTTGGCTGGGAGTCAGTTGCTGGGTAGTTCACATTCTTACCATGTCTGCTGAGCATGTCGGCCAGGTGCTGCTGAGAACCGGGAAGATAGGTGACAGTGACATCATATTGTTGCAATCGCATCCGCAGACCTTGTAACCTTTTGGGGATGTCTCTTAGGGGGTTGAGCATGATTCTCTCTAACGGCTTGTGATCAGATAGTATGGTGGTATGTCTGCCATATGTGTACTGGTGGTATCTCTCCACTGCCCATACTACCGCGAGTAACTCTTTCTCGATAACTGCATATCGAGTTTCGGCATCTCTGAGTGGTCTACTTGAGAACTCCAATGGCTGTCCATTTTGGAGCAGAGCCGCTCCGATGCTTTTGTCGCTGGCATCACAATGTACCGTCAATTCTTTGGTTGGGTCATAATATTGCAGCATCACTGGCTCAGCTGTTACTAATGCTTTGGCCTTTTCAAATGCTTTGCTCTGAGTTTTAGTCCGATTCCAGGTATCACCCTTGGTTGCCTCACGTAGGCACCCAGCAATTGGGGCGAGGTTGTAGAGAAATTTGGACAAATATTGAATGAATCCCAGAAAACTCTTCAGCTCCTTTTCATTCTGAGGCTCTTTCATCTCCGCTACACTCTGAATTTTCATTGGGTCTGGCAGCAGGCCTTGATCGGTCACTATGTGTCCTAGAAATTTGATGGATTTCTGACATAGTTGGATTTCCTCAGGGTTTAGCTGGATGTTCAAGTTCTCACAACGGTTTAGCAATGCTCTCATTCTCGAATCGTGATTGACTCTTGCCTCTCTGTCATCTAGGCCACGTCCAATCACTACTATGTCATCCGCGACACACACGACACCTTCAATATCGTGAAGCGCCCGACGTAACTGCTTTTGGAATATCTCTGAGGATACTTTCAGTCCAAAAGGCATTCTCAGCCATCGGTATCGACCAAATGGAGTGTTCATACATGTGAGAGCAGCTGATTCATCATCAAGTCTCACATGCCGGTATCCTGATTTCAGGTCTACGACAGAGAATAGACGAGCATGCTTGAATGTCGGAAGTACGTCTTCCAATGTTGGCATGAGGTAGGATTCTCTTTGTAATGCCTCATTCAACCGCTGCGGGTCAATGCAGATTCTCAGCTTACCGTTTGGTTTCTTGGCTACCACCATGTTGCTTTCCCATGGTGTCGGTGTGTCTACTGGCGCGATTATCCCTTTCTCTACCATTGCCTCTAATTCAGCCCTCACCGCGGTGTGAATTGCATGCGGCACTCGACGAACCGGAGATGCATGAGGTTTCGCATCTGGGGATACTTGTAGAGTCTGTACCCCTGGGAGTGATCCCAGGTCTCCGTTAAACACCCTGGGAAATTCTTTGTGGATATCTAGGGGGCCATCTGATGATAGCACATTAATATTCTCCTGATTGACTGTTATCATGCCCATGGCGATGGACGCTCGTAACCCAAGTATTGGCGTCCTGTTCTCAACTACCACGTGAAACAACACGTTGTACTTCTTGTTGTTAATAGGATTTCGCACCATCACTTTGGCCGTACCTAGGGAGGTCTGGGAGTTGTTGGTCCATGACGTCAAGACTGTCCCATCCGCTACTAGTGGTGTGTCCTGTGGTAGCATGTCACATCTTAGGATGTTTAATGTCGACCCACTGTCTATCTGGAACTTGACTTCTAAGGCGGACTTCACCACTATTAAACGCGTCATAATCTTTTTAGCGCTTGTGGACGACGTGATTTGGTCTATGGATTCGTGGTCACTGTTTTCATCGATTATTGCATGGGTGGACTCCCTCGTAACGACCTTCTTTTTCAAACATACAGCTTCAAAGTGATTCTTAGCTTTGCAGTAGTTACAAATTTTCCCAAAAGCTTTGCACGCCTCCTTTCTCGGAGGATGGCTTGCGCCGCAGTATTTGCAGGCTGACAATCTGGTAGACACCTTTCTGTCTGCGGATTCTCTATGATTTCGGCTAGACACAGCATTGACAGCTTCATCTGCTTGTATTTTTCTCAGGGTGGTGGTCGCCCTCTCCTCACTCTTGCACAGCTTTGTGATGGCTTCCAGGGTCTGTTCAGCTGATGTCAACAATTTTCGCCTTGTTTCATTATCCTGTATACCTAGAACAATTCTGTTCCGGATCATACGATCTTTGAGGGCACCGAAATCACAAATATTCTCCAAACCTCGTAGCCTTGCCAGAAAAGTGTCAAAATCTTCGCCCTCTTTTTGGTCAGCCGTGCCAAAAACAAAATCATGATACAACTCATTTTTCGTGCCTATGCAATGAATTTCTAATATCCCCAGTATCTGATCAACGGTTGTGTGGGGAGCCCCACTCGACTCAACCAATCTGACAGCCGGCTCTCCAACTGTGTATAACAACAGCGCTGCTCCATAGCCACCATCTTCATCGGCTAGCTTCGTTACAATCGAGTATCTCTGCCACTGCTTCTTAAACACGCGGAATGCTTCCTCTCTATGTTCATCTAGCAATAGGGGCTTCGGAGGATCAACCTTACGAGCCATTAGCCAACAGTGTTGTCAATTATGAGCCTCAAATCACAAAAGCACAAAATTATTTAGTCAGGATGGTCTGTGTAGAGCTACAAAACCGCGTTTACTTCTGACACTATGTTTTGTCTTACCTGTTCTTGGTCGAATGTGTATGTGAAGTGTAGTGTTGCGATAATCTGTATGTATGCATAGGTGTGGTGATTGATTGTTTCTATTGTTTATTATTTTACCCTGGCCAGGTTCTAGTAATAATAATAATTCTTGTTTCTGAGTGGCACGTTTTCTAACCATCTATATATATATAAAGCCCGATCCTTCACGTGGTGTGTAGGCGCATGCGTCAGAATGTAGTCTATAATAGAGACATATAATATTCGGCACAACAGTAGTAGTTAGTTTAATAATAATCGTTTATTTTTTTTTCTAATGAACAATAATAATCTTTATTATTATTGCGTTTGGACAGCTGCAACAACTTCTCTACTGTTTGGAAATGCAAAAACGAAAAAGTTAGCTCGCTATCATAAAAGTTGGCAAGGTACTGACCAATCAGCGTGTTTGCCGCAGCGAAATATCAAACATGTTTAATATCTTGAGCGTCCATATATTTGTTGGCAAGCGGCACGCCACGGCGGATTCGCTAGCGAATTTCGCTCTTGCCGCTTCCAGTGTGTTTGAGCCTACAGACCTACATATGGGGGGGGGGGGGTTATAGGTTTACGATAATAACCAATGAAGGGGAACACAACTACAAAAACTGCTAAATAAAGCGTACGAAAATACAAATAATATCTTACGGGAAGACAACTAATAAAAAAAGCAAAAAAAATATTGACAAAAAACACTATAATTAGAAAGAATTTAATAAATTTTCAGGATCCATGATTATGAAATGCATGCACCGTGCCGTCAGATTTATATTTAATCTGAAAGCCAGGGCCAGCATATCTGCAGCAACTAATCAGAGCTGTGAGCAAATCACTGTGATTCAAATATTTGATGACTCAAATATTTGAAAAATGATTTATTTCAAATAATTGATACAACCGGTGATTTGATTAATTTCATCATTATTTGATGTGATTTGCCTTTTTCCACAAGATTTGACCAACCATTTGCTAAAATATGGCAAATCATCAAAAAAACAGTAATGATGTTTGCAGCTTTTCTTAATGCTTGCAATTGACCTGATATTGCCATAATTCATAGTATTCAATTGTAGCAAATAAATAAAAGCAGTCAAAAGAAACTACCTTATTAGCCTATAGTAATCGATGGTCATGGAAAACTATGCTGCCTTTTCTTTTATGTCTAAGTTTTCATCAGCAGAAGTTGAATTATTAGTTGACTACTTTCTTTTCTGACCTGAATGTGTTGAGCTGAGAGTGTTTATGAATAGCGACCAAGTTATTTACTTATCTGTAGTTGATGATGTACTATAATGACAACTGCTTCGATACATAAGCCAATTAATGCTCAGTGTGTGCTATTATTTATCAATTATCTAGTATCGCTGGTATTATTAGCAATAGGCTACCACAATTACAGTTTTTGGCAATGAAAGAAACTTCGAAAGGTATAAACTATAGTGGTTGATGGTTTTGTTTACTGGGTGTACATTTTATCCATTGCATGGAACTGGCTAATTCATTTGGCTAGTCTAAGCTTTGGTTTGGAATTTAAACGATGATATACATCGGTAGGCACACCAATAAATAAGTTCCACTCAAAAGTGTACAAAGGAAAATGCAAGTTTGCGAAAGTTTTTTTTTTTTTTTTTTTTTTTTTTTTTTTTTTTTTTAAATCAACTTTATAAACCAATTGGAATATTGTTTTCTAGCGGCCAGCTAACCACGCATTGTTATCTAACTTTGGGTTTTTAATTGGTTCAAGCTTCCTATTAAAAGCTGCAGGTTGTTTTTTTAATTACGTTTTTAATAGTTTCAATGATGAATTGAAAAACTTGCTGCAAATGACGCTCCAGATATTTGATTTAGAACAACTCATGATTTGACTGATTTGATTTGACTTTTTTACTCACTTGTGAAAATTTGATTTGATTTGGAGGAAAATTCAAATGATTTGATTTGAGTTATGAAAATCATGATCTGTCACAGCTCTGCACTTAATATACTCGAACTTGACAATCTGAGTAAACGTCAAAAAAAGCCGACACAATCTGCTTCCCGGAGTCTTGACAAATGAAGAATGAATGTCACGATGCATTAACAAGCTCCTACGATGGCCTTATGAATACAAGGCCGCCAGACGTATCAGTAACTAAAGCTGCTGCCAGGAGTGATCCCCCCAACCATATAAGCCAAATCCTTAGCATATCACAGCAGCTTCCCGCCACGAACAGTAGGAGAGATGAAAACAAAACAATAAGTAACAATGGTTATATCACATTGGTGCTGCAACAGGATGAAACCTGAGCACAGCATGTTTTAGCGAAAGCTGGTAACAAGTGAGGTGTAGCCCTTGCATCAAGCTCTAGTATGTTCTAAAGAAGAGGAATAAGAGCATTAACCTTTACAAATAGAAACATACTTACCTGTAATTTCATCTGAACTGTCTCTGACCTTGTACAATGTTTGTAGCCTCTTAAAACCTCCTGAACACCCTGGAAATTTCTGAAATTTTAGCCACCTCCCCTATATCACCTCAAAAGTTGTTATTGGTTTATCTGTTGAGCAAAGTTCATACATAGAAATGGTTTAGCCTGTGCATTGAGTCATATTACCTTGGTACATATTGGTCCGCTTCGTTGTTGAGTGAACTTCTTACCTCCCTCAATATAAAAACTGACTTGTGTCCAACCCGGTACCCTCAAACTCAGCTGTGACCATTAGAATCAGCTGATGCAATTTTTTTGTCTTTTTCACATACCAACTTGACAGGTATTGAATGAAATACCAACTTTATTTCATGAAAAATGTTAATAAAACACAGAATTATGACCAAAAATCTTTTGACGGATACTGTAGGGATAATTACTGGAGCGCATATTGGTATGATCGAGTTTATTAATTTAATTTCTCAGTTGCTTTTATGAAATCGTTTCATTCAAGGAATTTGTATAGGAAACACAACTCCTTAACTGTGCCTACTAATCATAAGAATTGATTTGAGAAATTGCCCTTTCTTTTCTAATAAAACACAAATGAGTAAATAACTCTCACTGATCTTATGATGAATATATCGAGCTGATATGCAACCACATCAATTTATGTGAGTAGAGAGCTAGCAGAAATCCACTCAAACTGGCTATAGCAATAAAAACCAACACCAAAACTAATAGTAGCTGGGATTGCGTTAGAAAGAAACTCAGTACCAGTTTGTGGAATCGGATAGTGGAAGGTGAATAAAGAGAAAAGTCTGATGTACCATAAAACTAGCTCAGGGATAGATGTGATAGCATTTGCATACCTATATAAATATACAGCAACAGGTCTATAAAAAGATTCATACCGAAAAACAATGTAATATGCTACTAGGTCTGTTTTCTTAAGCAGATGCATATATTGCTCTTTACAAATAGAAACATACTTACCTGTCATTTCATCTGAACTGTCTCTGCCCTTGTACAATTTTTTTAGCCTCTTAAAACCTCCTGAACACCCTGGAAACTTCTGAAATTTTAGTCATCTCCCCTATATCGCCTCAAAAGTTGTTTTTGGTTGATCTGTTGAGCAAAGATCATATATAGAAATGGTTCTCATCGATTCACATTACCTTGGTACATATTGGTTTGGTTCGTTGTTAAGTGAGTGATCTTTTTACCCTCCCTCAATAAAAAAACTGACTTGTGTTGAACTCGGTACCCTCAAACTGAGCTGCGACCGTTGGAATCAGCTGATACAATTTCTTTTTCACACACAAACTTTAAATGTATTGAATGAAATATCAACTTTATTTCATGAAAACTCTTAATAAAATACAAAATTATTACCAAAAATCTTTTGACCGAGGCTGTGGGGATAATTACTGGACTATATATTGTTGTGATCAAGGATATTCATTGTGATTTTAGTAACTTTTTATGAAAATCATTTAATTCGACGAGTTGGGATAGAAAGCACAACTCCTAAACTGTGCCCGATAATTATAAGAATTGATTTAAGAAGTTGCCCTTTCTTTTCTAATAAAACACTAATGAGTAAATAACTCTCACTGATCTTATGATGTATATATCAAGCTGATATGCAACCACAAAAATTTAACTGAGTACAGAGCTAGCAACAGTCCAATCAAAAACTGGCTATAGCAATAGAAACTTAGATTAACAATCAACAGCAAAAACTAATAGTAACTCGGATCGCTTTGGAAAGAAACTGACCCCAACTTTTGTGGAATCGGATGGTGGAAGGTGAATAAAGAGAAAAGTCTGATGTACCATAAAACTAGCTCAGGGATAGATGTGATAGCGCAAGTTAATCAATGAGAACAAAGCCCAACCAACCATACAAACAGGCCTGTTACACTCACCCTACAGGACTGTGTGGACATTGTTACACACATTGATGAAGCTTGGATTTGAGAGGTCGATCATACATCACCACTATGTAAGTTATGGCTGACATTATGTTTCAGATTTTAAACACATCAACATAACTAAACAAGGATTGGATATGCCTGCTCTCACTTGTTCTTCACCAAGTAATTTAGCTGGCAATCTCGTTTCACCCATGTTAGTGTTCACTGGAATGGAAACTGTATTGTCATCAATTCACAGTACTATCCAATCAGGTACGTCCACCCAAGCCATTGAATTAGAATACTTTGCCGAAATTATGTTTCTGATGTAGCTTTTTTACGACAATGATCATAATGAAATCTGAAGACATGCTAGTTTACAGAGACAAAAAGTTGAAAAGTACTTAATAATAATGAAGGTTTTTAGGAGTATTTTGAAACTGAATAGAAAATGAAGATGTTACAACGGAGACTGCAATGACTTTTCTCCATAGTCATTTGGTCCTGAAAACAGTGTGCAATCACGGTAGCGCTATCAAATATATATAGATTGTTGTCGATTTTATCCAAAAAGGCAATGTTTGTGAATGAACCAGTTTGATAAAATACTCAAATTGAAATTAAAACATCAATCGCAAAAATCTTACATAAAACGTGCGTTTTAGGAAAATAATTTATACTTTTACAGTCGTTTATATCCTCACGAACCTTTTATTATTTTAACCGAAAGCTGCTATACGCTATAATCACAAGGCTATAAACTTTTGGCCGGAGTTGTACATTCTAAGAGAAATAACTGTACGAGGAGACTGGAGTTGCCTCCGCAGCAGACAAGCCACAAAGGACTCCTGTGGTGGCTCATAACGTTAGACGGTTTCGTTTGCCAAGCGTACGAACGGATTTGAAATAGCCCAGACGGCTTGCAAAGCGTCTTTTACATTGAGAATAATTGGGTAACAGTTGTAAGATAGCTCAAAAAACTATGTTTAAAAACGGGCTTGTTGGTTGTAATAAATTAATCTTTGGCCTCAGCAGTTGCAGGATTCATGCTATAAAACTGTACTTCCTGTCTAACAATTGCAAAATCCGCAAACCGTATAATTGTCTTGCAAATAATTCAGACGGCTTAGAAATGATTCAGATGATTTGGAAACTTTCAAACCGTATGGACGCTTTAGAAAGAGTATGAACTAGTTACAAACCGTATGAACTATTTTGAAATAGTCTGAACTGTATTAAAATAGTCTAAGCTATTTTGCAATAGTTGGAAGAGTTTGCGAAGCACGTGGCATTCGAACCAAAAGTGATCGCCATCAGTTTATCACCGGCCTACTGCAGAAAATTTGGTGGATTTTGGACCATTTTTCTGCAGTAGGCCTGTGCATTTTATTTATAGCCTCCATACAACTTTATGAACATAAACGTAAGTCAAAGACATGGAGCAAATGGATTAACTGTATAAAACTGTTGTTGAAGATAATCTCTAAAATTATTGTTTTTCTTTATAATTAGGTTGTATTTATTATTCAAAATCAATTAAAACAAATAATATTTAATAAATAAACACATTTATTTTTGCAAGGAAAAATCAGCTGTTCAGTGTTTAGGAAAAACGTTATCAATCATAAATGGACTGTAGATCTATAATCAATAGAGCAAACCAGCAAATCGGCTCAGAGTTTCAAAGCCCACAAACGACTTCACAAAGCGTTCAGATTTTTTGCAAAAGGCTTGGACTATTTCAAACTCGCTAAAACGGTTTGGAAAGCGTTCGGACCTTTGAAAACGCAAACTGCTCTGAGCCACTATAGACCCCTTTAGTATGTACTCCTATCTACACAGTCATCATCACTTATCCGAATGTATCATAATAAAAGCTACCACCCACAGAAGGCCTCCTGTTGACCATGGAGCCATACATCTCCGTAGACCCACCGCATTTCATTTGACGTGATTTTACTCAATAGTTTTGCAATGCTCAATGGAAAAGGAACTTTATATCAAAAGTGAGTCCGAAACCCTTCCAAATTCAACAAATATACTAACAAAAACTAGTAAAACGATGTAACGTCATCATATCTCAAATCCATATAAGGACTAAACAGTGAACTTCGGACAATATCGTCCAACTGACAGAATCTACCGATCACCAACACAGACACTGCTACTATCATTCCCCTTTCTAAAATAACAGAGACGTTACACAAAAAGTAAAGGACCATGCAAATGACTTACGCAACAGCTGGCACACCTATGATGTAGCCGTACGTCAACAGGTACAATTGCTGACATGCTAACAGGTCGCAACGTAAGCCAATGGCCACATACAAAAAAGAACTAAACAACCTCCTTCCCTCTCTCTTATACCAGCAACTACAGACCAGGAATAATCAAAGAAAGCCATATCTGGACCAGGGGGTTTGGGGGGGGGGGTATGATTACCTTGACTATAACTAATTTACTATCTGACTGCTTAGTGCTTACTTAGATGAGATTAGATATGTGAAAGAAATATTCACATGAAAAAGATTGCATAAAATACAAACTAACACCCATCCAAAGACACTCCTATCAAACAACGGTGGTCATGTAATTATGTTTTTCAGTGTTAAACTTTCGGCACTTCCTGTACTATAACAAGCGTTGAGTTAGTTACACTCACTCAACCTTATGAATCGAACTTGACTGTTAATTTACAAAATCTTGAGCTTACAATTACAGGACTAGAAGTCCTCAATCCATGTCCTTAGACTGAGCTATATCGTTTGCCAGGTGTGTTCCTGATGACAGCATACTAACTGTTTGATCCACTCTGCTCATTTATCCTCTCACTTACTTGGAAGTTCAATACACTCAAACGGAGCAACAGTATTTTATCACACATATATGCAGACAAATAAAGTTGATGCACCAAAATGAATAAATGTATTGCGACTATGAAGTGTGAGATGAAACAAACAATCGAAGCAGCAAGGTAATGACAAATGAGTTTACATGTCTCTAGGCAAAGCAAACTTATCTTCTCACAGAGAGTGACATCACGTGTAAATGGTTAAATCACATTATGAGGTCCAATATGTCTCCAAGAAATTGCAAGAAGCTATAGTAACATCAGGGGCATGCTTATGATTACTAGCAGGGGCGTTCTCACATGCTATGGTTGGCCGCCATGGGACTGTGTGCCGCCTTGAAGTCATGCGCGCATGTATCTGGTTAAACGCCTCAGTGTGTTCTCATATGTGTTTGTAGAGCTCTACGGTGCGCAGTCCTATAATCACATTGAGTGCATGCATATGCTTTCTCTCCGCTGTGAGTTATCATATGTTTTTGGAGATTACCATATTGTGCAGCCCTATAGTCACATTGAGTGCATGCAAATGGTTTTTCTCCACTGTGAGTTCTCATATGTGTTTGTAGAGCTCTACGGTGTGCAGTCCTATAATCACATTGAGTGCATGCAAATGGTTTCTCTCCGCTGTGGGTTATCATATGTGTTTGTAGAGCACCACTGTATGCAGTCCTATAGTCACATTGAGTGCATGCAAATGGTTTCTCTCCACTGTGAGTTCTCATATGTGTTTGAAGATTACCCCATTGTGCAGCCCTATAGTCACATTGAGTGCAGGCGTGTGGTTTCTCCCCACTATGGGTTATCATGTGTTTTTGTAGACCATTACTTTGTGCAGTCTTGTAGTCACATTGAGTGCATGCAAATGGTTTTTCTCCACTGTGATTTGCCATATGTTCTTGCAAATTACCCTTTGTTGCAGTCATATAGTAGCACTGAGCGCATGCATATGGTTTCTCTCCATTGTAAATTCTCATATGTGTTTGTAGAGCACCACTTTGTGCAGCCCTATAGTCACATTGGGTGCATGCAAATGGTTTCTCTCCACTGTGAGTTCTCATATGTGTTTGTAGACCACTACGGTGTGCAGTCCTATAGTCACACTGAGTGCATGAATATGGTTTTTCTCCACTGTGAGTTCTCATATGTGTTTGTAGACCATTACGGTGTGCAGTCCTATAGTCACACTGAGTGCATGAATATGGTTTTTCTCCACTGTGAGTTCTCATATGTGTTTGTAGACCATTACGGTGTGCAGTCCTATAGTCACACTGAGTGCATGAATATGGTTTTTCTCCACTGTGAGTTCTCATATGTGTTTGTAAAGTACCACGTTGTGCAGCCCTATAGTCACAATGAGTGCATACAAATGGTTTCTCTCCACTGTGAGTTCTCATATGTCTTTGTAGTTGACCATTCTGCGCAGTCCGATGGTCACATTGAGTGCAGACAAATGGTTTCTCTCCATTGTGAGTTCTCTTATGTCTGTTTAGATGACCGCTGTATGCAGTCCTGTAGTCACACTGATCACAGAAAAATCTCTTCACTGTGTCTTTTGCAGGAGACATGCTGATAATCTAGCGTCTACAAATTGATCACGAAATATGACGTCATGCGTCAAAAGCATTGATATAAATATTTGTATCACCCGGTTTTTTCAGTTTCCAAATATTCGAGAATTACTAAAATTTTTAATAACTTAGGACCACAGGCTGCTAGAAACAAAATTTTAAAAGGGTTTCATAGGATACAATAGTCCGGAGCAGATTAACTAATCACTGGACTTCTTACATATCTGTAGCTTCGGGAAAAATTGTTTGAAAACGACGTTAGAAACGGGAAAATTCCTACTGCGCCGTTGGCCCTCATGATTTTAGTCAATTTTATATCACTAGCCTATCAAATTACCGACATGTTGATATACTACTTGTTGTAGATCATTTATATCTGGAGGTATGAAAATAGAATTAATAATTCCCTTGCCAAATAAAAACGTAATTTTTTTAATGAAGTAATTAGTAACTAGCCGCTAATTAATACCGCATGCTTAGTCACGCATCACGGATTTCACTCAAATGTATCAATAATGACGCGTAAAACTCTCCTCTGCGCGTACATGAAACAAAGTAATTTTTGTGCAGAGAGAGTCATTTTTAAAATTCATTTTCTCAGTAACCATCAGTGAGAGACAAAAAAGTTTACCACTACTGTGACGGCAAGATATGATTCTACGCCATAACATGATTTTTGAAGTCTCTAGGCTGATTTGAAAAATCCATTTGTACTGGCTAGATAATCAAAAGCACATCTCCAGTTGTTCATCACGCACATTAACACTCAGTTGTTGTTGCATCAGCTGATAGTGCAGCGTCTGTAACCACAAACATGAAAGTCATGGTCATAAAAGAAATTGCTAGAGGCTGGATGAGCCAAAAAATGGGTATTGCAATCTACAGCCATCTTTTTCAAATGAGATGTAAATATCAACATATGGTATGAAACTCAGGGGATCTGATAGAATCAATTTGTTTTTCATAATTGATGCCATTTTTTAAAAATAAGCAGCCTGGAATTCAAGAAGTAAATAAAAGTTGGAGTGGTTTGTCTTCAGTTTTAGAGTTAGGTCATAAAATGACATCAAAATAAAGACAAACACGCGAGTAGCCCATCCCAAT
The DNA here is from genome assembly GCA_945261195.1 of Cryptosula pallasiana. Taxonomy (NCBI): domain Eukaryota; kingdom Metazoa; phylum Bryozoa; class Gymnolaemata; order Cheilostomatida; family Cryptosulidae; genus Cryptosula; species Cryptosula pallasiana. The sequence goes on along the minus strand of OX183138.1, from coordinate 29,916,200 downwards.
GATCTATCTGTTAGATATGGCTACGGCAGACGCACAGCGCCACGCAAAACTCACCCATATTTTTCTACATTGTGGCGCAGTTCGCTATTTACTGTAAACAAACAGCGCCATCTGTTAAAACTTGTATGGTGCATCTTGTCTACGGCCAACGGTGGCGCAGCTCAACTACAGCAACTAGACAAACTGTACCACAGCTCAAAAATATCTAGGCGAGTTTTGCGTGGCGCTGTTCATCTGCTGTAGGTGGCAGTTGCAACAGAAACATATACTAGAAGAAAACACCCAGTTCCAGTTCACAGTCATTTAAAAAATAAACTGTAATTTCTTTAAATTGACATTGTTCTAAAATTAAGAAGTCTTGTAAAGTATATCAGTGGTATATAGGGAACAAATGTGCACGAAAAACACACCTGCTTGCCAACATATCAAACTTGCATGTGTTAAGTTTGTTGAATCGTTTAAAGACTTGTCAGACGTGTAGTTGTTAGCTTTTACATAACTTTTGTTACTATGATATGCATCTGTGTAAAATAACAGACTTGTTAGCGTGTTACATTGTTTTTGGTATATTTTTACAAACCAGTTACAGCATAAATTTTCTCTATGTATGTAAATGCTTGAAAGTTAAAGTAAATGATAGTTGACAGTTGCACAGACCTGTAAGATATTTATTGCTTTGTTATTTGGTTTTCCTCTCGGTTTAAATCCCAGTTGACATGTTGCCTTCGTTTTGACTCTTTGTTTTGGTAGCAGGTAAGGTGTTATGCTAATTTGATTAAAAGAATACATAAAATAAAGTATATACTAGTAGTGTAAAATATGTTTGAGTAAAATGGTGGATACAATAATAGTATGAAAAGTGCAGGTAAAATGGATAACATTTGTAACAAAAAGTATATAATAGTATAGAGCGCACAAAAACCTTTTTTATTTGTAAAATATTCGATGACATTGGAAGAAATGTTGTTACACTTGGGATGAATGATAATGAGAAGTTTTTTCCCACTTATCAGTTTGCTATTTTCAGATGTGGACAAACCATTCATGAAACATTTTCTATATTGTTATAACTAAAAACTCTATAGAAAGATGGTGGAGTTGTAATTACTATCGAATTGTTTTCGCAAGCGGTGTATTGTTTTGCGCACGTACAATTATTAACAGTCTTTGGTGTTATGATGGTTGTTGGAGTCGTAGTTGGAGTTAGAAATGTCGTTGGAGTTGTAGTTGGAGGACTTTTATATCTTTTGAGACATTACATGGTTTTATCGGTTTTGCATACACGTAATTGCAATCTTCAGTTGTAAGAACGCATTCCCCATCGATAGGATTTGCAATGCATGAAAAACTGAAAACGCTAATCTTCTAAGAACGATTCAAAATACGTGTTACTAGCCGAATATCGTTGTGACTGAAAGTTTTCTTTGGGCAGATGTTTACAGTTGTGAGAAAAAACGAAGAGGAATGATGCATCTGTAATTGGTGGTGGTGTTGTTTTTGTCTTCATTGACGTTTTTGTTGTTAAAATCATAATTCTTAATCTCTCTAACTACACTTGGAAGTGTTCCAAAGCTTCATCGGTTTTGCGAACTAACTGCTATTCATCCATCGAGTCGTGCCGGGCATAGCGCATATCAACAAGCGCATTTGATATTTTAAAGTTTGATCCAAAAGATGAGCTGCTACTTGAATACATCTGAGTATAAAGTTCTATGCTGATATCCCAAAGCCTGAGGAGACAAAAAGAATGGAGCAGCGTCTGTTGCGAGACAAAGACCAAAAACGGTAGAGAACGATAACAGATAGATTCGGTAATTAATTTTTTTGCGAGACTTTTTCAAACAAACTCTGTAATCGCTTAAAATGTTGCAATTATAACTTGATAAACGAGACATTTGGATCGCATCTGTCTTTGTTATCTCCTTGACATGTAACACTAATCATGATTATTTTGTTTTCAACAGTCTTCAGATTTTCAGAACTTGAAAACGAGAAATTCACGCATTTGACACGGTCGCCATCAACGATGATTCTGGGTGATTTGGTGATGCTCGAGCGATTGCATCTTGCATATGCAAAAGTTGAACTTTCAAATTATTGTGTCAATGGGCAGATGAGGTGTGATGCTTTGTAGTCGAATGCGCACAATTCCTCGTTCCGCAACAGCTTCGTGTTTTTGTAGTTCCTTCATATCATCTTTAACTCCCAACATACAATCATCTTCATTGTGACCGTATTTTGTTGGATAATTACACGATGAAATATTTGTTGATTTTTAGTTTTTGAAAATCCAAAAGTCATTTGAAGTACGAATATTCCGCAATACAAAAAGTAGGAGGGGTATATTATCGTGCAGTTATTGTCATTCGCATCCGTGTACCTTATACTCCATTCAAAAGGTGGTCAGGATGCCCAATTTATCCATGGACGAAAATTGATTTTTTATAATTCCCCAAGTACGTGTTTCAAGCATTCTGTAACTGGTTTAAATGTTTACCTAAGTTTCTGTCGGAACATGGAACATTTCTGGGATACTCTAGCTGGAACTAATCATTAATTTGTGGTTGGATGGGTGCAACAACTTCCCTCTTGCTTCAAAACAAATTTGACTCTTTGAACATAATTATAAAGCATCCGCAGAAGCGCAACGATTGCTCAATGATACAAATTACTCTCCCTATCGCTCACCACTACCCATAAGAACAACTTACAAAATCGTTGATTTTTTTCTTGAAGAGATAATGGCTCCAAGTCTTGATACTGCAGTGGGTAAAATTTTTTTGCAAAAATTTTTTTGTGTCTCCACCAGAGGAGATTGCCATAAAGCATGATTATCTGTCCAAAAATTCACTTTATACTTTTTTGTAGTAGTGGTGCCTTTAGTGAAAAACCAATCCAAAGAATCTGGTAATTATTCAAGTGCTTGTATTTTAACTTTCTATACCAAAACGTTCATTCAGAAATGAAATAAATTATCGTTTTTCTCAAAGTAGACAACTCCTGGAACAAAAGTTGACTACATTTCATATATTGCCGAGAATTACCGTAGACACATCCAGGATTGAAAGTCGAAATTTTCTTGTTTATAGCATAGTCGACATTCGTTCCAGATCTGTCGATGTTTCTTGCAGGACGTGTCTACGCTCATTCCATCTAAGTCTGTATTTATTCCTGTCGACGTTCGTTCCTGTCTCTGTTCCTTTCCATACCCATGGACAATATTCAATTACAGTGTTATTAACTAAAGAATGACTCAAACAAAAAATAAAAAACAAACTCACAACTAGCTTTATACAAAAACAATAAGAATAAAAATTATTATCAATAATAATATAACTAAAAAGAACAATATCAATAACGGTAATCAATGATATCTATCATTTTGGTTATGAGGCAACTGTTATTTATTATACTAAATAACAGCTATTATTACTATAATTATACTCAAAAACATGGTTGAATAATATACAAATAACAATGATATTAATAGCAATTACTTGGGGATAAAAATAACAACACAGAAAGAGGTTGCTGTTTATCATTATTTTCATCATTACTCAAAAAGGATTTCTGCAGTGAAACCGTTACCAACACTGTTGTGAGTAGCCCGTATATTAGAGAAACCATAGGACGTAGCTGAGTGCAGAACAAGCGGTAGCGTTAACTCTCAGTGTAGGGCAATAATTGCAGTTATCCAAAGCTACCGTTACGGGGGTAGGAATCTCCAACGTAAAACGGTAACAATGTAGACTATAGCAGTAGCAATACGAGAATGACAGTTCTTCGCTACGGGAGATCTGTATTTATGCAGAGAGATCCGGTTTAGACAAGGCACGCAACTTATCTTCAGGAAACGTGTTATAGACAAATTAGTGCTGTAGGCAAAGCAATCACACTAATAAAAAGAGTTTCAGGTTTAATAACAGTATATATTATCGATGATATATAAAACCTTGCAGAGAGAGAAAGTCCACGAAGTGTATATTAAACTTGACGATAATTAGAATACCCATTAAATCAGTCCAAGTAAATCGGATACACTACGTTATCTCCAAATGCACAACGTGAATTCTATACCAACTCTCAACTAACTCTGAAGCACTGGGCGATCTGCCCTCCTATTTATAAAAAAGCATAGCAGTTGAAAATGACTAAAACGTGGAAAACAAGGATTGGATAATATAAAGCAATCGCATTGGCAGTCACATCTCTACAGCGGCAGACATAAAATACATATATATATAATAGCATAAACTGATGCCCAGGAGAAGCCGCTAAATAATAAAGTTAATAAGACGGCGACTTTCAACTACCCTAGCTTGGCTCTCAGCTACGATCCTGCGCACGGCTGGCATCTTCTCATCAGGTAAGAACTTGGTCTACATCAGGTCATGGTCATCTCGTACATCTTCGTTGTAATAATAATAAATATTCCATTGGCAAGCGCATGGCTGCTCTGGACCAATCAATCACACAGGCCGCTTCAACTATATGTACTTCCATACTGATAGTTAACAAATCACAGACAAGGCCGTAGGTAGACATGGGGCTGAAAAGTGTATACGGAGGATAAATTAAAGGAGTATATACAAGGGGCCTATACATAGAGGTATACCAGACAGTCTCGAGAGTGTCGACTGCAGAACTCTGCAATCCGGGAGAGGTACGTACAACCATATGACCCTTGGCACAAGACCATGTGCACTGGTGAGGAAGAGAGGTACATACCGGTTGCACGACCCATGACACAAATCCATGTGTAAGAGAAATCACTATTTGCACAACCACGAGATGGAGTGAGGAGAAAAGAGGTAGCCGAATGACACGTTTATCATCCGTAGCGTACGGGTGGGCCCACATTTCTGCGGGGTCGTTGTGACAATTCAGGGGGTGGCTGACTCTTGGCTTGTGTGGGGGGAAGACTTGCCTCTACTGGCGGTGGAGAGCGTTCCTGTCTTTGGGGCCTGCCTGTATCCGTTCGATCTGTATCGCACTTGTGAGGGGCAGCTGGTGGTGTGTCAGGCCTCTGTCCGTCTGGCCGTTCCAAACTTGACATACTCCTCCTTTGAGGGGAAAGCATCTCCACTGCAAAACGGGATGGTTCCGGTAGATGGGGTGCAGGTAAGGGGGATAGGAGAGCTGGAGCTGCTCCGCGCATGTTAGGACGCCTTCTTGGTTCCACAGCTGCAGGTGCCTGTCCTCGGGGGTCTATACTTGGGTGGTATGGCTTGAGTAGGCACTCATTCTGCCCAGACCGTTGACTGTGTCTGCTGATGAGGTATGTACGGTTACTGTACGCCTCTTTGATCTCACAGATGCCAATGAACTTGGCCTGTAGCTTGGGGTTCTCACCACTATGTCAGCGAAGTCTTTCCAAACAGACTTGGTCACCTCGGCCGGGCTCCTCGCCTTCCTCCGCTCAACTTATCTATGTTGCTACCGCAGGGCCTCGTGCACTTCTTCCAGCCTCAATTTAAGGTTCTGGGCGTACTTGTGGACGGGCAGCCAATCTGTCAAGGATGGATGGTAAGATATCTGATCTGGCAGTCTTAGTTCCCAGCACAGCATCATAAAGTTGGCTGTCTCACCCGTGGTGGTGTGAAGGGCGGCTCTGAAAGCTCTCATCAATTGGGGTAGCAGCAAGTCCCAGTCACCTGGACTGAGCCTCAAGAGCAAGGATCATAAGGAGTCACCCAGCACTAGATTGTTTCTTTCAACATCCTCGTTGGCCTGAGGGTGATAAGGGGTAGTACGAGTCTTCTCTATACCCCACAGAGTGTACAGCTCCTTCATCAGGTGAGACTCAAACTGAGCTCCTTGGTTCGTGTGCATATGCTCGGGGATTCCTAGGTAGGAGAAGACTTGCTCGTCTAGGGCACTAGCTACTACCGGGGCTGTAGCGTTGGGGAGGGCTAGAGCATCTTGCCATCTGGTGAAATGGTCCGTCAACACCAGTATCCAGGTGTTGCCACGTTTCGTCTCAGGGAACGGTCCCACTAAATCCACGGCCAGTTTATACCAAGGGCAGCCAGCGTACATCCGCTGGCGGCCAGGTGCAGACTTGGTACCATCGCTTTTGGCTTTCTGGCATACCTCGCAGCTCCTGACCATACGACGCACATCTGCAGTACAAGGCCAATACCATGAGAGTTGCAGGTGTTTCAGTGTCCGAGTTACTCCTTGGTGCGGGAGAGTATGGGTCTGCCAGACCGTATTACCACGGAGTCCTGCTGGACAGACCGCACACCATCGAGAACGGCGGTTACAGGATGCTTGCAACTCCAACACACCATCTGCCCGAAGCCTCATAGCTTCGATGCAATTGTTCAACCTCCTCAGCTCTGAGCTTCAACTGCTCCTTAGTGAGGCGGCGCTGTGTGGACACTGCCTGGTAAATGACAGCCTTTACTCTGAGCCTGGACAAGGTTGACATCCGGCTGGATTGGCTGAACTGCAAGGGTGGAAGCCTGAGGGGGAGAGAGGGTGGTTGAGTATGGGAAGGGTGGGCGAAATTCACACCGATTCAGTGCAGAAGTAAGGGAGAGCTGAACCTGAGGGGTAGTGCTCAGCTCCCATTGGACTTCTGCCTTAGATGGCTCACCATCCCTTTCCTGAATGCGTCCACACTGCCTGCACTCCAAAGGGCACCTACGACTGAAACTGTCTGCGTTGCCATGTCGGGGGCCACTTCTATGTTCAATGGTATACTTGAAATCAGAGAGCGACTCGAGCCACCAAGCCACCTGACTAGCTGGTTCCCGGCGGCGACACAGCCACAGCAGAGAGGCATGATCTGTCCGACGACTAAAATACTGGCCATAGAGGTAGGGGCGGAAGTGCTTGACAGCCTTCACTACTGCCAATAGCTCTCTCCGAGTCACACAGTAGCTACGCTTCTGTGGACTGAGCTTGCTGTAGTAGACAATTACTCGCTCATCCCCTTCTTGCACCTGCAACAGCACAGCGCTTACGCCGTCAGTATCCAGGGCGTACTGTAGCTTTGGGTCAGGGTAGCCAAGGACCGGGGCACGTGTCATAGCTACCTTCAGCTGCTGGAATGCGGTGTCCTGAGCGGTTCCCAGGGTGCATGCTTACTCGTTAGCTGTGTGAGGGGCCGTGCCACCGTAGAGAAGTTAGGGATGTACTGTCTGTAGTACCCTAGAGTACCTAGGAAAGCTTGCAGCCCTTTCAGCTCCATGGGTGTTGGCCAGTGTTCGATTGCAGCAACCTTCTCTTCTCTCTGCGCACGGCTGACATCTTCTCATCAAGTAAAAACTTGGTCTTGGCTCGTTGCTAGGCATTCATCAGGTCATAGTCAGCTCGTACATATTCGTTGTAATAATAATAAATGGTCCATTGTCAAGCGCACGGCTGTTATGTGCAAATCCATCATACTATTATTTTCATTGTACATTATTTTAATTATTTCAATATAACCCAAAACATCAAAGGAAGTTGGTAAACAGCGATGTTAGGCTGGCTTAAGCAATGAGATAATGTTGGAATGTGAAAGGCAAGTACAGTTTAATAGTAATGTGGCGGAAAAGAAATTATAAAATCTAACGACGCACATACCAACACTTGATGACATAGCCCACAAATTTGCAGGTATGCGATTATTCACAATCCTCGACATGAAACGCGCTTACTGGCACATACCCCTAGACAGGCCCAGCCAGTTATTCACCACATTAAACACTCCCATTAGGGGGTTGTGCTTTCTGAGACTGCCTTTTGGCATCAACTTTGCTGCTGAGGTGTTTGAAAAGAGGGTCGAGCAGATATTTGGTGACCTCCACATAGCAATATATTCGATGGTCTGTTAGTATAAGGTGACGACCAGGAGAAACATGACAGTAACCTGCACAAACTACTAGAGCGAGCCCTCAAGTGCAATGTGAAGTTCAACAAAAAGAAGATGCAACTCAACAAACAGGTCAAATACCTAGGCCATACTGTTTCTGCTGACGGCATTCGCCCAGACCCGGAGAAGGTGCGAGCCATAAATGACATGCCCAACCCCACAGATAGTAAGGGTGTTCAAAGACTGATTGGTTCTCTCAACTTCCTCCGAGAGTTCATACCAAACAGCAGAGATGACAGCGCCATTGAAACTTCTAAATGTAGATGAGGAAAAATGGTTTTGAGGTCCAGAGCAGGACCAAGCCATGTCCTAGTCAAGAAAGTGCTCACCAGCTAACCTCTATTACAGTACTTTGACGTCAAGAAGGATATCACACTGCAAGTGGACTCATCTAAGCCCGGTCTTGGTGCTTTCCTCATGCAGTCAAAGCACCCGGTAGCATATGCATCATGGGCACTTACTGACACGGAGCAGGACTGGCCCCAAATCAACAAAGAGTCACTGGTGGTAGTATAAGGCTTTCAAAAGTTCCACTGCTACTTGTATAGCCGATCAGTGGACATGCAGACAGACCACAACCCGCTTTTAAGCATAATCAAGAAAGAACTCCACAAAGCCTCCCCTCGTCCACAGAAACTCCTGCTACAACTGATGAAATACTATGTATACTGGATAACATATGTCCCTGGCAAGTATCCCTACTTGGCCAACACACTGTCCCGGGCTTACATCGGTGATACTGATGGCAAGATGGAAGAAGAGATAATCATGGTCCACACTATTCAGGTCTGTGAAGATGAGGAGGTTGCTCTATGTGAGGCCTACAAAGCAGATATGATGATGCAATTATTGGCATCAACCATACTGAATGGATGGAACTGGCCATTAAAGGCTCATTCACCTACTGAACTACACCCCTACTGGAATGTGAGAGACGAATTGTACTGCAAAGATGGGTTCATATACCGTGGTGAACAGCTCCTGATACCCAACGCCATGCGAGCTGGTTACCCTACCATTCTACACAGAGGCCATCTAGGTACTACTAAATGCCTGGAAAGTGCTCGCCAGTACATGTTTCGGCTGGGGATGTCTGCAGATATCCAGGAGCTAGTCTCAAACTGCAACACATGTCAGAAGTACTCGAATCAGCAGCAGAAGGAGCACCTGTTGCCCCACAAGATATCTCAACTTCCAGGATGCAAGATAGGTGTAGACCTGATGGACTTCAAGGAAAAATCATACCTTGTAGTCGTAGACTTCTACTCTCATTAACCTGAGATAAGATTGGTGAGACAGAAGAGGGGAGAAGATGCGACAATGGCCCTAAAGTCAATATTTGCTGTACATGGCGCACCACAGGAGATAATAGCCGACAACATGCCTTTCAATAGCCACGCAATGGGTCAGTTTGCAGCAAGATGGAGCTTCAAGATAACCACGTCAAGCTGTAATTACCCTCGGTCTAACGGGCTAGCTGAACGGTATGTGCAGACCATTAAGCAGTTCCTCAGGAAGACGGCGGAGTCTAGAGAAGATCTCTAACGAGTCACTACTCGCATACAGTCAGACACCTGTAACAGATCTTCCTTTCAGCCCAGCCGAGATGTTTGGTAGAAACATAAGATGACCTCCCCCCTGTACACATACCCACCTGCAGCCTGCCACGGCCAAGGCTCATGAGGCCCTAGAGAAAAGGCAGCATAAGCAGAAGATCGATCATGACATGTCATCTCGTGAACTCACACCACTGTCCCGTGGAGATGATGTACTTATAAGGACAAACAAGGAGGACAACTGGACGGCTGCTCGTATTGTTGAAACACATCAGTCCTTCAGATCGTACATTGTGGACAATGGTCGCCATCTGGTTAGAAGAAACAGCCCACATCAAACCAGCCCCATCTACACCTTCTGATACCTATGAGGATACCTTTGTGCCTGGTCCTCCCAATGCCAATGGCGAGGCCAGCGAGGGTAACTTGGCATCCCCTACCCCGGTCCTGGCTACACTGCAACCTGCTCCCAGACACAGGGTCCGAAGTAGCCTCGGAAGCCTGCCTATCAGGTTTGACGGGTTCAAGATGGGCAATTCGACAATTGTCCTGCCGTCTTGTACACATTGTAAATACTATACACCCTACGCATTTCACACTCATCGTGATAGTTTCTACCGCTTCCTGAAAAGGGAGGATGTTGCTTATGCACTGGTCACATGACAGTCCAGTGACCCACTCAGAATGACGCCCGATTGCTGAAGATAGCCACGTCAGAGAACAAGGAGCCGTAGCTGGGCGCTGACGTTTTTTCTTAAAAGTCTTGATACTAACTTTACCTACAATAGTGAGGCTGGCCAGCCATTAGGCTAATATTACGTTATCTGAAAACAGAACTTACAGGTAATTCTACCAATAATACGACAGCCTATCTCTGCGAAAGAGTGATCTCAGGTAACTGTATGCAGCTCTTACCAGGTAATTTTTCTCAGAGAAACAACATTTGCTGAACACCACACTCGTTAAAGGTCCTGTAGTGACGTCAAAGCACAGTAGTATAATAGGACAGGATGAGTTTCCTGATTACAAATGCTTTTTATTAACACTAGGTGTCCATGAAAACCTGTGTGCACCAGGTGTTGATCCTCCCAATTGATAATGCAGTGTTTGATTGAATACAATTATGATCATTTTCTATGTATTTATTGTGCAACAGCTGTTTTATTAGGGTTTGTATCACGGTTTGATTGTTGTTTGACTAGTACATTGAGTACTTACGGTAATTCTTTTCCCAAATAAAATCAGTATAAAAAGAAGCTGTTGTTTTATTATAAAGCTGTTGATAGGCAGATGTTGGGAGAAGATGTGGAGAAGTGGTGAGTGAAAAAGATACTGTCGATGGTAGCGGAGGTGAAATTGTACATAATGTTGTGCTAAGTCTGAAATGAGAAGGAATAATGGTTATGCTGATATTGGTATTACTCATAGGATTTTCTACTTTTGGAGGTGTTACCGAGTTTTGTACTTACGAAAGCACTCACGGAAAAATACAAAAGACCAAAAACTCTCCGGTTCGCATCAAAAATAAAACTAATCGGCAGATGACGAACACCAAATTTGTCTTAAATAGTGGTGCTGAGAAATTTGACATGAGGATGCGTTCGCCTTTCAAGGCGATGATTGCGCGATTGACGGGATCAGGGAAAACACGAGCAATTTTACAAATGATTGAAGCTAGTCAGTTAACAGCTCATCCTCCACGAGTAGAAATATACTACTGTTATGGTGCCTGTTTTGGTAACAGGAGTGATGTTTCACGAGGGAATGCTAGATAAAATGTTTGAGTTTTCCAAGAGACGGACGAAATAGAAGATTGATAATTGATTACTTGATGGATGAAGTTTGCCAGTAAAACCGATGCCAATGCTTTGTATACGAAACATTGTCATCATTTGAACATAAGCGTCATTTGAACTAGGACTACTAAGACTCTCAACGACAAGACAAGAATTAATAAATAAATATATTACATTATTTGAAGAACTCGACTAATTGCGATGGAGAGGAGGTACTCCTAGAGCCTAACCAGTTTGCTTTCAAGACCGCCAAGTCTTTGGAGTGGACAAAATTGTCTTTTTATCAGTGAGACAACAACTGTGCTTTACTCATTTATCCTTAATTGTACTTAGGTAGTTCATGTAGTGGAGGTGATTATTAGAGCCCAACCAGTTTGCTCTCAAGACTGCAGTCTTTGGCATTGATAAAATTAGCTCCTTAACAGAGAGGCAACAACTGGGCTCTGCTTATTTATTGTTAATTGTACCTAGAAGGTAAAGGTGTAGCCTACTCCTTGATTCTATTTTTTTGCTCTCAAACTGTGAGGTCTTTGCTATCCATAAATGAAAATTAATCCGAGGGTATAACAGATTATCGTTACTATCTATTAATATTCTTAATTGGGGTACCTAAAACCTTTCAAATAATTACTAAAACCATCTTGCTTTGATGATTATTAGCATTCACTAATCGGTTTTCATTTTCATTTGACATCAGTATAAGCTCAACAACAACATGAAAAAAAAAACACTTCATCTAAAGGACTTGATTCCTGCCATGTATCACGAAATTATTAAAAACAACTTGGTAATACTGAACAAGTCAATAATGCTAGTGACTATCTTGCTATTCTCTGCTTTGCGACACAATAAATGCTGAACATGTCCGAACTAGAGACAATGAAACAGATTCAATATGGGCATCGTTTACTGCCAATTTCCACCATGTGCTACGTATGTCACATTATCCAGATGACGATAGCTATTTAAAAAAGATTTATAAGGCAGTTCAGGATAAAACTTACCTTAAGAATTTGACTCAATATAAATGGACAATAAAAAATTGGTGTGCTATCAAACCTCAAAACACCGGTATTTACAAATAAACAGTGAAGCAAGAATGTCTATACGTTCGCTACAATGGCTTGTGGAGGTAACTAATGAGTATTTGCTGCAATTTTAGGTTGTCTTATACCTTGTTTGGGAAAGTGGGGTTTTTTTTTATCTCAGGCTCACAGTTTTGACGAGTAAAAACCAAAGGTGGCGGAGATGTGTGGTTATATGTTGTGTTGATCATGGTGCAACGAAAACACTTGTAAGTTAAGACATTTGAAAAAATTGTCAAGAAATTACTTAAAATCAGATCCCTCAATCTGCCCAACCCATAGGGCAGGTTGAACGATTAAAGCATGCTAGCACTGAAATCTTTATGGAGTTTCTGAATATTCAAATAACCCTCTAAAGTTTGGGCCTATTCAGTCCTGATTTACAAGCTTGCCAAAAATTCATTGGCCTCAAATGCTCGTCGCATCAGCTGAAATTCAGCTTACTATAACTTCCATTGATTGCCGAGTACGTCATCTTCGAATTGTGGATAATTATAATAATGTTGGGGACGCCACTAACAACAACCATCGGTCGCCATTGACAATCTATGTTTTGTCATTCTATGTCTTATCGTTCTATGTCTCGTCATTCAATATAATTATTAATTGCTAACAAGTGCTCACTAGTGTGCTCAATCAACCATTTAGCTACAAACAGCCCATTATCATTTTCTAGACAATTCATTCGCTGTAGTGTACCAATTAACTGGTGCCAGGCGTGGCCTGCATTCAAACCTTTTGTATCTTTGCTAAACCTCTTGTATTCCCTTTGTATAAATGTTTGCGTAAGTGAATAATGAAATCAGAGTTAACCTGACTCTCACATGCTCAGATGATTCTCATCCTACACAGATAAAAAACAACTAAACTCAAGCGGAAGAAAGCACTTATATAAACAGCTTGGTCAAGTCGACTGTAAGTGCGGGCAACAACTAGTAGAAAGTGAACAGTCGAATCGACCTTCACTGCATACGACCCATTGGCGTATGATACTGGAACATTGTTCCCTCTGATATTTCGACGCCTTACAGCTGTTCCTTTCGGCCGGAAAATCAGTGGAAAGTGTGGCAGTAAATTTGACCCCGCACTGTGTATAGCTCACGAGCATACAACCCTGCAAATTTCGATCGCCTGGAATAATCTGTCGACCTTGCTGAGGTGGACAGTATTTTAAACATAATATACATATATATATTTACTATTAGCTAGACAGGTGCTTTTTATATTTATCCATATTTTATTAAAATATATATATTAGCTGCTTCGAAATTTAGTCCTTACACAATATTAACAGTTGCAACAACATTACAATACTTACAATATCTCCATACATTGCCAGAAACATTTTTATTATTTTATTATTATTATTTAGAAAACAAGATGGCTGCCCACTTTGCACCGCCATGTTATAATCTCAAAGCACCATACATAGCCTCACAGATATTATACCTTTTTTTGATTGGTCATTTATTATACGCTTTTCTGATTGGTCATCCCTTGCAGCCAATCAGCTGCCTGCATAACATATATAAGGCCGTGTACATGCTCAATAAAGTCAGTTTGGAATTGTACTCCAGCTCACACCTTCTCTCTTATCAGTGCTCTGATAGATAGAACTACACGATAGAATCACAGGGTTATTCATGTGCTAGACTAAAACTTTATAGCCAAAGTCTGGGTTGGACGGCCATATTGTTCAAAATTATCATAAACACCAAGTAGCTTGATAAATATCTAGCGGAAGCTTCTGCAGATATTTAGCTAGTAGGCAAAAACTTGCCCTAAGCAACTGAGGCAACCTAGGCTGTGTTCAGTCAGGTTCCTATAAATAGTAGAAAGGCTGTGTTCAGTCAATTACCGCATTATTACTCAAGGCGTTGCTCTCGGATCTAGCTGTGTTCAGCTGATCCCCCCCAGTCGTGTAATTAGGCAGTGTTTTGCCAGTTACTCTCAGGCTAGACAATTAAGTGATATCTTGCGGAAGTTCTTGCAGATATCTAATTGCTAGGTATTGTTCACAGATTCAGCTGTGCTCAGCTAATCTCCCCGCTGTGTAAATTAGGCAGTGTTTTGCCAGTTACCCTCGGGCTATACAATTGAGTGATATCTTGCGGAAGTCCTTGCAGATATCCAATTGTTAGGTATTGCTCTCGGATTCAGCTGTGTTCAGCTAATCCCCAGTTGTGTAAAATAGGCAGTGTTCTGCCAATTACTCTCAGACTAGGCTTCACTCAAACAAAGGTCACTTACTCCTACCGTCAAGGGGCGACCCGTACAGTACATTTTTGGTGGCAGCAGTGGGATTATCTCCCTTGTACGGATTTAGTATGCCTCGAAGAAGAAGAAGCCAACTCCAAGAATTGGACGAACTTTCCACCCCCCTCCGCGCAGAAAGGGCACCAAGAGAAGAGGAACCTCAACCACAAACAACCAACCTCAACATGACGGATTTAGTCCAAGCTCTACAGGCCCTCCAGCATGCCCCCTCACGCCCTCATCTTAAACCACCCCAGTACACTGGAGCCACAGATGTCGAACTCTTCTTAAGCCAGTTCAAGGACGTAGCCCAGATAAACCAATGGACAGAATCAGAATATCTCATACATCTCCGCCTTAACCTCACAGACAAGGCTGCAGAATGTAGCCGAGGAGAAACCACCAAGGAAATCCATGACAGTCTACGTAGTCAGTTTGGGGTAAGCCAACGACAGGCGCGTGAACGCCTCAGGACCCTCAGGAGGACCCCCCGCCAATCAGTCCATGAACTGGGAACTGAAACTCAGAAATTAACCAAACTAGCTTATCCCACTATGGATGACACAGATCGGGAAGAAATGGCACTAGAATCTTTCCTCCAAGCTTTGGATAACAAAGCCATCAAGCGCCACCTACTGGCTACACCCGCCTCCACAGTCAATGAGGCCGTCAGAAAGGCAGACGAATATTTCCAAATAGGAGATACCACCACCCCCAGGATTTCGGCTATCCCGGACACTGAACCAACGGAAACTCAGAAATTACAAAACACCGTAGACGGACTGCAGGCCCTAGTAAAGCAACAGACAGAAATACTCCAGCAGCTAACTTCTCGGCAACTCCAACCACAATCTATGATGCGACCTCCCATGAAGTGTTTCGAGTGTGGTGGTCCACATCGAAAGAGGTTTTGTCCTCAACTACAGGGAGCCAACTTCAGGTCACAGCAATTCCAAAGGCCACCCGCATCCACTCCGGCCACCAGCTACCCACAAGTCTCCACAGCACAAGAGCACCAGGAACCAGCTCAGGGAAACGAGCAAGGTCCAGCCACCTCTCGGGAGTAGGCGCAGCTGGACCACCTACCCTAAAGGAACCGCCTAAAAGAAGGCCACCTCCCGAACCCCAGAAATCCAAACCAACCGCTATCACATCTCTCACCACTCCCGAGGAGTACATCAACTCAGTCTCCAATCAACCTACCTGTCTCTACGCCCCTGGCAAGGTAGAAAGACGAATGATACGATTCCTTCTCGATTCAGGCAGCACCGAGAACATTCTCTCAAAGAAATTCTTTGATGGCTTACCAGCACGAATCAAGGACACACTCATTCTCCAGGATCTAAATGCCCACATGGCGGACGGATCCAGCCTTATTATATATGGCTCCATTCCTCTGCACTGCCGTATACGAACTGTCACCGTCACAGTCTCTTTCAAGGTAGCAAACATTACGGACAATGCCATACTAGGGATGAGGTTCTTCATGGAAAACCAGAGCACGTTACACCTTGCCCAAGGACTCATGGAAATACAGGACCAAGTGGTGCCCTGTGTGGACCGAGCTGGCCAGAACTTGGCAGCCAAAGTGCAGATAACACACACCACAACCCTTCCTGGCAACCAAGAAGTCTTACTCACATGCAAGGTCACTACCCCCATGGTACATTCCATAGGATTGGTCGAACACTTTTCCAAAACACCCGAAAACATCGCCATAGCAGCCTCTCTCATCCGATTGGATGCCAAGCAGAGACTTACCGTACGATGCCTCAATATGCGGTCAGGACCAGTTCTCCTCAAAGCAGGAACAATCCTTGGAATTTACACCCCTGTACAGGAACAAGATATCCATGAAGAACAGGACCACACACCCATGGTAAGGGCAACTACTGCCCCCCCTACACCTACACATGTCACACCCCTTCTCCAGGGCGCCGCCTCCAATTGCGAGAATCCCGAACAGAAGGCCCGGCTGGCCCAACTACTTCATGATTACGCTGATATCTTCAGCAAGGATGACTCAGATGTAGGTCAAACTACTCTTGTCCAGCACGACATCCCCATCGAAGAGGGTACGGCCCCCATTAGACAGCCTCCTAGGAGGCTCGGCCCAGAAAAAGACGAGGAGGTTCAACGGCAGGTAGACGACCTAGTCCAGAAAGGGCTGGTCGAGCCTGCAAATAGTGCATGGAGCTCTCCGGTCGTCTTGGTGAAGAAAAAAGATGGGAGTTGGAGGCTCTGCATAGATTACCGGCGCCTCAACGCCATCACTCGAAAGGATGCTTACCCTCTCCCTCGTATCGATGATAGCCTTGACGCTCTCGCAGGAAGTGTATATTTCAGTACACTTGATCTCATAAGTGGGTACTGGCAGGTACCACTTAGCCAAGATGCCCAGGAGAAAGCAGCATTCTCTACTCGTGGAGGCCTTTGGAAGTGGAAGGTTCTGCCCTTTGGCCTCACCTCCGCACCAGCCACATTTGAGCGACTCATGGAACAGGTCCTGCAGGGACTCCAGTGGAGGAGTCTCCTCCTCTATCTTGACGATGTTATCGTCTACGCTCCTACCTTTGAGGCTCACTTAGAAAGGTTAACAGAAGTGTTTCAGCGATGCCGGCAAGCCAACCTGAAGTTGAAACCGGGAAAATGCACTTTGTTTCAGAAGAAGGTCACCTTCTTAGGACACGTGGTAAGCGCCGACGGAATAGCTACCGACCCAGAGAAAATAGAAGCTGTCAGGAACTGGGTTGCGCCCAAGTGCCAGAAAGAGTTACGCACCTTTTTGGGATTTGTGGGATACTACCGGAAGTTTTGTCCGGACTATGCCTCCATAGCTAAACCACTTACCAAACTCACAGGAAAGGATATACCCTACGACTGGGGAGACAGCCAACAAAACGCCTTTGATCACCTCAAAGAGCTCCTCACTAGTTCACCTATTCTCGCCTATCCAGATCCAACCCAAAGATTCATTTTGGACACGGACGCCAGCCTTGATGGTGCAGGGGCAGTACTCTCACAGATACAACAAGGACAAGAGCGAGTTGTAGCATACTTTAGTAAAACATTCAGTCCTGCAGAACAAAACTACTGCGTCACCCGAAGAGAGTTACTCGCCGCCATACTCGCCATCAAGCACTTCCATCCTTATCTCTATGGTAAGAAATTCCATCTCAGAACCGACCACGCCTCACTACAATGGTTATACAAGCGACGTGACCCCTCCCAACAGATTGCGCGATGGCTGGAGACCCTGGCGGAGTACCACTTCTCCATGCAACACCGACCAGGGAGGCAGCACGGCAATGCAGATGGCCTAAGCCGGACCTGCAGTGAATGCAAGCAATGCTTAAGGATCACCAACCGGGACGGAGGTCCTACATGGCAAGATTTAGTACTCAGAGAAGACACAGAAGTCAGGCAAGGACAACTCCTCATCCCCAATCAGTTCAACAGCAAGACGGAAGCACCACCCCTCTCTCAGATCCGGATAACACCAGACATAGCAAAAGAACTCATTCCACTTCAGAAACAGGGCATTCTAGCCACCATCCGGACCATTCTAGCCCAAGGGGACACCGCCAATCAATGTGATCTGGAACAGGCAGGCCCCGAGTTACATCGCTATTTATCTATGTTAGACTGCCTGGAAGTACAGGACGACATCCTCAAGGCCAGGGTCACTCTCAACCAGAGGACCATTTGGGCAACAGTATGCCCCCCGGAACTCAGAAAATTGGCGATTTTTCAAAGTCATACCCAGCACCACGCAGGCATAAATAGAACCTACCACAGGCTAAGACTACTATGGTACTGGCCTGGGATGGCAGCAGATACCAGGAGAGCTATCACCACCTGCGAGACTTGTCAAGCAGCTAAATCACATCACCCACAACAGAGTAAACAAAGACAGCACCTCCATGCCGGGAGACCCTGGCAGGTATTGTCACTAGATCTGGTAGGTCCGTTTCCGGAAACACCCAGAGGCAATACTGTCATCTTGGTGCTAGCAGACCATTTTACCAAATGGAGGGACGCAATTCCATTACCAGACGGAACCGTCACAAGTATCATTAATGCCTTAGAGAAACAGGTATTTTGTTATTTTGGGTTACCTGAACGGATCCACACAGATAGAGGGGCACAGTTTGAGTCTCAGATCATGGCTGAGTTGTGTGCCCTGTGGGGAGTTCAGAAGAGCAGGACCACCCCATATCACCCGCAGGGAAATGGAGTGGTGGAGCGTGGTAATCGGGACCTGGGCGAAGCTCTCCGCACCACGCTAATCAACAGAGAGGAATCCGATTGGGACCTAGTGCTCCCCCAGATCATGCGATCCCTAAGAGCCACTCCCAACTCGAGTACTGGAGAAACCCCCAATTTTCTTCTCCTTGGTCGAGAACTAAGGCTACCCGACACCTTGATTACGGGACCGCAATTCCCCATCCAGAGCCGACACCAATACGTGTACGATTTACACGAGCGAATGGCCACAGCTCATCAAAAACTCAGAGATAGACAAGAGGTAGTACGTGATAATCACCAGTTGGAACCACTACTCTACAAAGAAAACGACCAAGTTTGGCTCAAGGCAAGGCGTCACCGAAAAGGGAGTTCCCCTAAACTACAGACCAAGTATATCGGACCATTTGTCATCATCAAAGCATACCAGAACAGGACATATGATCTCCAGAAAGACGAAAAGATTATTCGTGAACACGAGCACAAATTAAAACTTTATCACCCCAGCCCCACTAATTGGGGCAAGATTCCCAGTATATCTGAACCTAAGGAGCAACCCACACGAACGGGCTACAAGCCACCCCCTCGCAACACCCAGCAAGAATCACACAGCCCCACAAACACTGAAGAACACTTAAGGGGAAGCCCAGTAGAATCACCTCCCCCGGTAAAATCAGATCACCCCAACACCACTAGCAAAGACCTAGAAGAAAATACACCACAGGTTAACAAACGCCATCCAGGGCAATACAACCTCCGACCCCAACATACACTTCGACCTCCACAACGATTAAGTCACGTTGTAATTAATGCCATCTCAACCAATCAAAAGTTCGGAAATTCATCATTAACACTTATAGATACTAACGACAATCAAGCCACTTCAGTCATAGCACAGTCAGTCGATCGACAACCAACTAGTATGGAGCCTACTCGCACACCATACGTAGGTAACAAAACATTTGCTATCGTCAAGCAATGGAGACATCAGTCAAGCAAGACCAAAGTATGTGGGCAGTGTCAGATAGATCTCCGTGACAAATCATACAAAGCCATCAAGCATCATGTATGGGGACATTTAATACTACTAGTTTGTGAATGCGGATACTACCATTCAGCCGAACATATGATGAAACTCCACCAGAAGAAGGATCATGATCAACCTACTAACAAGTATCATGTGGACAGAGAGTCTTGGGACACCCTTCGACTAAGTGTGAAAAATCTGCCCAGGTGTATGCCAAGTCTACCCTGGCTACCTCCACCACCTCGCCATGATAGCAGTAATAAAGAAATTGACCTGAACAATCTACCAAAGGTAACCATTATACTCAAACAACTACAACCAACGCCATTACTCTCTCCCATCAAAGATCTTCGCAGTAAAATAAACCACACCAAGCCAGATGCAAGGGACCAGCTATCTAGACAACCGCTGAACGCCATCCACATGGACACTCCCCCTCGAATAGTTAGGATGTCAAAGCCACAACCAACAGCTTATTTTACTACAGAGTATAAAGAGAATCAACAACAACAAACCCTCTTCCCCACACGGACCTTTTAATCGCCCAACCTGGCTTTGGGCTAGGTGGGGAGAATGAGGTGGACAGTATTTTAAACATAATATACATATATATATTTACTATTAGCTAGACAGGTGCTTTTTATATTTATCCATATTTTATTAAAATATATATATTAGCTGCTTCGAAATTTAGTCCTTACACAATATTAACAGTTGCAACAACATTACAATACTTACAATATCTCCATACATTGCCAGAAACATTTTTATTATTTTATTATTATTATTTAGAAAACAAGATGGCTGCCCACTTTGCACCGCCATGTTATAATCTCAAAGCACCATACATAGCCTCACAGATATTATACCTTTTTTTGATTGGTCATTTATTATACGCTTTTCTGATTGGTCATCCCTTGCAGCCAATCAGCTGCCTGCATAACATATATAAGGCCGTGTACATGCTCAATAAAGTCAGTTTGGAATTGTACTCCAGCTCACACCTTCTCTCTTATCAGTGCTCTGATAGATAGAACTACACGATAGAATCACAGGGTTATTCATGTGCTAGACTAAAACTTTATAGCCAAAGTCTGGGTTGGACGGCCATATTGTTCAAAATTATCATAAACACCAAGTAGCTTGATAAATATCTAGCGGAAGCTTCTGCAGATATTTAGCTAGTAGGCAAAAACTTGCCCTAAGCAACTGAGGCAACCTAGGCTGTGTTCAGTCAGGTTCCTATAAATAGTAGAAAGGCTGTGTTCAGTCAATTACCGCATTATTACTCAAGGCGTTGCTCTCGGATCTAGCTGTGTTCAGCTGATCCCCCCCAGTCGTGTAATTAGGCAGTGTTTTGCCAGTTACTCTCAGGCTAGACAATTAAGTGATATCTTGCGGAAGTTCTTGCAGATATCTAATTGCTAGGTATTGTTCACAGATTCAGCTGTGCTCAGCTAATCTCCCCGCTGTGTAAATTAGGCAGTGTTTTGCCAGTTACCCTCGGGCTATACAATTGAGTGATATCTTGCGGAAGTCCTTGCAGATATCCAATTGTTAGGTATTGCTCTCGGATTCAGCTGTGTTCAGCTAATCCCCAGTTGTGTAAAATAGGCAGTGTTCTGCCAATTACTCTCAGACTAGGCTTCACTCAAACAAAGGTCACTTACTCCTACCGTCAAGGGGCGACCCGTACAGTACATTGCTGCCTACAGAACAACATAAAAGAAACCAACTAAACTGCACCAAATATTCACTACATTGTGGGAGACTGTACAGGTGGCAAGCTACCACAGTTCTACCTTAAACTTCAGTACAATAATAGCAAGCTTTTATAAGTGAAGTTAGATTGTCTGCGTTTAAAATGAAATCTGATTGGGCAACTCATTTAGTCTTACGTCTACTGTGGGTCATTGCAACAGGAATAAAGAATTCTTATGAAGACACCCCATCAAAAATTGGTTCTATGGTTTAATGTTGGGCTTTACTACTATGCGCCATTTGTTATCTGGCTTGAATTTGCAAGCTGCACACATAAAATCCGAATTAGTGGTTTCTTTCAATATAAACGCAATTAGTGCACACGCATCGTAAACAAAATCAATGCTTGTTTATTAAGCAAAATTCATATGTGAAATAGCAACAGAAGACAATTGCAGGATTTGTCAGGTGATCCAATGTGATCACAATCACAAGGATAATCTAATACTCTTTCCTTCAATAGAATAGAAAAAATTGTGCTTGTTTTGGTGAGTTAGGGAACAATAAATGGTGGTCATACAAGAATACAGTGTGGTATGTCAAATAAAAATAGTGGGTTCTGATTAGCCAAATAAATACTGTACCGCAAAGAAATAAATTTACTTCCGATCCGAAAATGACGACGGTTTTAAGCAATGTAAAAATTGGCTAGCATTTCTGGAAGAGTATTTTGCAGGCTTGTAAATCAGCACCGAGTAGGCCTAGAGGGTTATTCAATACACGAATCTGCTGCTTAAAACTTGAACATTCAGAACTTCAACAAAAAAGTGTTCAATGAACTGGCATGCTTTAAACTTGGTAACTAATTATTTATTATCACAAACCATAAATAAATTCTAGGACAACACAACTGAACAGCATCATGAAAATCCACTTCCACATTCATTCTTCACTCGGTATTTACTCAATCTGTGTATCCAGAAAAATGCACGTGAAACATTACTTTCGTCACTGACAGGGCTGTTCCACCAAGACTGACCAAGTCACGAAGGAAGATTGCATCAGACTCTAAAGCAATATAGCCTTGATCTACTTTTTCTGTTCAACTTTGTAAAACATTCAGACGTTTTTAGAAGCATATTCATAAACGAACTTCTGTGGTTTTGTTGCTAAAACCTTAGAACTGTGAGTCCAGCAATTTGGTGTGGTTTGCCAGCAGTAATTCTTGCCAATTGCATTTGAAGCATGTGGACCATCTTTTGTTGCAGATTTTCTCTCACCAGTGCTATTCTTTCGATGCCTTTTGTTTTGGCTGCTCCCAAAACAAACATGCTATCTTTAACCACTTGGGCAGCAGACTTTAAAGTCTCTGGAGGTGCAACTCTCTTAGTATTTTTTTTGTAGTTGCGTACCATATTCAATCTGATATTGTACCATGTTAAACATAAAATGTTTGTTTCAATCAAATGAGATGAACCAACTAACTTTTAAACGACGTGGGGTAGGTCGTGCAATTGCTCAACCTACCTAAAACTGCAGATGCATAACCTGCCCCACAGACCCTGTGTGAACAAAATGCTTCACTTTGTGAAATCTGTTAATTCTTGAACAATGGTGAATTACAGACAAGACTCGAACCTGGTGGTTTAATAAAATTTGAGTATTGCTAGCCTAACATTATAATGAAGGTGTATAAATGTTAGCAAGTCTACCAATTTTTGCTTTTTAGTAATAAATAAAATCACAAAAGTTTAAGCTTTTCACTTACCACATGACTGCTTTTTATAGACTTGACCCAAAACTGCTGAAATGTGATCTGGAACCTTGTACAAGAAAAAACAACTTTATAAATAAATAAAAACTCATAAAATCTAGTAGTAGTGAACAACCCGTCGCATTGAACTACTAACATCGCCTTTCCTTTACGTATACTTAAGGTAAAACCTATACTTTGATACAATAACTATTACTTTGTACAAACATATTTTACCATTTAGACAAACAAATCATGAACCAATAATAACAAATTCAGTTTAAACCAACATACACCAGTCAAACAACAAACAAAACTGTGATACAAACCGTGATATTGTGAGGGACGCTAGTACTCTCCCTATTTTACTATTATTATTTCATACTCACTAAAGGCTGGTTCACATTGTCACCGATTGCTACGGCGATAGTGGGAATTGTCTTATCGCCGATAATGTGAACATGCAACACCGTTGTCGCCGCCATAACGCCGCTCCATCGGGAAAGTTTGGCAGTGTCAAACTTTTCCGACATCGGTGAATTACGGCGATCCATTATTGCAATGTGAACCAATGAACGCCGTTTGTCAGCGATAGGTCCGAGTTGACCTATAAACATTTAACCGCTCTAACTGTCATAACCTTCCACTCATCACCCAACGACGGATAATAAATAAAATAATAATCCGTCATTGACTTTTTATTGGTTCGTTTTCACAAATTATAATATTTAAAGAGAAAATTAGTTGAGACTCTAAATGAAGATAATATCTACACACCATTGTCAGGTAAGAGATGTCAGATTAGATTGATCTTAATTCTAAAAAATAATTAACCTAAATAAAGAAGTAATAATTATAATTATTTATTTATTATTAATAAATAATAATTATTATTACTTGTTGTTTGCCATTTTTTATCCTTTTTGCTGCCGATTTATTTATTGATTGAATTGACTGTAACTGTTATCTGTTTTTTATTATCATCATTATTGTTAATTAGTACTAATTATTATAACTACTAATAAAAAATAAAATGAATGATGATGTAACTGTAATTAATAATAATAATAATTATTATTATTATAATAATAATTAATTATCATGATAAATAATAGATTATAATAAGTGCTATCAACTGAGTGCAGCGCATAAATAATGATGACACCCAATTGTAATTTTTTTAACATTTAAAATATTGAAATTCATTATCTTTGAAACTTGTTAAGAAAATAATAAAAATTAAGTACAAAAAACAACATTATTTATTATTATTGTAATAATAATAAATATTATTATTAATAACTAGTTGAACACTCACTTCAGTCAATGTTATTAATTATTATTTTGGTTTTAGGTGGTGAAGAGAATTGGCCTAATCAACGAGTCTATATATCATCATGATGATCTCTGTGCTCCACTTAATTCAGCTTTTACCACATTTGCCAGAAATATATCTGTGACTATCACCAATCACTGTGCGACTTTAAACTAAAATAATTTATCCAAATATTTTATTATTGCTGTACCAAATAAGCAATAAATAATATTGAGCTTAAATTGTACTGTAGTTTTTTTATTATTTATAAATATACCAGTTGAAATTGCTGCTATATCACGGCTAATCACTGACTGCTAGTCGCTACCACTCAACTGCGTTCTATTGGTTGTTGTGGTTTATAGGCCGAGCTTATTGTGAATGCGGTGTTGTCAGTGATAGCATCACTGACTGCTCCCGATTGTCAGTTGGCTGCATTCGGCGTTGAATTAGGATAATGTGAACATCATTTCTGTTATGCATCAGTGATGATCAGTGACACTAGTCACTGACAGTCCCTGACAATGTGAACCACCCTTTAGACATTCTCTCACTTATTATTACTCCGTGAGACATTATCTCGTAATTACTGTCTAAGCCTATATCTCATTGTCCGTATTCCTTTGTGTAAGATTTAAGCCAATAACTCACTGTCTACGTTTACATCTCAATATCTACTCGCTACGCATTGTATACGTCTGTGTATAGTTCTATTGTTTGTATGTATCCACGATACTAGAGTCTATTTCAGTGCGTTCTATCTTATACACCAAATAATTATTTACCACATGTTATACTTTTTCCACGATTTTTAATTATTGCAATTGGGTGCTGACTGTAAGGGCAAGGCATGGCTTGTACCAATATTTTTGCTCAGGCGTGGTTTGTAATGTGTACCCGCCTTCCCTGTATTTAAACTGATGTAAGTGTAATAAAATTCAGAGTTAGCCTGACTCTCAGATGATTCTCTCTCTCTGAAGCAAGCACAGCTAGGAGCACTCTAACTACAAGCGCTGGTCGACTATTAGCAAGCACGAGGCTTGGCGGAAAGTAAGATTGTTCGCTCTCTTACTGCGTATTCCCTCGACTCGAGGTGTACGACGCAAAGCACCTGGTGCCCTAGTAGTTCGACTCTTACTGAAGCCGAACTGTGGAGTTCGCACAAAACTATCACAACAATAATCAAGGAGTAATTATTGTCGACCTCGACTGAGTCGAACTAGACAAAGTAATTACCGCACCATTATTGTCAGTGGCCAAAAGTTCGAAGCAAACTATAAACTAGACAAGTAATTCCTGAGGAATTAATGTCAGAGCACAGTTCGAAACAAACTATAAACTAGACCATAATCACGGTAGTGATTATTGTCGAACCTTGGAAAGGTTCAAAGGCAGCCAATAGTTCGGATATAATTATTGTCTACTGTCAACACACATACAAGCCAGATTCGGCCGCACCCATAAATGCACAAACCAATAAATGCTCTCCAGACAATACGAACAATAATAGCAAATTATTGTAAGTAGACTTGGGCACAAGTAAAGCACGTCGGGAGTGTGTACAGGTGGCTACCACCCAGACGCAAATTCCTGTACAATATAAACAAACAATGCACAATAAATACATAGAGAAAAAATCATAATCATATACAACCAAACACTGCATTATCAATTGGGAGAATCAACACCTGCTGCACAGAAAAACATACTCCACAGGTTCTTATGGACACCTGGTGCTAATAAAAAGGCATTTTTATTGGCACCATTTGAACCAGGAGAACCGTCTTGTCCTCACACACTGCCATTATACCACATGCAAGACTTGGGCGCATTGTTGGCAAAAGGAGATGACGTTTGCGAAAGCCCATTCTCACTATCGGCCATTGTCGTTTTTTCTTGCTGTCTGAAGAGCCTCGAGAGTGTTATTTCCAGTGGTGCAGTGCTACCATGACTGAGTCATGGTTAGAAAAAGTCAACTTTTGTGTGCCATGAATGGCCATGATTTTGCCCATTTTTTCCAGTTGTCAGTAGTTTTGATTTGCGAAAAATTTATACACCATCAGTGGAGGCACTATAATGTATAGAAAATCATAATGAGGGAATCTACTGCTGTGCAATACAGTTTTTATCACTGACGTTAAAATGTGAGACTGAATCACATGGTAAAAATTTATCATAGCCTAGTGGCTATAGAGTGCTACAGCGAATCAATATGTATGTATTTTCTCCTACTAATATCGCTAATTTTTTTCTGTGGCAGAAGAAGAATAAGACTATTTCACGTGTTTCGATTTTAAAATTTTCAAATCCCACTCAGCCCCTCATATAGATAGTTCAAAACTCTCATGCTCGCGGTGTGATATGAGCAAAAGCACTCGTACAAAAACTTGTCCCCGAAAATCGCGATTTTTTTTTTTCAAGTCCAAAAAAACGTGTTTTTTTTAATATCTTTCAAACTAAAGCTCATTGAGACACAAATCCAATTGCTATAGCTAGAGAAGTCTAAAGCGTGGACGTGATTATGAACCTTTTTTTCATTTTACTCATAAACTTGAGAAAATGCCTTGACATTTTCGAATTTTTATCTACAATCCACCAGGTCCTCGAAGTGCATCAACATATTGTTATAGGACTATAAAAAAGACTGTGGAGTTAGGATTTGAATGGTGTATAATTATTGTAGTGTGTTCAATGTATTATGATAACAGGAAGGTTTTTCAAAGACGCCCCGGGCAAAAATTATTTTTCATTCTAGCCATTTATAAATTAGCCTTACCACAACCACTGCAAACGCAACGCGGGCGTATCATGTGCGCCGCGTGTTTTAAGTTAATAATGGGATTACCGCAAACGCTACGGTTAATGATGGTTAGTAGTCATTGATATCGCGGCTATTTATTTGTCATCATTAGTGCTTTAATTTCAATTTATTCTGGTTCATAATAAATCTAATATCATATCTGTTAATCCAGAAAAATCCATCATTAAATGATAACCGCTAGTGGTAATAAACATGATATAGCAAAATGCAATGCCATCAACAATAACCATTAGTTTTAATATCTATTTATTATTAATTATTGAAACACATTATTTATGGTTATTATTATTATTATTAATTGCAAGATTTGTGAAGATGACACCTGTCTATATCAACTACTGAGATACAGTTACTGCTGTTTTCTGTTTATTTCAGCTACTTCTACAAAATAATGTTACACAGCCAATGCAAAGCTATGGTGGCTTCAAAATAATCAATAACGGATTATAATAAATATCAATAATAAGAAGAGCCGAAAATAAACTGAGGTCTAATAGAAAGTTAAAAGCAAAACATAGTTGATCACGCTGTGGGCCAACGATGGTAGTTAATTTTTTCTACAATCTTTGCAACGGCGACCATTTGGTCGCCGAAGCTGTCCCTTTAACTTAGGCCAACAAACTAGCACAAAAAACCCCGCCCACGGAACCAATCATCCAATTAAATCCGTTTAAAATTTTCCAAGATAACAATGGGGCATGCAACTCCCAATATAGAAACACGCAGCATATTCCTAGTAAAATACACATTAAAATATAAACCCATTTATATTTCAATGAAAATACACATTAGCCTCAAATGTTGGCCTAAAACTTAGGCTATAGATACATCTCATCTTGGCAGGTAAGGAAACGCAACTCCTGGCGCATCTGTTCACACGCACTCACTCACTGAATTCCAATATTACACAACAACAACCTGGTAACATCTTGTTTTATTGTGCAGGATTTCACTGTGGGGGTATGTACGTGGTAGCTTGGCCTACCTGCACAGCCTCCTCAAGTCACAGATGGCTTTCTAATGCTTCAGCAGCAATAACAACTTGCCCACAGGTCCACAGGCTCCTAGCAATAGTGGTCGACCATTGCAGGTTGATGCCGAACTGTCGGTTGTATTGACTGCTCTGAGATCAAGGCAGTGGCCGAACTTTGAGGGTCGAATTAGCCAAGGCTATTTCTGACCGGCAGAGGTTCAGTGTACTGCTTGTCTATTACTAGTGTAGTGCAGTGCTTTGAATGTACGTGCATGTACTGTGCACAGTTGAAGTTATTTGTGAACAAAGAACTCCTGAGAGTGTGCAAGGCTTAACTCTGATTTATTTAAGGCTTACAGCAGCATTTATAATAACAGGGTACAATAGGTTTAGAAAAATACAAAAGAACTTGATAATAGGCCACGCCTGACAAAGGTTGATTGGTGGTGCTCTGGCAAATAGAATGTCTAGTTAGTGTAAATTGGTGATACAGAGCACATAGTTGCATATACATAGTGAATAGAAATGTAAGTTTAGAACTGCAATAATAGAACTAGTAAGTTTAGAGTTTAGTCATAGAGCTACCGGCACCGTCCGCCACATTATTACTGTTGGGGAAACGATCGACCACCAAGAACAATCTCAGTCGACCCACATGACAATTCTGTATATAACTAAGCAATCATTTACAATCATGTATTATTTACCATAACATTCATTTAGT
Source organism: Cryptosula pallasiana (assembly GCA_945261195.1). Taxonomy (NCBI): domain Eukaryota; kingdom Metazoa; phylum Bryozoa; class Gymnolaemata; order Cheilostomatida; family Cryptosulidae; genus Cryptosula; species Cryptosula pallasiana. The sequence goes on along the minus strand of OX183138.1, from coordinate 29,887,084 downwards.
ATTCTATGTAAACATGTACGTATGACGCTGTGAATTCAGCCGTGACTACGGACACCCTCTTTTAAGTTCTACAGGCCTATCAGGCAGGATAGGCGTAGCCAATCCTTTGTTCTATGGATGCTTTTACTTTACCTTTTGTTCTATTATATGTATAAATATTTGTGCACTTGATAATAAAATCAGAGTTAACCTGACTCTCACAAGTTTGATGAATCTCTCTCTCTACACAGCACAAGTAACTACATGCAAGGAACAGATAGCATACAAAACACAACACAAGTAAATTCATGCACATAACAGATAACAAACAAAGCGGCTACTTGGACAAGTTGGCTAGCAGCACGAACATTAGTCAGTAGAAAGTGTTCAGTCGAATCGACTCTCACTGCATATGACCTACGGGCAAATGATACTGAAACGATTGTTCAACCTGTTAGTTTGACCCCTCGCAGCTATTCTTTCGGCCAAGAAATCAGTGGAAAGTGTGGCAGTTGTAATAACTCCTCATTGTGTATAGCTCACGAGCTTGCAACGCTGCAAATCTTGATCGACTAGTCTAGACTGTCGACCTCGTGCCTGCTAAGATACTCCCTACTCTGCCTAAATTCATTCACTAAACGTGGGAAGCTGTACAGGTGGACAGCTACCATTTACCACATTACAAATTCCTGTACATTACCACTCTTATAATACATACAGGTTAGCTCATCTAGGTTAGAGCACTCTATCTATGGCATATGGACTATCACCACTAATAATAATAATAACAGATAAATAAATAAACAATAAATTAAATTAACATTAATATTAATTATCATAATAATAATAAATAATGATAATTACATTACTATTACTAATAATAAATACTAATTGTATTAATGATTTGTCATTTATTATTGTAATAATAATTATAATTATTATAATAACAACAATATATAATAATAATAATAATAATAAACTTACTTTACTTTACTAATAATAATAATAGTAAATAATAATAATAATAATAATAAACTTACTTTACTTTACTAATAATAATAATAGTAAATAATAATAATTATAATAATAATGATACTAATAGTAATTATTATTTTTTTTTTATTATATTATAATATTAATAATTAATTAGTAATAATGATAATTATTAATAATTATTATTATCACTAATTAATTATTAATAATTAATTAATTAGTAATAATAATAATTATTATTATTACTAATTAATTATTAATAATTAATATTATAATATAATAAAAAATAATAATAATTAGTATCGTTATTATTATTATTTATTTATTATTATAATAATTATTATTATTATTTACTATTATTATTAGTTGATAAAGTAGTAAGTTTATTATTAATTATTATTATTATATATTGTTGTTATTATAATAATTATAATTACAATAATTATTATTATATATTATAATAATGTATAATAATAATAATTATTATTATATATTATTATTATACTAATAATAATATATAATAATAATAATAATAATACTTACTTACTTACTAGTAGCCTAGCAGTAGTATTATCAGCCTACAAAGTTTTCATTTATTTCTGCTACCAATTATTGACTATTGATAATTATTTCATATTATCATATTAAAACAATTATAATACTTTATACTATACTAATTAAAAATTATTGGGCAAAATCTTTTCAAGGTGTCCGCAAGAAGATAATAGTGTCAATGCCCACATTTACGTTGCTGCGCGGTTATTTTGATCGAATAGCAATATGGGTTGCGTTCCAGAGAATGGCCCATAGACCTATAACCCCTTATAGATCTATGGAATGACCAGTGATACACTACGTTTCCATATGGCTCATAGCTCCGAAATTTGGAGTTGCGCCACGAGAGATAGCAAGGCAAAACTGTTCCTATGGGCGCCGTGAGTGATGCGCAACGTATGTGGGAAGTCCCAAACTACTGGTTTTCCCATGCAGCAGGAAACACGTGTAGTTTGGATAGAGACATTTTGTTAAGGCCTGGCTACACCTAAGTGCAGAAATCAAAGTGTGGCCAACTCCCCTTGTCACGTGACCCTCTGGAGCCAAATGCTTGAGTGATTACACTATAACTTATAGAGAAAAGGCTCTATTTCAACAGCTAATAACTCTGCAAATTGACAAGATACAGCTTAAAACAACCTCTCATCTGAAAGCTCAGGATGTCTCCTAGCCCACTGGGAATTTTAAACAAAAACGTTTCAATGTAAGTTAAGTAATAAGGGCCGAAATATAGTGCTTATATTAGCCTTTGTATTATCAAAAAACTATTTTTCTTATACCATTCAACTTTCATATCAAATTTTAAATAAATAAATAACAACTTTAGATATAAGTAATAGCCATAATTCATTCATAGAATTATAATCTCAAAGTAGTTTAAATAATAATAACATTAAATATTCCAAAAAAAATAATCATTTTTTACCGTACCGATGAAATCAATTATTTTTTTCAAAATGAGCGTACTACTTTTTCACATTGTTTATAGTTCACTTTGGAGTAGTCTACAACGAGTTTTTGTTATTCAGTCAGATATTGATGAATAATAATAATAAATACTAGTTAAAATAAATAACAAACATTCCACTAGTTTTATTATTTCGTTTTTTTGCCGCAAAACCAAGTGGCACTTCGGTTGTCTCTCATATGGATGGTAAATAACGCGACTGTGCGCCCTGCATACCATTACAAAATGTCACGTAAAGTCACTGGGATGAAAGCGAACGTGTTTTTTTTTCATTATAGGGCACATAATCATTAGTAAACGTATCGGCAAACTTATCAATAAACGGTACCGCTAAATATAGAGTTCTTCATCCGAAGGGGAGATGACTCCTGGCTCCAGTAAAGGCTCCAGTGACGGTTAAAGGTTTTAAACAAAATTTTACTCCAAAATTCCACTGAGTAAAATAATTTTTTTTGCTAGATTGAAACAAAACATGTTCACAGAGGTATTACTGCAAAAAGAAATTCATTTTACGCAACAAATATTGAATAAACGAGTAAAAACTATTTCAGCCAATGATGACTTATATGACCATTTGTGAAATTTGGCTCCAGTGGAGTTGTCCTTATATAAAATAGCGCTGGAAACGGCTGACCACACTTTGATTTCTGCACTTAGGGCTACACGATCGCAAATTCTGTGCGCTGTGCTTTGTGCAATTTCAACGCACTGAAAGCTAGGTGCTACACGAACGCAAGTTCTGTGCACTGAGTGAAGTTGCGTCAAGGAGTTATATTACCTTAGATGAGTTATTAACCAATAGTGGTGGCGTAGCTAGTTAGCCGCGGTCTTGTTAGTAGTTTTTATTACTAGCGGTTGGATCAACGATTATACAAAGAGGGTATGGCCATACCCTCTTTGGATTATATATAATCGTTGGGTTGGATCCATGGACGTAGTATTTCTGGACTAAGGACTTTTTTGACCGGAAGAAACCCCCGTGCATTTGTCCGCCATGTTGTATGAGGGAGTTTTTGCAATCACCAGTGATTGACGATGGTTAGATCATGATTTGCATTTGGATACCAAAACAATCGAATTAAATGCACAGACAAGAGTTCTCACTAGTGAAAATATTTTTTTCATGGTGTTTGCCTAACCGTCAATGATGGTGCTGATAAATAATGAATAACAAATAATAATCATATATAGTAAGTGAAGTGAATCTAGTTAAAAATCTCATAGAGGAAACAGCTAAGAGTTAAGCTGAGAGGCGGTGAGGTACACGCACCCGCCTATGACCTATATTAAAGGACCAGTCCAGTTATTTTTAACCGATGCTCAATCACTAGTTTTACATGATAGGTGCATGCTGATCAATATACAACAATTGCCTGGGCCCCACTTTTGGAGTTTTGAGCCCCAAAACATGTGACCTATTTAGCTACAACCGATATAGGTCAAATCTGATCCGGATGTGTTCTGCGCATGACTTTAGACTGAGAGTCATTGGGATGTGATAATGTTTAAACTTTTGAGGGAAGATGCCTCCTCCACTCTTACATAAGGAAAAGCGTTAGGATTCTAGGACACGACTGTGCGAGATACAAGATTAGAGAAGACTGAGAGCTTTTCAGAGCAGTGCATTTTACTACTACAAATAATAAATAAATAATTTCAATGCCGATCTGCTTTTTTGGGGATGTAATAGTAGAAAGGATAGACATCCCTATATCACATATCACAGGATACCTCCTAAACAGCTCGAATTTTCCAACTCTTGGTTTCCCGGGTGAGTATTATTATCTATCTTCTTATTATTATTAATTAATTATAATAATTATAATAATAATAATTATCTATCTACTACTACTACTCTACTGGCAGGTAGTAGTACTACTAGTACTAAAAATAACCATAATTAATTAATGAATAGTAATATTATAATAATAATTATCAAATCATGATGATGAGGTTGTTTTTTAGTTAGTGGACTGCTACTGCTACCATAATTATAATAATAATAATTAATATAACTTATAAATCTAAATAATAATATTTTATTTATGTTTAATTAATATTATGAATTATTAATAATTATTATTTTCATTTAGTTATTAATAATTTAATAATTACTATAATAATTATAATATAATGGTTTTCAGAATCACTGCTGTAATAAATAATAATTAATAATTACACCTTTTTGTTTCAAGATACATTATTATTATAATTATTATTTCATAAATATATTGCAGATTTTTTGTAGGGAAAGTTTCATAACCATAGTAATAACTAACAATGAATAACAAGCTAAAATAATAATAAAGTTACTACTATTGTTGTTAGCAATAATAATAGTTATTAATAGTTGTGCAACAATAGATGAAAAATCAATTTTATGAAATAATTTCTATTTATTAGACTATGATAATAACACATTTTATTAGTTGCTAATAAATAATGTTACTTTATTTATTATTCATCATAGCTCACTGACAAACGCTGTTTCTAATTCTACTAGTGCAGAATTATTTCTGGAATGCACTGACAGACCTGCTGATTCCAAAGGGGAGACGATTTTGTTGTTACCCTACTGCATAGCATTTTTTTATCCTTTTGTAATGTGGAGTGCAATTTTAGCCTTATTACTTTTCTTGAAGTAGCCTACAGACAGATATAATAATATTTAAATAAACAAATATATTTGTTTATTATTAGATTTTCTTATATATTATACAATATTAGATATCAATTCAACAATGTCCCATTTTTATTTATTCCTCAGAATTTTATCACTAAATTTCAGATAAAGTGTTTTTTTTTGTTTTGTGAAATAGGGCAAATGCGTGTGGGGTAGATTGTTTGAGTTTCATCCTCAATGCATGGCAGTTCTCAACGTGCCCGTTGACAGACAGGTCGTATTATTTAGCACACCAGACTGGGCATTGGCACTTTCAGTAGTATCATCATGAGAACGATCAGCGTGGAAGCTGGTGTGTATGTCTGTTATAGTGATAAAATGTCATGGTTCTCATTTTAGTGAGGAGCATGACTCTCTGCCATATTTAGAACCCGGTGACCCAGCACATCAGGTTTTGATGGACTACCTGCATAGTGAACATTTTCTCAAGCAGCTGAGCATGACAACCCATGGTCTACACACTGGAAAGCAGGAGAATTTCCACTCCATGCTTCTAACATGCAGGATAGACTTCGACCCTGCAAGCTACACAGGAACGATTCAATTGGCCGTTATTGATCACGACGAGAATGCCCACAGAGAATGTTTGATAGGTGAGTGGGCTATCACATGACTGCTGTAATGTAATAAAAGATCATAATTACATTCGTGCCAATGGGACAGCAGTACAATTTGAGGCCCTGTTTGATCAGAACTGAAATAACCACAAAAGCATTTTTTATAGGTGCCAATGTGTGTATGGTTCTGTGGGGTACTTTGTGTAACACAGTCAATTTTTAAAAACCAGGTAAAATCAACTTGTTACAGAAATTGATGCTAAAATGTAAAGCCTGGTTCACATACATCGTAGATGGCTCGCAAGTGATCGCGAATCCCTCGTGCGACGGATCCGCGATACATGTTTGCATAAACTTGGCAAACCCACGATCGCAAGAGGTATAATCACTCTCTTGACTGGGAGGTGATAAAATCTCGAAACACGTCTTCACTGACCAACGACTATACAACATACTAAATTAATTATCGTTGTTCAATTACACCAAATAATTTATTATTTTTACCAGTTATAAAAAATTTATTACATTTTTGTTCATATTATCATTAAATGTTATTCCATATTTTTGATTTAAATTTTCAACTGTTGTTCATTGGTGCATTATCGTTTTTTACCATCTCTTGATATAAAATTTTGAACCTCAATTTATAATAATATGCTAATTATGCTATTATATAAAAATTTATTGAAATTATATATATTTGTACATTTAAATCAGTTTTCACAATATTTCATTCAGAAAATTAATAATAAATAATAATCAATATTTATCATTAAACAATAATTTTATTATTTATCATAATTTTTTGATGGCAGTCATTTTTACATGAGTAACCTTGACCTGAATGTGGTTTTTGAAAAAGAAAGTAAGAAAATTTACTCTATCGTACCACGGTCGCACAAAAGTTTGTTCAGCTGAACTTCTCTACGAGCCTCTACGACGTCTTACGAGCCACAGGAAATCCAGGTTCACATACGTCGCAGATCCGTCGCACGAGGGATCCGCGATCACTTGCGAGCCATCTACGATGTATGTGAACCAGGCTTAACGAATCAAAATTGAGATATCAACTAACTGAGATTTTTACAGAGAGCGCTGGAACTCCCAAGCTGAGACTAAGTTGGTCAAAGGCTGCCAAGGACTACCGATGGTTCAAGATATACCTGCCTAAGACGTACACATTTAGAGAAACCATTCTGGCAGATATTATCAGGCGAGCAGCCCAGCCACAACCTCCTTAACCAGAAGTCGGAAAAGTGAGTTCTATAACACTTCACTCATGATAGCAAAAATATCATTGGGCCAGTGTCAATTATTCAGGGAAAAGATGACCCAAAGCCACTGGATGGCCAAATCGCTGAGCACTTGAGTCACATTTTGACTTGCCTTGTAGTATTTTGTCAGGCAAATATTAGTGGTTTGTAAAATTTATGCTTTGTCGAGGATATTGTTCGGCTGAAGACAGGCAATGATTTTAGGATGTCAGTTGTTAGATTATTTCATATTTGTTATTGATTTTAGTATACTGGTGTGAGGATCTCAAAAGGGAGAGAGAAGCCACAGGACTTACAGAAATCAAAAGCAGACTATTTGAAATACAAGCGCTTCTGATGAGAATCACCAAGTTGTAGACATGCTGCTATTCCCATTTGTTGAATTTTTAATTCGCAAGATTTTGCATTGCGAACTAATGTTGCATGTTTGTAAATGCAAAGCTGAAGGCTAGATAAAACATATATTCCAAAGATTATTATGCTGCGCCTGGGTCTCACATGTAGGGAAAGTAAGAAGAGAGTTCATATCACGTATATAATGCAAATTTTGCATATAACTAGAATATCTTTTTACACCATGTGGAAGACAACTTCATGCTCAAAGTAACTGCAGCAGTGACGAGTTGAGAACCTGAAATGCTTGTACAACAGGGACCAGTGGGTGTTTGGCAGCATTTTTTTATTATAGACAAAAAAAATTTTAATATAACCAACATATATAATAAAATTTTGTAGTACATATATAATATTGTATCTCTGTATTTCAATAAGATCCGAGTCCGGTCAGCACATATGATTTGTTCAGTTTCTTTGAAATGACTCTCTCAACTGAAGGATCTCGTCAGATGATCACGATAAGCATAATTCGTCCTATGGATTCGACGCCGTCCGAGATGAAAGTTTCATGCTTCATGGAACCAGAATCTTCCAGTTTCCTACAAAATAGAAATTAGCCACTGCATGTTACGATATACGCTTACTCCATCAAATTTTGAAGGTTTTTTTTTGTAAGGACTTGAAATCTCCAGGACCAACAACCGTGCAAAAAGTCTTGGTTGATGTGGAGCACACACATGTACAGTGGCTCTTTACATAAAAAGTAGTGAGTACATCAACTGCAGGTTTGCATTTTCTTTCATTTGTGTGGGGGGTAAATTTGTTAATCAGGTAGTCGAATTTGACGATGATAAAATAGTAATGGCTTGTACGAGATAATTTTTTGTTTACCGAAAATTTTTAACAATGGGAATCTAAGAACTTACACCAAAATTCACCCTCGGTTCCATCAACATCAATCTCGTGTCCTGTCTCCTCATCCACGCATTTAAACCCCACATACACACCGTTCTCTTCTGGGTACAGCTCCCGAATTCTCAAAACCACACATGATGGAACCACGTTTCGAATGTGCTTGCCCAGGTAGCTGTAGATGTAGTTCACATAAGATCTGCAACAAAAGCGGATATTTACTTCTGCTGATTGCTATTTCCAGCAATACCGTGATACCTCACTTATAGATTAATCCAAGAAGTAGAGGTTAATCCATCATGCAGAAACAATCGCAATGATATGAATTTTTTTTTTTGGGCATTTTTACGATTAGAATTTTCTGCAATGTTTCTGTCTCTGGCCATGCTAAAAGAAACCTGAGATGCACATATTTATTGTTTTGTATGAAGTCTGCGAAGAAAAGTTGAATTTAGGCATGACTTGAATTGTTTTCCAATTTAAATCGTGACCAAGAAATAAAATTAGATCACTCGATTAATTTCAATAATTGTGGGGGAAACGTTACAAATATAACACTTTTGAGCAAATGACACCAGCATGCCTGATTATTAATGGGGCATTCAACATCTTTTATGCTATAGTAATCCGTTCTTATCATACTTTCTCACCTATAGGCATGATAGCGATAGTTGCGTGTTGTCATATGCCGAAAGTTGAGTGTATCGCCACTGAGACCATAATGCCTCATCTGGTCAATGCATCGGCAGTTGACAGCCGATATCACATGTTGAATCTCCTCACACTTCAAAAAACATTGACCGGTTTCATGTCCCTTGATGTGTGTGTTGTGCTAGGGGACATCTGCGCAGAACCTGGACTCCAGTCGAGTAGGCATTTCTTGGCAGTCGCAACCACACCTGTAGTAGATACATATTATAAATTATATACATATATTGATGAAATGGGAGCTGGTCACAAGCAAGGGATTCAAAGTACATCACAAGAAATATTGTGAGCTGATCAGTTGTGGAGCTAGTGACACTTCATTATCAAAAGGAGTTTGGCATAGCTAAACTTCTGTTGTTTCATAGCTTTAGGAGCTCAGTAAAAAATCGAAACACAAAGCAGAACATTGGTGACTGATGTTTAGTTTACAAAAATCATTGGTTAATAAAATTGGTCACTGGCAGATACAGGTAGATTTTTTCGGATAGCTAATACCGTTATCTGAGCATTACAAATGTGAGCTATGAAATGGTGTTAATTGCATATATATTATCTGTTTGTGGGTATTACAGAACGCAAAGTGCTGAGGACAGATTAAATTTGATTTAAGAAAATTATTTTAAAAAGAAGCGAGCTTGTTTGATATCTTCTGTTATTGATGATGATATCCATGCAGCTTCTGCCTAGCAAAATCATCAACAATAACATAATGTCAGTTATAAAAATTCATCATCTTTAAACCTGGGAACGGGTAATAATAATAGTTGATCGCTAACTTGAGTTTGATTGATGTCACACTCACAGAAGCATAATTTTTCTCTGAGTTTATGATATAATATTATTCTAAAATAATAATAATATCATTAATTATTAATAGTTAATATTTGACGTTATAATTATTAATAGTAATATTCAAACTTTAAACCTCTCTTACTCCTTGATTATATTTTGTTTATTTATTGTGATTATCCAAAATTATATAATCTCAACAGCAAAAATAGCTTGTTGATCTGAAAAGAATAACAACATCAGTGGTAACGATAATAATAATATAATAATAATAGGAAGCTCAAATCAAAGGAAAAACATACATTGCATTGCTTGCTGTTATTAATTATTATATATATTTATTTAGAGTAAACAATAATAATCAGTGGTGGTTTGATGATCATCAATGATGATGACTCCATAACATTATCATTTATTATTATTATTAGTACTACTACTACTAAATATTTTTTTATAATAATAAATAATAATATTAAACTTAAAAAATAATAATAATTAAAGCTTTTTTGGTGTGAGTCCTTCCTTCCTGCAAAAGTCGTACTACATGGAAGAATACCCGACTACTACACATATCATTGACTTGTACACACTGCTATACACACCTACATTCAAACTGTGCTTCTTGGTGAAAATCATCTGGCATTTTAGGCTCTGGTCGATCATCACCACCGTCACCCTCCACTGCTGCTGCAGCAGCTGTTGGTTTGTCTGTTTCATATTCATGGTGCTTTCTCCTTTGTCTGTAGCTGGCCTGCCATTTTTCAAACAGTGCTACTGCCTGGTGTACAACTCTTCGGCATGGTCTCTCTCTGTACTGCTTGGAACAGAAGCAGTGGCAGAAGAAGCAGAACTACAGCTAGCCTCGCTGTCTGTCAAGAAGACACGAAAGCTTTTTTTGGCACCCTATCTTCTATCTATGATCGATGAATGATGATCAAGGTGTGCTTTGTTAAAGTCAACTGTTCCATCGTTAGTTTTAGGAGGCTTTCCAATTCCCAGCCGTGTTTTCTTCCATCCTTAGTTGATGCATTCAGATGAGGTGTAGTGTGAGTAGACAGTCGGAAAGAAGCTTTTACATGTAAAATACTTTGCAGTTTCTGGAACATTGATTGTAGGTGGCAAACACGAACATTTTTAACCGGAAACACTATGTCCCCGGATACACCTCATCGCATTGTGGGTCGGATAAAAAGTTTTCTAACTGCACCGAAAAGGGGACAACTCCGTGTTTTTATGCAAAAAATAGACCTTAAAAAAGTGGCTATAGCTCTGGTCTCAGGCTATGTAGGTGGCCAAATCTTTCTGTGTCAGTAGTCAAGATGTGAGGGTATCTGCATATAAAATTATAATTTGCTAAGCCTTTATTGAAGCAGAAATAACCTCCATTGAAAATGCCCTTCAAAACTGAACTGGTCCTTTAAGAGCTAAAATATCAGCCTACCTATCATGGAGAAGACAACTACTACGTTAACAGCCCAGTCAGTTGCATTGAAACTTCACCAACAACCAATCAACGCTGAGTGCTGTGACCTAACTTACGCAACGAAGGAGTGTGAACAATGGCCAGCTAATGCGAGTGAACTGATCAGCTCAACAACTTCAGTTACTAATTATGAGACCCCTGGATATTGTATGAACATAAATAATAGCGCAAATAATTGCGAGCAAAACTTTCCGCCAGCTATTGATAAATTGACTTACAGAGACAAGCTATAGTCTGCAATGAAATGACATTTGTACTAAATTTCTCTGAGAAGAAATTTGTTTTTATCGTTTTTTATTGTAAAAAAATATGTTGTTGTCATGTGAAATATTAATTAATTATATTGGATTGTACATATTTTTATGCTTGACAACTTGACATATGTATTACATTTTTCCCACTATGCAATGTGGTTGAAATGGTTGATGAAATATTTTGTTGTTATGTCAAATGGCCGTATTTCACGGCAGTTATGTTTTTTTGTACAGATTATTTTGGTCGTCAGTAAGACGCCCGTTTTTCGAGCATAAAAGCTCGCAGCTATGTTGCAATAAATCAGTTAGTAACCGGAGCTCGGCTTGTAATTATACTAACTCACTCTTTACATGCTTGATCGACTGCAACCATGATGATCGCATTACCAACAGGCGATCGGCTGATAGATAGACTGCTGTTATCATTGAGTAGTTATTAGTGTACTCAATGGCGTCTTCATAGCTATTGATTTAATTATTACTGTAGCTAATTTTAATTATTTAATTAGTATTATTTAGTCTAGTACTATATTGCGTTGGCTAGTCTATACTAGTGATAGTATTGACTGAAGGTGGTGCGCTGAGTAGTATATGTGGAGCAGTTGCTTTACATATTTACTACACGATTGAAACTTAGTGGAATTGACGGTATCAGACCTAGTAGGTAGCTGAATAAGCTCAGCCGCTAGGAACTGAGACTAGACACTGGTAGCTGAACAAGCTCAGCCGTGTCTATTGCGTGGCAAGACCTAGTAGGTAGCTGAACAAGCTCAGCCGCTAGGCACCGAGGCTAGACATAGGTAGCTGAATAAGCTCAGCCGTGTCTATTGCGTGGCAAGTCCTAGTAGGTAGCTGAATAAGCTCAGCCGCTAGGCACTGAGGCTAGACAGGTAGCTGAACAAGCTCAGCCGTGTCGCAAGTCCTAGTAGGTAGCTGAATAAGCTCAGCCGCTAGGCACTGAGGCTAGACATAGGTAGCTGAACAAGCTCAGCCGTGTCGCAAGTCCTAGTAGGTAGCTGAATAAGCTCAGCCGCTAGGCATTGAGGCTAGACATAGGTAGCTGAACAAGCTCAGCCGTGTCGCAAGTCCTAGTAGGTAGATGAATAAGCTCAGCCGCTAGGCACTGAGACTAGTTGGTAGCTGGACAAGCGTAGCCACTAGTGTTGAGGTTGGGATTGTACATCCCTATAGGGGAGTTGTCCCCCCTCTTCTATGAAAGAGTTGTCTCCCCCTCTCCGCAGAGAGCAGGTTCATTTCATAAGTAATAAATAATAATTGTAATCTAATGAATGAATCATGATCATGATGATGATAAATTATTATTTTTGTTATTAAATTATTATTATTATTATAATTATTATTTATAATAATTAATTAATTGCAATAATAATTAATAAATATAATAATAATTATTATTATTTATTATGATTATTGTTTAATTATTATTATAGCTAATAAATTTAATAATAATAATAAATAATAATAATTGTTATACATAATAATAATACTGTTATTGATGATGAATAATTATTATTTATATTTTTATGATTATACTAGTGATTATAAATATTATCATCTATTAATTAATATTTATAATGATAATAATAATGAAAAAAAAAGTTGTAGGTAGTAATAATAATACTGCTACTGCTAATATTGCTACTACCACTATTACTACCACTTTTAGTAGTAGTAGGTAAATAGATCTTCTATAATTATTATTTAGTAGTGGTAGCAGTAGTATTTCTTATTTCTCTTTCTCAGGACAGAGAAAGTATTGGAAGGTGGTTAAAGAACGGGGTTCATGAAAATAATAATTACAAGCGACAACACTACAAATTAATTAGTATTATTACAATAAATCAAAATGAGAGGAATGGTAAATGAATAAATGATACATTATTACAATATTTTGGAGCTCAGTTAGTTATCACTATTGCTGTTGTCACATTGATGATCATTATGGTTGTTAATGATATTATTATTCATCATTTGTAACAAACCACATTTATCATTATTAACAAATGTTAAAATAATTTTTTTTATTTTACTAGAATTAGTTATTATTATTATTATCCTATTTTATTTTTGCATTTTTCTTACTACCACCTCCTGTTGATAATAATAATAATAACTTACAAAGACCAGTAATATGTTATATGATTACATTCCCTAGATATTACTTGGACTGTTTTAACAGCTAGATTTTTCTTTTTAGAAATAGTTTTATAGCTAGACTTACTGGTGAAATCTTGAGTCAGTGCAAATCTGACAGTTGCCTCAATATTAGGCATCTATTAGTTCTTGATTCACCAGGTCCAGTTAACAAATTTTCTAATTCAAAAGAAACATTAAGGAGACTGTAGATTACCATTGTTGTCATTAACGTGTACTTTTGATTTTCAAGGTAACATGGAAGCTAAAAGCTCTCACTTCTCTGTGTGTTACTCAATCTGTTTCAGGAAACAGATTAACAGACATTTGCTTGGCGCAATTCAACCGTTCAGTGAGCGACGAGTTACCACTGACCACATTTACCCACTACTGTCCATCACAACTGACTAGAGTTGTTGTCAGCAAATATTTTGACATAAGGTTGAAGTATTATTGCAGGGCGTATAACAGGTTGTGGATCGGTGGAGGGGCAGGAAGAGACAAAATTAGACTGTCCAGATTGATCATTTTTAAACATCAGTGTTGAATTTGTTACATACTTGCTTCAGCTAAATGTGTGTTAAAAGTTTATATACGTTTTGTATAATTACATTTATATTACATTTCAGTCGACTTCGTTATTTTGCTAAGAAGTCCCTATCAAACAGTGGGCTTTCAATACTATAAAATATATGTTTTGTGTGAAGAATGCTACATTCTCTAGTCCAATTATTACCTCACTCTTTTTATCTCACAGATGCTTTATACCAGGAATGATGTTGTCATAACATATGCAGTCAAAAAGTTTGCAACTGTTTTGATTGATAGATATTGACATGCTTAGGAAGCTAGTTATTTCATAATTATCATAGATTCAAAGTGTATCAACATCATCCTATGCACTATAAGCAGTTTCAGAGTTGTCAATTCATGTGTTATTCTCCAAGAACCCAATAAAAGAACAAATTAAAAGACCAAAAACTGATATCAACAAGTTGATAAATATATAAGGGGTGTGGCAACTTCCGTTTTTTTTTCCCTCATACAACATGGCCGACAACTTACCATAAGGGTTTCATTTGTACGTAGTTCGATTTTATATAAAATCCGATTTTGTTCGTGGTCCAGAAATACTACGTCCATGGTTGGATCAGAATCACTGAAGCGCGCGTAACTGGATTCACTGTATACCGTTTTAGCCAATCACAATCAATATTGCACGGCCCAGTGTACAAAGCACACCGCATAATTTAAACATGTTAAAAGTTTGCAATACGGACAAAACTCAGGGCAATTAGCAAAATGCGTTGACCTTTTGCAATAACGCACAGAATTTGCGATCGTGTAGCCAGGCCTTTAGATCACTGCTAGTCACCAGAATGAATACTACTCAGAAATTGCAGCTCATCTGCTGCATATAATAACAAGATATTATTAATAATAATTGAACATAATAATAATTATTTTTATAATTAATAATAACATATAATAAAATAGTAAATAATAAATAAAACTACTTCTTGTACCATCTCTGATAATATTTATCAACATATATATAATATTATTGTCATTTATTAATAAAAACTGCCGACAAATAACCAGAGATGCTACATATCTTCCTCTCTTCAAGATATTTTGCTTTCAAGCCTTTTTATTTTGACCGCAATTGCTCAGCAGTTTTATCTGACCCCATGGACTTGTCAGGATACAGAAATGACAGCAGTAATACAAATGTAATTATGCTTGTGAAACACCAACAAAAAGTACAAATGTAATTATGCTTGTGAGACACCAACAAAAATGATTAATGGTAAATGTAATACATCTGCCAAAGCTATACATCAGTGAAACAACACAGGTATCAAAATAAATGAGTCATGCTAGATGGACTGAAAATGTCACAAAGCTTAGAAAGGTGGAGACTAGATTATGAATTGATAAAGCATTGAAAGGTTGTCTGACCCGTCTTTAACCATTGATAAATCTGACCCATCCGCACAAATGAAATGACCATGTTGTGAATATATATTCTAATCTTGTATTCTATTGCAGACAGTGGGTAAGGTATGAATATGCCAATCCACCCTTAATTCCATGAAACAGTCCACCCATTTATAAATGAGCATTTCATGCAAATACAGTGTACACCCTTTTGAAAGCTGCAAATAAAATGCTATTAACCGCTTATGCTTTAAACACCTGAATTTAACCTTTGAGATGTTTGTGATATGTCTGTTTCATTGATCTGTTATTTTGTATTCCAATCTATACAAAAAAATGATAACAACCAGGGATACAAACCCAATGCAAAGATTTTTATAGCTACTGACAGAACTGAATGTATATACTGACCAAAGTCCACCTAATTATTGATGCAAGTGTCAAATGCCAATGTTACCATAAAATCTTAGTATATAGGAATCCAATTAAAATAAATGAATAATCACACCACACAAACGGGCGTGAGAGTTTTGTAACTTGGGGTGTAGCCAAAAATATTGGGTTGCACAATGTAAATTTTTGCAAACATTTCAGCAGCGAACTAATAATAAAGATAATAGTGATTGGCTGTGAGACTGAGGCCTTGCTCAATGATTGGTGAATGTACATGTGGAAACAAAAAAAATCTAAAATTTTATCCAGGAGTACTGATATAGATTTCATAGAGAGAAGACGCAGGCCTGCAGTCTCACACAATTCAGTATTCAAACTAAATTTTCAACACCTTGTGGCAATATTTCATATATATAATTTTCTGTGGCATCAATTAATTCTCACCGTCAGTATTTATCACGGTTAGAGCACCCAACCTAGGACTTCAGGTTGCTGTGATTTACAAACAGTTCTGTCAGCTATCAACCTCAATATTCCAGATTCTACTCGCTATCTGTGGTTGTAGATAAACAGCTTCGGCTTTCTGCAACAGACAGACATCCATACATATCAACCTATCCCAATCTTGGACGAAATCATCCCAATCTTGGAAGAACAAACTACTACAAGCTGACCAAACACCCAAAGAAGATTCACAGGCCCACAACAACAAAAGTTCACAGACGTCAATTCCTACAGAAAACTAAAGCCCACAACTAAACTTCAAAATCAACAAACAAATTTCCCGCGGAAGGTATTGCAACAAACATTATTCTACACTAATATCATATCAACAACTTTATCGTCGACAGCAACAGGACACAGTTCCATCAGCACCCCACCAGTCACCTGAGCCCTTGGACTTGATCACTCCCTCGACTCTAACCTCTGGAGCTTTTGGACTATTTTACTCTGTAAGACTGTTCCTTATTACCATAACTAACTTGCTCTCTAATATTTAGCAGAAATTTTGTGTCACATAAAAACATTGCTGGTTTCAAACTTCAATAATTCCAAATTTTAATGGTTTCAAACTTCAACAACAATTCCATATTTTAACAGTTTCAATTTCTAACAATTCTAAATTCTGTACAATTTCAACAATAACAAAAGTTTTAAATATCTCAATTAATATTATTCACATCTTGTAAATCTAAAGACTTAGAAGTTCCTTAAATCTCAGCCAATATCTTGTGAAAAGATTTTATAACTACTTTGGAACTTTAATTATAACAACATTCCTGTAATTGACTCTTCATTAAATAATTTTATTTTCTTTGTTAAAAGTTTTCTGTGGAGTTATCCCTTCATAGATCAGATAACTCCAACTATTATTATTACCCAGAATCCAATTGCTTTTCAAATTTTCTGCATTTGTGTTTAACTGTTTATATACAATATTATATTTTACTCTGCTCTGAATAGCATTGTCTTATCTAAGCTTTGTCCCTGCTTTACTACCTATTAACCACTTTGCTTTTTATAAATAGATTATACCCATTTTTATTCAAGATCCATGAATAGTGAATGTTTATAATCACCAACTTTCATTTCTCAATATTCCATTCTAAATAGAAGTAAATTGTTATCTTACCACGGCAGGGAGAACCATAAGTCAGCAACAGTTTTCTCCTTGCAGTCCAGAGTGCTAATCAAATTTACACCATTACACATAGAACTAAAACAGAACCAAACATAAATAGAAAAAAAAAAATAGAACCAAAGAGAGTAGATAATTCCAAATATCACTTTTGATAATCCAGCTTCTTACAACAATTTCAATTTCCATTCTAGCCAAACAATAAATTACTACATCCGCTTACATATTATCTTTATCATACCATTATAATAATTTCACTATTATTATAAAATTAAAATTCCTGTTGCTGACAAAAAAATATTCTAAATCTCTGTAATTGCTAATTATAACAATAACCAAATAAACAATATAATTCATTTTTTTAAAATTCCTGTTGCTGACAGACTGAGCAATGCCCCTGATTGATAAATAAATATTGTTTCAATGTTACTGTAACTTTGTTTTGTTTTTCCATCGATTCTACGTTGTAGGTTTTGTTCCTCAAATTTACTGAGAAAAATAAAGATCTCATGAACAATAAACTGACATGGCATTGCACCTAACTAATTAATAAGAAGACAGTGCATGCAACTTTTATTGCTTGCAAAAGGTCAATCGGTGAGAAGAAACAACAGTTTGTTTACGTTTTTTGCATACCGGATACAGCGTGGTTTACTCCCTTCACAATGCGCATTTAACTGTTTCGCTATGCCGCATAGTGGCTGCTTTCGAAAACAGTTTCCGCAACCAAAACTGGGGAATTCATTGCGCAAGCGGCTGTTTCCACATGAGGCATAACTCCAAATTTCGGAGCTATGAGCCATATGGAAACGTAGTGATACACTACGTTTCCATATGGCTCATAGCTCCGAAATTTGGAGTTATGCCTCATGTGGAAACAGCCGCTTGCGCAATGAATTCCCCAGTTTTGGTTGCGGAAACTGTTTTCGAAAGCAGCCACTATGCGGCATAGCGAAACAGTTAAATGCGCATTGTGAAGGGAGTAAACCACGCTGTATCCGGTATGCAAAAAACGTAAACAAACTGTTGTTTCTTCTCACCGATTGACCTTTTGCAAGCAATAAAAGTTGCACTGTCTTCTTATTAATTAGTTAGTTAGGTGCAATGCCATATCAGTTTATTGATCATGAGATCTTTAATTTTCTCAGTAAAATTTAGGAGCAAAACCTACAACGTAGAATCGATGGAAAAACACACAGGGGCACTGCAGTGAGTAGTAGTTGCAAGCATGTCTCTTTGCCTAAGTCCACTATCAAACACCATACTACATACACCCTACATACACGTGTATGTAGGGTGTATGTAGCAGAGATGGGGGCAAATCAAAAATTTTTGACTCAAATCAAATCATTTTCAAAATGGACCAAATCAAATCAAATCAGGGACGCGAGAAATCGAGGCAAATCAAATCAAGTCAAATCAGTAAAAATTTCAAATCAAATCAAATATTTGCATTTGATTTTCAAATATTTGTTTCAAATCATTTTTCAAAACAAGCCCTGGGAGCGAAAACAAGCACACAAAAGCCATTATTTTCATCCTCTCTGCATTAATAGTGGGGGGAAAAGTGCCTAAAGTTCAAAATCCCATATAAAAGTATGTTGACATAGATGGTCACTGTTGACATTTCTGCGGCTCATGTCCAATATTATTTCGCAATTACCTTATTGTACCATATAAAAATTGAGCTCTTACAACTTATTCATGCCTTCACTAGTCAGTCACCACAGAAGTGAGGGTTGCATGCGACAGCATTGTGAACAGGCCTTTACAGCTTTGTGCACTCCTACTTCATTTAGATTTTAATGAGTCACACGAAAATGAAGTATGGAAAAAAAAGAATCTGGGTTCAAAACTTGCTCAATGCACTGATTATCTATGGAATTGGAACGAACGTAGACAGGAATGAATGCAGACACATCTAGAATGAACGTAGACACATCCAGGAATGAATGTCGACATACCTGGAACGAATGTCTACAATGCAACAAACCAGAGAATTTCGACTCTCACGCTTGGATGTGTCTACGTTCGTTCTCAGCGATATATAAAATATCATTTCGATTTTCGTTCCAAAAGTTTTCTACTTTGGGAAAAAACGGTAATTTATTTTACTCCTGGAACAAACGTCGAAATGGAAGTTTCAATGTTGCCAGTAATGAATGTTGACACTTCCTAGAATGAACATCGAATTTTTCTCTCTAACATAGTTGACTTTTATTCCAGGTCTGTCGACGTTCATTTCAGGATGTGTCTACGTTCATTGAAGCTATGTCTGCATTAATTCCTGTCGACGTTCATTCCTGTCTACGTTCGTTCCAAATTCCATTATCTATAATCTGGTAGTGGAATGCGAATGTATATTGGTATATTTTCTAAGACATGTGCATCTTTTCAAACGTTTCTTTTCTTGTTCCATCTGCAGGAGGCTGACTAATGGAAGACTTCAGATGGTTTAAAATTACATGCATATACACCATTTCATTTCTAATTGCTTAATTACTTTCTTTAGCTGTAGTAGCTTTCACACACACTAGAAAAAACTAAACACATGTGATATGACTTAAAAATATAATGGGTTGTTTTCATAATAAAAAGTATAGATAGTTCTTTTAGGTAATTTGCCACAATTTCCAATAAGTTTCATATCAGAATTAATGCAACTAAAGTAATCACTATACAAGTTTAGTATTCTGACGGATATAATGAACATATGCAATAGGATATTGAGAAGTTACGAGCTGCAAAACTACATAACGACAACCTTAGTTTAATTGGTGGTTTTTGCAGCTATCAGATATTACTTAGATGTGACACAAAATCATCTAGTTTTCTTTTATATTTTTTATTGTAAAGCTAAAAAATAAAGAGGCTCTACAAAAACGTCATGATGTCATGTCTGCAGATCAAATAAGAGTATGCGGTGAAAATGAAGCATGAAGCTTTGTGATGTAGTTGGTTGTTGCGGGACAGTGGGTTGTATCCAATAAAAATATTGCTGATCAGCTGAGAATTACAAAACATTCCTGCCAGTGAGGTATACCATGAGATAGACGAAATTCTTTCATATACAATAGCAATAGTTCCAATTATAAACACCAGTTATTTCTTGCAGTGGTAAAAAATCACTCATTGTTCACATCAGTACATAGAGTGAACTACTTTCTAACAAGAAGATTCGAAGATATTAGAACGCTGGTTAGAGCTATACTACGCTACACTAGAACATGGTCATCACGTTTAGTACATAGATGGTTCAGGGTTAAATTCATCACAACTGTCTCTTCTATGTGAAGTGTCTTCATTCATCTTTGTATGTTTCCTCAGTAGTCCAAACTGCATGCTGGAGCACTGCATATTCAACTTCACGGAATGAGCAACTCATTTCACGGGAAGAATAACTCTTGGTGCATATGATTTGTTGAGTATTGAATCTTTTTTGACAAAAGAGATCCACAGGGTAGCCAGCACATATATCCACATCTATAACATAGCAAAGTTGAGCAATGTACAATGATGCGGGAGAATATGATTAGAGTAAATGAAATTAATTATGCTATTGCAATCTAAATCAAATAGCATAGCATATAACAACAATACAATGGCAAATAACAATAACACTTACTAATGTTAACCTAACATGTAATAAGCACCTTTCATTGATTACCAATCAAACTACTATCAATTTATTGGGTCGAGCTGTATGAACTGCCGTACTTATGCTCTGACTGGTAAATTTAATCAATCAATAATGCCAGAAAAATATTGTTGAAAATGATAGATCATAATACAATATTCTTGAAACAGTGCCATTTGCCCAATACTGCTACAATAAAGTCAATTTATTTAATTTTTATCCACTGCTTAATTAATTGATAATAAATCATTAAAATTATCAATAGTATCAATTTTTGTGGACTAATAGTAATAACTATTACTATAAAGAATCTATAATCAGCAAAATAAGTCCAATAACAATTAAAAATAATATTCTTATTAATTATTATATAATTAATTGTCATTTGTTTTTGTGGTGTATTGTTTTGATCACTACTAAACTTCAATTTTTATTATTTTCATTCCGCATACTTACATGGTAATTTTTTACTCTTTGCTACTAAAAACAGTAGTCTTATTTAATTATCAATATTAATTAATATAAATAATCATTATCATCATTGAATTCATTGCCACCATGATAATTAATCATCATCATTATTTATTATTATTATTTACAGTGCTTAATAATAAAGTGAAGTTACTGTAACTACATTGGTGATGATAACAACAACATAAACACCACAATTTTTACAACAACAATGTTATTGTAACTAACTACTGTTATTATTATTATTATTATTATTATTATCCATAATAATATATTATTATTGTAATAAATAATAATAACAATAATAATTAATAAGGGTTTGATATCATTGATAATAATAATCAATAATTATTATTATCGACTTATTCAGCCATGGATAACAATAATTATTACTATTACCATAGTTATGTGGATGAATTAATACCATGACGATTATTATTACTAATAATAATTAATTAACAATAATAATATTACAGCGATAAAATAACCACCAACGATAAATAACAATAATAATAATAATAATAATTATTATTATCATTCCTCATCATTATTATTATTATTTATTAATGTTGCTATTATTATTACTATCTACTATGACTATTCTATGGCATTGATTTATTCATTCAGTCATTGATTCATCCAAAATAATAATAATAATAAATCAAACAAATGATGATGATAATGATGATAAATAATTACTATAAATAAATAATAAATGATGAGTAATATATAATATTATTCCACCAAGTTGTTAGTAACCAAAAAAACCACTCACCTAGTACACATAGTCAAACATCCATTTGTCATGTTCGTATCAATCCTTCATTTCAGGCCATTTTTGAGTAATTGTACAGAATTAATTAGTCATCTAATATTGGCAACAACATAATTAGCTCAGCCGCCATGCGGGGATATTGCGTAACTATAGACTGTAGTTTTAGTCATGAGTTGTGGCCTCTGTTACCCCACCCAGTAATCTTTTGCTAATACTTCTAATAAAAAGATAACAAAACTATGATAATTTTTGCATTATTTATCAACAAAAAAGTTAATTTTTACCAAATGATTTGAATCTGAAAATCAAATATTTGACTCAAATCAAAAAAAAAACCAAATCAAATCAAGTCAAATCACTGAGGTAGGCAAATCAAATCAAATCAGCAAATCATCAAATCAGCAAATCAGCAAATTTTGATTTGTTTCAAATATTCGAATACTCAAATATTCGAGTCAGCCGTGATTTGCCCCCATCTCTGGTATGTAGTATGGTGTTTGATAGTGGACTTAGGCAAAGAGACATGCTTGCAACTACTACTCACTGCAGTGCCCCTGTGGAAAAACACAAACAAAGTAACATTGAAATATTTATCAGGGGCATTGCTCAGTCCATGGGGTCAGATAAAACTGATGAGCAATGGCGGTCGAAATGAAAAGGCTTGAAAGCAAAATATCTTGAAGAGAGGAAGATATGTAGCATCTTTGGTTATTTGTTGGCAGTTTTTAATAAATGACAATAATATTATATAATAATATATATATGTTGATAAATATTATCAGAGATGGTACAAGAAGTAGTTTCATTTATTATTTACTATTTTATTATATATTATTATTAATTATAAAAATAATTATTATTATGTTCAATTATTATTAATAATATATTGTTATTATATGCAGCAGATGAGCTGCAATTTCTGATTAGTATTCATTCTTGTGACTAGCAGTGATCTAACAAAATGTCTCTATCCAAACTACACGTGTTTCCTGTTGCATGGAAAAACCAGTAGTTTGGGACTTCCCACATACGTTGCGCATCACTCACGGCGCCCGTAGGAACAGTTTTGCCTTGCTATCTCTCGTGGCGCAACTCCAAATTTCGGAGCTATGAGCCATATGGAAACGTAGTGATAGTTAGTCCTAGTTAGTCCTATCCATGGATGAAATCATAACAAAAAATATGGAAATCCTGTGCGACGTTGCCGGTTGTCGGTTGGTGGTTGTCGGTTGTCGCTTATAGGTTGGTGGTTGTTGCTTATTAGTTGTCAGTTGTCGCTTGGGAAACTTAGCTAAGACACTCTTTGATTATGAAGGTAATATAATTGAATACCAAGCAGTTGAAGGGTCTCTCTATTTATTGTTGCTGTATTATTTATTATGTAGTGAATGATGATAATCTATAACATTCTTAGATTTGATAATATGTTTTCCATGTTGTACCTCACAATGTATACGGTATACATCACAAATATTGTAGTAATCACGACAGTTTGTTGATATAAAGATTGTTTGAAAAAAGAAAATTGAAGAGCTACAACATCATCATCATTATAATAATTATTATATCATCATGATCATCATCATCATATATCATCATTGATTAATTTATTATTTATATTTATTTTTATGATAATAATAATTATTATTGGTTTTGTCACGGCATGAGTTGGTGTTGTTTCCTATCATTGGTCTAGTTCCACTTATTATTATTAATTCTTGTTATTATTTTTATCTACTTATTATAATTATTATAAATAATTATAATAATCATTTATTTAATAATAATAAAGTTGATGATGATGAAAAAGTAGCATTTACTCATTTTTGTTTGTGGTGTTATCCCGTCTAATATGACTTAATTGGTATTATGCCATTATCATGATAAGAGTTTTAAGAAAGCATTATTATTAAAATAATATGCACCATTTCTACCTCCTCGTACTTCAACAACTTCCCTTGTTCAAAAATATTCCCGAGTTCTTCTCCTACCTCAGCTAGCCACCTACTCCACCGCTATCTTATCTTATCAAGTACTTCACCATCTCTGTCCTCCATATATCAATACCATCTTTGAATCCTCAAGCGTGTCTACGTTTGAACGTACCACCCGTGACAATCACAAGATACCCAGCTCACTCTCTCACACTACGCTACCTAAATCCGCAATTCTGTTAGAACATCAAAAACTCTCATGTTTTTTAAAAAAGCCTCTAAACCTTCCTACTTCAACATGAAGATTAATTCACTAATACCCTATTTTTACTCGCTCATATATTACCAGCAATGCAATGCTCTTTCTAAAACCCTTTCTCCGCAAGTTTCTTGTACCACTTCCACTCAATTGATCATACTTCAAGTGGTCCGGCCTATTAATTGCAATGTGCATATCTGTGAAACTTTTCTGTAAATATTGTTGTGTAAATTTGTTAAAAATATTGTGTATATATATTTTGTAACGACATTGTAACATTGTTGTCACTATTTCCTTCCTTTATTCAAATGGTATTGTAAAATTTTTCCTTCATTTTTTTTCTGGTTATTTCTTCTTTTCATTGTGGTATTTTATGGAAAACGTGACATATGTATGACATGATAAGTTAACCACATTAAATAAAGTTAATAATAATAGGCGTTTTTGCTTTTAGCTACTGTACAGAAGTACCAGTATCCAGTATGTGACAACACTTCTCAAATCCTACATGAATCAAGCCACCTATATGCAGTGAACCATTTTGTGGACACATTGACATGAGGGAGATGTATATTCTACTGCACCTAAGACAGAGAATAACAGGACACCAGAGTGTATTGAGTCATCATCAAGCCTGCTCCAAATGGCAGGATCATGAGTTTGAACTATTTGTTAGTTTTTTAACAGCTTTGGTTATGTAGGAACATTTTTCGTTACATTTCATTGCCTTTTGTCTAAAGACAAATGTTTATGATGGTACAATCTTCAACTAAACTAATTTTCCTGCGATGGACAGTCAAGCACTGACTCCTTCACAAGCATATCACTTAGAAAAAATGATACTTTGCTCTATATTAAACCTGCTACTTACATTTTTGGAGTTTCTATTTGCTACATTTCTCATGAGCGGTTCATATTCACTTACTTTAAATACCATTCATTTGATGTCTTTATGTCAGCAATACTACAATATATCACCAGTATGTTGTAGGTATTGTTCCGATAACAAAAACCAATAAAATTAAATCATGGATTAAACAGTTAATTTTGGCACTCATATGTTGGGATTGTCTCACATTTTACTGTTCATGACTTGTTTGTGTAACAGGGCATTTTTTTCCTAGAAATAAATTTATGTCAGTTGCATTAACTTTGAGCTAAGAGTTGGAAGCTGCTGGTGAATTTGTTTTGGGCTAGTAATAGGTGAGTTAGTCAACTATAAAATACAGCTGTAACTCATACAGTTTTTATATAACTTTTTTCTAATATTTTCCACCAAAGCAGAGCATCAAATTCAATTAAACTTGTTTTTTAACCTGGCAAGGTCAATAGTAGTGATGATGACATTTGGAATTTCCAGTTTTGTTCTTTGTTATTGGAAAATTACTCAGTTTTTAAGTTACCTATGACAAGACTGGTTTAATCGCACAAAACGATGAACTTGGTTGCTATATTGCTCATTGCGTTTGCCTTGAACCCTGGATGAAATATAATAGGATTGCCAGCTGCGGCTGCATAACATAACTTTCGTCACAATTGGAATGTAGCCATAAATGGTGGTTTATGGGAGCCGCCATGATTAGTGGGTGCCATGGGTGACGCTTGTCATCCATCCTATTGGCCAAATTTGGCTACACCCGTGAAGGTTTCTGGCAATCCTGTTATATTTTATCCATGCCTTACACTCTTGCTGACTGTCACTTGAATAGATTACATCAATGGTCTGCCCTTAGCCACGTATGAATGTAATGTTCCCATGTAATAAAAGTTTTAAAATGGCAAACTATTTTTGAGTCACATGCAGGTACTAGGCCAAGAAGTTAGTAGTCATTGAAAGTGATTGTAATGTCTAATCCTTCAATAAGCTCATCTGACATTATAATTCGCGTTAAACAGCAAATATTCTTGTATAACTTGATGCAATAACCTATTTCTACTGTTTTCATGTTAGACAACTAGCACAGTTTTCGTAAACAACATAAATATACGTTGGAAAAAATTCCAACTGTTTAAAGCCTTTTCGCAGGTTTCTAACAAAGTAAATTGCAATTACATTGTGTCTAAAAAATGGTTGAGATACTCAGTGTATAGAATGAGTATATGCAATTCATTTATGTGGGTGTTTATAAATTTTTAATTGATTTGTTGACAAAAGAAATCTGCAGAGAAATAAATGAACAAGGCTTATAAGTTTTGTCCATACATTCTATCATATACTTATTGCTTGACCATTGCTTACAAAAGACAAAACAAATTTTTAGCCCACAAAAATCACAACAGCTACCAAGTTACTACACACATTTTATGTTCATTTATAGTTGTATTATCTAGATCAGCCAATGATCATTCTGAATGTTTAGGAGTAGTCATGCCTTGCATTATCGAAAGATGGTAAGACAACTTCTGAGTAAACAAAATTCTGGTAGGTTGGTCATTAGTCTAGATGTTGTGTGCAACTGATACTTCGTTAAAATACTAAAAGGTTTGGTATTTCTATCACTAAGATGACCACGTGACAAAAGACTGTAACAAAACAGCTTTCAAAGTATATATAAAAGAGCAAAAGAAATGGATATGGAACAGGTTGCCAACCTTTTATTATGTAACCTACATTTATAAAAATGAAGACAGCAAAATCAAAAACCACAATATAGAACAAAAATATTATCTCAAACAAAATCGCTCAAAATCAGCATATAGAGGAATATTGGATCAGCCGTCAGCAATCTCATAAAAAATAAGTACAGCATGATGAAATACACAATGTTTAGTAGTTATGCAAAGGAGCAAGTAAATTGCCGTTAATCATTTTAAATCATAAAGGATGGTTCACATTGCTACAGCGATAGTTGTACTTGTCTTATTGCCGATGGTTTCCCGATAATGTGAAGATGGAATACCGATCAAAAACTCGTGCCAAAAGGTGAGCGTAATGTAATAAAATGGAGATTTGAGACTGCATAAATATGAAGCGCTTCCTTGTACATACAATCACCTTCCTAGAACACAGATCAGGAAAGTCCTACAACATAAGTGATACACTTGCACAACAAAAAGTACATTTGAAAAGACTATGATGTTCCCACTGCCCTTTTTTACTATCTAACAAAACTACTACCACGGGAGCATGCTTGGCCAATGAAGCAAGAACAGATGAACCTGTTGAGTTGACTCTGATCGAACAGAAAAAACGGTTAGAAATAAAATGTCATCAGTTACATCTAAAAGCCCATTTTCAATCTGAAAAATCATGTACTTATGCAAAAGTATGATCTATTTCTGTAAAAACTTCCTAGATCATCAAACAGATAACTTATTATTTAAAGAATCGGAAAATTTCTCCACTGCTGGTAGATGAGGATAGAGTAATAGTAGCAATAACCACACCAATTATAACAATTTATTATAATTAGTAACAATCAATTAGTGATGGCTGCTGTCCAATAAGTTATTTTCAGATAAAATAGAGTGAAATTCATCAAAGCTATATCAGTGTGGTGTAATATTTTTAGGAGCTGACAAACACTTTTTTCAAGAGCTGGGTTTCTATTACATTTAAAAAAATGAAGTAAAGTTAACAAACCAAGCAACGATAGTTGTGCTATGACAATTCTTACAAGTTACGGGGCTAATACTGAAGCAAGCTCAGTTACATATTTTCGCATATCTATTCCAATCACTCAGAACCTATAAAATCTGTGCAGTGCAATGATATGTGGCTAGATAGTTAGGAAGATCACAGAGAAATCTGGCCAGGAATAGCCTAGATTCAAAGATAAAGAAGACAGATTTTGGAATACTGAAAGGAAAACATGATACAATTCACACTACTACGAAACAGAATGCAGAAGTTCACAAGCTGCAATAATGGGTTGCTAAATCTAAATCTGACCATTTTCAACAGCAGAGCCTTTTTATCCAATTTTTCATATTTGAATGTTAAACACTGATTAACTGAAACAAAGCTTTTTATGCCGCATTCTCACTGTAACCATATTCCTGAATATCAATTAGAGGATAATTGTTACAACAAGCCCTGCATGGTTCCAGAGCAAATAAATCTTAAAACGTTCCAAATATTGGAAGCTTTTAAGATTTATTCATGCTCAAACAAGCAAATTAAAAAATTGAGGTGATAAACAAACTAAATAGTTTCAAAACTCTTGATTTAGCCTCAGTAATATCTCATGGTCGGCATCTCCAAATACAAGTGTGGCTAGCAAGTAGAGGCTAGTATGCAAACAATCATTAAAATAGTATGACTGATTTGGATAAATGATGGCAACTTTTCATGCAAGCAGAAATTTTAAAAAGCAACAAGATATGCATTGCCCTTAGTACTAAAATTTGGTTTCTAAATACTAAGTGCCAACAATATAACAAACGACATAATTGATAACTGACAGCCAGATGCACAGAATGGCAATGATAGCAATTTTACTGATGATTTCTTCCACAAAATTATTGCTCAACAAAAACATCGGAAGAATAAAGTTTGGCTGCAGAGATGGTGAAGTACTTGATAAGATAGCGGTGGAGTAGGTGCACGGGCAACTGGGGGATTTCCGGTTTGAAAAATGAGCAGACAATTTCAGTTGACTGACAACTGGCTTTTATTATCAAAGTAATGATATATAAATATTTATATATATTTATATTTATATATCATTACTTTGATAATAAAAGCCAGTTGTCAGTCAACTGAAATTGTCTGCTCATTTTTCAAACCGGAAATCCCCCAGTTGCCCGTGAGTAGGTGGCTAGCTGAGGTAGGAGAAGAACTCGGGATTATTGTACAGGATTTTAGTTGTTGCGGTAGTTGGCGCACCTGCACAACTCCCCACAATCACAAATGCAACTGGAAGTGGCTGTTCGGCCCTTTCTGTAAGTTAGTCGGTGCAAACAAGGGTCGACTTGTCTGTGCCGAATATCGGGTGAGTAGAAATGCTTGGCACCGTACACCGACTAGCGGGAATACGCAGCAAGGATCGAGTTGACCGATTGCTTTCTACCAAGTTCCTTACTACACTGATAGTCGGTAGTGCAAGCTGTAGTCTGTATTCTGTGCTCTTGTTTGTGCTATCTACTTTAGTCTGAGTAGTAGTTAACCATCATTTGAGACTCTGGGTTGCTCTGATTTTTATTACTATGACATCCATATTTATACATATAGTTATGTAACAAAAAGTGGTACACAAAGGAGGCCACACCTCGCACAACTATTGGCTCGAGTGTGCCAATAAAACATAGTGGGTGGAAATAAGATGTTCGCATGAGTGCTTGCACATGGTAA
Source organism: Cryptosula pallasiana (assembly GCA_945261195.1). Taxonomy (NCBI): domain Eukaryota; kingdom Metazoa; phylum Bryozoa; class Gymnolaemata; order Cheilostomatida; family Cryptosulidae; genus Cryptosula; species Cryptosula pallasiana. The sequence continues at coordinate 29,857,098 of OX183138.1, read as the reverse complement.
ATATATATGTTTGTATGTTTACTGAAAAATAATAATAAGTACATAGAATTAGTTGCGTTAGAGTGTCAACATAGAACTAATGGATTGGCAAGAGTATACATAGTGACGATTGTTCGTATGGCGTCCCTAACAATATTTTTGAACTAGGGAAGTTGTTGGAGTACGAGGAGGAAGAAATAGTGCATATTTTAATGCTTTCTTAAAATTCTTATCATGATAATAATGGCATACTACCAATAAAGTCATATTAGACAGGATAATTTAGTGTTAAGAGACTCACCTGTTATAGCGTAGTCCTCTAAGTACTTTCAGAATCTCTCAGTCGCTTAACTTCTATTAGTCCCCCTGTCTCGTGGTCTGCTTTCCGTTCTTTGCCCATGCGCCAACCTCCTTTCCTTTTCCTGTCGGCCATGTTGTTGTCATGGCAATTGACAATACATCACATCTCCCTTTCTTAATATGTGATTGTTTGATCCTGGCTAATTACTTTCTAATTATCTTCTTGATTGTCTTTATGATTGTCTAAGTAATCTTGTCTAACTTTTCCTCCTCCTGCCTAATTCTCCTGTTTGGCCATCTAGGCCTCATACCTCTGTCTGGGGACGTCATCTCTGATGTCCCTAAACCTATCCTCTCTGAACCTGTCTTCTCTTCTCCTTCCTCTTCCCAGTTCGCCCTCTCGGCCTCTCCTGTCCCGCTCTCGGACTGCTCGCCTTCTCTCCTCGGCTTCAACTCTATCTCTATCTGTCTCTTCTCTCTGGAGTTCCGCTAGGCCTTCTTCTCTCAACCTCCTTGCTGCCTGCACTGATGTTAGGTACTCCTCATTGATGTCCTCCATCTCTCTCCTATACTTCTCCCTAGCCTGTGCTTCCTTCCTGTCCCTTGTAAGGTCAGCTTCGTCTATGGTGCTCCGTTCTTTGGCTCTGATTGCCTCCCTTTCCAATCCTATGTCGCGTACCGCTGCTGCAACAGCAACCGGCGCTTTAACCTGTCGCTCGTCCTGGCTAATCCTGTCCCGCAAGTCAGCTACAGGAAGCCTGCTGACAAAATCTTCCAGCTCCCTGGACATTGATGCTGCCATTGCTCGGGACGGGTGGGCTCCGTCTCGCAGTTTCTCCTTCCTAAAATATAGGTCGCTCCTATCCTCTCCTGCCTGTCTACTCTCCCTGCCAAATATCCCCCTCAACACCTTGGGGGTCCCAAATCCTTTACCAGCATTCAAGTCGCAAATCAGCTGGTTCAGCCTGTTGATGACTCCATACTGGCCTGCCACCAGGTCTCTTGGTGGGTAAAAGGGACACAGGATTACCCCTGGGGTGTTGCTAGCCCTGGCTAACTGGCGCTCGTACCTTGTCACCATATCTCCGTCCACTTTGGTTGACTCCCTTGTTGGCATGATGTCAGGTATGCCCGAGATTACTAACTTGTAGTTAGCTCTCATCGCCAGCTCCGGGCCCATCTCCTGCAACTTGCGCCCTGGTAATGAGATTGTCGTTACTCCTCCTACCTCCATATCCCTGGCTATGCTATTTCCTATCAGAATTACTCTTGCCATCCTGGTCTCCTGGCTAATTGTCTGCAAAATAAAGCAAATCCTAATCATAGTCATAGGCAGGATCTCTATTGTCTCTCAATAGTCTCCCATGCCTACTCCTATGTGTATCTCCCTGGCTAACCCCATGGTTGCTTACCTCTACTACCTTTTCATTTGTCGATGCTTTATCCGCTCGATGAACCTCTTGTTCTGGCAACTTTCTAAGGTGACATCTATTTCTACGTACTAGCTTCTTGTCCGTCTCCACCCAGTAGCTGTCAGGGTCCTCTGCCCTGTACTTAACTACTCCCCTCCTGCCTCTATCCTCATTGCTAGTCCTTATCCATACTTTATCCCCGTCCTCTAGCCCTGGTAAAATCTTGGCCCTCTTGCCTTTGTCATGATTTCTTTTTTGTCTCTTCTTCAATTGGCCATCCTTCGTCCTAAATCCCTCAGTGTCTGTTCTCACTGTGTGCTGAATGGGTAATGTGGTCCTCAGTCTCCTGCCAAACATCAACTCATCTGGCCTGTTTCCGCTCTCCAGTGGCGTCGTCCGGTATGCTAGTAGAGCTGCTGTCTTGTCGTCCTCCTTCCTCCACATTCTCTTCACAGTCTGAACGACCCTCTCTGCCAACCCATTGCTCTCTGGGTAATGGGGGCTGCTGGTGACATGTCTAACTTGGCATTCCTGCATGAGGTCTCTCCACTCTTTTGAGATGTAGCAAGGGCCATTGTCTGACCTACAGAGCTTGGGGTATCCCAACCTAGCAAGCACCGGCCTTGTCTTCTTGACTAACTCTTGACCCGTCTGCCCCTTCAGCTCCAAAGCCTCAATCCACCGTGAGTAATAATCCACGAATATTACGTAGTGCCTCCCCTCAAACTCGAACAGATCAGTCCCTATCTCTTCCCATGGCCCCCCTGGGAGCCTAGTGTTAACCAGTGGCTGGTGTGACATCCTTCCCTCCTTGATGCATTCTGAACAGCTATCTATCATCTCCGCCACTTCCTTTCCGAGCGAAGGCCACCAGACACTATCCCTGGCTCTTCTGTTTGTTTTTACGATGCCCTGGTGCCCTATGTGCAGGCGCCTCAGCAGTGAAGTCCTCATAGCCCTGGGGATATACAATCTTGCGTTCATCAGCACCAAGCCTTCCACTAGATTCAAACTATTCCTCATGGCTTTCATCTTCGATAGCTCCCCTGTCGTGGTCGAAGGCCACTCTCCCATGACTCCCTTAACTACTGCCTTGTATAGCTCGTCCTGACTCATCTCCTGCCTAACCTCCTGTATCAACGCGTCATCCTCGGCCAAAACCACAGCCACGGCATGTCTCTCCACTCTCCTGACCTTCAATATATCTCTCGCTGTCGCGGGACGGGACAGCAGGTCTGCCAGATACATTTTGTCGCCTGCTGTATGGAAGATTGAGTAACTATACCTCATCAGCCTCATCCTGAATCGCTGGATCCTCAGCGGCAGATCTGAAAGATCCTTGATTCCCAGAAGAGGGATCAGCGGCTTGTGGTCTGTCTCAATCTCGAACTCACTCCCTACTAGGTAAAAGTCAAACTTTTCGCATGCCCAAGTGATCGCCAGAGCCTCCTTTTCGATCTGGCCATACCTCTGCTCAGCCTCGGTCATCTTTCTAGATGCATATGCCACCGGCTGCCACTCCCCTTTCTCCTCCTGTAGCAGCGCGGCCCCAAGTGTGTGCTTACTGGCATCTGAGGTCACCCTGTGCTTCTTATGTATGTCGAACAAAGTCAAAACGGGTGCTGAGCTTATAATGTTCTTTACTCTCTCGAAGCTATCCTGTTGGTGTGCCGTCCACAGCCAAGCTGCACGGTCCCTGTCCAATTCACGAAGTGGTAGCTGTGCCTCAGATAACGTCGGGCTGAACCGGCTCAGGTAATTTACCATGGCCAAGAACCGCCTCAGGCCCTTCCTGTCCACTGGTGGGGGCATGCTCCTTATTGCCTGCTCTTTTTCTGGATCTATCCGAATTCCTTTTTCGTTCACAATGTGCCCTAAAAATTTCACTTCTCTGACCTTAAACTCACACTTGTCCTCATTCAGCGTCATCCCCGCCGCTCCAATCCTGTCTAACACCCTGTGCAAACGCCTATCATGTTCTTCCTCAGTAGCTCCCACCACAAGTATGTCGTCCATCATGCATACCACACCTTCGAGCCCCTCCAATATCTTGGACATCTGTCTTTGAAAGAACTCTGGCGCTGCTGAGATGCCAAAAGGCATTTTGCAAAACTTGTACCTGCCGAATGGTGTAATAAACGTTGTCAGCTCCCTCGACTCCTCGCTAAGCTTAATCTGGTGAAAACCAGAATTGGCGTCCATTTTGCTGAAGAATTTACTACCTTCCAGTGATGCCATCGTCTCCTCCAACCTGGGCAGGGGGTAGGACTCTCTCTTCACCCCCTTGTTGAGTTGTGTCAGGTCTACACAGATCCTGACCCGCCCATTTCCTTTTGGCGCAACGACCATCCCCGAGCACCACTCCGTAGGCTTCTCTACTTTCACTATCACTCCCATCGCCTCCATCTTGTCCAATTCCTCCTTGGTAGACTGTCTCAGCCCTATCGGTAACCGTCTGGGCACATGCAAGCATACTGGCTTGCTATCTTCTTTCAAGTGAATCTTGAAAACGTCCGGTAGCTCCCCCAGACCCCTAAATAACTCTGCCCTTTCGTGTTTAACCCTTTGGGTGACGGAACAAATAGTTTTCACAAGTCCCAGTTTCCTTATCTCTGGCTTGCCTAACAAGTTATCCTTGGCCCCTCTCAAAACGTAGGCATTCCCACATTCCCTTTGACCCCCAGATGACACAAGTTCAATCATTTTCTTCCCGGGGATATCCAGTTGACTTCCATCGGCTGCTGTGAAAGTTCTCTTAGTGGGCTTCAGTTCCCCTTTCAGTCTTGCAGCGTTCTCCTCCGTGATCACTGTCACGTCTGCTCCGGTATCCACTATGAAAGTCATGAATCCAGCCTGTGTCTTAAGCTTGACTCTAAAGTCCCCTCTTTCCTCAGTCCGGTCCTGCCGTGTCCCCACTTTCCTAATTCCTTTGGCTAAAACGTGGCCGATGCCCTGGCTAATGTTCTGTGTAGTGACTCCTTCTAGTCACAATGAGTCTGAAGAGTCTGACGTGTCATATCTTGTCTCTACGGCGTTGATACGACCCCTACTCTTCTGACCTGGCCTCTGTTTCGGACACTCCCTCGCGAAATGTCCCTCCACACCACAGTTAAAACATTTCCTGCTCGTTGTGGTGGCATTAGTATTGTTTCTTCTGCCGCTCTTCTCTTTGTCCCTGCATTCCCTGGCGAAATGGCCTGGCTTGCCACACGTGAAGCACGTTCCTTCGCGAGGCTTAGCTTTCCTGTAGCTAAATGACCTAGCATCCCCCATCCTGGCTATCCTCCCCTCAGTATCCTCCTGCTCCACCCGGTCGACCTCCGAGATGTCCACTTTACCCCTTATAATTTTTGATGCTGCCATAGCTGACTCATACTGATTGCAGATATCTCTTGCATCAGCTAGGTGAAGATCCCTCCTGACTAAAAGCTCCTTCCTAAGCTTATCCTCCGACATGCCCTTAATCACCATTTGTAGCACTAGTTCGTCCAACAGACCCCCAAACCTACAAGTTCGACCTGCTCTCTCTAGCCTCTCAATATATTTATCTATTGTTTCCCCCTGTTTCTGCTCCTGACTAAAGAACCTATGCCTTGTGGCCACGATGTTCTCTTTTGTTGCAAAGTGCCGATCAAAAGCCTCCCTTAGCGGTACATACTGCATTTTTGCCACTTCGATGTCCCAAGTCTCAAAAATCTCCATCCCTACATCACCCATGCAGTCCAATAGCAAAGCTGCCTTCCTCTGTTCGTTTTCGAATTTTTGCCTCTCCTCCTCCTCTTTGTCCTTGGCCTTCTTTGACCTACTCTTCCTGTCTAGTCCCTCCATCCCTGCTCCTATAAGGGCCACCTCAAATCTCTTGAGGAACTTCCTCCACCCCTCAAGTTCTGCCCCATGCTCAACTACCAACATAGGAGTGTTAACTCCTTTACCAAACTTCGCCATCCTCCTTCTTCTCTAACTCCTTGATGTCTCCTCACAATGTAACCACTCTGCTCCTTGACACCTAAACCCCTGTCTAACAAGTGCAGAACCTGGCTGAATCCCTGAAGTACACTTCTGACACCATTTAGTGTTAAGAGACTCACCTGTTATAGCGTAGTCCTCTAAGTACTTTCAGAATCTCTCAGTCGCTTAACTTCTATTAGTCCCCCTGTCTCGTGGTCTGCTTTCCGTTCTTTGCCCATGCGCCAACCTCCTTTCCTTTTCCTGTCGGCCATGTTGTTGTCATGGCAATTGACAATACATCACAGATAACACCACAAACAAAATGATTAAATGCGACCTTTTTATCATCAACTTTATTATTACTAAATAAACAAATGATTATTTATAATAGCAATAAGTAGATAAAAATAATAACAAGAATAATAATAAGTGGAACTAGACCAATGATAGGAAACGACACCAGCTCATGCCGCGACAAAACTAATAATAATTATTATTATAATAATAAATTAATCAATGATAATGATGATATGACGATGATGATGATGACCATGATGATGATGATGATGTATGTATAATGTAGCTCTTCAATTTTTTTTAAACAATCATCTTTATATCAACAAACTGTCGTGATTATTACGATGTTTGTGATGTATACCTTATACATTATGAGGTACAACATGAAAAACATATTATCAAATCCAAGAATGTTATAGATTATCGTCATTCACTACATAATAAATAATACAGCAACAACAATAAATAAATAGAAGAGACCCTTCAACTGCTTGGTATTCAATTATATTACCTTCATAATCAAAGAGTGTCTTAGCTAAGTTTCCTAAGCGACAACTGACAACCAATAAGCAACAACCACCAACCTATAAGCGACAACCGACAACCGGCAACGTCGCACCGGATTTCCATAAAAAAATACTAGTACACAGGTTAATAAGTCTCTTGTCTAGGAAGCTAGAAATGTGTTTACCGATGGACATAGACACATGACCCTATATATGTGACAATTATATGGGGGGTTATAGGTCTATGCTTCTAGAGAACTTTACAGTAGCACATAACTCCAACTAAAAAAGCTCTAAGTCCAGGTAACAAAGAAAAACATGACAAATCCATCCTAGTAAAATTTTACACCCCCAAAATCCGGAATGCTTGAGATCCCTGTATAATCAGACCAAAATTTGAGTGGTTGGGAAGCTATATTTTATTAAAGTTTTTGCGGAAAATTTGGGATTTCCACTACGATGACATAGAGCGTGGAAAAAGTATTTCTTGTTCAACTAGCTATCGCTTTCCATTTCGCTCAACCGGTAACTAACCTATCTTGGCTTGGTCAGCGAAAAGAAAAATGCATGCCGACAAACATTATTGGTAACACACCGTTGGCAGTAGCAATCATTTCAATGTGAGTTTTGTCCCCAGGGGCGCATTTCATGACGGCGAAACAGCATTTCCGTAGGGCTAGTAGCAGGCAGTAAAGCTTCATCTTGTTCGCTATATATCGTAACAATGGTTTCTCAGATCGTAGTTATCAGTAGTTGGGCATGGAAAGTTTTTGGATCAATTAGATAGTAGTATATATTAGTTTTTTCCTATTCCTAAGGCTATTAAATCGTATTTCATTTACCTATTTCAAATATGATTGTTCTGAGTTCTTGGAACTTATCAAGAGAAAAAAAGCATGGGTTTTAATTATTATTAATAATAATAATAATAATAATTATTAATTAAATTATTTAATTAATAATATTATTTATAATAATGTGCAGGATTTCACTGTGGGGGTGTGAGTTGGTAGCTAAGCCTACCTGCACAACCTCCCGAACTGTGATGGCAATCTGTGTCTATCGCTTGAGCAATACTGTGAGGGACGCCAGTACTCTCTCTTATTTTATTATTTACTCTAACTAAGACAATCTCTCACAATTACCGACTAAGCCCTTCTCTCATTGTGTATTCTATTGTGCAAGAATTAAGCTTTTGACTCACAAGTAACTCTCTGTCTACGCAATGTCTACGTTTATATCTCAATACTTACTCACTACGCATTGTCTATGTCTGTGTCAGCGTTCTATTGTTTACCTGTGCCTATGCTACTAGAGTCTATTTAGTGCGTTCTATCTCGTACCCAAAAAATAATTATTATTACTGTATATTATATTTTTCCACGATTTTAATTATTACATTTTGGAGCTGATGTGAGGGCAAGGCGTGGCTTGCACCAATGTTTTTCCCAGGCGTGGTTAGTAACTTGTACCCGCCTACTCTGTATATAAATTCATGTTTGTACAATAAAGTTCAGAGTTAGCCTGACTCTCAGAAGATTCTTTCTCTCAAGAAGCAAGCACAGCTAGAAGCAGCAAAACTACAAGCGCTGACCTGGTCGACTATTAGCAAGCACAAGGCTTGGCGGAAAGTGAGAACGGTTCGCCCTATCACTGCGTGTTCCCTCACCTGAGGTGAGAAATACGACGCAAACACCTAGTGCCCTAATAGCTCGACTCACTATAAGTACGAACTCTGAGAGTTCGGGACAAGTAGTACAACAATAATTCCAGTGCAATTATTGTCGATCTCGACTGAGTCGAAGTAGACAAACAATAATTCCAGCACAATTATTGTCGGTGGCAAAGTTCGCAACAAACTATAAACTAGACAATAATCCCAGCACCATTATTGTCGGTGGCAACAGTTCGCAACAAACTATAAACTAAACAATAATTACAGCGCAATTATTGTCGAACATAGACATGTTCGGAGGCGGCCAATAATTATCAGATAATTATTGTAACCCGCCAGCAATCACTCCACGCCGAATTCGGCCACACACATAACTGCACAAGCCAATGTACGCACTCTGAACAATAATAGCACATTATTGAGCGCTGACTTAGGGTCGAGACAGAGCACGTCGGGAGAGTGTACAGGTGGCTACCACCCAGACACAAATTCCTGTACAATACAACCCGCCCACAGGTCGACTAGTATTCTTGGGAGTGGTGTGTGACCATCCTAGTTTACTATCTAGCTGTCGGTTGCGTTAACTATTTCAGTGTGCAAGCCAGAGGCCGAACTTTGAAGGGCGAACTAGCTAGAGCTAGGTTCGGCCAGCAGAGGTTCGGTGATCTGCTTATTAATTACTACTCGAGTAATAGAGCTTTTGTTGTACGTGCATGTACTAGCGCAAGTGAAGTTAATGTTTGAGAACAAAGGAACTTCTGAGAGTGTGCAAGCTGACTCTGACTTTATTAACTATGACATCAGTATTTATAATAATGTTTATGTAATACAAAACTGACAAGACAAAGGAAGCCACACCTAGCACAAGTGGTTGGCTAGAGTGTACCAATAAACAGACAGTGGGTGGACTTGGATAAACGCATGAATAGATAGCTATACAGTATATATGAGATAAAATGTACATAGAACAATCTGCCCTAGAGCACAGGCATAGAACTGATAAAAATGTAGCTGGGATAAATAAATAGAAAGTAAGTAAATGTACTAGTGCTGAAGCCGTCCGTCACACATTCCGCCCCATTGGCGATGGTGGCCAATAAACACGTCGGCGGCGTCGGTGTGGTCCTCTAGTCCCTATAGGGTCAACTGACCTCCTTCTTTATATCTTCTGCCCTTAGTAGGAGTTGGCATGCCTCATGTGTGACGGCGTGTAGCTCCCGGTCTAAAGCCTCCATGCGATGTCGATGCTCTCTTCTTTGTCGACTTCTCTCTGCTTCGGCCAAACGTTCTCGTTCGGCTCGCCAACTGTAAGGGGTTGGTTGTGCTTTGTCTCTTCTAGGCGATGGCGATCTTTGTAAGGGAATTGTCCTCCTCTTCTTGTGGGGGGAGGGGTGATGACTCTGGCATCTTTCCCAACCTCTTCTGCACAGGCGTCTTCTCTACCTTGTCAAAGCTGGGGGTCGGGGTGCCGAACGGTAGAGGTGCTTCCCAGTTCATGGCCTGACAGAATTCATCATAACTGGCAGCATCTACTTTGTAGAGTGGTTTTGACTTGCCGCCGTGTTCTGCAGTGCCTCCCTGCACCCGAATATGCTTCAAAATGGCGTCTCTCGACGCACTCTTCTTGCCACACTTGCAGAAGAAAAATGTCAGGTGCTGACGGACATGGTATGTCACGCGCTTCCTTACTTGCTGATAATCACAGCGCTTGCATCTCCATTGCTCACTGTCGCCGATCTGCACTGCCATCTCCTTTATTTCTTTCATTGTCTCTCCACTGAGCCATATCTCTCTAGCTAAGTTGGCTGCTGTCTTTAGTGTCGGTATCTCCCTCTCCTCTACAACAGCAATGCGTCTCACGTTGACGAGAGGTGACATGCTAGTTTTTTGCAACGTGTCCTCCTTCTGGGGAACAGTCACTGTTAGCCGCATTTGTTGGTCTAGTTAGTGCCTTTGTCAATGATTGTATTGTTTCGTTCGGCAGCTTCTCACCTGTGGTAGACGTGATGTCGATCTTTTCTTTCGTGTGCTGTGCTGTTCTAGCCATGGTTGCTGCAAACGAGTCCGGTTGATCTACACTTCTTGTATTGGGTAGCGAACTTCTCCGTGGCTGGCTGGCAACTGAACGTTGGCGGCTCCTCCACCTTTCTTTATTCTGATTGGTGTTGGCTACCACGTGTTCTCTCAGCGCCGCCCCCCACGTGGTTATATTTTGATGACGTAGGGTGGCGGTTTCTTGGCTGGCTTTTTCGATGGGTGCCTGTTCACTGTAATGGGGGTTATGCTCTCCTGTTCCTTGTCCATTTTTTCGGCGGCTAGGTTGTTATTCCGGGGAGTTGTACTCTCCTGTTCATTGCTCTTTCCTCGCCCCTCTTGATGACAATTCGTCTCCCTTTCTATTAACTTCTTCTCTTTTCTCCTTTTCACCACCGTCCAACCGATTTCGGCCGGGTTTTCTGCTACTACGTCCTCTTGGGTGGGAGTTATGAATTGTTGTGAGGTCTCTCCTCTTTCTCCTGTCCCAGTGGGTGGGTTTTCGGATGGGTGTTGTTCTCCTACTGTTGTGTAGCAGTGGTAGTCGTTCAATCTCTTCGGTTTTTGCCTTTCTCGTTGAGGTCGATCTAGGGGTGAGGTGGCCGTCCGGTTTTGACTTAAGGGTGGCCACTCCCGTTCGTCGAGAGTGGGGGCCCTCTGAGGACTGGGTGCCCTTTGTACAACCTCTAGGGGTGGGGTGTCATGTCTCTCTAGACTTCTCCTTTCATCGCCACTTTCGCTGTTTCCTACTGGATCCGACCTTTGGGGTGGACTACGACTGAGCGTAGGTGAAGGTGGGGGTGTAGGTTCTTGGGTGTTGGGTGGCCCGTCTCCCGAGGGGAGGTTCCTGGGCGGGTGGCGATCTTGGTGGTTCTCGGACAAGTGGTGACCTGTCTCGTGGGGGTGACGGCAATGGTAATAGTTCCATGGGTTCGACGGGTGCCTGGCGTGCCTTGGGGGGTCGTCCTCTCCTGGCCCCTTTCATGTTGGGTTGGAGAGCTGGTTCCCGACAGGGGGGCGCCCGGCCTACCGGCTCTTGGCACGTTCGGTAGTGACGTAGCCGCATCCCATTCTGTATGGACCACTGCCCATTCCTTTTTACCTTATAGGTGTGATTTGGAAATGCTTCCGTCACCTGGTAGGGCCCCACAAAGCGGGGTTGTAACTTCGGGTTGCTGCCCTTCACTCTTCTCTTATTTTCGAGCACGACCAGTTCCCCCTTCTGGAACACGGAGGGTTCCTCGTCGTCTTGGCTCCTGGTCTCCTGTTGCTGGTGTCTGAGGTATGCGTGCGCCTTCTGGAGGTTTTCCTGCACTTCTGCCGTGTGCTCCATGACGTTATGAGGGTCCAACGAGGGAGGCGTACCCGTTAGTTGGTCAGGAAGGCGGACCTCCCGTCCCATTACTAACATGTTGGGGGTTTCTCCTGTTGTTGAGTGGGGGGTGCTGCGACAGGCCCGCATGATTTGCGGCAGCAGACTGTCCCACTCGCCCTGTTCTTTCGTCAGTATCAGGGTACAAAGTGCATCTCCTAGTGTCCGATTCTGGCGTTCCACCATCCCGTTCCCTTGCGGGTGGTAGGGGGTGGTCCGCGTCTTCTTGATGCCCCACACACAGGCTGCATAGCTCCTCGAGTAACACTGACTCGAACTGTGCTCCTTGGTCGGAGTGCAGTTGTTCGGGGAGGCCCCAGTAAGCGAACACTCGCTCATCCAGTGCTACGGCGACCGTGGGTGCTGTGGCATCGGGCAGCGCTATGGCGTCCTGCCAGCGGGTGAAGTGGTCTGTGAGGAAAAGTGCCCAGCGGTTCTTCCTTTTAGTCAAAAAGTAGGGGACCGACCAGGTCGATTGCCAGTTTCTGGAAAGGTCGACCGGCATACATCTGCTGTCTGTGGGTATTCTCTGTCCTCCTCCCGTTCTTGGCCACCTGGCACACCTCGCAATCCTTGATGAGTCTCCTGACCAAAGGGGAAATGCCCGGCCAGTACCAATCTAGTAGGATGCGCTGCCTTGTTCGGTGTACTCCTGCGTGGGTCAACCTGTGCGTCTCCCAGACAACCTGTGTCCTTCTGCTTGGTGGGCAGACCACACAACGCTTTGGCCTGGAAGGGTGGTGGAGCGTGATGGTGAGCACCCCGTCGGGGCGGATCTCCATTGCCTCTTTCCGCTCATAGAGTGTCTTCAACTCGACACTTCCTTCCGCCAACTCTCTTTCTGTGACGCTCCCTGGCCGTCTCAGCTCGGCTTAAATCCGGCCTACCGCATCCTGCCCGTCCCTCTGCTCTTGAGCTAAGGTTTGGGCGGAATGTACCGGGTTTGTCACAGTGAGGTTAACCCGCTCCTCTTTCTCCGTTCTCTCTGCTGACTCCCTCTTCAACATATCCCCCGGCCGTCTCGGCATAAATCCGGCCTACCGCACCTCGTCCCTCCAACTGCTTCCGAGCTGGGTTTTAAGGGGGATGTACCGGGTTTAATGTGTCGAGGTTGTCTCGATCCTCTCTCTGAGGTCTCAGCCTAGCCTCTTGCTTAAGCTCTGCATGGGAAGGTCCCCCATCTCTCTGCTCGATGGAGCCGCACTGCCTGCAATCCGCACTGGATCCTTGCCGGCTGAGCCCATCAGCATTGCCATGGTGAGTTCCTGCTCGGTGCTAGAGCTTGTATCAGAACTCAGCCAATATCTCTAGCCATCGAGCTATCTGGTTCGATGGTTCCTTTCTTCTGCACAGCCATCGTAGCTAGGCGTGGTCCGTCCGGAGCTTGAATTCTCGCCCATAGAGGTACGGACGGAAATGCTTTACTGCCTTGATGACAGCAACAAGCTCCTTCGGGTGACACAGTAATTCCTCTCGGCTGGTGCTAGTGTCTTGCTGAAGTACGCGATGACACGTTCCTTCCCTTCCTGTACTTGTGACAGTACCGCACCGACTCCTACGGCACTGGCATCTGTGTCCAGTGTATATGGTAGGTTGGGGTCGGGGTACCCGAGCACTGGAGCCTGGGTGAGTCTGGCCTTGAGCTGGTCAAATGCTGCCTGCTCCTCTTGTCCCCACTTCCACGGCATTTCTTTCCCTGTCATCACTGTGAGAGGTTTAGCTATGGTGGCGTAGTCAGGGAGGTATTGACGGTAGTATCCAGCCGTCCCCAGGAAGGCCTGCAACCCTTTCACGTCCTTAGGCGCTTCCCATCTCCTAACAGCCTCTACCTTTCCAGGGTCGGTAGCCACTCCTTTAGCGCTTACTACATGTCCGAGGTACTTGACCTCTTCTTGTAGCAGCTCGCATTTGGAGGGCTTCACCTTCAGGTTTGCTTGTCGGAGCCGCCCCAGCACTTCGCCTAGCCTCTGTAAGTGCGTCTGGAAGTCGGGTGCGATGATGATCACATCATCCAGGTACAGGAGCAGGGTTTTCCAGTGGAGACCTTTGAGGACCTTCTCCATGAGTCTCTGGAAGGTGGCGGGGGCTGATGTCAGTCCGAATGGCAGCACCTTCCATTTCCATAGGCCACTTCGGGTGGTGAAAGCAGATTTGTCTCTGGCGTCCTGGTCCAGGGGTACCTGCCAGTATCCACTGGTGAGGTCCAACGTAGTAAAGTATTTACTACCGGCCAAGGCGTCCAACGACTCGTCGATTCGGGGGATGGGGTAGGCGTCCTGCTTAGTTATGTCATTCAGCCTCCGATAATCCACACAGAATCTCCACGTGTCGTCCTTTTTTCTAACCAGCACCACGGGGGAGCTCCATGCTCCATCAGCAGGTTCAATCAGGTCCTCCAAGAGGTCCTTTATCTGGCGTTCTGCTTCTGCCTCCTTCTCTGGTCCCAGGCGGTGTGGTGGACACCGAATGGGTCGGGCCCCTTCTACCGTGGGGATCGAGTGTTCGGTCAGGGTCGTCCTACCCAAGTCTCTATTGTGACTACTGAATACCGTTTGGTATTTGATCCGCAGGTCCTTCAACTGTTGTTCTTGCCAAGAGTCCTGACACCCTTTCCTAGCTTGGGCGAAGAGGTCATGTAGGTGAGGGGGTACCTCTTTCCCTCCTGTCTCGCTCCTCTGTGGCCCTTCTTGCTCCGTCAGTTTCTGGACGCCACCCTCTTCCACTGCCGTAAAGGTGCCAATGACCTCTCCTGCGGGTAGTCTTAGGGTATCCTGCGTCGGATTGAGACATCTTACCAGTACTTGCCCCTGGGCGTCTGGTTTATTGATACTGGTGGCGATGGGTATCCCACCCTGTAGGCTTTCTATCACCCCTGTGGAAACGTATCCCTGGAGCTCAGGTGGCACGGAATGGTGACTTCCGTCTGTGGAGGTAGCTGTGTGTCCTGTCGGACTTGTACCTTGAACACGAGATTTCTCCCGTGGCGGTCGGTACATGCCAGTTCTTTTCCTTGGATGATCAGCACCGGACGGTCAAACCCCATCTGGCATCCTTGGCTCGTCAGGAAGGGCATTCCTAGGATGACGTCGTCATTGATCTGACTGACCACAAAGGTCCCTTTAACTTGACATGACGTATCCGTCCCTTTAGTGCGAGCAGCCCGTAGAACGGGAGTCTGGTGCCGTCGGCCATGATCCCATGCGAATCATAATGTTGCAAGTTGCGTTGCACGTGGTTCGGTAATCGATCAAAGACCCGCTTGGCCAACAGGTTAGTGTTGCAGCCCGTGTCAATGAGATGTGTTACCGCCTCTCCTACTACCCTTCCAGGTAGGTGGTAGCTCGATCGATAAGGTCGTTCGATCTGGTTGAGCTGGAGGGTCACAGGTTTCGGGACGAATCCTTCCTTCTCCAGTGGGGGCGTTTGGGTTTGCCTGTCCTTCCTTCTGGGCCTGGGTGGTTCCTGCTGCTCGAGAGTCTCGTTGCTGTCCGTTTCCAATGCCGCTGGGCTGTCGGGTACCGACAGGCTGGCAAAACGGTTTTGTAGGGCAATAGGGGGACTAGTCAGGAGGTCCAGAGGTGGAGTTGCTCGCCGCGTCGCCGCTGGTCCACTGGAGGGAGCCTGCGCCTTTCCTTTCTGGTTTAGCATTGCCCGTGTGCAGCCAGTTGGTTTCCCTACTGCTGCGGGCTGTAGTCGTTTCCCTGGCGGCTAGGCCAAGGGACGGTTCTACATGCCTTCCGGGTATGACCTATTTGCTGACATCCCCAACATCTCTATGGGGACTCTGTCTTTGTCTCCGCCTTTAGACTGGCAATCTCTTTGCTCAGTCCCTCTACGGTCCGAAGTAACTGTGCCAAGGGGTCCTGTACCTCTTGGTGTCGAGCCACTTCTTTCCGTTGGTTTGTCTCCTCTTCCAGGGGGTCGGCCTCCACTGTCCTGACGTGGGGTCCGCCTAAGGGTTGGTGAGGTACTTGCAGGAACTCGTTTCCTGCCAGGATTGCTTCCTCCAGATTCTGTGGGCGTACTGCCAACAAGTGTCGTTGTAGGTATGTATGCCCCAGTGTACTATGGAAAGTCTGTAACACCAACTCATCCCTGTTCTGCCGTGGCAGGGTGCTGTGAGCGGCCTCGATGAGGTGCTCGACCGTGAGTGCATGGTCTCTGAGACTGCCTCTGGGGTTTCGTCGGTAGCTCAGCAGTTTTGCTTGTGCCTCCGAACAAGTCATGCCAAAGGTCGCCTGCAGTGTCCGTGTCACCTCTTCAACGGTCTCGCCTTGACCACACCGTTCAGCTTTACTTATCAAGGCTTGGCATAGTTGGATCACTGTGTCTTCCGCCTGCCAATGGTTAGCTTCGGCCACCTCCTGAAACCGTTGCAGAAAATAGTCCACATCCCCTGTACCATCATACTGTGGTACCCTAAACTTGTCTCTCGTTGTGGCTATTGACATGCGGTCCAGGATGTGGGTGAGCGTACCCATCATCTGCAGGCTGGAAGGATCCCTGTCCGTACTCAGCGCTCGTCTTCTTTGTGCCATCCTTCTTCTGGGAGATGCTGCTTGTGGGTGTCTGTCAATCCCACTGCTGCCACCAATGTGCAGGATTTCACTGTGGGGGTGTGAGTTGGCAGCTAGGCCTACCTGCACAACCTCCCGAACTGTGATGGCAATTTGTGTCTATCGCTTGAGCAATACAACCCGCCCACAGGGCGGCTAGTATTTTTGGGAGTGGTGTGTGACCATCCTAGTTTACTATCTAGCTGTCGGTTGCGTTAGCTATTTCAGTGTGCAAGCCAGAGGCCGAACTTTGAAGGGCGAACTAGCTAGAGCTAGGTTCGGCCAGCAGAGGTTCGGTGATCTGCTTATTAATTACTACTCGAGTAATAGAGTTTTTGTTGTACGTGCATGTACTAGCGCAAGTGAAGTTATTGTTTGAGAACAAAGAAACTTCTGAGAGTGTGCAAGCTGACTCTGACTTTATTAACTATGACATCAGTATTTATAATAATGATTATGTAATACAAAACTGACAAGACAAAGGAAGCCACACCTAGCACAAGTGGTTGGCTAGAGTGTACCAATAAACAGACAGTGGGTGGACTTGGATAAACGCATGAATAGATAGCTATGCAGTATATATGAGATAAAATGTACATAGAACAATCTGCCCTAGAGCGCAGGCATAGAACTGATAAAAATGTAGCTGGGATAAATAGATGGAAAGTAAGTAAATGTACTAGTGCTGACGCCGTCCGTCACAATAATAGCAATAATAATTATTATTTAATATTTAACTATTATTATAGTTTGTTATTAATACACACATAAATAATAATAATAATAATAATAAAAATAATAATAATAAGCAAAACAATAGTGATAATGATAAATAATAATAAACAAAACAATGATAATAAATAATAATAATGTACAGGATTTCAGTATGTGTGCCAATGCTTGGCCACCTGCACGCCCTCCGACAGATTGTCTAGTTTGCCCAGCTGTCTGTAAGCCGCCGCTGACAGGGGTTCGGCGGATCCCACCAGGTAATGACCAAGGGTCATTGCTGCGTGGGCCGAACTGTCAGTCGTACTTGTGATTACAGGTTGAGCTTGAACAACTGCTTCAGGTCGACAGTTACAGATTGCTGTATTATTGCATGTGCTGCGTGTGACTAATTGCTATTTAGTCAGCCTTTTGTATGTTTGTCGGTTCATTCACTGTGGTGCATTTATAATTAGATCATAAGAGGCACTTGTATGAATGTTTGCGCAAGTGAGGTTATTGTGAGAACAATAGAGCTCATGAGAGTAGGGTGATTAACTCTGCTTTATTATCAGGATTACCCAAGCATTTATACAGAACGTTACATAACATATTTGACATGTGTGAGCGAGTAACAATAGAAAAGGGCCGCCCCTCAATGGTGGTTGGCTAGCAAGCTATAAAATAGGTGTGTTGCTTATACATAGAATTGAAGTGGGCGTGCCAGTAATAATGTGCACGCCTTGCTGTTTGTACATAGAGTAAATATATGGTAGAATAAAATATATGGTAGGTTTGGTATTGTCCGTGCACTCGTTGCCATCCTTCACAATAATAATAATAAATGAATGATAATTATTATTCATTTCTTATAATTATTTATTATTATCATTATTATTACCACTTATTATTATAATAAGCGGTAATAATATAATTAAACAATAATTATAATAATCTATTGTCATTTTAATTTAATTATTTATTATTATCATTATTATGATGATGATTAAATAACAATTAAATAAATGTTATGAAAATCATAATTAATAATAATTATCGTTATGTATATTATTATTATTGTTGTTGTAAAATAATTAATATTACTGTTAATTATAATAATTATTTAAGATCATTTGTTATATATATATATATATATATATATATATATATATATATATATATATATATATATATATATATATATATATATATGTGTATATTGAAATGAACCTGCTCTCTGCTGAGAGGGGGAGACAACTCTTTGATAGAAGAGGGGGGACAACTCCCCTGTAGGGATGTACAATCCCAACCTCAACACTAGTGGCTATGCTTGTCCAGCTACCAACTAGTGGTGTACCACCATAGACACGGCTACGCTTGTGCAGCTACCTATGTCTAGCCTCAGTGCCTAGCGGCTGAGCTTATTCAGCTACCTACTAGGACTTGCGACACGGCTGAGCTTGTTCAGCTACCTATGTCTAGCCTCGGTGCCTAGCGGCTGAGCTTATTCAGCTACCTACTAGGACTTGCGACACGGCTGAGCTTGTTCAGCTACCTATGTCTAGCCTCAGTGCCTAGCGGCTGAGCTTATTCAGCTACCTACTAGGACTTGCCAAGCAATAGACACGGCTGAGCTTATTCAGCTACCTATGTTCAGCCTCGGTGCCTAGCGGCTGAGCTTATTCAGCTACCTACTAGGACTTGCGACACGGCTGAGCTTGTTCAGCTACCTATGTCTAGTCTCAGCTCCCAGCGGCTGAGCTTATTCAGCTACCTACTAGGTCTGATGCCGTCAATTCCAGTTTCAATCGTGTAGTATTCACTATATGGAGGAACTGCTCCACATATACTACTGAGCGCACCACTTTCAGTCAATACTATCACTAGTATAGACTAGCCAACGCAATATAATAGTAGAATAATTTAATAATTAAATAATTAATATTGGTTACATAAATAATTACTCACTCACTAGCTAATAACTGCTCAATGTGAATAATAGTCTACTACTATCCAACAGATCGTCTGCCGGTAATGCGTTGATAGCGTCAGTCAAGCGTGAAGAGAATGAGTTAGTAATAATGACAAGTTGAGCTCCGATGACTAACTGATTTATTACAACATAGCTGCGAGCTTTTATGCTCGAAAACGGCCGTCTTACTGACGACAAAAATGATCTGTACAAAAAAAACATAACTGCCGTGAAATGCGGCCATTTGGCATAACAAGAAATAATATTCAATCAACCATTTCAACTACACTACATAGTGGGAAAAATATAATACATATGTCAAATTGTCAGGCATAAAAATATGTACAATCCAATACAATTACTTAATGTTTTATATGACAACAACATATTTTTTTATAATAAAAACAAATCTTATCTCAGAGAAATTTAGCACAAATGTCAATTGATAGCTTGTTGGCACTCATCCCTGGAAGTTAAAACATCGTTAGTAGCTGGTAAGTTTTAGTCCTTATTCGTTGAGCATCTGGTTACTTTGAAATAATAATGTGGTATCTCGTAATTAGCAGCAGAAGTTAGTTGAGCTGATCACTTCCCCAGCCGTAGCTGGCCATTGTTCAAATTCCTTTGTAGCGTAAGTTGAGTGATTGTGTCTGCTTGCTGATTGGTTGGTTTTTAACTATACCTCGGTTGTTGGTGATTTCTTCGTGCCACTGACTGGGCTACTAAATGTAGTAGTTGTCTTCTCCATGGTAGAGTGAATGATAGCCCAGCTCTTATTATTGATTGTAGGCGGGTGTTTGTACTTCGCCGCCTCTCAACTTTATCTTTAGTTGTTTTCTTTCCTTGATTTTCTACTAGGTTTACTTCAATATATATATATATATATGTATATATATATATATATATATATATATATATATATATATATATATATATATATATATATATAGAAGCAACTATGGTCCAATAGGAGGCGTACATTGTATATAAAACCCTAATAGGAGGTGGCAGGATTATAGGAGGCTGCCAATAGGAGGCCTGCACAAAACTCATCCAAACAGACTCAAAATGAGCCATTATGGAGATTGGTAAAATTTTGAAAAATGCACTTTTTCACTCATGGAAAGATGACTCTCAATTTCATGAACATTAGTTTTCCAACAGTAGGAGGTTGCACAAGTATACGTTTTTCAGCCTCCTATTATGGTTTAAACAACTATGTTTGTACGCTGAAACATCTCTATTGGAGTTGCCCTACATATGTTGGTTGTTGAAGCAACTCCGGTTTAAGCCACAATCTTCCTGTGGATTTTCAAAGGCAAAATTCAACTCACATAAACAATTTAACGGTTGATTGTTCTAAGCTTTCGTTTCTTGAGAAGGAGAAAGAAAGGAGTAGCTGTTACACTTATAAAACTGTATGTTGTTAAGTTCACGCACAAAACTATATCAAGTTTTGCCGTTTTATTGCTCATAGTTTTGACTGTTTTATTGTCAGAAAAATTGGAGAAATAATAATAAAACTCCTCTAGCAACAAGTTTTCACACGTTTATTAAGAACTTTCTTGAAGACCAACTTGCAGCCTGAATGAACTTGCTCCTCTAAAAATTCTATTACTAACAGTGAAATAAATGAGAATATTGCTGTAGAATTTTTTAAATGAGTCGAATAATCAGCTTTGCTAATTTATATAGTTTTCCCAAGCAAGAACAGTTAGCCCATACAGTTATAATCTTCAGTCTAGTAACACAAAGCGGTACATTAACACAGTGCAGTAAGAACAGCAATAGAAAGTCTATTGCTTTTTTAGCAGCGAGTTGCTATATCTGGTTCAAATCTGTGCTGCTGTTCGATTCGGCAGCAGTGGCTGTAACTCTTTCATAGATTCTCCGATGGGTTTTCTCTCTTGCAGCAAGGGCTTAGCAATTGCTGAAAACTTTTCCACTTCATCCTCATCCCAACGTATTTTTCGGCCTTTCCCTGTTTACACCAAAAGATGAAGTCTTTGAGATCAAGTGATGGATTGTGGCAACAAAGTGCTAATCCCAATTTTTTCTAATATTACTTTGAAATATTCTATAAACAAAAAAATTGCGTTGTTTTAACAAAAAATAAAACAGGGCGATTCTTGGAGCTAGAATTAATTTGGTTAAAATGTGTTTTAGCAAACATTCATTACTTTATCATTTATTACAAAAACTCTGAAGGTTGCATTTCGTAAAATTAACAGCTTTCAAATACATGAAAACCAGCCATATCCTTGATATTTGTGATTACTCATTCAGATTTCAGTAGCATATGAGCAGTTTTAAAGTAAAAAAAGCACTTATTAGAGCTTTTTGTGCATTAAAAGTATTTGAGTAAATGCACTAAATGGCCTAAGCGACTGTACCTCACAATGAGCTTCATGTTTGCTTGTTTGTTCATAGCTAAATATCAGCCATTTGTAGCGATGGGGTTTTACTTAAAAACTATATTTCCTTAGTAAAATTCATGAAAATTGTCTAAATTTCCATGTGATTCAAAAATTTCTTAGAGTTTGAAACAAGTAAAGTGACCTGAAAAGTGCAAATGGTAAGAAATTTTCAAGATTAGCGTGAACTGCTTACATATGTTGAAACTTTTTTGAATTAGTTTAAGCAGTAGCAATACTGACAGATGTTTTTTTGAAATTTTTTTCATGTTGGCAGGGTGCATTACTCGTAAACCAAACTTTTATACAAAATTTTCACAAATATGAGACAGTGGATAACCGGTTATTTAAGCAAAGAGTCATTTGTTTGATTAAGCCTCAAAACTGACTTTTAATCATAAAAAGTACTTTTGTTAATCAATTTGGGAAAAGATCATTGCACAAATCGAAAAAAACTTTTAAAACTTTGACACCATGGATAGATTTAAGAAATTTTGAAATACAAAACACACAAGTTCTGTGCCATGATAAACATTATTAAGAAGGTTGAAATTTTTGTGAGGCAATAGACTCAAAATAACCAAGAATGGAAAAAATTGAAAGCAACAAACAGTACAATACCAGTCGTACAATTTTGCTTTCCCTTTTTAATCTATGTGGATAATCTTTTAACGTTTTGTGTTGGAAACTAAGAAACATGATGAGTAAACAGAGGTGCTTTCCTAGAGCATATACTTACGCGAGGGAGACGCTTGTGTCGTTTAGCAAAATATCATTTCATCACAGCTAGAAGCTGCAACATAAAGCAATGTTGTGGGCAAAAAAATTCCTACCGGCAAACTGGCGAATACAACGCTGATATACGTTTTCAGGTAATAGCTGCAAAAGACACAAAACTTATACCAAAAACAAAACTGATCTCAAATTAAGAACAAGAAAACAGTTGTTCTAAAGTCTAGAAATAAACTAATATGGCCAAAGACTTCCGTACTCTCATAGAAAAGTTTGTCAATGAAAACGTTGCCAATTTTTGGCTGATCAATAGTAGTTCAGTTTCTAAGGTCATGAAATGCTCTATCTGTAATAAATCCGGTTTCATTTGGTTTTCGAAAGTTGGAAAATTTCCAAAGTGTTTTTATTGACTGCTTACCTTTTGCGGGTAGTTCAGCATTCTTGCCATTGGTCAATGGAGGGACTGCTTTCTGGCCAGAAATGACAGTTTCTGTACTGTTGCCTGAAAATAACGTTGAAAATAAAATATCAAATCTTCAAGCTAGACATTGAAGCAAACTTTTTTAGACTCAGCAATCCCTATGATGTATTTGCTCAACTGCACGGTGTAAAATATTTTTAGCATCATGGCAATGCTTTGACTGTCCGCTGTTTAATGTTTACTGCATCAAGCTATGCTGAAACTTCTTGAACTTCAAATCAAGATATGGCTGGTTGCTTTGACTTTAGGTACCCTCTACACCTATTGTGATTTTGTGTAAAAAATCAAAGCACTTTATTTTTAATTGAGCTGATGAAGTAAAATCAATAGTAAATAAAACTCTCCGTAACGATTTGTAACATGAACAGTTTACATTTATGCTTGAAAGTATTGAGCGAATCAAGTTTCAAATTTTCCAAGAATTAAGAAGCAGATTCAACAAATTCAACTGGGCAAAAAAGTTTCTAAAAAATATTTACTGCATATTATTTGTCCCCCCCCCCCCTTTAAAGGAATACATAAACTAAAGCCATTGAATTTGTAAGATATTAAGTTTAAAATAGCAATAGTTGTTATATTTTAGGTCTCTGCACAAGATACCTCTTGCAATAATTCATGATTATCTACCATGCTTCAACCATAGTATTTATTTTCTGTAATTTACGAAAAGAATGTGAAAATCATTCTGCCACATGGGTGGAAAGACTGCTTTAGGTCGAGAATAACCAAAGCACGTAAACGACAGTCGCACTTGTCTATTTTTTACACTCACTTTGATTTGCTGTTTCTTTTATTACTGAAGTAATCCCTGTCATATCTGAATCATTTTTGTCAATAAGCTGTTGTGGATCATCTGTAATTATAATGGCAATCCCAATATTTTACAACATTATTCACTAGATTTTTAACTTTATACTTGTACGCTGAGGCTCCACGATTATACAAACACGTGACAGTTACATACCATAAATAATTATGTCATCAGTGTTGATGCATTCCAGTGCCGCATCTTTATGGGTGTGTAGCGTTCCTTGCTCTGCAACCATCAGCATCTTGGCCATCTTGGAGCGCTCCATGAAGTTCTGCTGTACTCTATAGACATTCATGTGGATGCTGAGGTTGTGACCCATGTGGCTAGCAATCAGTCTCAATTGCTCTTCATCCATATCTATCACCTTCAAACAAGCCATGAAGTTAAACACCAATACATTTATATAAATAAACTACTAAATGCACGTGTCAAGGTTTTCTATTTGCATTCACCTGGCAAGTTGTAGCAAGATATTTCCGAAATCTTTGAGCATGCAACAACTCAGGCTCCATCAAGCTAGGACATGCTTTCACAGCTTATCTCACTGCAGCTGTTTCATTTAATGGTTGGTTTGAACAAGGTCTGCAGAAGTAAAAAAAGAGGAGGGTTACTTATGAGAAGAATTAATCTAGCTGTTAGTTTCATACTTATCGGCACCTACTATTTGTAATCTAATTAAAAGTATCAAAGCATGCTGAGAACTATTTATTAATTTGGAAAATCTTTTTTCCTTCCACGGAAAATTAAACCTTATTTTTACTGCAAAAGATCTAAAATAATAATTTCAAAAATTAGCTCTAATTACATTTCATATGATTTGAATTGTGAGTCTTGATGCTGTTGGGATAGAAGCTGCTTTTCTGTCTGTTAAACCTCTAGTTTTTCAATTTTATGAAATTTTTTTGTATGTGAGCAATATTTGTTTTTCAGAAACATGTTACCATCAAGGTAAATAGTGAATCTAGGTCGCTTTCAACTATTACCTCACTAAAGATGGCTGTGTAAATATTATTTTTCATGATAAACCCACCTTTGAAATAAAAAAAGTCTTGCTTGGCTTTGCCAGAAAATGTAAAACCAGCAGTAAATAATTTGGAATCACCACGAAGACCTTTCTCAACTCCCTGGTCGACTTGCCCCTTACCACAACTGCTTTCATTCTAAAAATGTGACAAGCGTTGTAATGAAAAAACTCAAATCGCTAAAACTACACAAAAGCCACAACTTGGTTAGACTGAATATGTTGCAACTCAATAAACCACTTTGGAGTAACCTTAAGAATTTGAATTACAGTGCCTTTAGTAACTAAGAGAGTCACAAAAGTTGTAAAAGAAAACTGCTCAATGTATTATTGCTGCTACTTTTAACTGCTTTTTAAGTTATATTGTGGTAAACCCATTTCTTATTTTGGACAAAATTTACTGTGAATGGAATACTGGAACTGTTGAACTTTGGCGTTAATAATTGTATAATTTCCAAAATAGAAGTCCCGCGTGAGTCAATAATTAGGCACACGTTAAACCATCAACCAGTCATACCTTTTTGCTAATGCCTTTTCAGTAGGATCAACAGAGGCTGTTATTTGTTTGTTGTCAATTTTTCTCTGCGCATTTCCGCCAAGAACTGAGTGACTTTGAGTTCAGCAACCTCCATAGGGCGCCGCTTATTAAATAGAACCAAATATGCCAGTGCATACTTGGCCACTATGCCTGCATCCTTTTGCTGGAAGTTTCCAAACTCTTTGCGAAGAAATGTAGATAGCTGTTTCATGTCTTGGGTCCATGGGAGAGCTTGATCGGTACTGTTAGTTTTTAAGCGTTGCCGCTTGCCAGCAACGCTAGTAATGTTATTTCTCCAGTGAGTGTCACAGAGAAATCTAAAGTTTTGCGCGAGGTGCTGTCCATCATTGTCATTATTATTTATGGCTTTGCTGATCACGTGCAGATTCAGCTGCTTCACAAAACTGCCAATAATTGAACCGGTTTGAGGACATGTTTTTGAGATTTCTCTTGCTGATTGCAGCAACAAGTTGAAGTTGCTTGGCAACAGCAGCTGGTAATACAACAGCTGGCTACTTGAGTTTCTGGAAATAGCTAGCAAGCGTGCAACACTCCGTACCTTGTTTCGAATGTTTGGTATGTCTGTGGTACCAGGTCGCCTAAGCTCTCTTTCTCCTAGTCGCAGCAATAGTCCTTTGACAAAAGCAGCTATAGTTTCATCATTTCTAATAAGCTTCACTAAACCTGAAAAATTGTATAATATATCATCATTACAGGGATATTTGTTGTTCACATGTCCAGGGTAAACTAAATTAACAGCTTCTTTTGATCTAAGTATAGAGATATTTTTATCCCCGAGAACGTTTTAGTCAACCAATACTTTGTTTACTTTTTCTCACGATTCTTATTACGAACTTATTTTTTGTTACAAACATACTTAGGGCAAGTACTATACTGCATACAACAGGTCACAGTTAGAATCGCTAAATCAGCTTTAAAATTTATTTTTCGAAGTTTTCCGCTAATTTTATTCAGAGTTTTTTAAAAGAAGGTTTTACTAAATATTTACCAATAGATAAAGCGAAAAAGAAATAGGTAAGTTACCTACCACCTGAGACGAGAATTAGTGAAACTAGAATACTTTTCAGGTAATTTTACGAGTAAAAAATTTTGATCTTGAATGACTAAAGCTCATCTGATTTCCCAACTAGAATGACTTTGAAAAGGTTGAAAAGCTTACGATAACCAAATCAACCAAAGCAAATGGGGTGTTCTGGCTACAAATGACAGGTCTGAAACTTTTCTGGTGATGTTCACTCTATATATTTGAGGGTTAAGGATTCCACATTACACCAGTTTTGCTGCAGCTTTGAGAGCAATGGGATTTTAAAAGTGTTTACTCCTAAGTGAACTAAGGATAGAGAATAGCCACATACCGGGATTTGCTTTGGTCTCAGTTAGCCCTCCTATCAGTTCTTGAAAGTCTTTATCATCATCTGTAGAAGCATTCAACAGTGGACATGATATACACTTTACTTGCTGCAGCTGAATGACTGCTTTTATTTGCAGCTGTTCCAGCAGGACAACTGTTCACATATGTCTTCAGTGATTTGACAGCATAGAAACCGTAGCAATATGTGCAATGCAGTACGTTGCTTGCTAGGGTAGGCTTAGCTGGCCTTTTTACTACCACTAGTTCACCTTCTCTGGCTGAGAGCACCTATAACGAGTAGTTTTTTTTCAATTCTATGAGAAAAGCAACGTCAAATGTACTTCAGTAAAAAAAGTCAACTAAATTGCTCTTTGAATGTAAATGAAAAATGATGCCAAAGCGTTTATTGGCTGGAAATATACATTCTGAGTAAGTGTAACTGATATAAATTCACATACGCCATTTTATACATGATCTAAGTGTTCTAACTTAAAATTTATGGACAAAAAAGTCTGTCAAGTGTCCATGTAACAAAATCAAAGTTAGGAATTGCACAATTAAAGGAGAAGTGTAGAAATTTGTGGTTAGCAAAGAAACTCAATTACTCTAATCAAATGTAAGCGATGTGCATAGCAGGCTATAACATAATAGTTTTTGTTGGAGTATTTCAGCGTCTTTTAAAACAGACATATTACTTCAAGAACTTTGGTCCCAGTTACTAGCGAGTTCATTTAAAGTTTTTATCTGACCACTGGTCAACATGCTGGGAAGATTCTTGAGGAAGTTACTGGTCTTAGTAAAACCAAAATAAGACTTTTACAGAAAAAGTGTAAGTAGCTGAGCTGATAAACATGCTAGCTCTCTGATATTTTGGGCTCATACTAGAAATAATCTTACTGCCTATTTGAGATTTTCCTAATAATCATTATGGCCTGGTGTGAGTGCACTTGTAACATACACATGCTCAACAACCAACTCAAAATAATTCCATTTGGCTGATATTAGCTGCTTAGCAAGTTACTATTGAGAATATGAGGAAGATTTTCTGGGACAATGATTCTCTGCTGTCTCTAGATTGTCTCACTCTATTCATTGTGTATGAGAAGAGAAGGTCACTAAATAAGATAATGTTACATAACATTCAACTGGATTTTGAAATTTCCCCAATTACCAGTGAGAAGTTGCCAACTGTTCTTGAAAAATTTGACTGTGAAAGCTTTGTTACAATAAAGTAGTTGATGTGGAATCTCATCCCATGTTAGAAGGATCCAGGATCCAAACCAACAAATGGGCAAACATTTTGGAAGCAATTTGGAAAGGGTTTTCAGCACATTGCCTACTATATGCTTTTCAGGGTTTTGTTGCAAAATAAATTATTTTCTATCTGTCAACTCGAAGCAGCTACAGTAATGAAATGTAAATCAGAAGAAAGATAAATTTTTGCTTAAAAAATATATGGGCATTATTGTGGGCATAAATAGAATCAACAAAATTTTGTTTATGGTTTAATTGTGATGTGGTCAGAACCCACCACATAATACTTTCACTGTTCCCGGCCACGAGTTGTTAGCAAACTTCTTAAACTATATTTTGTCAACAACAAAACATAGTGGAATTTGTTCAGCACTCAGGTGTCATAACCGGTTGCTATGGGACTGACACAGATTGAAAAAAATGTAGATGTCAAACTCAATTTTGTGGAAAAAACTCAAAATTAAAGCAGCAACCGCTGATCAGAGTGATACCCGCATTAAAGGATTTGTTCTGTTGTGCCTGAACAAGCAAAATACAAAAAGTCAGTTACAAGGATGGGGTGATAAGGATGGAGAAGTTATTAAATTTTCTATTAAAATTTTTTGTATATGACATGGAATGCAAAATGAATATCTTACGCAAATATAATTCTCAGAACTTAGGTAAAATAATTTGCTGAGAGAAATACACTATGGGCACATTTAAGTTCAAAAATTAATGGTGTTGACATCAAGCAAGTAAGCATCCACTTCTGCTAACATTCGTCTAACAAAAGAAAACAGCGCGTTTTGGATTCTTACAGCACCAATTTTTCTCAGAAAAGTTAAGTTTTACATCAAAAATACAAGCACGCTCACTCATAAGGAATTTTAAACCATCTTATACTCAATTTTTTTCAGAACTTCAAATGAAACTAAATATGGTTATCCAGGTAACAGCTTACTAAGTTTTTACTAAGAAGTATAGTTTCATCAGTTATTACATTTTCAGCAGTATGGTCTGCTCATCAATGGATTTAGAAAATGAAATAAATGTCTATGTAACAATGCAATAATAGCTGCACTTTGTTTGTTGCATATGAAACTATGAATATAAAATTAAAAATTTTAAGTTTGAAATGAAGTTTTTGCTCCAACAAGTTCCATCACATACCTTTGTATTGTGTTTCAGGTTGCCAAGGTTCTAAAGAGAAAACAACTTGTTTTGTTGTTCTTTTCCAGAGCACTTCAGTATCTCTTTTACTGTTTGCTGATTGACATGCACCCCAGTATTGAGCCTGCTTACTTTTGACTTGATGCATTTTTCACAGAAGTAACAGTAATATATTTGTGTGTAGTTTTCTTGCCTTCATTACTTGCATATACAGGGACTGTCACTGCAAAAAAAGGAAATAATACATCAAAAGGGTAAAAGCTTGATCATAGAATTGGAACCAATATAAGCATGAATTTTTAAAAGCCTTAATGCACTAACTTTGATGTAAGAGTGCTTTGCTAGCAGTGACTCAAGCTGTCAATTTATATGCAGATATTATGATTAACAGTAGTAGTACTACTTACCATTAGCCATGCGAGACTTAATTTCAGTGTCTGCAAAAGAAGAGTTAATGAGTAGTATTAGTGGCAACTTCACAAATAACAGTGAGCTACAACTCGTTTTTCATTTTAACCTAGACCGATAGAAAGGAAATAACAAATTGACATTGAACATCCAACTGCTCAACTTTAAACAAATGCATTTTAAATGCCCATAACTGAAAGGTTCAAGTTACAATGATTTGATTTCAGGTAATTTATTTGTTAGGAACAAGAATTAGTTTTTATGGTGCTTTTTTGAAAAGAAAATTGTCATCACTGAACGGTTGTTTATTGGTTCACTCACATTATCATTTTGATTATGCGCAATAATATGAAAGATTCCCATTTCAAGACTAAGTTAAGCAGATTTTTGTAGAAGCGAGAGGATGGCTGTAAAATGCTTGAACTCAAATAAATTCATTGATTGTGAGCAAAATCTTTTGCTCAGACTGGATTGTTCACAAAATCTACTTGTATTTAGCCATCATTAGGGTGAGTGTCAAGGTTACCAAGTCTACTTCACAGAAACTCTGTACTTAATAAATGTAAATCCTATTCACAACGTAAGTACATACATCTCAAAGCAGCTGGTACAGCCAGAGTATTGCATTCAGTGGGACCCTCCGACTGTTGATACGCCTTCAGGGGCACTGAACCTGTCTGGTCAACAGATGAAGTTTCTTTGCACTCACTTTCTGTATAAAAACGGTTGATCAGCCATGATGAGTAAAAAGTACAATAAGCAGGTGGAAGCCGCAAAATACACTGATATTTCAGATGAATACAAAGACTGATACTGTGATACTGATACTAATACAAAGACTGCACTCCTTCTACAAGTCTGACACTGTGCACTAGCATTAGAAAAATAATACAATGAAGCGTGATTATCAGCTTTTTATTGTTGCCACATACTACATTAACACAGGAAGGTGAAAGTCTCATGCACGAAGCATGTCTTTACTCAAGCTTTCTTATACGTCAACAAACTATAGATTGTATTGAGCGATGAAGGCTATAAGCAAATGAAATGACAGTAAAACTACTCTTTTTGATGTTCAGCCATAGCATATGTAGGCGTATGATATGTTGGGTATTCAGCCAGCAATTATAAGTTGACATATTATATGTCATGCATTGAGTCCTGGGGGTTTAAGTTGATACGTTATATGCTACATATTGAGCCTGCAGGTATAACTAAGTATATAACATTTTTCGTATTGATTTTTTGGTATAATTTGATAATGGAAACAGTAAAGAAAGACAAGTTTGCTTCATAAAATATAGAAGCAAAATTTTTTTTGATTTAGGGTCTATAATAACTTTTTTTTTTACTTTGTTCAGTATAATGATCACTTGCGGCTTACTTTCAAAGTCATCCTCACTGTCAGAGGAAGACATCTCACTCTCTTCATATGGTGGGTCTAAGTCGCTGTAAGTCCATTTTTTCTAAGACACGCACATGCGAGTTGCTGTCAGAATTGATCTCTAAAACAAATGATCTCTCATTGTTTATGGTGCTTGTTAACAATTGAGGTGCCAACTACACAAATAAAACTTATACGAGTTCCATAAATATTATTCCCATTGATTACAACAATTTTGTCATCAATGATCATGCAGACAAACTCAATTTTGATGTTCTCTGCAGCACTCTGATTTCTTCCTAGTGATAGTGATTTTAGTGTAACTTGTTACTTACCTGTTGCGTTGGGTGAAACCATGATCACATTTTGCAATACCAAGTCGTGAGCAGTTTCCAGTCTGACTTTTACTGCAACCAAACCACTTGCAAAATATAATTGAAACATATATGGCAGATATTAGGTACTTTCGTCGGACAGTGAGTCGCTCAGTTTCAATAAGAAAGCAAAAATGAAGCACTCATAATAGGCAGACGCCCAAAATACCCGCGAACAGAAGCACACACTTTCAACCAGTCAGGTGACCACAAGCATGTTTCTAGGGGGTCAATGAATCTGCAGTAGCGAGTCGAGTAAAACCGTTTCTCACGCTTTTCTTTTCCGGTTTGTAATAATTTACGTTAGGGCTGGTTGATGAATGAATGATGATGGATAGTGATTTAGCAGCATTCCTTTTACTAGATGAACCAAAACTGAGGTAACCACAACCTCATTAAATATCCGTGACTTACAAGTGAAGTGATGGGCTATTTCTTTTGCTTAACCACAAACAGAATTAATGATGCACTTATTATTTATTATATTATTATTATCCACTTGATGACCTTGACATTGCATTATTAGCCGCGGGACAGGAATGGAAAAACAATAATATCGAGTGCATGCGTGTTCGCTGTAGCGAGACGCCCAACTTTTATTTATTACTAAGCACTCAAAATAAATCCAAACACCTACGCAGCTGTCCAGCTTTTTTTTGGTCGCCTTGGCTATAAAAAAAGCAAAGAATTCCAATAAATAAGGAAATAATTTTGAAACTGAGCGACTCGCTGCCCGGCGAAAGTACCTATTTATTTGACTCTATTCAACTGCAGCCAATGCCTAAAAAACATATCTATGTATTGAAGGAGCTCAAAGTTTTATTGTCTGAATGTTTATGAGGGTTAGTTCATTAAATCCTAAAGATGATCTTCATCTTCATCATGATTATTGGCAGGTGCATGGAGCAGTGTGTTGATGTTTTTTAATGATGCGGTACTTGTTTTCAGGTTTTTAAAGAGACTGGGACCAAACACATGCAACTTACTATGCTTTGCTTCCAGTCTCGACCAAATAGTATGAGCATACTTTTCACACACGACTAATCCCATGGAAATTTAGGCTCTTCATCTGAAATCAGAATGACAAGTTTTCTTACAATAAATGACTCATAAGCTGTAATTCTGTCAAGCATTGGAAACAGCAAAAATCTCTTATGGCACAGAGGTTTAAGCGGTTGACTATTGAAAGCTTTTGCAAAACCCTACAGCATGTAGCTTGAAGGCATTTACATGTGGTTTTTCCCACAAAATGCTTGAGACCAATACCTTAAATAATTTGTGCTCTGCATTTACTTCATTTCATAGCCAAGTATTTGTGTAAGCGTTTGAGACACATTTAAATAAATTCATGTGTTAGTATATTTTTAGTACAATTAAGAGATTTTTTAAACTCATGCTAACAGTTCCTTATTATTTTTTTCTATATGCATTAGTATTTGATCTAACAGCTGTATATTAGGTTATCGCTGATTTAAAATTCAAATAACAATTTCACACCACAAAAATATAACGAACGCATCAGGTCTGGTCCAACTTACCCACAAAGCATGTAGTGTAGGTGATTTGTGTCACCGGAATCACTGAAATATGCTTCTTATTGCATTCTAAAACACATTAAATAACAACTAAGTTGTCATTGACATCCACGTACCTATAAATTTCAACAGGTCAATGTCAAGAAACGGATACAGAAAATTAATGTGAAGAGTTCCAAGCCAACAGAGTATGATTTAGTGGGGAAAATTGTTTTATCAAAACTTGTTTTTATGGAAACATATAGTTATAGTCTTTCATTTATTTGTGATTGAATGGTAGTACTGCCTAACAATTCTCATAAATAAAATTGATCTCAGAAAACTGAGTTTCTCGTCACTGCGAATTTACTTTTGGATGTCCTGGAGCACTTGATGGTAACCGGAGAAATATCATGGCATGCTGATAACCTTACATCTATTGTAGAAATATAGTCATCTGCAACAGCATTAAAGACACTTCAAGAAGATATTAGGAGTAATCGCCAGAAGGATTGAGTCATACAATAAATTAGATTGAGAGTGTTTTTTGCAATTAATTTAATGCGGATAGGTCAGTGGCAATATTTTAAGTCAATTGCAAACTATCACCCCGATGGAAAAAGTAAATTGACCGGCGGGACATTATCATAGCTCAGGAACACTAACAACCCATCACATAAAATGTCCACATAGCCCTGTGAGTGACATTTAATTCAAAGCTCTTTATACTCAGTATCATTATTTGTTTATAATATAACTTATATTTATTGTTTCTTTTATCACTATTTCTAACTAATGTACGATAATTCTATAGTATAAATAACTTGATCATCACAATGAAATTGAGGGTCATTTTATTCAAACAGTGAAGACGATTGTTCTTTTTATTGTTAATCAATCATGAGTTACTTTGAAATGTATGTTACCACCCAGGAAAGTGTAAAGTTATCTTTTGATTTGTTCTCATTACCTGCTACTTCCCATAGCATCATGCTATTAGTACCAGTAAAAAATTAACGAAATTATAAGCGTCCGTGATGAAATGTTTTCACATGTGAAAATAACTCTGCTCTTTATTATGCACACATAAATTTAATGTCCCCACAACTTGATTCACATCGAAAGATATAATGCTTTATGATAATGATAAAATATAATAGCCCACCAATGTGGTCTCCACATGTAAATGCTAGTAGCTGTTCATCGATTTGACCGGTGAATACACTTTTATCTCTCCTATGTTAGGATTGTAAAAATTTCTGATGGTACAATCGAGTCAAACACCAATTACCTCATCACAACTACAGACGAAAAATGTTTCTGCTGAATAAGTGTATGGCTTTAGAAAAAAAAATATTTGAGCGCTTTCTTTGATGTTCCAATCACAATATTTTAGCATACTCAACAAAAATTTTACATTTTTGTTCTCAAATTAAGGCCTTTGTATCGCAAACATAATCTGCAGACAAAAATTATTCGCAATCCTCGCCTGTATGAATTTTTCCACAATCAATATTGAAACTTGAATGCAACTGAAGAGCAGTTGAATCAAAAAAATTACACATAAGAAATGTTTGATTAACACTTAGAGCATTAAACGTAACGGCATAACCAGTTGTTACATGCACCAGAAAGTTGAAGTTTTAAAGTTTGAGAGAGCTGAAAATCAGCTTGTTTCACGTTCATTGAAGGCAAAAACCTTATCAATATGTGTCCCACCCATAAAAACATCATCGTCATTCCACGCTAAAATTGCAAGGCCACTCGTGTCTTGTCGCAAAGCTCCCTGAACTCCTCTGCTAATAAGTGCTTAAAATGAAACTGGACCATTTAGGTGAGCTGAGCAAACTCACAAAAAACAAGCTTTTTTTTTCGATATCGTTTCACTAGTAAAAACGAATTACAGCAAACCTGAACAATTGTTTTATAATTTTTACATGTCTCAACCGCATATCACCATTAAATGATAGTTTAAGGTGAGCTTTGACAGTTACAATGCCTCAAACTCAAAGATAAGTTGATGTGTATTATTAAAATCTTTTTTATAATACTGTGTGATATGAGAAGTAAATTTGTCTTACACATAGAATAGAACCGACAAAGTGTTGCACCCATTTCTTATATATCTAGAGTTCTGTGTGCCAGACCAGTTAAAAAAAAACATTTTATATCCGTTATTTTTTTTAAAAGCTGTTGCTCATAAAAGTACACTCACTGTTGATCTCTCGTGTTGTAATGTCACTTGCTGAAAGGGTGTGTTCCACATTGTCCAACTCATACTTGTCTCTCACTTTGTTCCCACGAGGTAAAATAGATGTGATAGTTGCTTGGTAAAAAACTCCATCTAACCATTTTGCAGCAACCCTCATCCCCACTTGTAGTTCCTATGCGATGCACATGAATGTTGAAGAATGACAATATTTGAACAATGATTATTCAAATGCAATTGGGGCATAATCAAGTTAACAACAATTTTTGGATATTAAAAATTTGTTTCCTGAATCCTCTCATATAACAAGAAACAGGAAAAAGTGTGCTACAGAAACAGGCAACTTGCTGTTCAAAATACTGTAATTTCCAATCAAAACGCACAATGCAAACTTTTTGAAAGTTAACCAAAGCTTCAAAATTAAAACAATCAAAATGGTTAAGTAACAAAAATACTAGCAAGTACTGCTTCAAGTTAAAATTTTTTAATGAGAAAAGTGTGAATATGTTGAACAGATTCCAAAAGAGTCACTGCTTTGGAGATCGGTTAGTCCTCAGAAGCAATGCATATTCTGATAAAGTGGACACTTTTAAGTAAAGTATTTACAGCAAATAAAAAATTAAGCAGAATTCAGAATGTTTAGAAAAAAACCTGGCTCAAAAATTCAGCTCAGTTCAAAAAATGAATGTTTACAAACTGTGCAGCTTGAAATAGCTTGCTCAAGGGAAAGTGATTCATTAAAAATTAAGTAACATGTCTGAAAATTTTATTTAAGGCTAATGTAATCCATCATTTTCTCTACATTTATGGAGCCGTCAGCCTAAAAAATCTGGGCTGCTAACGAAAGCAAAGTGCCGTTCCATTTGAGCTTTTCCTGCAGTATCGTGACATAGTGGTAGAAACCTACAACAGTTATAAGCCTACGAAAAAGATATTCTGCAGCACAAGTAACCGCATCTTGTTAGACAACGTTAGCTATTTGGACAATCTCTAACAACATTTTTACCTGATGGTGGATAAAAAACCACATTTATATGATTTCAAGATCTGTAAACTTCGAAAATATATCACACTAAATTGTAATACAAAACTAAAAACCTACATGAAAGTTTTGGAAAAAAGAATTGACTACTCACCGTTTTATACCGCAATTGAAAAATATTTTTAGGTGCTCACAGTGCTATGTTCTCCTGGTCTGACTAAGGTGCAGACTCCTTTCTCTTCAAATTGAAAATGTTTTCCACAATGATACTTCATTGTGAGCTTTTGAATTGAGGCATTGCTTAGTTCTGTCTTTTGTTGTTGTAATTTGCGGAGATTACAGTGCAGTGTAGTGAGACATCTCAATGTCTAACACCTACTACAGCTTTTGTAGTTGGTAATGCAAAATTGCATAATTGTCTACGGTGTAAACAGATTAGTAGCTAGAAGACAATAGTGTATCTGCTTCAGTCAGAAAACTAAACTACAGAAACACCAAACTCTGAGAACAATTTTCTTTAGGCTGAAACCCAAGTTTCAATTTTGATTCAATCCTTGAAAAAACCAAATTTTGGTGTTCGCTTTCTGAAAGAAAAAACATGCAAAGTCTTGCATTTATGTCCATGAGAGTAGGAAGAAGCATTAAAACTTACGATAGAAAAGGAATAACAGATTGTACAAATCATCAACAAAATCAAGATACGAAAAATATTATTTGACTATACATATATTAGCTGTTGCTGCACAGAACCAAGCATGATTTTGCAAAAAATGGTGACAAAAAACAGAGCCACTTGTGCAACAGGAGAAATATTCCATTGCTTCAACTAAATATGAGCTGCTGGAAAATTTAAGGTGATACATTTTGAATTTTTAAAAAAAATTTGATTTCAAACTGGTGCCTTTTGGTAAACAATAAAATCCGCCAAAATATACAAATAGAGCTGCGTGTATCGTGAGCTAGGTTTTTCAACCAGAATAAGGTAGGTGGAATACAAATTCCACAAGGGAAGCTTCATTGTTCAGCTTGTTTATTGAGATTTGCAAATTTTTTTATTTGATTGGTAAATAACATATGCTAGGTGTCAAGTGTACATATACCATATAGGAGGATCTTGTATTCGCTTTTTTATCGAATTTTACAAATGTGTATATATTAGTTTATGATCTCTACATGCAGATGTATATAAGTGTAAAGTTTGTATATGAAGTATAGGGGTCTTTCATGTCGGTTTTATTTATCAAAATATGCAAATATTTATATTTTTAAATAATGTGAATAGTCCATGCGACAGTATGTCACAACATAGACAGAACTATGAAACAATTCTTACACGCTAAGCCACACGTTGCATATAAATTAATATGATGTTGGGACAAGCTATTGCATTTTAAGCGGCATGTTCCTATCTCTCTTGAGTATTTGTGCTGCTGTTTGGCAGCGTCCACCATAGCTTATAATGAACTTTGTCATGAGTTGAACCTCCGTTCACAACCAATAGCCCGAGTGCCATTTTTATCTATACTGCCAAGACAATAGAATTTTTAAGGTTTTTAAGCAGAAACTCAGTCTAACTGGCTGAGTGTGCCATCAACTTCTTTTGAATAATGGTTTAATGCACATGGCTAACAAGATTATTTGTTTTGTTAGTATGAAGCAAAACCAATAGCCGCTATATGTAATAAAAGAAAACTAATCAGTTTTATATATTTATAGGCAATATCTCTTCTTTGAAGGAAGTTGCGGGTTTTGAAACTTTTGAAATTGCAATTCCTTCTACAAAATATGTTGCCAACCATAGCTTTCCGAAGTGAATTGTCAAAAAACCAGTTTCATAAACAAAGACTCACTGAATATAATGGCTAAGCATTGTGAAATGAATTAAGTCAAATTATCTGGTGTTGGCAGTTTTTTCTTGTATCATTAGTATCATTGAGTTATCAGGGTGTCAACAAACCAATTGGTTTTCTGAGCCATTCAGTTACAATGTTGAGAAGCAGGACTAACTAAACACTATGCTATTTCAATTGAACAGCTGCTACAAAAACCTTGAGTCTTCAAGCTAAAAATGTCTTGTAACAATTTAGAGAAAAATTAAGTTTGTGTGATAAAATAACAATTTTCTTTTAGTCATCTACAGTAAAGCACTCAAGAATCCTTTTACAATACTCTTCTATATGAGAGAGTTTTTCCTGCGGAGATTTACATTACATCAAATCGAATTGAATTGCGAAGCAATGTGATTAAAATGGAATTTTTCAACTACTAAGAAACTTATAAATGAGTAATATGCAATAATAATGAAACTTCAGGGAGGGCTACAGGTTATGCAGAATACATTCCTAGTGGTATACTTACCTTTGGAATAACAACTTTGTGCTCAGTTTAATTGGGAAAAGCAACGCCAGGAGTAAATTATCTAAAATGACGACAGAGACTTTAACTTCCTTGAACAGCGCCAAAAGCTATCAATCACGCAGAGAAAAAGCCATTGCAGTTCATTGACCCTTTTTGAATGTTTCATGAAATTTAACTTGTAGTAACAAAAGTGAGCTATTAATGTCAGAATAAATGAACATCGTTACATGTCAGTGTTTTTTAACAATTGTAGCACTACAGGCACAGGTATAAAATTGGTGAGTTCCAGAAGTAGTACTCTTACCAGTTAAAAATCACACTTTTTATGAACGGTCATACAGGTAAACCCACTGTGATGTTCTGAGAAGTCGTTTGAAGTATTGTTAGCGCCAGTCAACTTAGTGTTCCGTTTTACATATCTGTTGCTTGGTGTGAGATTAAAATCAAATAGTCAGTGGGTTAGAGTCTGATTTATTCAGCAAACAAGTAATTTGCAAATATAAAATTACAGCAGATATGGCATATTTATCATTTCATGTGAAACGCCAAATTATCTTTAACCACAAAAAACTGCATCAAAACTATATCTTTGTATTGAAGGCCTTCAAGCTTTTTTTTGATTTCATTAAAGGTTTTTCATAGACTTGAAATTACAATTTTTAATTAGTAAATTTATTGCTTATCAGATAGTTCTACTTGATAGTCAAAAATCCATCACTGTTGATAGCTTACTACAAATTCTGGTAAAGTAGTTTCTAAAATATCATGAATATAAAAATGTGTGCGCAAGAACAAGAGTATTCCCGACCTACGTTTGCCCAACAAAATGCAATAGAAGTAGTCAGATTGGAAATATGTTTGATAAATAAATAATAACTGTGTACTTAACTCAATTATCCACAAAAGTAGCTCAATGAATCAAAAAGTATGTTACAATTATTACATTGTTTGTGAGTCGCAAATGAAACTGGCCACTAAACAAGTTATAAGGAGTGAGTCTAGTTTGCTTATTTTGACAGACCCATTTTATATCCCCATAATTTTTATGAACATGATATAACTATCGTCATAAAAACACACTATATCAAAAGCATGTCTGTAGAAAATATATTTGGTTGAAAGTGATGCCGTTAACACCTTTTCTTGATTATTTAAAAGAATGGGGGTTTTCTTTTTGAGTTGTTCGGTTATCTATAAATTTTGAAGTACGAGCACCCAATGCATTTTTTCTTGTTCGATGAACACGTTGCAAATACTCTTATTGTATGAAGTTCTTTGTAGAACTCACCATTTTGTGTCTGTGTTTCACAGGGACTGCGGCCAAAGACATGTAACTTACTATGCTTTGCTTCCGGTCCCCTCCAACTAGTATGAACACACTCCTCACACACAATCAGTTCTTCTGGAAACCTAAGCTCTTCATCTGAAGCCATAATGACGAAATAAATTAGAATAAACAACTCGTAGCTTTAATACTGATTGAGATTGGAAATAGCAAAAGCTGATTTTAGCACATGAATTCATTTTGTCAACTAAATTTAGTGTTTGGAAAACTCCAGCATTTAGTTTGAAAGTGTTTACACGAGTTTCGAAATGCATGAGAATAATACTTGAACAAAAAGATAATACATTTTGATCGAAAAGTTCTTGTTTAAGCATACAAGAAATATTCAAATAACTTTATGTGTGACCATTTCTTAGGGTAGTTAAGAAGTCATCTAAACTCATGCAAATAGTTTTTGATATCCATTTTTACATGCATCCAAAACTGATCCAACCATAGCACATGTATCACAGCTTTTGCATAGTTTAAATTCAAGTGAAAATTTGAACAACACAAATATAATATTGGCAGATTATCTCTCGTCAAACCCACCCACAAAGAAATTATTGTACATTTTCAATGTGACTTAAATTGGTGGATTTTGTTTTTTTTGAAATTTTTTGAAATTTTTCCTAATAATTAAGTTATCATTGTTATCAGCTCACCTACAAATGTGACCGGCTCAAAGTCAAGAAATAAATGCTGGTAGATTAAACTGAGGAGTTTAAGGCTAGCAGAGTAAGATTTAGTCATATGAAACATTTCATCCAAGTTTTCATTCAGTACAGAAGCGTCATAAAATCTTTCATTTATTTATGTTCATGGCTGGTACTGCCAGTACTAACTACATCATTACTAGGTATTTATCTTCACAAGTCTTTTAGCACATAATGGTAACGGGCAATATCTTCCAGCAAGCGATTTTACATCTATTGTAAAGTATAAGAGTCACCTACTAATGTATTAAATACCTTTCAACAAGGTCTTTTGCTACTATGCTTCAATAGCACTAGATTTAGTGAGGCATTCAAGTCAAACCATCAATTTCTGTATGAAAACAGAAGAAAAAAGAATAACTTGATGAAAAAAGAATAACTCTACTGGAAAAACTGTGGAATCATTTAGTTTAAGGGTTTGGGTCTTGTGGATGAATTGTTGCCATGCACGCATGCCATGCAGGTTAATATTGCCTTGCCATGCCAAAATATTGTGAAGATTGTGAACCTACATGAACATTGCAACATTCAGTGCCATTACTTGAGTAAAAATAATTTGTGAATGGATTTAACCATTCACACTACAAAGTGCATACATAGCACTTTAAGATTATTCTCCTAAGAAGTAGTCCTATAAGTAGCAACAAATCAAAATTCTAAAATTAAGCGGGGAGATTTTTTTGAGTAGAGACCAACATATCATATATATGTGTTTTACCTCAAAGCTTCCTAAACTCTACCACTAATAAAAGTTAAATATTAAACAAGATCAATCAGTTGAGCTCGGCCAGTTAATCAAAAAACTAATAATTATTTTAGACACAGGGTCCCTCATACAAACTGCCTGTTATATATATATGTTCAACAAATTTTATATGCATGTTACACAATTGTTTCTTCATAGTTTCTGCAATGTTTCATCTCATAATCATGGTTACTCATTCCCCTTGACAGTGCAGTTGCAATCCATGGGACTCCAGATGCAACGATGAGTCTTTTTATAGTACTGTGGTCTGAGAAAACAGTTTGTCGCTTTTACAAAATAGAATGTATGAAGTGTTGCAACTATGTGTTCTATCTAAACCAGTCTTTTATCAATTCAGGTACTATTTTTGCATTTTAGCTCAAAATTGACTAGTAAAACTGCTGCTCAAGCAAATAAACTCACTGCTGATATCCTGAGTTGTAATCACACTCACTGAAATGATGTGCTCCACATTAGCTAAATCAAACTTGGCCTTCACTTTGTTTCTGTTGGAAGTAACACAAATATGGCTGCTGCCTGGTAACAAACTCCATCTTGCCATTCTGGAGCAGCACTCACTCTCACTTTTAGCTCCTATGTTATGCACATCAATGTTAAAGAATGACAATAACTGAAAACGGGCAAGTTCAATTCAAAATGAAACAGAGAAAATTTATGGAAACTTTTGAAAAAAGTGTTTTTAGCAAGTGTAAAAGCGGGAAAAGTGCTGCAATAGCAGCAAACTTGCTGGTAAAAAAAAATGTGGTAACTTTCAATCTAAACCAAAAATTGAAGCATTTTCAAAATTAGCAAAACCTTTTAAAACAGAAACCCATCAAAATGACTTACCAATAACTATGCTAGCAAGTACTGCTTTCACTTTAATGTCTTTTTAATCAAGATGAGGATATACTGAGCGAATCCAACAACTAAAAGAAATCACAACTTTTGATAGCAATTTAAAATGAGATACAGATAATCGGTGTCACAACGAATCAAGCTCAAATTATCCATTTTAGTTTATCAAATGAATATTTTTGTCATTAAAGTGTACAGTTTTAAGGAACATAATATTGTAGAACTGCAGAAGCTGCAAAAATTGACTTGAGAGAAAGTTTTATAAAAAAATCTACTGTAAATCTAACTATAGCTTCTTCAAGATTACTGGTTTATTGGAACTCTTCTCCAGCATCTAAAAAAAAATTCACCATAATAATTTGAACTTTTAATATAAGTGACATACTGTTCCGTTTGCATATTTGCAGCAGTATCCAAATTGTTGTGACATTTTGGAAGAGATTCGCAGCAGTTGTGAGCATACAAAGTCTGCCAACTCTTTACTTCATGATAAAAGTGAAAAACGCATGGATATAATTATAAACTTGCAAGTCAAACAATTGTACAACAAAGACACTTTTATAATTTTTTATGGCATAAATAATTGATTACTTACCCTTCTACACTTACTTTCTTAACCCCTGACAGTTGAATTTAAAAAGCTCATACTGTGGTGCTATTTGCATGCTACTCAAGTGCATAAACTTTATCCCCAAACTGGACTATATGGTTTTGTTCTTGACTTGACACATTGCTGAGTTTATTCTTTTGTTGTTGTAAATTGAAGAGATTACAATGGAGCTTAAGTGAAACATTTCAGTTTCTAATGCCTCCAACTATTGCCATTGCCATTGAAGTTGCAAATTGGTCAATGGAGTAATCAGATTAGTAGCTAAAGGACAATAGTACAGTGACTTTGATAAGAAAAGCGTAGAAACACTAAATTCTATTTTGTATGGATGTTGTCCTGTAGCTATTTGTAAAAGCGACTAAAACCTGAATATGCTTTTAGAAGGTGGTTGATTAACTGGAAGCAGAGAATCACTTGATTAAATGTGAATATGCTGCTGCGGAAAAGTAAAATGAATTTTTCACGTAAAGAGCGCTAAGAAGGCGACTGGTGTTGTGCCATGTGTTTCATAGTTTAAACAGAAACTTGTCGTTCGTTGACTTTTTTTATAAAGGGTGCAAGCCATCGAGGCATGCAGAGTTGTGTCCGATATGAGATTAACTTATGAAACGGCATTTGATAGACGGTGTAACACAGGAATGCACATAATTGTATGTTTTTGATGAAAAGTATAAAGTAACAGATGAAAGGAGGCATAAAGTAATATAGAAAGGAGGGTCTTCTGTTGGCTCTGATTATTGCATCGTGCAAATATTTATACATTTCATTGGTTTAGCTAAGTGACCGCTGATAGGAGGAGTAAAGTATATATATATACCGTATAGGAGGCTTTTGTGTGGGCTTTGTTTGTTGTAATGTACAAAAGTCTATACATCTCATTGGCTTGGCTATGTAATTGCTGATAGGAGGTGTAAAGTATATATATCTACCATATGGCAGGCTTTTGTGTGGGCTTTGTTTGTGGTAATGTACAAAAGTCTATATATTTCATTGGCTTAGCTAAGTAACTGCTGATAGGAGGTGTAAAGTATATATATCTACCATATGGCAGGCTTTTGTGTGGGCTTTGTTTGTGGTAATGTACAAAAGTCTATATATTTCATTGGCTTAGCTAAGTAACTGCTGATAGGAGGTGTAAAGTATATATACATACCGTATAGGAGGCTTTTGTGCGGGCTTTGTTTGTTCTGATGTACAAAAGTCTATATATTTCATTGGTTTAACTAAGTAACCACTGATAGGAGGTGTAAAGTATATGTATATACCATATGGGAGGCTTTTGTGCGGCCTTGGTTTGTTGTAATGTACAAAAGTCTATATATTTCATTGGCTTAGCTAAGTAACCGCTGATAAGAGGTGTAAAGTATATATATATACCATATAGGAGGCTTTTGTATGGGCTTTGTTTGTTGTAATGTACAAAAGTCTATACATCTCATTGGCTTAGCTATGTAATTGCTGATAGGAGGTGTAAAGTATATGTATATACCATATGGGAGGCTATTGTGTGGGCTTTGTTTGTTGTAATGTACAAAAGTCTATATATTTCATTGGTTTAGCTAAGTAACCACTGATAGGAGGTCTAAAGTATATATATATACCATATAGGAGGCTTTTGTGTGGGCTTTGTTTGTGGTAATGTACAAAAGTCTATATATTTCATTGGCTTAGCTATGTAATTGCTGATAGGAGGTGTAAAGTATATGTATATACCATATGGGAGGCTATTGTGTGGGCTTTGTTTGTTCTAATGTACAAAAGTCTATACATCTCATTGGCTTAGCTATGTAATTGCTGATAGGAGGTGTAAAGTATCTATATCTACCATATGGGAGGCTATTGTGTGGGCTTTGTTTGTTCTAATGTACAAAAGTCTATATATTTCATTGGTTTAGCTAAGTAACCACTGATAGGAGGTGTAAAGTATATGTATATACCATATGGGAGGATTTTGTGCGGCCTTGGTTTGTTGTAATGTACAAAAGTCTATATATTTCATTGGTTTAGCTAAGTAACCACTGATAGGAGGT
This sequence comes from Cryptosula pallasiana, assembly GCA_945261195.1. Lineage (NCBI taxonomy): Eukaryota > Metazoa > Bryozoa > Gymnolaemata > Cheilostomatida > Cryptosulidae > Cryptosula > Cryptosula pallasiana. Next base: position 29,813,052 of record OX183138.1, on the reverse strand, counting down.
GTAAAGTATATATATATACCATATGGGAGGCTTTTGTGTGGGCTTTGTTTGTTGTAATGTACAAAAGTCTATATATTTCATTGGTTTAGCTAAGTAACCGCTGATAGGAGGTCTAAAGTATATATATATATACCGTATAGGAGGCTTTTGTGTGGGCTTTGTTTGTTGTAATGTACAAATGTGTATATATTTCATTGGTTTAGCTACGTAACCACTGATAGGAGGTGTAAAGTATATATATATACCACAAAGGAGGCTTTTGTGTGGGCTTTGTTTGTTGTAATGCACAAATGTCTATATATTTCATTGGTTTGGCTAAGTAACCACTGATAGGAGGTGTAAAGTATATATATATACCATATGGGAGGCTTTTGTGTGGGCTTAGTTTGTTGTAATGTACAAAAGTCTATACATTTCATTGGCTTAGCTAAGTAACCGTTGATAAGAAGTGTAAAGTATATGTATATACCACATGGGATACTTTTGTGTGGGTTTGGTTTGTTGTAATGTACAAATGCTTACACATTTCATTGGTTTAGCTGAGTAGCTGTTGATAGGAGGTGTAAAGTATATATATTTACCCTATAGGAAGATTTTGTGTGGGCTCTGTTTGTTGTAATGTACAAAAGTCTATACATTTCATTGGTTTAGCTAAGTAACCACTGATAGGAGGTCTAAAGTATATATATATACCATATAGAGGGCTTTTGTGTGGGCTTTGTTTGTTCTAATGTATAAAAGTCTGTACATTTCATTGGTTTAGCTAAGTAACCACTGATAGGAGGTTTAAAGTATCTATATCTACCATATAGGAGGCTTTTGTATGGGCTTTGTTTGTTGTAATGTACAAAAGCCTATACATTTCATTGGTTTAGCTAAGTAACCACTGATAGGAGGTCTAAAGTATATATACATACAATATAGGAGGTTTTCGTGTTTGCTTTCTTATTTCATATAAGAAAAAAAACTGAACGTGTCATGCTTTAATGTCGAATAGGAAAAAGGAAGAAAAATGTGAACTTATGAGACCATTAAGTAAACTATTCTTTTCAGTATCTATTTGCTATCGTTGACATATGTATGTGAGTTTTAGTTGTTCTACATGTTATATATTGGATTTAATAATGCTGTGTGATCTGCTCAAGATTTGATTAGTTTTTCTAATACGTTTCATCAATCAACTAACCAATATTTACAAAATCGTAAGGTTGTATGTATGAAGTTTTTTGTGACATCTTCAGTACGGTTGAGGGTGATGGTTTGAAGCACTTATCAAACTGGACAATTAAAAATTTTTACGAGTTCATGTGAATCCCTGTATGATAACTTTGCGAAGCCTGCACTAAATACTTGCATAATTAAATTTCATTAGAGCAGCTCTGATCAATAATCCGTCTCTCGATAGAGTAACGGCACTTTTGCAAACTCAATGTTTGAAATTGATTGTGTTGATGAGTTTAATGACTGAGAAAATCATGTCGAACTGAAAGAAAATCTTATAATTAGAAATCATTCAATAAGATTTGAGATAAAAAATGGGGGAACAACTTCAATGCTGATTTTACAGCTGTCGTCTCACTATTTCTTAACAAACAAGAGGCTTCGGAACCGCCTCCTATCGAATGATACATTACCAACGATACACTATATGTACACGCCTCTTATAAGGCCAACAGCAACTCGCACTCCTATCAATAAAAATCTCAAAATATATATATATATATATATATATATAACAATTATTATTAGCCATAATAATATATAATATTGTGCAGGATTTTGTGGTAACGTCACTAGTCACCCTGGTAACACACCTAAACCACCTCTAGGTAGCAGAGTTGTCTATCTAGACAAGCTTGCTGTCAGCTCAGCTGTCTCATCATAACTGCTAGATGGTAGGCCGTGATAGGCGAGAGTCTGCCAGGCAAGTCTGCCTCTAGCCTACCACTTGGCAGTCAACACTCGTGCTGCCAGACCTAGTAGGTCGTCAGAGCTGGTTGCCTTCTACAGCATTCTACAGTATTCAAGTATAAAGCTTGAGTGAGTGTGAGCTATCTTTATTCTTTAGAAAGAATTGTTCAGCTATGCCTCGCGGTGTTCACTGGTTAGTGAGAGGCATAGCAGCTGTATTTATGTAAAGCGTTATGTAACATTTAGGGTGGTACTACAGTCAAAGCCTTAAACATGCCATCAAAAGGTACAAAGTTCGAGGTTGTAAATAATAATAATTATGCTACACATGATACAATTTGACTCGCTATAATGTCTACTATGTTACAAGCGCCGTGCTGTATATTTCCTGTACAATATTATATATAATAATATATATATTAAATGGTAATGCATCATCATTGTTATTATTATTAGCCACCATACATATGTAAATGTTTTCCGTGTCGTGTACAACAGAAACTTTACTGACAACTGCGGAGAGTAGCTGGTATGCAATAATAAAGCATACGGTGATTATGAAGCAAACAAGTGGTAGCGTGAGCTTCTCAGTGTAAGGTAAATTGCGTTCCGTTATACAAAGCTACTGACACAAGGTAGCAATCTCCAATGTTATTATCAGACTGTCAATGTCGATCTGTTGACTTCCTGTTCTTTACTAACGGAGATCTGTGTTATTGCAGACAGTTCCGGTTTCATGTATGGTACACAAACTAGTCTCCAAGAACGGGTTATAGTTTCAAAGCACGTGTTATAGACAGTTTCGTTACAATTTCCAAGAACGTGTTATAGGCAACTTAGTACTGTAGGCAAAGCAATGACAGTAACAGAAGAGTAGCAAATTTATCAATAGTATTTGTATTATCGAAAATATACAAAACCTTATAACAAGAGAAGTCCATGAAGTGTATAACAAACTTGACGATAATTAGAAACCCACTAATTCAATCCAAGTTTATATAAGAACACACTACGTTATCCCAAATGTACAAGGGTGCATTCAATACAAATCCTCTACTAGCTCTAACCCACTGGGCGATCTGCCTTTCTATTTATGCAGAAACGTAGCGGTTGAAATGCACACAATATGATTGGTTAAAAACAACATAACATGACTGGTTAAATACAAGCAGGCACATTAATAAGCACACCCCGATAGCACCAGACATAAAATATATATGACAATGTACAAGCTGGCGCTACTAAGGCCTCGGTAAATAGTAATAATATAAGTCAAGATGGCTACCCGGTACTTCTTTAGTCTGGCTTTTCTTTGATCTATCGTGTATGGCTGGTGCCTTTTGCATCTGGTAGGAACAGAGTCTCCACTCGTTGCTAAGCATCCAAGATCAGGCATCTGTTTCTTAGTAATAATAGTCACTGGCTCGTTAATCAGCGCTCGTAGAGATCCATCACACATACTACAATTAGCCATTATTTTTTGCTACGCTATAGCAATAATAATAGACACACCGATAGATGATGCAATAATAATGTACAGGAATTCATAGTGTGATTGTGGTAGCTGCCACCTGTACAGGCTCCCGTAATACAGTGGTTACCTAGTGCAGTAATTTTTGGTGCTTTATTTTATTCTGTGTGCAACAAGGTTGACAGTTTAATGCCAATCGTTCGAAATTTTCAGTGTTGTATGGTCGTGGCGATACACAGTAAGGAGTCGAGTTGACTGCCTCACTTTCCACTGATTTTCCGGCCGAAATTTGAACTGTGCGTAGTCGGAATGTCAATGGAGAACGACGGTTTAGTATTGTACGCCGAATTGGTCCTCACTTTCTACTAGCTCCTTGCTCGTACCGATAGTCGACTAGACCAAGTTGTTGTGACTTTGTGCTATCTTCTACTTGTGCTAGTCGTCTGTGTATGGTGAGAATCATCTAATCTAAAGCTTCTGAGATTCAGGTTAACTCGGATTGATTTGTTCATTACATTCAGTTAAATACAGGGAATGAACAAGGAAAAGAGTGAGCCACGCCTTACGGCTGACAACCAAATTGCTATTTACACTTCATGGAAAAACTATAATAATTAATTATTTAAATAAATCTAGAAATGGTAGTATGATATAATAGGAGTAATAAAATATTCTGGTTAGTGTTCGTAATTGTTACATGCTACATGAGTTGTCATGGCGATCGGGGTTACTGTCAATGGCGTCCCCAACAATAATAATCGTAATAATTAAATAATAGTAATAGTCAATAATCGGTGATATTGATGATGATAATGATAATAATATAATAATATTTGGTTCATTAGCCGCCTCAAAGGAAGGGTGAGTAACACTGAAGCGGGTTTTGAGTTTGGCCTCCAGGCGTTGGAAAACAAAGAGAAAAAATCACAGGCTAGCTATCTATATCAAAATTCTCCAGGATGAAGAGTGATACCATACCACCCAGGCTCTAGCCTATGATGAAATTTCCCAGGACCGCCAACAATTTTTATGACAATCAGATCTGCTATCAGAGGTGAACTGATATCTGTGTGTGCAGCCTCACAAGTAGTTTACCATAGTAGTTTTCTTCCTACCAAAAACCTTCAGGAACACCAGAGGAAGTATGGAATAAATACGCAAACCCCAGCACTTGACTAAAAGCGGAAAGCTGGTAGTTCTAACTACCTTATTAACAATCGATAAAAGTAATTAACAGCAGGTTGTTATAACCCCAGAGACTATACACTTGAACACAATGTTAGCTAACTGGACATTCCTTTCAATTTAAATTACTCAGTGCTCAATGTAATCATGGTAAATAAATTCGAAAAAAAATAAATTAATAATTATAGCTATTGTTGAACTTGTTCTCCGAAAAACATAACAACATGGTATCATTATCATTAGGCTCTTATCATTAATAATGATTATTAATTGATTAATCATAACTAATAGTCAGTTGCTTATTATTTTTTTCTTTGCCTCTTATTATTATTATTGTGCTTGTTTATAATGATTTTGTTCTCTTATTATTTGATTTTGGTTAGTTGTTGCTACGATTATTGGGGACGAACAACCTGAGCTGCATGTGCATGGGTAAATGTTTCATAACTCAATGGTTTTGCAGATTTACCTGGGCCAAATTAGATTTACACAATTAAAGTAATTGTAAAGGTCTAAGTAGCCTGTCCAAAAGGATATTATATTCACACTTATCTCTGTCTAGATGTTACACGCAAGTGAACTAGTCTTTTGCGTTTTGGCTTGCCGCTAACTGTTTTTCCTTAGAAGCTACTTGGTAAAATAGTGTACCATTGCCTAATCCTAATTACTTTCTGCACTTCTGACATCAAATCTAAGAATTGTGGAAGATCTCTTCCTCAGCGATCAATGGCAAGTAGTAAAGCTAGCAATTTAATTTTCTCCCTAAAAGCTTTCCTCTCTTAGTCTAAGGGCGATATTTTCATACTCACTTCAAACCCATCTACCCATACTTTCCAATTACCAAAAGTGTCTTCAGGATTAATGGCTAACACAGGTGAACCCAGAAAACGAAGACATTGACCATACTTACAACAACGTCAGGTGTTAGACAACAATAGTCTTAAAAATCTTGTACAATATTAGGCAAGTTTTTGTAAAAGCCCTATAATAATAGTTTATGCTGAAAATATCCTGAAGCAATTAAAGCTCTAAGGTGCGTGCTATTATACACAAACTCTTCAATAAACCAATCACAAGATGCAACACAAAATTAGACAATCCTTTTTTCCATTTTTCTCTGATGCCATGTTTATTACTCTCTTCGCATAAATTGAAGTCACTACGCTTTCAATACCATCAATAGTAAAACCAAAAGGGTCCAAGCCTTCTCAACATTGTTTATCTCTTTAGAGGGACGCTACTCTTGTTTTGCTCTTACATCAACCCATTAAAAATGTATATAAAAATGATAATTATGATTAATTAGCATAATTATTACATGCGTGTCATGTTTCCTGATTTGTCAGGGACCCACCTGTTTTTCAAGTACTAATTTTTCCTACTCCTAAAAGATGCTGAACTCCCTCCTCCCTAAAACCTGCAAACCTTATTATCACTTTTTTATTGAGCAAAAACAGTCCTTGACATAACCCAGGGTGAACAGTGTTTTCACATTGTTATAGTGGGAAATACCCTTATAACGGTCTCAGGATCAAATAGTCTATGAACGACTTACAGCGCAAAACAATGAAGTAATGATAACAATATGGCCGAATAATAATAGAAAGGGGGAAAGTGTGAGTTACTAATGGTGTGTATTTGACTTTGATGTTCAAGAATGTATAATAGATAGTGTGCTTATGCAAAGATTCCAATAAATAAAGATAATATAAAATCTGTGAAGATTCTAGGTAGTGAAAGAGGATGACTGTCGACCAAGCCTCTATATTTATACTAGTGTAGAAACCTAATTTGCTGACGTAGTTGTGTTCCATTTAGGGCAGCTTGAGATCCTGCAGTTGATACATTAGTCGTATATGTGTACGTAGCCGTTTCTTGTATTTTGTATGTCCTTTACAAATAAGTCGATAGCCTGATCTGGTACCAGCATATGTGGGGAAGTTCCACTCAGGACGCCTGCATATTGCAATTGAGTTTGCCCCAATCCTAACCTCAATTTATGTCAGTGCTCGGTGCTTTGCGGCTTGTTGAATTATATGTGTCATGCTTTGGAATAACAAGTTGTTGCGCAGTGATCTGGTTTCTTCTGAATACGGTATAACAACATTATCCTTTCAAACATAGCTTTAGTTGGTTTGACATGATAGTTTTTGTACAATGTGCCATATTTAAGCTCCATTTACCTCAACTGTTGGTTTTCAGAACTAATAAGTGTAACCTACTGACTTCACGTCTACTCGATTTACCCACCTACATGCATGCCCTCAAAATCAGTGGTGTCGATCTAAAGCAGCAAGTCAAATATTCCTTCGTTTTTTCTCTAGCTAACTTGGCAGGTATGCATCATTATGATAATATATTACTATTGATATAACTAAACTAATATTATTAGTAACATTTCATAATGAAGTATTTATATTCTTTCTGTTTTATTCAACAATACTTACCAATAAATATTAATATTGATAGTTGTGGCGAAAAGTGCAAGTTGTTGGATCGAAACTTTTGGCAACAACTTGTAATTTCAGCTACAAATCATCAATGTAGTGGAGCTAATCCAAGCTTCAGGCACAAGTAATTGAATGACCAAACTCAACTAATCTATGTCTAGAATTAACCATTAAAGCTTCAAGGTGTGTATCTAAATGGAACCAAAAAGCCCAAAAGGCTTAGAACATTGGCTCGACAGCAAGGCTATTTGGCTTGAAGGCGCTGTCACACTTTGACGATATTGCAACGAAACTACAACTGCACCAATACTGTAACTGAGACACTACTCTACTAGTGAGCTAATATTGGTTTGTGTTCGTTCATTCATGAGATTTGCTGTTGAATTGACAAGGCAATCGCTTCGTAGCCAATAGCATTGTGAAATTTTTGATTTACCCAATAGTATGCTGCCAATATCGCTAGCAACCTAGCATCACCAGATCTTCCCAAAACATCAATGAGAGCCCTTGCTAACGAAAATATTGCGTGATTTATACATTCCTGTATACATTGCGTTGCAATATGGTCAACGTGTGACCGCACATTAATCTCTCAAATGATATTTTCAATCATATTTCACATGGCAGAACTTTAACAGTTTATCGATAAATGAACAATGAAACTGAATAGTGTTTCTATCAAACCAAAAGTAATATGATGGTTTGAGTATACATGTATCTCTACCAGTCACTCTCATTGTGATTTTATTACAACAATACTGTTAAGATTAGTAGAGTTAAGTGTTACGCTAGATTACCCTACTTTGAAAAGTACATGTATTGTTAATACCAAATATAAATAAATGTTGTTTTTACCCACTTTAACCCAAGTATCCTGAATCAGATAGCTATTGTTGTAGATCTTGCCTACATCAGACACCAATTTTGAACTACCAATAACAATTGGTATAACACAGTTTTGACAATGTCACGTTCTTAGATGTTATATGAAGATGCGTCTTGTGGCTTGAAAAAAGCATTACAGCCACTATAGCAGACATTCACTAACCTGTTTTCTACAGGCGTTCCCCTGCAATGGTGTACAAATAACTGAAGCTGTCTCACCCGCAAATGCTCTATGTTCCGATGGCTCTATATTTTATTAGGTCTATGTTCTGGTGGTTTTGGCTCTATGTTCCGGAGAAATATTTTTCATAGAGCAAGACTATTGCGGAGCATGAGTTATGTTTAAAGAAGATGAAGTTCACAAAGATTGCATTATTTTGATTTTGTTAGTCCAAATCAGTACCTGTCAACGTTTTCTTATGAAGTTCACAAAAAATTATTTTGAGTCAACTCATTTTCAGAATGATTAACACTTTATTCAACTCCACAGGGTATTCCTGCAAGTTTTATACACAATTATTAGAAAAAAAACGCACAACCTGAGAAAGTTTTCAAACAATGGGGAAACCACTATAATAGCTAGTATGTCCTGCTTTCGGTCAACCGTTGAAGCTTGACCAGCTAATATAATTGGGTTCGTTTCTACTCGGCATCTCTTAACTGTATTTGCGCAAAACTGTAGAGCTCCTAATCTTGTTTGACTTCATTCGAATCTGAATCAACCAATTCTGTTTCAGCATGTACCTCAGAGTTGTCAAATTTTTTAGTCAACGGTTTTTCTATAGTTGTTTTTAGCATTTTGTTTGCTTGTCAGCTCTATTCTTTTTAGTTTCCTGACATGTCGATGAATGTCATAATTTTTTTCTTTTTTTGTGGGTTTTTGGTTACCTATGTGAGTTTTTGCTATTAAGGACGGCTTTACCTTATCAGGAGCTGTGAAATTTTTATAGCACTGGTAGTTGCATGCATTTGTTATCCTATGAATGATTTTGAAGTAGCTTTTTCTGATTTCACTCTTCGAATCCTGAAATAGTTTTGAGATGTTTTGGTATCTGTAGACTCAGTTTTCACTCTTTGTCTTTGTGAGTAATGTGAAAGGTGTTCTATTACTTGGGGTTGATTATTTTATAGAATATCCAATCTCCTTTACTGATCTGGTGGCCTACTGCATACTTTTAAAAAATCAAAATCAGCCCGTCTTTAAATAATTTACTCAAAATCATATGCGCGAAGAATGATGAGTTTTTAGATGTAGTTGTTTCAATGTAGTATTTCCATGCTTTTACCTCATCAGTAAAACTGAGATGTGTTACTGAGCATGTTAGTGTTTGCATCAGCTAGAACAGGCATTTCTGTGCTGTAGGAATTAAAGATGACTTTGTAAATCTGTGTGCGGTATCATAGTTACAACTTCACAGGTGAACAAAACTTTTCATGTTTCCTTTAGCATCAATTTGAGAGTTCGGCAAAAAGCCTTAAAATGCGGAAGGCTGTATTGGTGGGAATCGTTTTTGGTGTACATTTCTTCTTTTACTGAGCATTATAAAGCTATTGCGAAGAACGGTTTACAACAGAAATACAATAGGTACATTGAGATCTGCAGTTTAAAGTCAATGGAAGGCGCTATATGTGAGCAGCAACTCCGTATAGAAGGTATGTAGTACATTTGGAAAGGTAGTTGTCACATTTTCATAAAGATTCAGTTTCAGAGTAACTTCTAAAATTGTTCATCATTATTATTTAGTGTTTTGCCTCATTTTTTTTTAGTAAAACAGCTAGTATTTCAGATTTGATTAGTAATATTGTTGCGAAAAAATAGGATGCCGGAAAATAATGAAAACCTGCTGGCTACATTAGCTAGTCAGTACAGTCATACATGTGCCTCATTTGAAAGCTCTCAGCTGACCCTTTGAGCTGATAAGTACAAAGTAGCTAACTATATTCAGGAACAATCATAACATTGCAGGTCAAAAAATAGCTTCTAAGTGTTGACTGTGTGTATGATTTAAGTGTTGACTGTATGCCAGCACTAATCGCATCACTGAACCGTTTCTGAAGTATATGCAAATAAAAGGTATGCTAAAAATCAGGCAATATATTACTCATGGGACAAAGTAGCAACCAGTTTCACACATTGTTAATTGTTTGAAAATGATACAGTTTTTCAGGCCATAAGATACCAGAAAGGTTTTACTGATTGAAAGAAAATTCTCCAAAAATGTTTTTACTGCGGAAGGGTTACCTTTATTAAGTATTGTTGAAATCTGTGGTTATTAAAATATTTACAAGCAATGGGCTTTGAGGCGTTTAATTTGTACTGTTCATTTACCTACTTGAATTTGAATTAATTTGTATTTAGATCGGGTTTATTAGATTTGCTCCCTAACCACCCCCACTAGGCTATAAGCTAACCAGAACTATCTTGCTAAAGATGATTAAATAACCAGTACCTTGACTTGATCGAAAAAAAAGTTTAAAAACTAGGTGCAATGTTAGTGCCCGTGTCTTTGTTAGCCGCCTTATATCAATCATAGCGACCATTTCAACGGGGTCCAGGCAGAGTAGTTTTACTTTGATGATGCAACCGGAAGTAGCTTAGTCGATCGTTGAACTTATCATTAGAAATCACGAATTGCTTGACTATTATTCTGATGTGAGGAAATTTGTGCAAATAATATGAGAAAAATGATGTTGTTGAGAAAGCTCAAAAAATCAATAAAGCTTTTGTAAAATATTTTTTTTAAAAAAATTGGTGTGTTCAGTTAAAAAGAAATAATTAAATATCATATTAATAAATCCATTTCTGATAATAATTGGTCACTGTCATTGTTATTTTATTAGTGCCATTTCTGATTGAGATATAGCGATTGTAACCGTAAAACAGGAGTTTCAAAAGTAGCTGCTCAGTGGTGTATTAGTGAATTCTTAACGACGACTTAACCACCTTATATCCCGCTGATGCTCACTGTAAAAATAAATGTATCAATATTGGCTGTACTGTATGGGAGTAATCATATCCATGGAAAAGCAAATACAGCTTAGGTTGATAGTAAGGTTGGCTATATAGCATTGGGCAGTGCTATTCGCAAACTGTGATTGCTGTTCTGATGTGAAAAGATTGATGGGTGCTAAATTTAAGTCTAATGCTGTTTTCATCTTTCCTGTGGTAGATGGATAGCTCGCCACCACTTGGCAGACAGTAACCTTTACCTAACTTCAAATTTCTTTACTTTCCCAACATTTTTCTTTATTGATTTTTGGTGAACGTTGCTATTTTCTGTACATGTATAATTTAAACGCTCCCATGAATGTGCATTATTTGACAATTTATGGCTGTTTTTGAAGCGGCTGTGCCAATTTTTGCTTGACCATGTTCAATTTAAATTGTTTTCTTAGGTGATCGTATAATAAATTGTCTATTGTGTTTGGTTAACATAAAGCATCACACGCACACTCTAAGCTGCAGGACCACCTCGGTTGATGAAGTGTCCATTATGCGCCACAGTGATCACCTGACACTACTTAAAGTCACTGTAGGGTTTATAAATAACGCTAACCAAAATACTCATTCAATCCTCATAAAGATTAGTAAGTCGTATAAATTTTGACCATATTCATGTCATATGCACATTCTATGTATCATTTTGAATAGTTTTAAACTTGTCTTGTCAAAGATAACAATTATTTTGTTTTTCTTGTTATTGTACCTCGAAAATCAACATTTTTTTTTAGTGGTGACATACATCACTTTTATACCGCTACTCACAATTACTTGAAAGTGGAAAGTCCCAAAGAAAGTGGTGCCGCCCCCATATTATTAATTCATTGGAAGCTAACTTTCATGCAACTTCTTATGTAAACAATCATGTACAATTGAGAAAAAGAGTTGCAAAAATTTTTTTTATTTGTGTAGAATGATTGTATCCTAAAAGAGTCGTTGTACCTGTTTTTAGACTCTTTTTTTCTAAAATCAGCTGCTTTGGAATTCCTTTCGTTGAGCCAAATTTTTCTTCTCATTGGGTAATTTGGTGTTATGTACCCACCCAGGCTCATATGGCCATGTTTTTTCAACTAATCTCTAACAAAACGCTAGTTTTTCATTGAAGAAATTATTTAGCTACTTAAAAATTTGCAAAAGCTCAAGGTAAGCATATTTTAAATTGTCTGTAAAAAAATATTTAGCACCTGTTGTGCTCAAGATCAATAATAATAATAGGTTCATCCGAATTACAATTTGCCAAGTTAATCAACTGTAAATGTTTCCTTTTATATTAAAAATGATTGACAGTAAGTTTTCTATGTCGTCCCTGTTTCGCAGGTTCCAATTATCTGTCTATCACTTTACACAAGGCATTATAGCCAAGCTATCTGATAAACCTGTGACGAAATTATCACTTCACAGCCATCAAGAAAATGTCAATGTTAAATTGATATATATTTTGTTATTCCCTATAGATCAGGGGTAGGCAACCTTTTGGTTGGGAAGGGCCAGGTTGCATATCATTGATTTATGGGGGGGGGGGGGGCAGAGAAAACCCAGCGTAATATGAAAAGCTTAACATAGTTGTGGTTTCAATAAAAATATTGTATATATTATTATAGTTTACTGTTATTTGTTCATCTTTATCGTAATTTTCAATCTGGAGTTGACCATTCCAGAGTTCCAGCTTTCTTTTGAAGGCCACAATTCAATATGTCCAAACATCTCACGTATCAATTGACCTTTTCCTTGAAGCTGTATATTCAATTTGTTCAGGTGAGATGTAATGTCCACCAAGGATGCCAATATTGCAAGCAAATCAGGATTACAAAAGTACGAAGCATCCTGATTTTCAAGAAATGAAGCCATCTCTTAATGCAATGCAAATACTCGTTCTAGCATAGAACCTTTGCTAAGCCAGCGTACATTAGAGAACTAAGGCAGATACCGATATTTTGACTCTACATTTGACAAAAACTTCTGAAACTGGCGATGATTCATCATACCAGGCAACATGATATTTACTGCCTTCACAGCAATGTCCATAACATCATTCAATGTCAAAGATTTGGCACACAACACTTCTTGGTGTGTAATGCAATGCACCTTTATCAACTTACGTTAGATACCAAGACTTTCAACATGCGCTTGCAGCAATGCAGCAACACCTTTCTTGTATCCCACCATTTCAGGCACTCGATCAGTTGTTACACCTGATAGTTTTAGTGCATTTAGGTTTTTGTCATCCATCATTTTCACCAAAACCTCACAAATGTCTGCTCCAGTAGCATTTTAAGTCTGCTGGTACTCCTCGTAAGAAGACTGCAACTTAAGCAGTGTCTTTTAAATCGGTACTTTCATCAATAGCAACAGAAAACCATTGTAAATTGACACAGGCTACTTCCACACAATCTTGAATACTAGCTGACGTTTCTTCAACTCGTCTCGTCGCTGTTCTTACAAAAGGACTAAATAGACTGGGGCAAATTGTTTTTCTCAGGACAAACAATATCCAATCGTTAATAAACTCTCCCTCCGTGAATGGTTTCATTTTTTGGCAATAATCTTGGAAACTTTATAGCTGGCAAGAGTACTATGTTGACTGGCAGAGGATTTTCTTGGCAGAAAGTGTTGACTGCTTTTCAAAAGTAACTTTAAGACGCTCAGCTTCATCCTTTCTTGCTTGACCTGTGAATTTGCTGAAATTTCCCCGTATGAAGATTTTCATAATGTCTACGCATGTTAGCCACCTTATATACTGCCAAAGTTTCTACGCAAATAATACAAAGTGGCTTGCCTTTATGATCGAAGAGAAGTAATCCAAAGTTGAAGAGTCCTGAAACACTCTGCATTCAGCTTCGACTTTCCCACTTTTTGCCATGATGTTAGTAGTTAATTTATTTTTCATGTAATACTAACCGGGTGTAGATGAGCAAATAATTCAGCCGCAAAAATTTCTTTCAAAAGTTATTTACATATACAAATGAAGTAATTAGACCAAATAAAAACTTTAACAAATTGCCTCTGGGGGCCTGATTAGGCCCTCGGGCCGTACGTTGCCTACCCCTGCTATAGATGCTCTTGGATCGCAACAAATTTGACTTTCCACCTTGTATATCTGTTTGTGTTGACATATAAACAATGCCTTGGTAGTACAAACAATTCATACTATACAGATAATGTTGTTCTTTTATGAAACTCTTTCTTTAATTTGAGAACTTCGATACCCAGGTGAATGGTGTCTTCATTTCCAGAACCGTAACATATCCAGTAGTTTGTGTCCAATTTTACATCGTATTTGCATGAGGCTTCTTTTTCACTGAAATTGATGGTGGGATCTATCCTTGGGGTTTTATTGTTTCACTGTCGTTGATTAATTATTGCTGTCACCTAAGTATTATACTGCACTGCGTGTCTTGTAGATCAAGCCGTTTTCTCGTGAAGTATTTCACTGAAATATGGCCTCTGGCGATTCCTCGAAAGACGTTGATGGCGTAATTAATTCACCTGTATCTCCTGCCTCTGATGTGGGATATTACACTCGAGGTATTGTGTTTAATCTTCTCATATCATTTATATTTACTGTTGGCGTTTGTCATAGCACAATTATGTTATGATAACTGTGTAACTCTGCGCAGCCATATCTTTGCCGTTTTTTCACCTACCTTTTTACTGGTTTTTCGTTTACTATGTTCTCTATTTCAATGAGTCTTACAGTTCATATTATGTACTACAGATGGTGATAAAGATTATTCTCATAGATCAGATGACCTGTCCCTAGTGGATTTGGCTGAGGAGTTGAATGGTGAGTGCAACTAATTTCGTTGAGTCAACTTAATGCACTTCAGCTGGCACTTTGCACTCAGATAAACATTTAGGACAGCCGTTTTTAGTTTTTTTTAGGTGGAAAAAGCGTGGTGGTCTGTAGTAAACCTGATCAACCTTTTGTAGTTATGTCTCATGCTTGGGTTATTACTACCCGTGTTTGCTGTATCGTAGTTTAACAAAGTATTTCAGTTCATACCAATGTCTGTATATATTTTTTCATTTCCTTTTGTAATGCTTTATCTGCAATGCTAGAATCTAATATTGTTATTTCAAAGACTTCTATATAAACGCTCTGAATGATTAAAACAGAATGAATGTGAACTTGATAATTTAGTCCACACCCGACCAGTAACATTGATAGTTTCACTGCTCTCAAAAGTTATGCAATAAATAATTTGATGTTTTTGTTGTAGAAAGTGATTCTTTAGTACCTTCTCAGCTAACGATCCCAGTCAGAACTGCAGACGACCAACTACACACAATTGCTGTGCGATCATCGGGCCAAGTTAAAGATCTGAAAGATGAAATTGAAAAAGAATTGGGAATGCCGTCAAAAACACAGCATCTTTTACTTGATAATTTAGAGCTTCATAATGAACAAAGACTCTCCAGCTATCAGTGGAGCTCTACTTCATTTGTTTCTGTCTATGAAATAGTGGTCGTGCATGTTACAACTGCCAATGAAACTTTGTTGGAATTTTCATTAGATGCGTCAGCCGCTATTGCCGATGTCAAAGGTCACATATTTAGTCAATTGAAAATCCCCAAAAATCGTCAGATTTTATATTTAGCGGATTCTATCGTTGATGACAACCGTCAACTAAATGAATTCAGTCGATTTTTGTTCTCCTTCAGGCTCTTTCTATCGTTGTATGTGGGAGTTATTTCAGGTCAAATGATTAACCTCGAAGTGGACATTGCTTCTACTGTCAAGGATGTGAAAAAAATGCTAGAACAAAGTGAAGGTCTACCTCCACACAAGCAACGTATAGTCTACAACAGTAAAGTTTTGAATGATACCGATAAGTTACAAGAACTTGGGATACATAAGAATCCGCTTTGCCATTTGGTACCCATGGACATAGAAGTACACATCAAGAAACCTTTCGATGACATGCCTATTGGTTCGGTTATGTTGTCCACTTCTAACACAGTCAATGACATCAAGGCCAAAGTGGCGCACGAGTTAGGTATCGCCGTTCATCGTCAACAGCATTTTCTTTTCGCTGGCAGAAAGCTTGAAGATGGTGTGCAGCTGTTCAATTATAAAATAAAAGAAGGCTCTACTCTAATTTTGGCCATCAACACAGAGATTTCCATCACCTTAAGAACATCAGATGGTAGCACCTATGTAATCGAGGTGGATCCCACCAGCGCTATATCTAATGCAAAGTCCAAAATGGAAGAGGAGCATGAATTTCCAGCTGTTCAACAAATTTGGAAACTGTTTGGACAGCAATTGGACAATGAAAAAACTGTGGCAGAATGCAACATTACCGCTGACCAAGTTGTTCATATTGAGATGCTTGCTGCTCCTAGAGTGAAGTTGCTTGTTTGTAACATTGCCATGCAGAAGATCACACTTGATGATCTATTTACCACTTCATCTATCCCTGATGTCAAGAGATCTATTCAGAAAATGACGAAAATTTTACCTTCACAGCAAGTGCTTATCTATAATGGTGAAAAGCTCGCAGAGGATAGCTCCCTTCTAGGCTGCTTTATTGGCACCAACTCCACTTTGTTTCTTCATGAGCTTCCTTTCAGTCCCAGTGGTAAGTGACCAGTTTCAAAATGTTCAAATCTTGGCCTGAAAAATTTGTTCTTTTTCACAAATGTTGGAATCAATTAAATAAATACTAACAAAAATCATTTCCGTCGAATCTGCTTCAATAAGCATAATATTATCTTATATATAATATTGTCTATTCAATTCAAACAAGGTTGTAAAACATGGGCAGTTCTTGGTGACCCGTTTATATATGCCTATTCCTGCTATGCTCTGCCGGTGAAAGTTTTTGTATTAGTTGATATTGGGCGTTCAAGTTGTAAGATAGAATTTTGTTTTTTTATTTGTTCTC
This sequence comes from Cryptosula pallasiana, assembly GCA_945261195.1. Classification (NCBI taxonomy): domain Eukaryota; kingdom Metazoa; phylum Bryozoa; class Gymnolaemata; order Cheilostomatida; family Cryptosulidae; genus Cryptosula; species Cryptosula pallasiana. Next base: position 29,796,261 of record OX183138.1, on the reverse strand, counting down.
AAAACAAGGATGCTTGTGAGTTTAATTTTTGTCATTAATAAAACAGCAGGGCAAGGAAATTGTGAGGTGGGTTCAGTGGCCCTGGAATTGAGCAAATTAGAGGGCGAGAAGTAGAGCAGGGCTAAGGGCGAAGCGGGATAAAAACAGATTAGGTGAACACATTTAAATACGATGAGTTTTACTACTGGTATTATGTAAACCTAAAACTATGTTTAAATAAAGCTTTCATTAAAATTTAGAGCTGTATGGTTTTTCAAAAGCGTTTAAAGGTCGTACAGAACGGTTTTTCAAATATTAGAATTCTGCAGATGTTTTATTATCCCATCGAGCCAACTTTGGTGAGAGAAAAAAATTTTTGAACACCAGAAACTCTTAAAAGTTTTTTCCTTATATAATCTAGCCATCGAAAAAAATCTGCATAAAAACAAGCTGGATTGATGACGTATTGGATATGCTAGCTGCTGAGTGGCCAATGGCAGTCAATTGTAACTTATAGAAAATAGCCTTGCCTTCAGACATGAAATTAGCTTATAACGCGTTCTCAGAAGGCTTTTTGCTGATCCCCACATTGAAATGAGCATCTAAACATTGTTCTTTCAGTTTTTGTGGAGGAGTTTTGAAAATTTCCTCTAGTTTTTCCGAGAAGATATCATCGAGATTTTGCATTTCCAGTTCAATTTAAAAACAATGCCCCGAGTATTAATGTGAAAGTTGTCTTTAAGCTTTATTTGTGGTCTGATCTTGATCATAATGGAATGTATAAAATATCATTATTTGAAAAAACTTTTCACTCATGTTTGTATTTCGCACAGAAAAACGATTATAATAAAAAATATTTGTCAATATACAATAATAATTATTATCCATGTTGATGTACATGTATACAATGATGTTCCAGATTATTATATACTAATAATTTCTCTATCTAGTCGGGTCACCAGCTTCAGGCTCGAACCTGAATGGTTGGTTGCACTCGTTCTGACCTAAGTTGTCACTGCTCACACGCCAGTATGATAAGTCTGATGATGATGAAGATAATATTGTTATTATTGAAATCGAACCCTATGAATGAAAATGTTGTAGCGCCATTTCCTTGGTTACAAATTAAAGATATTATGACGATTGATCAGTGAATCCAACGATTGTTAACCTATTTTATAACTGGTGGGTTATTGAAGGTGCGCACTGGAAAGCAAGCCTAATATCCTAGTGCTCAGTCGATGAGACGATCGGCTCACCTGTTTTAAATAAAGTGCTTTGGTTAACAAAATAATCGTGAAGCTTTGGCATCTCGTATACATCACAAATCAGTCTCTTATTTTCAAATTGTCTCCCTAAACAATTCTATTTTTCCTCCACAGTTTGACTTACCTCTGATGGATAAGTCTCAACCAAATTTACATTCCTGGGGTGAAAAAGAAATGAACAGGTTTTGAATATGACAAAACACTCGTTTTTAAAAACCATGTTTTACAACCTTTTGGGGCGAACAACCCCAAACGCTAAAGCCTGTGATCAGCCTAGTAGTCAAAAATGCAGATTTAGTATGTGTTGAAAAATGCGAGTTTTGCTTGTTTTGACAAAGACATTTAATAATTTGCAGCAGTCTGAGCAGGGCTGGTGAGCTCACAGCCTATTTTTATATAAATGTATTTTTATACAACCTTTGACATAAATTTTTATTGGCTGGCAGCAATAGTTAGGCGTGGGGGCGTCAAAGTTTTACCGGTCGTTATTTGGAGTCTGACTGACCAAGACTTGGTTTTATACCGTTCGAAAAGTAATTATTATTGTCAATCATGCCGACTCTGTAACTGCGAAATTAACAGAAAATGAAAGCGGCGATAATATTGCAAGCTGTGTATGTGTATGAATGTATAGATTGGTGCTCATGGTCATAAATGAGATTTTTTGCGCAAATTGAATTGCAGGCTTCTTTTGGTGGAATATTATTTGCCTTTTTAAGATGACATGCATGTCAGCTGGTAGTAAATACTTTGTTAAATACTAAAATTAATGTTTAAGATGCGGAAAATATCCAAAGTTTGAACTCAGAAGGAATTCTGCTGCTGCGTAGTGAAAATGAAATGCTGAAGAAAGCCCTTGCTGAGTCAGAAAAGCGCCGAGCAGGTACTAATCTGCATAAATATTACATTAGTTTGGAACAGCTGTAAGAAATATTTGTTTTACGATTACTCTTTTGTTGCAGAGGACAACGAAAGGAACGAGAGGGAGATTAAAGGTGTGTGTGAATTGTTCATTTATTTATTACCAATAAATAGCTCTTTTGAGAACTGCTGATTAGAAAAATTTTGCAGTTGTTGTCAAGCTGGTTATTAAACTCGATTGGTTTTTTTCAATTTCTGATATTTCAGACAAGGTATTAAACAAATCATCTGTTTAGAACTTCTTGCCGTACTGTTTATAGCCCAACAACTCCTAAGTTATCTTGGGTAATCATATTGCTCCCCCGGGATTTGAGTACATTGGATGATGGGGAAAATTTAAAAATAGGTACCCCTTTCCTTAGTGCTGCAGGAGCAAGAAAAATGAATTTACCAATGGTGTAATACAACAGCAAGCACACATATTTCTGTGTCAAATTTGTTTTTCCTATTGTGATAAATAAGCTTATGTACTATTAAGGCTCATACGTTACAATTTACCAACTATCCATATGATTTTTCTCTCCAGCTTTTGATTAAAGATTTTGTTGGCAAGGCCAAAAGTAAAGTCAGCGATAGGAGAGTCCTCTATTGTCACGAGCTTCTGTTGTTCAGTGTTTCCTACTTCAAGCATTTCCTGGGAGCTTTAAACTGCTGAAGCCATGCTGACAGTCCACACTCGACGTTGGTAGTACTGTCAATCGTAGTGAGCCACGTATTATATGTGATGAACTGGCACTGTGTGAAAAAAATTAAAAACAGCTTTTTTACGATATAATTTATAACTCCATTTACATTTCAGTCTGACGCTCTCTAAATATATGGCATAAGTATCTAAACAAATAATTTTAACCACTCTATTTGAGCCAATTTTTATATGGTCATCAGACCTGCCAAATTGCTTATAGAATTTGGAGAGTTAAAACAGTTTTCCAATTTGTGTAAAGACAATGAAAAGAAAGCTTCTTTGTGCGACGTATTAGGCTTGTAATTTTGAAGTGAAATTGTCGACAAAATTTTAAATTTATGCTCGATCTATGAATCACTGCCGTTTTGTATAACCGAATCTACTGAAATCATCAAATACCCAAGTGCTATTCAAAGAACAGGTTTTATCTACACTTAGTCAAAAAATAATGTTGCGAGTTGAAGCTGCAAGTCTAAAAAATTATTGGTATCATTTATCCATTGTCCTTGTATTTTTGAAATTTGCGTTATTGATTTGTGACTTTAGCTTTCCAACCAGTGTTAGTGTCAAGAAAGCTTCAGTTTGGCCAATGGTGGTAAGGTATTAGAGGATTCGATTACACCCTGTTACACAAGAGGCTATGAGCCAAAAATTAAAAATACAATTTAAAACTTCAACAAAAACTACCAATCTCGTTCAATCAAAATGCAAAGTTTCGTGCTTCAAGTGAGTTTAGAGTGTCCTGTTTTGAAATATCAGCTCAAGCTGGGTGATTAACATGTTTTTAATAATGTAGGTGGAGATGAATCATGAGCGATTACATTTTGCTAATATGCAGTAGTTGGAGTGTCAATTAATAAGCTCTGTATTGGTGTTTGACTCACATTATTTCCTACCAGTATTCCTTGATTGCAACATTCTTTCGCAACATTGTTTTTGCAAATGGGGTCCAAGCAGGTTTATCAGGTGACGATACCGGAGGTTTTATTTCCACGATATTACGAAGCTAAAATACCATTAATGTAAACGGAAGTCTATATATGGAGTGTGCAATAATGACGCTGCGACATTCACATAGAGCAACTGAGTACTTCCCATATGTGTAACCAGGCTACGAAAGGGTGCACCTTCATTTACTTACGCCGGCAAACCTAACCTAGCCAAACTCGAAATAAAAAACTATGGCGACACGAGGTAGTATTATCAGCATACTAATGAATCAATTTTGCTCGAGGGAATAGATTAATACTTTTTCAAAAAAAGATGTACAAAGGCTTTATTGATCCGATGAGCTTTCTCAAAAACATTATTTTTATCATATCATCGCCTCAATTTTTTTTTAAATCAGGATAATAGTCATGCAAGTTGTGATTTCTAATGATAAGTTCAACGATCGGTCAAGCTACTCCCGGTTGTTCAACTAAAGCGAAATTGCTCTCCCAGGTCCTATTATTTGAGAGCTATATTCTCCCGCACACTGTCTTCTGTGTCATCTTTCAAAGTGCGCGGGAAAGGGAGATGGAGAGGGTAGAGTAGGGCAGGGGTAGAAAAAGGCAAGGTTAGCATAAGGTAAAGGGTTGGAAGTAAAATGGGCCGTACATAGGTTGAAGGAGAGCAAAGAAACAAGAATATTGTGGGACGAGAATAAGACAGTTGGAGTATGTGTATACATCAGGTGATACTGCTGGTGCGTTATATAAAAAACAACACCTTTTAAATGCCAATCTTTTAGTATAAATGCATAACTTTTTCATTTTCTATGCTCTGTGCATAGCCTAGCTGTAGGCAACTTTGTCTGTGGATGTATAGCCAAAATGCGCTAGTTTTTCTGCCAGTGTGTGTCTCAGTGGGTATTCTGCTCACCTCCGGTACATCTAGTTACAGATCTGCTCTCTATGTTATGACAAAACAAAAACTGCATATGTTTGGCCATACACTGATTTGTTCATCTAGTTATTCTACTTACTATTTGCTTCTGTTGTAGCGCTACAAGAGGAGAGCTTGGATAGTCAAAAACAAACTGCAGGTAATACTTTGATGTAGCTCTCTCATGAATGAAATGAACCGTGATTTTCGAAAACCCACCCAGACGTAGTCAAAATTAACCAACACCTTTTTTTATCTCGACAGATGCTAATGGTTGATTGGTTATACCAACCTTTGATGCAGATGGTCCTAAATTTTGTGCACTCGCCATTATCAATAGTAACTCAATAATTTTGCTAGGACATTAAAAATGATGGTAAATTGTTCACTGTTTCTGTGTCTCTGTTTGTGGTGCATTGCAAGTTTCGCTGATGTAGACAATCATGGCCACCCGGAAAAATGCTGTTTCAATATTTAACAAATTTCTGGTAATGCTTCGTGTACATGTGAGTAAAATAATAGGAGCAGATCCGCTCCTATTATGCTACTTCTTTGCTGTTTTCCTACCATATTGGCTTCTTTCGCTCGGAAATGACGATTAGGTGTCTCCTATATTTTCTTCTTCACTTTTCATTGCCATGCTATTCCGGTTAAACTTGCTATATGTGGGGTCACTGTTAGACAAAATACTTTGCAGCGACCAAAAGGATGCCCATAATAAACAACCCTTTTTGTACTAATACTTGCGACCAAGAGATTGTGGGCGATATAGCTATATGAATAGTTGAATCGTAAATTGTCTACCGGGTTTTTTGAGTGTCATAATCATTCTCCAATAACTTCAAATAAAGTGTCACCTATTGTTATATCAAGTTTCGCTGGAAACAACCAAAAAAAATAAAATTCTCAATTGATAGGTGATAGGGCAATTGGTAGATGTACACTCAGCATAAGCGGCTGCATCTGGAAATTTAGCTGTTTTTTATCCATAAACTGTCTCAGTAGTTTTCCGCCATGTTCATATGACTAATCAAGTTAGCTATTTTTAAATCATCAAATCAAAATATATCAGTCAGTCAGTGTAAAGTGGTAGAAAATTACTTTGATTAACATTACCGATTGATTTCAAGTTTATATGGATCTTTGTTTGGTCTAAAATACCATTACAAAAATTTTGGCGAGGTTTCACGTTTTTGAGACAGCAACTTCTCGGCTTTACAAATTGCCATACAAGCACTGACAGCTGATAGATAAAGTGACATACAAGCACTGGTATCTGATAGATAAAGTGACATACAAGCACTGACATCTAATAGATAAAGTGACATACAAGCACTGACATCTAATAGATAAAGTGACTTACAAACACTGGTATCTGATAGATAGAGTGACATACAAGCACTGGTATCTGATAGATAAAGTGACATACAAACACTGACATCTGATAAAGTGACATACAAACACTGGTATCTGATAGATAAAGTGACATACAAGCACTGACATCTAATAGATAAAGTGACATACAAGCACTGGTATCTGATAGATAGAGTGACATACAAGCACTGGTATCTGATAGATAAAGTGACATACAAGCACTGGTATCTGATAGATAAAGTGACATACAAGCACTGGTATCTGATAGATAAAGTGACATACAAGCACTGGTATCTGATAGATAAAGTGACATACAAGCACTGGTATCTGATAGATAAAGTGACATACAAGCACTGACATCTAATAGATAAAGTGACATACAAGCACTGGTATCTGATAGATAGAGTGACATACAAGCACTGGTATCTGATAGATAAAGTGACATACAAGCACTGGTATCTGATAGATAAAGTGACATACAAGCACTGGTATCTGATAGATAAAGTGACATACAAGCACTGGTATCTGATAGATAAAGTGACATACAAGCACTGGTATCTGATAGATAAAGTGACATACAATCACTGGTATCTGATAGATAGAGTGACATACAAGCACTGGTATCTGATAGATAGAGTGACATACAAGCACTGGTATCTGATAGATAGAGTGACATACAAGCACTGGTATCTGATAGATAAAGTGACATACAAGCACTGACATCTGATAAAGTGACATACAAGCACTGGTATCTGATAGATAAAGTGACATACAATCACTGGTATCTGATAGATAGAGTGACATACAAGCACTGGTATCTGATAGATAGAGTGACATACAAGCACTGGTATCTGATAGATAGAGTGACATACAAGCACTGGTATCTGATAGATAAAGTGACATACAAGCACTGACATCTGAGAAAGTGACATACAAGCACTGGTATCTGATAGATAAAGTGACATACAATCACTGGTATCTGATAGATAGAGTGACATACAAGCACTGGTATCTGATAGATAGAGTGACATACAAGCACTGGTATCTGATAGATAAAGTGACATACAAGCACTGACATCTGATAAAGTGACATACAAGCACTGGTATCTGATAGATAAAGTGACATACAAGCACTGGTATCTGATAGATAAAGTGACATACAAGCACTGGTATCTGATAGATAAAGTGACATACAAGCACTGGTATCTGATAGATAAAGTGACATACCAAATCTGGTATATTTTTTACAGATTAATAGACAAACACTTTTATCTGTGTAGTAGATGAATACACAGATGCCGGCAACTGTTTTAGGTCACAATAATGGGCTTGCCACATAAGTTAGAATATCATTTGTATTTGCTGGTCCATTGCATAGGATGGTATATCTACGCAGAATGGAGAGAAACGGGTATGACAGATTTTTCACCCTATGTATGGTGCTGTGATTGGTTCATTTTTGTACACAAAGTGATTCCATTTTATTGAAGTGACTAGACCCAGAATATTTTGCTTCTCAGTCATGTTTATCTAAAATTGCCATTTAGCAAATAATTTCTACAAGAATTTGCAGTTATAACAAAATAATCAGCGTAACAATTAGAAATGATAATAAATTGTAAACTCAAGTTTCATGATTTACTAATGAGTTATTCAACAGTAATAAATTTAATAATTAATCAAAAATTTTAATAAAAAAGGTACGAAAAAAGATACTAATCAAAAAGCAGGAAATCAAGTTGAAAGCACATAATAAATATTTATACCAATTTTATTTGCATACTCAAAATTTTTCCATCCCCAATTTCATCCAGATTTAGGCTACTGGTACTAAACACAGTATCAAATGCTGCTGCAATTATGACGCGCTGCCATCTTTTTCAATTTACAAGTGTATGAATTTTTTCTGCATATACTTGAGCTTTTTTGTGGAAAGTTTGCTAATACTAGAAAAAGCCTCCATAAGTTCTGTGTACGTCTTTTCAAAATACATAGGAAAGTTTTTTATCAATTTCTCTGAGCTACAAGCACATCTGCGTTGTTCTATAATAAATGAGGCTGTCAACATACATGTGAGATGTTTCCAAAAAAGATTTCTCACTACAGCTACTTTCACATAAAAATTTTCAACTGTGAAAAAATCAGTGGCGTTTCTCGGCTTTAGCTCTCCCAGCATCATTTCGATCTATTGTTGTAACTGTGACACAAGCTGTTTTTTTAACCATATTAGATTATGCATTGCCAAGTACAGGTAAGACAAAAATGTTAGGTGTTGTTGCACTAGTTCCAGAAACATTCCACTCCTGCTATGCCAGTTGTTGATGTCCATTTATTTTGTATGTGTGTGTGCGTGTCTGCAAACATGCATGGGCGTTTAAACCAGTCAAATTCCAGTGTTTTTTTTCGGTTTCTGTTTTTTATGGTTTTTTGTTAGTTAATCAAATATTTTCAAGTTTTCAAAGCTCAATGTGCACTTTATCTGCTTTATAGCAGTCACTCACTCATATTATGGTCCTACTCTGTTGGTTGTTTGAAGACCTGAAATGATAAAACCAACTTTTAGGTAGAGAAATGAAGGATGTTTATTGAAAATATGAGCCATATATATAACTGATGTAATTTCAAATTTGGGATGGTACAGCGTCAAATTCGAGATCGACTTGGCACTAAAAATTCATGAATTATTTATTTACCAGCTCATCAGTGCGAAAATACCTCGAAAATAGCAATGATCTCGTCTCCTGCCATGTAGCTGTTGCAGCTTGCATGTGTACGTTTTCTATTTAATCTAGTTTTCTTGTACAGTCAGTCAATTAGTTAAATATTAACGCTTTGCTGTACCCCGTGGTTGTCTGGTTTGAAAACAAAGATTAAAACATTTTTACAAGCTAATTGCTACATATCAATTGCCATCGTTTTAACCAGGCCAAATATATAGCAGTGGCTGCACTAAAACTCTTTAAACCATAAAAGCTGGTTTTAACCATAAAAACTGGTTTAAACCAAAAAATTGGTTTAAACAACAAAAACTCAACGAAAAACCGTGTTTTTTTCCAACCTTGGTCAAATAATGAACTGTGTGAACTTGTGCATGCAATCATTCAAGTTACCAATGATGAACTGTGTGAACTTTGCGTACTTCTTATTGCTGTTATGACTTTCATTGCTCTATCGATATTGTATTCAATTCTCTTAGCTTTGGCTCGGGCCACACTAGTACGCTACGAAAAGCCGTAAGACTGGTTACAGCTTCGCTTCGTTACTAGTGCTCACCAAAGCGCCTCTTTAGACCACCGTATATATTGTGCATCACGTCCATACCCATATCAACACACCTTGGGCCTCCTTTTAGTTTTAAGACGATACAGAGCTGGTTTTGATGTGAACCTATGTGAACAGCTAGCGCTTTTGTCGTGAATACGGTGTTCACATGTGCTCACTTTGCTATAATGCGCGTCAGTGTAAAATTGATGTGGTATTTTAACCGCATTTCCATGTATTACACTAAGTTTTAAAAAAGATATGATATCTAATTCATGTATTTTGATATTACAGAAGTGAAAACAGGACTGGAGAACACAAATGAGCTAGCAAAACGTAAGTTTAAGCTTTTATGTTTTTTGTCGCTATATTTCATATTCTACCTGTTTTCCCGCACAATAATAATTCAGTAGTCTCAATTTTTCTTCTTGACTTTACAAAGTCGAATCAGGGTTGTTTTTTTTCTACAAATAATTTCTAAATAGTGATACTTGAAATCTTTTGATATTAGTAGATTCAATAATAATTTTTTCTACTGTAACATTGCTTTTGTTTTAGTGATATGGGCCACGTAAATTGTTACATAAAAGCCACTGTGTACATAATAGCAAACCTCTCAAGAACAAACTAAAATCCTGTCTCAAATAAAACACCTCCAAAACTTCCTAAAATAATTGCAAACCTAATTTCCCGCTTATAGTTAGTAAGAATGTTCATCAAACAAAGTACAAAAACTAATGGCTATTTGTAATTCAATACGTCACAAAGTCACAAATGGAACATCATAATTATTCAATGAGCTGGTATAGTTTCCGAACAAATCATAAGGAAGATAACTCACAATTTTCAAAATAATCACGGAAAAAATAATTATTGAATTGTTATGAAGTGAAATAGTTTGTAAAGCTTCCCTTTTAAGTTAGTAAACCTTGAGTGGTTGCTATGATTTTATATCATTTTTTAATGATATAAAACCGGTCCATGAAAATGAAAAAACTTAAACTAGCTCGCTTTAATTTATTTATTGTTCAGTTTCATTAACGACCTACTAACCATTTCAATAAATGCTCGCCGATTATTTTTTTATTCAGTGAACTACTTCTTGTTGACTCACGAGTTTGAAACAAAACGATTATTTATTTATTAAATTTATTGCCTGACTAAGTATTTTTATTGCAGTTTTCTCAGTGAACAGAGCTCGCTAATACCCTTACTATGTTGATCAGGGCATTGCATGAGGTGTTGTGGAGTACTGCTCTACAAATACTACTCATGATGTCCAGTTTTGTAGTTTGTATAAGATATAATAATGCATCAAATACCTGGTTAGGCCAGGTGGTCATCTTTTAGTCAACATTTCATTTTAGTTTTGAAGAAATTTTTATTAAAACCATTGAACACTACTTTATTATCTACCATTTGTTTCACAAAAAGTAAAACTTGGCAAAAATATGTTAGAGCCCCTGAATTTATTGCAGTGGAACTTGTGTATTCGTTTAACTGCTTTGCCCTTCACTTTTTTAACCGTAAAATCTGTTTTTATTTTCAGGTTTGAACGGCTGTCAAATAATTTTTTGTATATTCATACTTAGTATCAGTTTGTACACACCAATATTTATGCTGGAATTTTTATCACTAGGTAACTATGAGGCCACTACCAAGTTGAGTGACGGACAAGAAACACTGGAGAGACGGAGTGATGCACACGAAGAAGGTTATCGATCATTGCACATTTTGTTTGATGACATTTCTTTCTAAGCAGTTCATTTAGGTCTTGGATAGAAAAGAGGAGATAACTCCGTATAAACCTAATAATAGCGGTTTATTAATAATAATATTGTGTAATTTTAGAATCAGACAGTTATCAAAGCAGTTGCAGCAGTATTACAGTATAATTTTTACTTGGCTACACATAATATAATGATATGTATTGTTATGGAAAACATGACATCTGTGTGACGCGGCAATTTGATGACATTGTATAAAGTTAAGTATGACATTGTACGTATGATAGTAATAATAATTAATATCTAGATCATGTGCAATAATAGTAATATTATAAACAAATTTATAATTATGACAATATGGAAGCATGTTCGCTTTGTTTAATAATAAAAAAAGCACGAGTTTGCTATAAAAAAATTTATAATAATGAGTAGATATGGAGTTACTTCCTAATTTCTTCTGCGATCTAAATGAACTGTTTTGATATAAACTTCGCTATTTAGTTTTGGCTTGCCTACAATCCTGTACCTCAGTCTATGTACAATCACTCTCTCTAGGTCTATGTACAATCACTCTACCTCAGTCTATGTACAATCACTCTACCTTATTCGGTATGTTTTAGATATGAAAAAAGTGAAATCACTGCTAGATCTTCCTAGTCAAGACGGTAAGTATTAGCAGATAATTACGGATATCCAGACATCCATCGGCACAATAATATGGGGAGACATTAAGCACTTTCTCATGTTTAGTGTTCTGATGCTTTAGAAGTTAGCCAGCTGTGACACCGGGAGAAACAGATATTATCTTTTGTTAGTTGCTTTGTTTCTCCACTAGTTCTGTCGACTCATTTCCAATTTGGTTATATAGGCTCGATGTTGACCCGATCAAAATTTAACATAATTAACTTCCTCGATTTGTTGAATACTTACTATCAGTATCTACTTGCACCTGCTCCTATTTAAATGTTTAAGCAAAAGTTTGAGCTCAAAAACATTGTTTACACGAGTAGGTCACAATCTCACAATGGCTGGAGGCATGGCCGTAGGGCTGTTGTTTATGACGATTTGGTTCATTTTCTGCTGTACTTGTAAATCAGTTTTACCATTCATGTGAATCTCAGTTATATGTAAAGAACTCCAATTGCAGGTTGTGAAGGTCTCAAGTTACAAATTCTAATATTGTTCTAATTTGTAATTATCATCACAACTCGCCGTAAAGGTGTTGAGAACTATCCCTCGATTTTTTTGATTGCAGGCACTCAGTCTACCAGCTAAGGCCTTATGGGACTATGAGCGAATGTATCTCAGATGAGCTAATATATTATATTCTTTCTTTAATAACATTACTCCACAAATATTTGGGCATGTTTGGATTTTTATTTGAATGGTTAGTCACGCAAACTACACACTTATCAGTGTAATTGTCATAATAATAAGGTCGCCTTTGCTTTGCCTTGTTTTGTTTTGCTTATCTTAAGTTGGCTTCAGTTACTTGTTGTTCTATTGTAGTATTTAATACCAAGTTGTGTATGAGTATGACTAAAATACTGTATTATATTGTAATTCCCTGCTGTTTATCTCTCCAGTATAAAGTGTCTCATTAATTCCAAACTATTTCATGAGTTTTACTAACACTTTTTAATTATTTTCTCTAATGGTTTACAAAGTATTGATAAAATTTATCTCATCACTAGGGCAAACTTCTGTGAACAAAATAGTTTTTTTTCTACAGACTTTGATTTTTTGAATACAAATACAAAGTATAAACACCGTATATGCTTTAGTATTCATGTAATAAGATGAATGAATTTGTCAATTTACATCTTTTTGGGCAAATTTTGCATTCTGAATTCGATATTTGCTTCTCTTGTAAACCTTGCAGGTTCAGTTTTTACCAGCTTCACCAGATACACATCCACCAAATATTTACTGCATTAAAGAATATCATTGTACAGGCCTATAGTATTAGCCAATCCATTTACTATGGTAGGTCTATGGAAAGCTCAGCATACACTCTGTCGCTGTCTATGGTAGGTAGGTCTATGGAAAGCTCAGCATACACTCTGTCTATGGTAGGTAGGTCTATGGAAAGCTCAGCATACACTCTGTCTATGGTAGGTAGGTCTATGGAAAGCTCAGCATACACACTGTCTATGGTAGGTAGGTCTATGGAAAGCTCAGCATACACTCTGTCTATGGTAGGTAGGTCTATAGAAAGCTCAGCATACACTCTGTCTATGGTAGGTAGGTCTATGGAAAGCTCAGCATACACTCTGTCTATGGTAGGTAGGTCTATAGAAAGCTCAGCATACACTCTGTCAATGTCTATTAAAATATGAAAGCCTTGTATTTCAATGTTGACAAATGTATGGTTTGAAAATATATTGCCAAGCAGCTGCAAGAAAATGACATTGTCAAAATATCCATATCGAGGTCAAATATATCTCCATTATTACAAAGCCTGTTGCAAAAAAATTAGCCAAAATCAGCATCAGTAGAGAGATCCGTTTGCATGCTAAGTTAATTTATAGCCAAAGACAGAAATTTAAGCCTGAAAACACCACAAATTACCTGAAAGTGGACTGCAACAATGTAGCTAGACGCACAACACTGCTCAAACAGCTTGTTTTGCAGATTAATTACATATAACTATGTATTTTAAACTTTCGGTCAATAAAGTCAGTTTCCTACGAATAAAATTGATTTTTAGTCAAAAAAAGTTTGCCTTAATCATCATGTAATCCTCAATTGTTATGTGGCACTGTTGACCAGTACCTACATGGTTTTGATCAACTTATTCTGAATTGAACATTTTGTCCGATCTCATGAGTAAATGTAAGGGTGCATCTCATTTAGACGAAAAAGGTATTTTGGAGCATTCCAATACTTAATAATCGCATAATTGATGAGAACCAGATATTCCAGCCAGCATGCTTAAACATTCATTTCATTTTTTGCTTTATTCATGGCTAGGTGCCAACACTCTCTTTGCTTGTTTTTGGTTCTTTAGGATATGACTGATTGACAGTTGTCCACATATACAGTACACTGTGCTGTGCGGTGTGATCCTGTAGAATGCAGATGCATATTTTTACCGCAGCACACATATATCACATTCCCATCACATTCTATTGCGTTTTTGTTTCAAGTTGTTGTCTTTGATCATAAGAGCTAATAGTCAGGGAGCCGTGGTCAGAGACAAATTCCACCAACTGATAATTACTATGCTTGTTGCAGGGTTGTTCCCTCTTGTTTGATCGAAGACAAAAGCCCGACATTTCTTGTGCAGAAAAATTTCTCATGACCAATGGTACGCCCCATCCATCAAAATTTTTCATACATTCTGTAGTCTATTTACGGTGATTTTCGGTACAAGTGAAACCATTTCTTACAAGTTTCCGGCAAGACCACAGAATTGTTATTATCATAATAATAATTATTATTTGATACAACAATTATATAATTATAATAATACTGACATTATTCATCTCGAACACTTGCTGAGTCGGTCCCATCAATTAGTAATAGTCCTAATTTATGTGTATCATCCGCAATGAAAGTGACTGTTTTGGATTTTCAGCTAGACGACGTGGCCAAGAACGTCCAAATCCCTTCACCGAAAATTAAATGAATGATGAACGTGAATTAATTTGTTGATAGATTGTTCAATTTGTTGATTTGATAATAATTTACTTATTTATTTATGATATTGTTTATTAATAATAGTAATAGTGACGAGTAGTAACTAAGTTTGTAGCACACACAGGCCTACTGCAGAAAATCGCTGGGTGTTTTGGCCCCAAACCCACCAATTTTCTGCAGTTGGCTTGTGGTCAGTGGTTAGTAATTTACTTAATCGATTATTAAGGAAAAATAATAATTATTAATAGCAAGCAAAGCAATTATTATTTTTTTTTATTGCGAGTCGTTTAATTTTTTTGTAGATAACATGTATCTCTCTCTTCCCCATTCCCAGGGGGTCTAGGAGATCCAGACTAATAATATAACATATCATCTAATGATGTCAATAATATTGTAAAGGATTTGCCTGTGTGATTTCACAGCACCTTCACTGGACCACTGTTCGAGATCAGCTGGGTGTACTAAATGAGCACACGAGAGCACTAGGGCTATATTGGTAGCGTAGCTTACTAGTGTTAAAGCACAACCCATTATACAGGACTGCTATCCGGTAGTGATAACTCCACTGTATACAGTGTCAATCAGTCCAACTGTCTCAATCCGGAGACTTCCTGTTCTCTCAATACAGAGATCTGTTTATTAGCACACAGATTCGGTTTCACTTTAGTCTCTCAGTTTACTAGCCAGCACGTGTATAATTTATAGGAACGTGACAGATAGCTTTGTGACAATGTCCAAGAGTGTAACGTAATCTCTAGGAATGGTTATCGACAAGTTATACTGTGAGCAAGACAACGACAGTGTAAGAAGAGTTGTAGTTTATCAGCAACAATGTATTCAACGTAAAGATACAAAACTTACAACGAGAGGTGTTTCAAAGTGTATAATAGTCAACAATATTAAAACTCACTAATACTTCCAGTCAAGACTACGAGAATGCCCAATGTTACCCCAACGCTTCCAGTGTATCAACTCAACACAACTACTACAAGAACTCTGACTGCGGGCGATCTGCCCTTCTACTTATGCAGTAAAACATGCTAATGAGCAGTTGAAAAATTATAAGATATAATTGGTTAATTCCAACACAATATGATTGGTAGATAAAATAGGCGCACTACAAGTTAAATACAATAGTGCCAAACATAGACATATATATGCAATATGAATGAGCGCATTATGAACTACACAACAACAATAATAACTAATTAGAACAAGATGGCTACTGGAACAGTTTTAGCTTAATTTCCTTGGCTTGACCTTGGCTGCTATGTCTTCCTCGGTCTGTGAGAACGAAGGCTACGCTGGTTGCTAGGCTCCTATGATACACATCTGCTTCCCAAGGTAAGACAACTTCTGGCTACACACAGTCGCTCGCACAATTCCATTACAATATTATCTAATTATTATTATAATAATAATCTAATAATAATATAATAATGATATTAAGTTAATCGCAATGTTGTTACTCTCACTCAGGGTTGGGAATCGCTGATTGCTAAACTAAGGATTAAATCGCTTTCGCTAATGCTGTTACAAACGCTGGTGGTCATGCTAAGTTATTTTAAACTGGGGGATACCATCATTTTCCGCTGATGAAACCGCTGATAACATTTCAAGTTTTTTATAACTTTGCATATAACCTTATAACTATTAAAGGGCCTATGACGTCTAATTTGAAAAGGACTTGATTTAATTTAAACTTTCTGAGGTTAAAATGTGTTCAGAAAAATTATCTGGAGTTGCCCTCTCACCAGTAAAATGATTCCTATAGACGCAGTCAGCACTTGCCAAGACGCCTTTTTTTCTCGAAGACGCACCAAGTTATATAGAGCTATAAAGCGAGTTTTCAACAATTTGGCTTGTTCGCATAGAAATAGGGCGTCCTAGATATTAGTTTTGTGCAGAGACTCTTTTGACTGCAAAAAAATGATATTGCAACAAATTTTAATTTTTTTGGAGCTGTTTTTCTCAAGTCAGCAATTTGTTTTATCTTTGGTAAGCTCGCTATTATGTATACACTGGTGTTCACGTGATAGTGTTTGTCATCAAAATCAAAAGAAATAATGAAATTTTTTTATCAAAATAATAATTTTCATGTGAAAGATTAATCAAACAATAACATTAGTATACTTTCATGATAATACTAGGTGGAAAAAACATTGCCGAAATTGTATTTCCGGCGTTGTTTTTTTTTACAACAACGCTAATAATTAAATCTGAAATACCGGCTATCTTTCCAAGGAAAAACTTCAAAAGCACTAAATAATAATAATTAAGATTTTTGAAAAGTAGTTTGGAACTGAAAGAGTAACAAAAATGGTACAAACTACTAGCTGTAATATACTATATAATATCATAATGCAGATAGTCCCTTTTGCCGAACGCATTGTCATAGACCTCCATAGACCTCTACATGATACCTATTGGTGTTTTGTTGACGCGAGTGAGTTTTCTCAACAGTTATACAATGCTTGATGAGAAAACAACTCTACACACAAAGTGCGTCTTGAAAAGCTCGTCCTAAGCCCTTTAAGACTTATATAAACATGAACCACATTTTATTACACAGCAAACAGGGTATAAAAAATTGGCTAAAAACATTGAACTTTTAATTACAGGTTAATAATGGCAGAGCAGATTGGGTCAACAGTAGTCTATTTATTTTTTAGGGTGTCAATTATGCAGCCTGCTGCAGTAATGCTTTAAAGATACATATGCCTCTATTATGATATAATAAACTGGTAGGCAAATGCAATACTTCCAAGATGGCTAACATTTTTGCATGCATGAGTGACATGGGCATTGTTGGCAGATAAATAAGCGATTTACTTCAGTGATTACTAGTACTTTAGCGATTAAGCTATTCGCTGAATGTCTAATCAAACTAGGAATGTTCTACAATCGCTGATGCATGACTAGCGATTAGCACCAGCAATTACAGTTTACAAACCACTATTCCCAACCCTGCTCTCACTAGTATATAATAACATTATAATTATTCTTTTCAATAATATTAATACCGTTACATAATAAGTGGATTTTTGCCTGCTTGGGGAGGTAGGTAGCATGCACAAATCACCACTTCTAGTTTTAGGTGGGTTCTTAATACCAGTTGATTTTTCCAACCACTCTGTGGTTACAACTTTGCTTTTGTGTGAGTCCACAACAATACTTGTTACTACCCACTGCTTGTGGCTGTGTATTGCATAGCTTATTCATAGTCTGTTCAAGCAAGCAATACAATCAGCCAGCAAGCCAATCGGATGAAGCATTGATATCTTTTTTAATGAATTACAGAATACACGAGTTGCTGTACAAATTATAAACCACCTCAACTTCCTCTATGATTATGCTTACCAGTGTCTCTATGTTCTATTTGGGCGGTCTTGGGATAGATGGCCTACACGATTACAAAGGCGCAAAAATGAGCAGAACCTAACCCAGTGATCATCCTTGTCACCGCCAAAGCATTTAATCCTTATATGATTTATTTATCACTTCTTTCAACATTGCTCCTACTACTAACTTTTCCACGTCGCTAAGGTATGAACCTTTCATTGTTGGAAACCCTGGTATACCTATAATTTCTTCTACAATCAGACCTATACTGCGGTCCTTAGTCTTATCTTTCCTCCTTCCTACATATCATCTATTATTATTTGTCCTATATTCTGGTCGATCAAGAGCTACAACCCCTATAAAGTACTGTTTCACTGTTATACTCACTACAATCCTCGTTTTATGTCAACTGCCGTTTCCTGGTTTTGCGTTGAATTAACTTACCTTTGCTCACTCCATAATGTTTTCGGTAATTCTAGCCAACGTTCGACATCTCAAAGTGTCGGTTAATCTTTTCCTGTTTAATTGGTCTTGTTGATCAACTGAATGTGCAGTGAAGACTGCTACCATTATTATCGATTCCAAAATTTAAGGATCTGCAAAGTTTTTTGTAAAGCAGCAGATAATCATTCTCATTTTTCCCCATCAGCCTGATTCACAATTATAGAACTGTGAACTAGAGTTTTTTTGCATAAACTGTTTTATCAAAACCATGAACAGTATATGTACCATGACCTGTTCTGAAGTACTGGTGTGATGTCAAATCCTAAAACCTAGATCATTCTTTAAACTGTTGGCACATATTAAAACTAACAATTTTATTCCAACCCCCTCCCCCTCTAGAAAAATTTTGTTTTCCCTTACCAGCAGTTTATTTAAGGGTAATCTTTCAACACCAAGTCTGAATTTATCTGACCATGTCTTCTTTGGACTAAAAGTATCGTCAGGATTAATAAATACCCTAGGAAAATTAAATCTTATGACCATTCTCGCGCTAACATCGAGCGTTGGACCACCCCAAAACATATTTATTATATTTAATTTTACACACTATATATTCTTCTATGACTACTGTTCATTGTTTCCTTAATCACCAAAACAAGCACAATTTTTTCCTCATCTATTGACAAAAGGGTATGAGATGATTCTTGTGATCCACGTCACAATGGACCACCTAATAAATCCTGTAGTCGTCCTTCTTCTCCATTTCACATGTGGAGTATGCAAGCTAAACAAGCATGGAGTTTATGTGATATGTTTGCAATAATTGAGATTGTATTAGGTGAAACCACCAATTTCAGTTTTATGTGTGCAGTTTGCAAATTCAAGCCAGATGAAAATTTACGCGTAATAGTAAAACACTCTGGTGAATTTGATATGGTGTCTTTGTGGATCCTCTGTTTCTCCTGCAATGGCCTTCAGTAGACCCAAGACTTTATGAATTGCCCAAGCAAAGTTTGTTTGAAAAAAAATTTATGTAATTTAATTTGTATTAATTTGTGTATAATTGACTGCCATCACATTTCGAAGATGAGGTTATCGCCATTCAATAGACGTTGTAGTAATCAATGTCTAGCTGATGCAATGAGCTTTTAACGTCGGTGAATTTTTGACAAGCTTGAATAGTAGGACTGAGTAGGCCTAGAGGGTCAGCCAATACATCAATATGAAGCTCAAGTCCTGGATATGCAGCAAAACAATAAAACAAAGTTTTCAAGACTGTCATGCTTTAATAATCAATAAATAAATACCGATCTTCGCTATCCCAACTGCCACAAAGTCCTCGATAGATGGCCTCCAAGCTATTGAAATTAGAAAAGTTGTTTCGTAGTTTTAGTCATTTAGTTAGCAGAAAAAAACAGTTGACTAATTTTAGAGCATAGCTTTGCAACTGTGCTATGTAATATGCAACTACTAATGCCCCCAGTCCAAGTTGAAATACTTTGCATCAAGCAAATTCATAACAGAGCATGCCTCTTATTTATGTTGCACTTGGATGGGCCAAGGTGATAGATAATACTCATGCTCTGTGTTGAAAAGTGCCTCACGATTGGCTGATTATATTCAGAAATAAAAAGATAGTCGCCGCTTAGCCATTGCATGGTTCCATATATGGTCAACTCATTGATAGTGGCGTTTGTAGACCATCATTATAAACATAGCAGGCTGTGAAGCAGATTAGCAGCCTTTATTAGATATTCTAGAAAAACTGCTGGCTTAAATTTAACATTACTGAGCATAATTGAGAAAGCAAAGTTAGCAACTAACTCTCACCTAAAAACTCTATTTCAATGTCTGGCTCTTGGTTTGAATCAATGAGTGCGTGAACCTATGTCGATGATACTCCATTTTGATCATCACAAGTCGCTGATTGTCAAAATTTTAGAGAAACCTAATGATGAACGAATCACTGTGTTAGATGAACCACAAGCTATTTCATTCTCTTTTTTGTTATAAGATGCGCAGAGCAATGGAACTCCCTAAATGTAGCCAAGGCAATTATCATTTCCAACGGTTTCCTCAAAACTGAGGCTTTCCTTGAAAGAATCTGGCCAACATACTGAAGCACACATGCAGAAGCGAACACATGCAGAAGCACACACATGTAGAAGTATACACATGCAGAAACACACACATTGCTTCACCATCCTACGATAAACCTGAAAAAAGTTTTAAAACACGTACTCATTGACCCGAGTAAAGCATTACAAAGTACATGTATAATGAAACTAGTACATGTAAGGTTGAAGTTTTACATGTAATCAATATGTTAGCTTCCTCTCTGGATGATTTATAAAATATCTGTCTTTCTTGGTGATGCGCCATTAGTCCTGTTTTCTTCAATGTGTTTATACATGATCCAACGGTTCCTAAAAAGTTGCAAGTTGAGAAAGCATGTTGATAATATAATTTATGTTAAATACATTGATGCGAATGAGACTTGGAGCGCGGAGATAAAATCCACTTTAGACTGGGCAAAACATTTATTTTTTTTATAAACAGCAATAAAAAACAACTTATGGTAATCGAGTTTCCTGTCGAGCAAACTTTTATTTAACAATGTCTCAAATGAAATAATTGTGTTTAAAATCACAAAAAGATTGTTCATGCTGGACTTTTGCTTATCAAAAGGATTTGGACTACCATTTAAGCAAATACTGACTATGTTTCAATGCTACATCTCGATATTGCTTGTAACCACCCAACACTCGACATTTAAATGAGTTTGCAGCTTCTTGGGAAAAATCTAAACATGATAAGGGGTGGACAATTAGTTTACATAGACATGGTTGAAGGCATCAATTGCAACATCAGTATCACTTCTAACAGTGAACGCTCTATACACATAGTTTTCATTAACAGTGCTTCCTGCAGGTGTACAAATATAATATTAAAACCTGGTGAAGAATAGCAAATACACTCAAGTTTTTTTATAGCAATCAGTTTTTGTTTTGGCGACTTTGTTTTCATACAGTTTATTCTTAAGCTGTGTAGTTTTAAAAATGGAATAGTTTAATAATAACTTTGATACCATTTAAAAGTTTTACTCCACTTACCCTCTAAGATAAACAGAGCCTAGTTGCGCTCTGATACTACTCAAATTGACAAGTTTTCCTTCTGTGTTTGCAGAAAATGTTGATGTAATGGGGGAACAGCAAGCACCAATCCCAAAGTTGTCCTCCGAGGAGCAAGCCTTGGTGGATAAAGAACGAAAGCGTGGATTTTTTTATTTTCGTACGTTATTTGATATTGGTTAATTGTTTAATTAAAACAGTGATTGATTTTAGAGGAAAATATGTTTTGTATTTTTAGAGCTACCGATATCATGTGGCAGTGCCTATGCTACGTATTTCATGATAAATAGAGGTGAGCAACTTATTATGATACTATCCGTAACGCGTGTTGTCTTTGTAAATCCTTTCCTCGTCTGCTTTTATGCTCTTCGCTTTTTCCTCTGTTTATCCATTAATTTAATCATTTTGCAAAAATTAAAATATTTTTTTCTTGATTGAGTTTTCTCTTTTTATAGGATAAGTTTGGAAACCAGACACTCACTGGTTAGTGGCTATGGTTTTAATATCAAATACCTCAAAAATGTAATTTATCAAAGTAAAAGAATTGTGGATTAACAGTATTTATTTCAAATACAAAATTGTGGAAGTTTCCGTTGCATTAAACTTGGAAAAAAGTCACAAAAATTCAGTCTTCGCTAAGAACACAAACATGGAACTCAAAAAAAGAGACACTGGTTTATTTACAATAAGTCAGTGTCTTTTTCTAGTATGACTAGTATAGGTTGTAATCGCTAGCGATTCCAACCATCATTCTATATCACAAGTAACACTGTTTTGAAGCCATTTATATAGTTGGTGTGATAAAATAGTTATCATCGCTACTAGCGCTTTTGGTCTTGACATGTATTTCATTGTAACCTGCAATAAAATACATGTCAATACTAAAAGATAACTTCATTTTATCACACCAACTATATAAATGGCTTCAAAACAGTGTTACTTGTGATAAAGAATGATAGTTGGAATCACTAGCAATTACCGCCAATACCAGACATATAGTTTTAGATTTGGCTTATTGCAGGTATGATAAAAAAGACAGGTGGAGAGGGTGCTCAGATGATGGCTTACCTTCCAAGGTGTTCTCGTAAGTTTAGTGTCATTCGAGGCAAGCATAGTTTGCGAATTGTACAAATGAATGATTAATATAACTGTGCGACGGGCTAGAATACAACCAAGTAAGCATAATAATAACATAATCATTGAAATATAATGATCAGTTTTTAAATGTATTTTGTATACTTCATCTCTATCAAATAAAGGCTACATAGATTTTAGCCACTGTTTTATCATGTCATTAAATTGAGTGCTGTAACCCGCTGATAGTTGTCAATCAGATTAATCTTCACCGCTTATTTTTCACTCTTCAATTAAGAGATTATTTGTTATATAACAATGTTTATAGACAACTCGTTTCACTATTTTTTTACACACATTTCGGTTTTGAAAATTACTTGTTAGTTGAAAGTATGAAGCCTTGTTTGTTAAAGATAGCTGTGATTGTATGTGAGCGTAATATTACTGATAGCGTAAGTTTTATGATATTCTGTCATAAAATATTGTGTGTCACTTTGTTTTCCGCCAAGTTGAAACTTTTGCGTGAGCTCACATTGTGACATTTCTCTCCCTGAATACTGAAAAGCCAGAATAGATTATTCACAATTATAAAAACTTTATCTCCAAGATGAGATTGGTTTTCCAAAAATAAGTTTTTAACTAAATCTTAAAATGATGGTTTGTAATCTTTAATTAACTCAATTTTAGGGAATGCCAGTTTATAATGGGTCAAGCTCAATTAAAACTGAGATTCTCCAGGAGAGAAATTTTAGGCTATCAATGTTATTGCTAATTTCTTTTACCCTCATATTTTCTCATTATATATTTTAGGCGTAACTAAAACATCACGGCGTGCTCGCTGAATTGATTGTTTTAATGTACTTTTGTAGTTGCTTTTTTTGCTGGATATACTTTATCTGGAGCGTTTGTGGTGAGAAAAATTTATAAGTCGCTATTAGAAATGGATGGTAACTTTAGTCGTGCTGTACGGGAACGTCAAGCTGGGTAAGTGAACATAACGTGCTTTTTGATATCTTTTGAAAATTTAAACTTTCGCCTTCCGATACCTTATGAAATGGTGAAAAGTTTGCGGTGCATTGCAGAAAACCACCTTTGTTTGCAGGATGTAATGTACATGGAAATGGGCAGCAGGTAAAAAATTGTGCCTGAAATTGCTTTGGAAATAAAATTTTCTCGCTCGTTAAATTTCAATGATTTTTCATAATTGGTTTTGTGCGATTTCTTTTACTGATAGAGCAATTTATGATCAATTACGTCCTCCTACCTATCGTCATTTCTCAAATCTTGTTAATTGGTTTCAGGCAGTGGGTAAAATTTGAATAAAATATCCATTTTATGACATAAAATTTGTTATTCGTACTTAGGTTCAAATCATGTGTTACCCATTGCTAGTTTGTTGATACAGTCGCAAATCGATCGCCTAGTATTACAGTTTATTGGCTAGTGAATGTATCTGTGTAAACTAAATGCATAAATTTTTTTCAGTGATTTTTATTTTGCCATTCTAATATTAAAAATTCATAAATGTCCTTTAAAAAAAACTTTATTTTATGTTTATTTCAAAATTCAGTGATTCTAGTTGATACGCAGTTGCCATCTCTGAGGTCTCTTTATGCTGTTCCCATCAAGCCCTCTCTCTACATTTATGTCGTAATTTGTCTGATATTTATTTGTCTACAGAAACTTTAGAATGCCCAATCAAACTGCTCCACCAGCGGGTCCTACTGGCTCAAATACCGACGTTACTAGTTCAGTGCTCAATGGGCAATTATCAGAGCAGAATCCTGATGAGCCAATTCGTAAGTGTTTTATTTACAAAAAATTGTGCAGTGTACTTGCTCTTAGCTTTCCCTTTGTCCAAGTTTGCATGGTCATATTGTTAACTTCATATGAAACTTACGTATTATAATTGTCGATTCAAGTTTTTAGAAAACAGTCAATGAGATCAACCATTTTGTAAACAATTGTATGCTCTTAATTTGAAACACTCAATTAGTTTTTACATCAAGACATGCGTGACTTATGGCTAGATTCACAATAATTCTTGTGGTGTGTAAGCAGTGAGAGAAGCAATTTAGGTCTTAGTAGAAAAGTTGCTAATTTTGGAGTCTTTTTTTATTTGATAAAAATGTGGAACTATTTTTGATAATCATTTTCTTTTAAGCTTACCGCGAATTATTTTAATGTTAATTGAATAAATAATCAGGCCACTGTAAGACAAGTTACAAAGGTTGTTCTGTTATGTCTGTGACCAAGCAACTCTTTCAGAAGATGTGAGACTGTCTTCTATGAACTTTGTCGGCAGGTTATTTTTGATAAGTTATGATTATTTTGTTCATCGAAATAGTAATCAATCAAGTGATAAATTAATTAACTGGACTTACGCAGAAATCGGTATTTTATTAATTGATAATCCTACAATAGCATTTTGAAGATCAGACCATTCTGAAGGTCAGACCATTCTGAAGATCAAACCATTCTGAACGTCAGACCATTCTGAAGGTCAGACCATTCTGAAGGTCAGACCATTCTGAAGGTCAGACCATTCTGAAGGTCAGATCATTCTGAAGGTCAGACCATTCTGGACATCAAACCATACTGAACGTCAGACCATTCTGAAGGTCAGACCATTCTGAAGGTCAAACCATTCTAAAGGTCAGACCATTCTGAAGGTCAGGCCATTCTGGAATTCAAACCATTCTGAATGTCAGATCATTCTAAAAGTCAGACCATTCTAAATATCAGTTCATTCTGAATGAGTGTGCTGTTACTTCTATTCCTTATTAACAAAGCATCGAATATCTTTTAGATGCACCTTTTGATCAAAATGACTTAGCCTAATGTTAAAACAAAACTTTTTCTTGAAAAGGAAGCAACTCCGAATTTTCTAGGGGAAAAAAATCTGCCTTGCACTGCTGTATTTGTTTTCGGTACTAAATATATTACGACAAGCACACCATTTTATATAATCAAACCAATCAAATTTACATGCAATCTTAGCCTGCCATTTTTTTCAGAACCGCTTTGCTTTTAAGAAATACAATTGTAATCTTCATTCCACATTAACAGTTGCTTACCGGGATCCCTCACAGCTATTTTGTTGTGATAATATGGAAGGGAGGAGGGGGGGGGGAGGTTTCTCTCAAGTTCTGATGATTTAGTTGGCATTATATGAAAGTTTATGGCATGTTTTAGCTCAAAGGCCTCTTTCGTACGATGACCTTAGAAGAAAGAATAGACTAAGTGTTGACACACCTCCTAAACAGCCAGCACAGAGCCCTCCCCCAGCCAGTAGATATACTCCACCGCAATCTGTCGCACCCCCACCCCCCGCATATAAACCAAAGGGTGAGTTATGTTTGGTTCAGACAAGTATGCTTATTTAACTGATTCATTTCCTTTTTGTCGAGTAAAAAGGTCTTGTATACATTTTGACCTGATGTAATACGTGTACTACTACATATGTAATACGTGTACTACTACATATGTAATACGTGTACTACTACATATGTAATACGTGTACTACTACATATGTAATACGTGTACTACTACATATGTAATACGTGTACTACTACATATGTAATATGTGTACTACTACATATGTAATACGTGTACTACTACATATGTAATACGTGTACTACTACATATGTAATACTTGTACTACTACATATGTAATACTTGTACTACTACATATGTAATACGTGTACTACTACATATGTAATACGTGTACTACTACATATGTAATACTTGTACTACTACATATGTAATACTTGTACTACTACATATGTAATACGTGTACTACTACATATGTAATATGTGTACTACTACATATGTAATACGTGTACTACTACATATGTAATACGTGTACTACTACATATGTAATACTTGTACTACTACATATGTAATACTTGTACTACTACATATGTAATACGTGTACTACTACATATGTAATACGTGTACTACTACATATGTAATACGTGTACTACTACATATGTAATACTTGTACTACTACATATGTAATACTTGTACTACTACATATGTAATACTTGTACTACTACATATGTAATACTTGTACTACTACAAATGTAATACGTGTACTACTACATATGTAATACATGTACTACTACATATGTAATACGTGTACTACTACATATGTAATACGTGTACTACTACATATGTAATACTTGTACTACTACATATGTAATACGTGTACTACTACATATGTAATACGTGTACTACTACATATGTAATACGTGTACTACTACATATGTAATACGTGTACTACTACATATGTAATACGTGTATTACTACATATGTAATACGTGTACTACTACATATGTAATACATGTACTACTACATATGTAATACGTGTACTACTACATATGTAATACATGTACTACTACATATGTAATACGTGTACTACTACATATGTAATACGTGTACTACTACATATGTAATACGTGTACTACTACGTATGTAATGCGTGTACTACTACGTATGTAATACGTGTACTACTACATATGTAATACGTGTACTTCTACATATGTAATACGTGTACTACT
Source organism: Cryptosula pallasiana (assembly GCA_945261195.1). Taxonomy (NCBI): domain Eukaryota; kingdom Metazoa; phylum Bryozoa; class Gymnolaemata; order Cheilostomatida; family Cryptosulidae; genus Cryptosula; species Cryptosula pallasiana. Next base: position 29,768,985 of record OX183138.1, on the reverse strand, counting down.
ACATATGTAATACGTGTACTACTACATATGTAATATGTGTACTACTACATATGTAATACGTGTACTACTACATATGTAATACATGTACTACTACATATGTAATATGTGTACTACTACATATGTAATACGTGTACTAATACATATGTAATACGTGTACTACTACATATGTAATACGTGTGCTACTACATATGTAATACGCGTACTACTACATATGTAATACATGTGCTACTACATATGTAATACGTGTACTACTACTACATATGTAATACATGTACTACTACATATGTAATACGTGTACTACTACATATGTAATGCGTGTACTACCACATATGTAATACGTGTACTACTACATATGTAATACGTGTACTACTACATATGTAATACGTGTACTACTACATATGTAATACTTGTACTACTACATATGTAATGCGTGTACTACTACATATGTAATGCGTGTACTACTACATATGTAATACGTGTACTACTACATATGTAATACGTGTACTACTACATATGTAATACGTGTACTACTACATATGTAATACTTGTACTACTACATATGTAATGCGTGTACTACTACATATGTAATGCGTGTACTACTACATATGTAATACGTGTACTACTACATATGTAATACGTGTACTACTACATATGTAATACATGTACTACTACATATGTAATACGTGTACTACTACATATGTAATACATGTACTACTACATATGTAATACATGTGCTACTACATATGTAATACGTGTTCTACTACATATGTAATACGTGTACTACTACATATGTAATACATGTACTACTACATATGTAATACCTGTACTACTACATATGTAATACGTGTACTACTACATATGTAATACGTGTACTACTACATATGTAATACGTGTACTACTACATATGTAATACTTGTACTACTACATATGTAATACGTGTACTACTACATATGTAATATGTGTACTACTACATATGTAATACGTGTACTACTACATATGTAAGGTTGTCATTTATTCAAGTTAGTTTTACGATTAATGCAAACAATTTCCACAAAATATTAACTCGATTAAAAACAATATTTAAATCAATCGCCATCAGAAGTGGCTTCTTTGTTTTATTTTTCTTACACTTGCCAAATGCAATTCGGTTTGACTAAATGGCATTTTTTATCATTATTGTTTGTAATGTTTCAAGTTTATCATTTCTATTCCTGAAAATAAATTGCAATCCAGCATGATGCAGTTCCATGCTTATAATTTTCTATCAGAGCAGAGAAATCTGAATCATGTATCGGAGAATTGGAGATAGTTGTAGTATCGCAGGAGATTAATTTTGTGATTAATCAAGATAGATAAATAGGAAAATAAGATTAATTTTAACTAAACTTCTTGATCATTTCACAGCCTTATATCTAGCTTGATGTTGTCGCATTTTGTGCCCTGAGTAATTTCCACACCACTTTCCACTCCTCCTATACCCCCCACCCATCATTCTCTACCTACCTAAATCCTTCTCCAGAAAGCCTCATCTACCTTTATGCCTACCTAAGCCAAGATTTGGTAGGCTACATGTCTACAGCATTGATAGTAAGACTCTAATTAGTCTGTCCTTCGAGAGGGCACCACCCATCACGCCCCCTTTGCAAACCACTTCATCAAGATCCCCAATTTTTAACTCCATTTTCCAATTTCTTAAGACATTTCCATTAGTATTACAGTGTGCAGGAGGCATAAAGTGATCCAGAGTAACAGTTGTCCCCTCCTTCTCCTGTATAAGAAAAGCTCCAACCCAAAGATTAAACTTTGACCTAAAAAGTGAAATTTTGGAAATTTGTTTTCAATTATTGGGTTAAAAACACGGAATGAATCCAGAACCTTTCTGGATTTGTAGATTTTGTTCTGTGGTCAAGATAGCTGGTTAGCCCTGAGAGGTTTGATACAGTGAAATACTGATACAGCAAAGCTGAAGTGTCTGTTTAGTATTAGTTTATCCAGCTGACACTTACTACTCACTTTCAGTTCAAAAGTTGTTTCTAATACTAGTTGTGGCTCAAGTGAAATGAATGTGTGCAAATCCTTTACATTTTCACCCATCAAACTCAAATTGGCCTTCTCGTTCTTTTCCGGCCGGGCAGTTCCCCCGCCTTTCTCTACTTCCACACCACCCTGTCTTTCCAAGCCCCCTTTCCCAGCCACACTATGATCCTTATCCTCTACCTTGCTCTGCCCCTCTCCTGTTCCACCCCTGCCCCGCTCTACTCTCTCCCTCTTTCTCCCTCTACTCAGCTCAACAATGTATACGACACACAAAACCGTCTACTAGCACATGTTTTATCGAGCTGCAAGTTGAAATTTGTCTGCTGCTGCTGCAGTCATTACTGCAGACACAACGAAGTAACCAAAAACAAAAAAGAATAGATCTGTCAGAAAGCGACATGGCATGGTGGCAAAGGTGGCATGTCATTAATTGAAACACAATTCGCTAGTAAAAGTAGGTTTTTCTAAAATGCCAAAAAGTGCTAAATAGTCTCAACCAAGATAATGAAAATAATCATAAGTGACTTTCTATTTAATTTTTATTGTATTTGAAAATCATTATTTATTTCCCAGTCAAACAACATGTAGTTCAGAGTTTAAAATTTTTGTTGTTGATAACAGCGCCAGCAATGAAAATCTGGCATTTTTTCTTCACAAATAAATTCTAAATAATGATAATTTTAATCTTTTGATTTAAAATTAAGTTTTAAATTGTAATGTCGCTTAAGTTTTAGAGATCCCGGCCATGTAATTTATCACGCGAATGCCAGTGTGTACACAATAGCAAACCTATCAATGCCAGTGTGTACGTAATAGCAAACCTATCAATAGTAGCTTGTAGTGCTGACTCAACTAAACCACCTCCAAAAATCTGAAAATAATTACAAACTTAAGTTTCTATCCTCTTGCAAGTGTGTGCACAATAGCTATTACTGGAAAGCCTTCCTTTTATGCAAACAAAGCCTTATATAAATTGTTGCGTATCGAAAAGAAAGTTGCGTACAAGTCGGTATCTATTGCGCTTATATTGTAGATAGAATTAACAAGAGCATTACTCCCAAAAAACTTATTGAGTAAAAAGTCCTAAAAATGAATCAACTAGGTTAAATTCAGTCCAAAAATTGGTGACATGTCGCCTTTAAGGGGCGGCTTCGCAGGTTAATGTTTGCTATTGGAAGGCCTTACTAAGGAAGGTTATAAAGGTGTAGATAGAGGATCGTAGTGGAGCATATAAAACAGCCAATAGCAGTCTACTGCCTACCAACTTCATCATTTTTACTATAGGGATATATCCCCTCCCCTCTTTTTTCTAGATGATTGTTTCTACACTTGACCAGCATTCGATCATAACAACGAAAAAACTCTTTTTGATAAAATGAAACTGCAATTGATAAATTTATATGATAAAAATAGTGGTGAAGTCCTATCGATGAGTCATTAAATTGTAAATCAAAAAATTATGATTGCAAAAAATATTTGATAAAATATTAGTATGGTTTTGGAATTATTATTATCATATTTTTGTTCTGCAGAGTAAACAAGGTAACCAAACAATTGGTTGAATTTCATTTGTAGTTAGAACAAATATACTTTTGATAAAATCAGGTTTAGAAATATTTATAAAAACTTTTTGGAAATTGGTAATTTTTAATATGTTAATCGTGAAACGTGAACATAGAGCAGGTGTATCGTCAATGCACCAAATTTCGACAAACCTAGACCTCTATGGGTTCGACTGATACACATGCACAGCGTAAGCCTCGACCGTAAGCCAAACCTACATGCATGTCTTTGCCCAATGCCAAAAGTATATTGCCGTTTAATCATTGGCTAAAACAAACTATGTGTACGTGCTCATCAAGTCTAACCATTTACAGTGCTCTCCGCTAGACAAAATATTATAAACTTCAAGAAATGGAACAATGCCGATGTTATAGAATTTTTACACCCATCATTTTGCCCCAAAATTATTGTGATGTAATGCAGCTTTTGACAAAAAATTAGTTTACTAAATTTATATCATATAACTCATGACATAACTAGATAGATAATAGTTATAATTGATAAATAATATTAATGATTACAACAATAAATTATTATTGATCAAAAATATTTGGATGACTTAATAGTAAGTAAATCTAAAACGATGAGTAAAGCTTATGGTTTTTATGTTGAACAAAATGAACATGCATTGCAGTAGGTGTGCTTTTTAATTATTATTTTACCAAGAAAACAAATAATTTCTTGTTGGAAATGAAATAGACGTAAAGCCGCGCTTTGTGTTGTATGATTGGCTAATTTACTAGCGGCTTATCAACGTGCCCAAAGTACATCGGTACGTTACATCTACCTGTTTAGCCACTGTAACAACCCATCGTACAGGTACATCCCCTAAGCACCAAAACATTGGTACAGTGTAGCCGAGCCTTTGCATCTTAAACTCTCAAATCTGTAGCGTATGCAAAATTTTATTTTTTGTGATATTTCTCCATATTATCAAGCAAAAAATTTGAAAACTGAAAATTCTTTTTAGTGAGGACAGGTTTTCAAATGTAGACTCTGACCATACATGCAACGCATCCAATAGCTGTTGGTACTGCTGTTTTCAACTCTCTCTCACCCTAGCCGATAAAGATATAATATGTCAAAGTGAACTCACAGAGACACACACACTCATTCACTCTTCTGTTTGTATATGTAGATAGTAGATACTTTGTGTATTATTGTAGATACTTTGTGTATTATTGTAGATATTTTGTGTATTATTGTAGACATTTTGTGTATTATTGTAGACATTTGGTGTGTTATTGTAGATACAGCAAACAATAAATATGGTGATGAGTGGGCGGAGCCATAGTATGACACTTTCCTTATATGGAGTTTTGCCACTACAGAGACAATATCACAGACAAATTTTCATCATTACTGTGTGCTAATGGTGATCGGTAGCCGGAGGAGGTTTTTGTAGAGATTGTTCATTTGATGTAGAACACTATAAACTTTAACTTGTCTTTTCTAAACTTCAATTTTTGTCTTCCATCTGTAACAAACCAGTTGAAGAAAGTTTGCATTACAAAGTTATGTTATTATTACAACACTATCATCTATGGCTAATTATGGAATCTACATAACAAATGAGACTGTTTAGTAATCGAGAGGCACTCACTAACTAGTTCTATGCAAGCTACTCTGTACTTATAAGCTGGTCTTCTATTAGTTTTATAGCCTTGCAATGTGCAATATTTATATTTGCATTGCACTGGTAGTTGTGTGTACTTTTTTAGGAACAAACCACATAACTCCAAAAAATAAGTATAGGCCCAGTTTTTGCTATAGTGTGGCAAAAAATATTATAATTAAATATCATTCTCATAATGACATGATCAATATGAAAGGAAAATCTACAATAATTATGATAATAATTCAAGTATATATGATATGACTGTTCACTAAGATTTTCAGTGAAAAAGATGGTACATGGGTTTTCCCCAGATTTACGATATCACATAGATGTACATAACTGTTTTCCATAACATGTTTGCATAAACATCGTGGCAATGAGCGTGTATTTTAGGCACAGCTGGAAATGCGCTTCAAGCTTTAATAGACATAATAACTGCATTATTCATCAAGCAATGTAATACTTTAGGTCAAAGGATAAACCATCCCTGAAGTGTTCCAATTATCACAGCACAAACAACATTCTCTCGATTCATTTTTTGTGCAACAAAATTTGGATTTGGCGTGGTCTGACCCTGGCTGGATCTATTGTAGGTCCGTGTATTTCATTAGACTAATCATTAGATTAGTTCTTCACCTTTTCTTATAGTTTATTACATTATTATAATTATCATTTTATTAATAATTGTTATTATTAATTAATATTTTATTTACTGTTATTTCAAGTTATTAACGGTGGATAATCATAGTTAGTAGTTGGTTGGTAGTAATAAGAAGAAGTAGTACTAGTAGTTAGTTAGTGGTGGCCACCAACCACCACTATCATCATCATCATGACCGCGTTGTTGCTTTTTTCGCACCATAAACTTTGCTTATAATAGTTAAGTAATCATTATTATTGCTTATCATCATTCATAGCAAAGTTTAGTAGTTGATTAATAAATTTAAAATAATTAATGATTATAATTAATAATAATGATAATAATTTTTTATGAGTATGATGATAGTAATGATGATGTTGTTTTTGATATTAATTATTATTATAAAATAGTTATAATAATAACAGTTATATATATGTAATATATATATTGATTGATGCTGATGATGATCATCATCATCATCGTCGATTAGGAACCTATTAACTACTAGGATATGTGTTTGTTGTTGTTGTAGTTAGTCATTATTATTACTGTTCAGGAATTTATTGTAACTGTGATGGGTTACCACTGGTAGCCATCTGCACAACCTCTAGGTAGGCAGAGACGTGTACTTGAGCCAGACTCTACAGACAAACTCACTGTCAGACAGGCCATATCAGAGTCTGCCCATCAGCAATGTCTGCTTGAAGAAAGGCCTTGATAGGCAAGCGTTCGCACGATAAGTCTTCCGCTCATCTGCCATTCATCAGACGACAACGCTACCAGACCTAGCAGGTCGTTAGAGCAAGTTGTCTTCCTAAGTGGTCGAGCTGTACTGTGGGTATGCTTGCTGTGAATGTAGAGTCCAAGTAGAAACTTGATTGAGTGTAAGCTGTGTTCATCCCAAAAGTATATATCAGCTGTGCTGCTCCAAATAGGCTGAGAGTGATAGCCTTGAATATAATAGTAAATATAAATAAAGAGGCATAAAATTTTTTCGAGATTAATAATCAATAGCCCTCTGTAATAATCAACATCTCCTCTACCCTCTTTGTATGCTTATAACAATATACAATATGCTAAAATTGACTCGCTACTGTCAGCATGATCATACATGCAAGTGTTCTAATTTGTTTGTCTCTAGGTTATCCATAGGAAGTCGTGCCATGTTTTCCTGTACGTTATAACCACCATACATAACATTAATTGATAATCAACTAATATTGTTTTTGGTTTGTTGGTAAGTTATAATAGTCATAATTATTTTTTTATCATTATTATTATTTTTATACTAATCTCATTATTTTTCATTATTACTTCAGGTGTAGAAGAGTACTTTTTGACTGGACAATTTATTTCCAAAAGGAGCATCAGCTTTTAGACTAATTGGTAATTGGTGCAATAGTTATTTGTGTCACACTCGTTATTGCCTCATGAAAAATAATGAAAAAGGAAGTGACGAATGATTTGATGTATCACTGTCATATCACAGTTGGCATCAGTGTTGTTATACGGAAGCACAACCAGTACTGCCTGCGTAATCGCCAAAGTGAGTAGTATTGTGACGTTTTATAGCAAATTTTTTGCTCGTATGAGTTTTGTACACCCGACATTATTGTTATAATATTAATATTGTGAAGAAAGGATTTCATCGCATTGACACTTCTTGCCACAAATGTAAGTGGTAGCCATCACCTTCGCTTACTTGCGGTTAGACTGAATTGTAGTTGCAGGTCAACTGGCTATGAGCCAGTATCCCTCACCAGGTACCTCAGTTGTTACTATTGCATAGTCAAAGAAAAAATGCCTGAGATAAGAAAGGTTTTCTAAATAATATGCTTTCCTTGCATTTGGCTGCACTACTATGCAGTGAGCCATGTATGATTAGTAACAAATTGGTGTTGTGATAAAAGACTGAAAAAAAGTTTATACTTATGTACATCGTACTAAGTCTGGCCACTTTATTTGCATTTCAGTCTACCAACACATGCCAAAAGTATCTAAAAGAACATTCTGAAAGACTCAGCTTGAGTTGGTTTTTTTTAAAAATGTCGCAGTTTTGTATGATGTATAAACTTTGCCAATGATCAATTTCATTCGGATTTTTATTTGCAAAATTAAAATTTTTGCTCCCATGTTTTTGCTCAAGGCTGTTTACCTGATGTAGTAAGGTAGTTCTCGACTGATCAATTGCTATTGGTTAAGTTGACTTTTTCTCAACTTGTTGAAAGATAATGACCAAGCCACAATCTGAAAAACTTTTGACACCATTCACTATGATAGTTCAAAACGTTTCAGCCTGTTTTGAGAAACAGATTATTAGGTTACTTACTAAATTTACCCAACTATTTTAAATGTAAAAGGTGATTTGCAAAGAGTTTAGGTTTTTACAAAACAGTTTGAACGCTTTTAAAAACATAAGCGTCTAACATTATGAGCCACCATAGTTTAGGCGCACTTGAAAAAGTCCATTGTATTTGTTTGGTAAAAAGTCTGATATTTTACATCCCCACTTGCCCACTTCAACACCCATTCTCCCTTTTTTACTCTTCTCCCTCTATTCTTCCCCCTCTACTTTCTCCTCTCCCTTGTACTTCCCTCTCCCCGCTTTTTCCCTACTCAATTTGGTAGGCGAAGAAAAAGGCCATGAGCTGGCACATAATTCATTGAGCCCTGTTTTTTGAGTTCACTAATAAATTGTTGGTAATAACAATGAAGTCTTCGCTTCAGACGACTAACTCGCAAACAGAAAAAAAACTACAAAAAATTGCATACCACAAAAAGATAATTCGGGTTATAAACCAACACCAGTTACTTATTTGACTCTAAAACTAACTGGTATGGGCAAAACAAAATTTTCCTTTACATTAATAAAAAACAAGTTAATAAAAATGTGCTTTAGAAAAAAGAGAGAATTTGAGCCTGACTTGACAAATAAATGTTCCAATACACTGTTTGTTCAACAGTACTTTTTACTTTCTCAGCATAGTGGAATAGCCATACATGAGTATAGAGAAACCCACACACAGGCTAATGTTATGCATGGTAATATCTACAGCTTTCAGATATATATTATAAATTAGTATAAGTGCAGCTATGTACTCCAATTTCCTCATTATTATAGCACACAGCTACTTGCTTCTGTTCTACTACCCACTCTTAATGAATAATAATAATAATACATTGCTTATTATAATGATTACTCTTTATCTCAATAAAATACCCCCTTCGGGATGTTTCATTACCATTAAATAATAATAACTAGTATTGTTACATACAAATTATTGGGCCACTATATCCACTGATTGTGGAATTACTTGTAACTGTCTATATTTTAATTTAAAAGTAGTTTCACCCGTTTTGTTCTACAGTCATTATGTCATCTCTATTCTTCCCTGCTTTTCCCCTCCCCATCTCGCATTGCATCTACTTCTCACCCTCAACCTTGCTACACACCACCATGTTTCATGCCTTCCTCTTTCTGCCCCCTCAATCTCCATTCTTCTCTCTCATTGCTTCATATGAAAGATGGTCGGTTGTGTGCTGGCACATTGCAGATACTAACGAGCTAACAAACGTCCAAAAAAATGTTGCAAAACAAAGTTGCAACCTATGCGTATTGGAGGGAAGTAATACGAATAATAAACCAACACAGAATTGTTTGATTGACACTCCAACCACCACATATTCGGAAAATGTAACTACTTGTGATTTGTTTCCACCTAAATTATCAAAAGATGTCGGTACCAAATCTACAAATATTTCTGCTCTGAGAGCAGATGGCAAGTTTAAAACCCTGTCATATATTAAATTAATTCAATATAATTTTATTCTGTTTTTTACTTCTCGGAGTGCTGAGGTTTAGGCATCAATTCAACTGGAATGACAGAGAGATGGATGTTTTTCTCGCTTTGGTATATATAGATTTTTTGCTTGTTTTCTACTTTAAAATGGAACTGGCGTTTGTTGACGATCATAGAAATAATTTTAGTAGCATTTAAATTTTGAGATTGCTGATAGGAAAGATGGGAAACTTATAAGACTCTTTGAAAAAGCACAATTCATCAATATATCTACATTTTGCAGTCCGCAAAATAAACATTCAGTGACAACGATGTAAAAAAATCTCAATCAGACAATGCAATGCAGGTTTTAGACTAGCAATTCTGCTGAGGATACTAACAGGCTCAGAATTGAATTACCAATAGCACCAAAATTACATATAAAACTATAATTAATTGAGGAGTTATTAATTTATTAATATGATAGAAAATTGTGTATGATGGATGAAGTTCTTAATTGCAAACATTTGAATAGCCAGCATTGATATTGTGCCAACTATAAATAATATAGATGTCTAGCACACCAGGGATGAAATCATAAAGTGGCATCCTATTGTTGAGGCACCAAAGCCGCAGCATCAAGATCTGATGCGTATAACCTAATAATAATAATTGTTTCTTTGGTACTGTTTATATGTTATTTCTCACGGTTTTAAAGCTGTTCTCTCCGAAACTAATAATTTGTTCTTGGCAAAAATTAAGCTCAAATAAACCAACTGATGTGTAGTTGGTAGAGCAGGTATAGATATCTAGATTTATGTAACAAAGTAAGTTGTTGGTTGCGCATCATGATTAGTATTGATTGTTAATGTTGATTTCGTTGTTTGGTGTTTGAACAAATAAAATATCAATATATTTTGCAATGGTTCCCCAAAAAAATTTCCAAAATAGAAAATTTGGTGCTGGAATGACATCTATCGGTCCTGAAGTCCTGAAAAGTCTTTGAGAATTCTCAATTTTCGTCAATTAACTGTTATCTAAACTTAATTTAATTTGATTGTTTAATAATAACAAAAATTGTTAAATAATAGTTAAATAAACAAAATGCTTTAATTATTTTAAAGTTTCAAATTCATTATGGTAAGTTATAACACAAATTCTAAAAAGGAAAACCTCGGGAATTCTTCAAGATTTTTCAGAAAACTTTTTGGACCGATAGATGTCATACCGACACCGAAAATTCATTGGTTCTCATGTTTGCATTGTCTAGTGGTTTAACAATAAATGTCTCACTACGTCATGCTCAATAACACCCACATATTTTTTGCCATATTTATGGCTTCTATTGCGCCCACTGTAACGTCATATTGAAGAACAAATATTATGTGGGTTATGCAGGTAAAACCACAGCTCAGCAAAGAGTGCCAGTTTTGCAGCAAAAACCAAAAACGTGAAGATGCATTTCCTACTTTATATCAGTTCTTTCTTCCTATGATCATGTTGGAAACATGCGAAATCGTGTTGTTGACTTCTATTGATGTTTCATAATGTGAATAATTTTCAAATTTAGGCAATTGTTTTCAAAAGCTCGGGTTTCAGTTAACACACGACATCTTGTTCTATAATTACTGCTATAAGGTATATTCTAAGCTGTATTTTGTAGAGTCACACATGATGTCTTCGGAAAGGCATTGTCCTCACTGTCGTAACAGGCTTGTTGTTGGGCTGGACAGAGCTCTTCCCATTTACTCCATAGTAGATAAAGTGAGATGGTATGTCCTGATTTTTTTTGTTTCATCTAGTAGTTTTTGGCTTATTTTCTATACAGAGGGATTGGCACCATACCTTTGGAGTAATCGAACTATAATCTCTGTCCCTATGGTCACTGTCTATCTAACATCAACATTCAACACTGAGATTCCAATACGCTATCAAGTAATACAACATCTAATACAATGATTATTATTATTCAATAAGAATTAGCAATATCCGATAATGACGCCCAATATTGTTACTTAATGCTGATCAATGATTATTACACAATCCAATACTCAATACTGTGATCCAATTTTTAGATTTTCAATAGCCAACATACAATTCCAATATTTGATACTGAGGCGTTGAGTTGAAGTATAACTCCAAACTTATCGCTGAAATTTTTGACATGCAAATTTAGTACCAATATTAAATGCCAAAGATTGATTTTACGTTTTCATAATTCTTGTGTGATACAATGTATTATTATACCTAATTACTTTTTGTAATTTTTCACAAGATTAGCTTTCTATCTTCAGTGACATTTTGAGCTTTGTTTCATCTCAGTGATATAGGCTCTCTTTTGTCTAGTAAATATCATTTAGAAGTACTGGCCAGTAATTACATCATATAATATTTGACAGTTGTTTGGAGAGACGGGTGCCTTTCCTACCCATAGACTTATCCACTACTCTATGGAAAAGTTGGATAAAGAGAATTCCATTCTGTGTGGGAGTTATTAGTGGTCGAGATATCAGCACCAGGTCAGCGCGCCAGCTTTCATTACCGATGAATAAAACATTGGTGGTTGACTCACTCGCTATGCGGACTAAAATAATTATAATAATAATAATAATAACTTGGCTAAAATTGTTTAATATTAATGACTTTCATTTTACTACCGCTCCAGAGTTTGATACTTTTCGATGTTTGATGATTTCTTCAATATTGGTTCAGGGCTTTTAATCCGTGTCATTTTCTCAGAGTGGTCTGCGATAAGTTGTTTGGTTTTACTTATATATTCATCTGAAATTAGATAGCATACTGCACCTTTCCATGACTGCCACCTTATGGGTATTACATATAAAATGTGTAATACTCCAGGGCTTTGATGAGCTGCCCATTGAAGCAGGGTTTATTACCTCTGTATTAATTTTGTGTGCTTCTTTCTAAATTAGTTTCACATTAATTTCTAGAAACAAAATTGTGTATCAGTCACTTAAGACATTATAAAGAAAGTGTCGTCATACTTGATACAAAAATAACTCTACACTTTGGACAAAAACACAATTTATGTGGCTATTTAAACTTAACTTTATGTACTTGTGATAGACTTCGAGCTAAGTACGATATTGAGCGTTATATTGCGTTTCCTCACTTCATTGATTGATATTCTTCTAGTTATGTTGACTCCTCCCATGGCAAACTCTCCCTAGTCAACTGTAACAACAAAGCCTCTTCATCAACCCAGACAGAAAGGAATGCTGACAGAGATATAATGTATTCTGAGTTGTGTGGGCGAGATGACATAATATATATAGTGACTACATCTGGTACCACCCGACCCCTACCCAAGATAGTATATGTTACTTGGTCTAGTGTAGAACCAAATATCACTGACTTTCAGTAAGTAAAACCGCATGTACATATATGTAGCGGTCACTAAGCGATTAGCGTGGCAATTACGGGATTTTGCAAATCACTGAGCAATCGCTAGCATTTTGTTTGAGGTTATCGCCAGGTTTTGATTCAGATCAGAAAATTGCTAGCCGATCCCTTGATCAACCAATCAAAACGCAAAAAAGCTTTATCCTTGCTTTCAGTAGTGTCTCGTTATCTGCAGTTTACTGATCCCTTAACGATCATGTATTAAGTTCCACGCTATGCTTTGTAACAGCGAGTTTGACCGGAATCGCTAAAGAATGGATAGGAGGCAAAAGTTGTGCAATTTCGTGGAGGGATTTTTCCTATCACTAAGCAAAATCGCCAGCACGATCCTATATGTACATGTAGTTTAACCGTGCTAAGCTGGAAAAGTAATTGTTCGAACTCAGGCAATGTAGTTCAACATATATTTACGCAAAAGTTTTCAATTCTCAGCATGTGGAAATAGACCAGTTTATGATGGACACCTTTATAGTCTGACAGGTGCTTTTTTCACTTATATACATGTAGTTAATGTTATCACTTTGTATAAGTTGTTGCTTTTTATCGATGATTGATTAACAGATCAATAAAAAAGCCGACAGCTATGTCTTGGCATGTAATTAATATCATGATGTGTATTTCAGGTCTCAGATGAATATAACTGCTGACAGCATTCTCTACTGCTCTTCCCCGATGACCTTTGACCCATCAATTTTGTATGTCCTGCTATCCATACGGACTGGAGCTAAACTTGTCAAATACAGTGAAGGAACTAAACGTCCTTTTAAACTTCTGCAGTTCCTTCATCAGCAGCGAGTCACTCACATCCAGGTATCTATGCACAATTTGATTGGTTAGTTGTTTCTCGAGTACATAGATGATTGGTAGAGAATGTGCTACTACTTATGCCCTGGTCACACGAGACCGAATCTCTGACGAAACTATAACGAAACTATTTTTTTCAGGCCCAGCAAATTCGTTGCTCAGCAAACCGAGCGAATAATTCAGTTTCGTCGTGATCAAGCAATGCTAGGTTTGGGAAAATCTTCGGTTGCGATGCTTGCATGTGATTGGACCATTCGACCAGATAAGCTCATTAATAGGTTTATTTTCTATGTTCTGTTATTGGCTGGTCTCCAATGTCAGGGTCATTCACAACGAACGCATGGTTTCCATAGTAGTAGCACATTTGTTTTTTGAATAAATAATTATTTATTATATTATATTCATAATGAGTTCTAAATAAATGAAAGATAATAATAATAATAAAATATAATCAAACAATTGGAATAGTACTGGCTGGTCAAACTTAGCTATTTATCAAAATAATCTATTCCAAACATCAAAAATAATAATAATTCTTCCATGCTTCTACATCACGCAGTAAAGTATGAGTAGGCCCGCGCACAAAACACAATCCTCTGTCAATGGATGAAACTAGTGATCGCTAGGCGTAACGAACTAATTATAGTTCTCGTGTGACCAGTACAACGAAACTATTATCGTCGCACCTCGGCGATTTTCTAAAATAGTTTCGTTATAGTTTCGTTTATCGGTCTCGTGTGACCAGGGCATTACTGTTTGGTATCAGACGATCGTGTCATAAGTAAAGCTTGTTTAATCTAGTGTGAAATGCCATTAACTTAAACTTGAGACAATCGTTATACTGTGTTTCATTACCCAAGTTCAATGGCTTTTTACACAGTTATGTTTAGTAGCTCCATTTGTCAATGATTACGTATCACTAATGATAATATTATCCATCAGTTTTCACATTTCTTTGTAGTTGAAATGAGATATTGTGTTTTCTACTGCAGACAGTGCCCAGCTTTCTTCGATTGCTCCAGCTGGATCAAGTAGCATCCTGTTTGTTGACAAGTGACACCAGCGTACAGGTGCTTAGTATGGGTGGAGAGCCATGTCTAACAGGTTGGTTACCTAAATGACACTTGTGTATATGTATTCTGTTGGTGTGTAATATTATAGTGACACTTGTATGCAGGTGTTTTTTGTGCTAGGTGTAACTTAAAGGGATAGTCTACAGAGAAAACTAAATTTTGATAAAAACTTTGAATAGCAGTAACAATAAATATGGGAGTATCTTTGTTGTTTTTAACATTTTAGTTTGTGAGATTTAAGGGAAAATGTGAAATCGCATTTTGGATATCGGCAATACATTCTTTGGTTCGTCACCGGGATTGGCGTACACCCCAAACGCGTTCATTTCCTTATATGATTGAATTGTCATAATTGTCAAGCTATCATTTTCCAGTGTTGTTACACCCTTAGTTTCAACAATTCATGTATTTTTGCTTTGTGGACTACTAAAAAAACATTGAAATATTAAATATTTTTAGTTATTAGGGGCCATTCATTGCTGAAATCGTAATAATTACTTTTTTTGCCAGTTATTTTTATAAAATTATAATTAATAATAATAATATTTAGTATTTTAGTTGTGTTATTCTTATAATAATATTACTGAATAAAAAAAATGCTAATAGTATTTTTGATATTTTTATTTCATAATCATAACAACATCATACATAATACCAATAAATATGCAATAATAGCGCTTATTATTATTAATAATGATCGACGATAGGGGAAGTTGTCCCTGATAATTATTGTCATCACTGATATAGCCTAATGTGAAATAGCCACAATGCTGATAAGTATTTGTGTAATAATGACGAGGCGTGCAAGCCGGCCCCGTCATATTAGGGGGTCACTCACAGTCGCGCTCCAGCAGTGGTGGTTTACTAATGTCGCACAAGTTGAATGCACGCTATGTCTGTGCGGGGTGTACCCTCGTTATAGGCAACAATGTAACGAGTCTTTGGCGATATTTCTAACAGCGCGAAATTCAAAGTAGATTTGTGCAAACTTGACAGTTTTATACTGCTATTTTTATACTTTTGAAAAGTTTTACAATAAAATTTGGTCCCCTATTGGGAAAATCACTGTCTTTTGGTAGCTTATGTATTAAATTAGTGCTACCTAACCATTCCAATATCAAATAAACTAGCATCAAAAAATGTCATTTTTGGCTTTCTCTGTAGACTATCCCTTCAAGTGAAGTAATCAATGTGTGGCAACCTGCCTTTGTCGCGTGACCCTCTGGAGCCAAATGCTTGAGTGACTACACTATAACTTATAAAAAAGGCTCAATTTCAACAGCTCATAACGCTGCAAATTGACAAGTTAAAGCTTCAAACCACCATTCATCTGAAAGTTCAGGATGTCTCCCAACCCAATGTGAATTTAAACAAACACATCTGTAGTAAGGGCCGAAATACAGTGCTTACATTACCACTTGTATTATAAAAAATGAAAATTATAAACTATTTTTCATGTACCATTCAACCTTCATATCGAATTTTAAATAACTTATATATTTAGATATAAATAATTGCCATGAGTTAATCATAGATTTATAATCTCGAAAACGGGTTACATAATAAAAATAATATAAATGTTCTGAAAAAATAATTATTTTTTACGGGATCAATGAAATCAAACATTTTTTTTTCAAAATGAGCATGCTACTTTTTGACTTTATCCATACTTTACTTCAAAGTAGTCTATTACGGGTTTTGTTATTCAGTCAGATGTTTATGAGAAAAAAGGTAATAATAAATAGTAGGTAAAATAAAATAACAAATACAAAGTAGAGTGAGTTTTTTTTTCTCATATGCATTCACATCAGCAGCAGCAGCTCACTAACTAACAACAAACGCAGGTTTCAAGGAGTAAATACTACACTCTTAATAATATTAGCTGCCAGTATTTCAGTATCTGTCAAATTATTCCACTTCTTTTATTATTATTTCGTCTTTGCTACAAAACCATGCCATGACACTTCCGTATTTCAGTTGTCCACCATGTGGTTGATAACTAACGCAACTGTGCGCCCTGTATACAATTACCAAAAGTCACGCAAGCTCACAAGGCTGAAAGGGAACATTTTTGCAGTATATGGCACGTAATGTTTAGTAAACGTATTGGCAAACTTCTCAATGTCCGATGCTGATCAATATAGAGTTATTCCCCCGAAGGGGAGATGACTCCTTGTTTACTCCTGGCTCCAGTGACGGTTAAAAGTTTTCAACACAGTTTTGCTGCCAACTCCAACTTGATAAAATAATTATTTGTGTTATATTAAAACAAAATATGCTCACACCAGTATTACTGTAATTTTTTTTATTCTATGATACAAATATTGAATACTTGCATAAAAACTATTTCAGCCAATTATGGCTAGTATGAGCATTTATGAAATTTGGCTCCAGGGGAGTTGTCCTTTTATAAAACAATGCTGGAATTAGCTGACCACACTTTGATTACTTCACTTGGGTATACCATATATAGTAGGTTTATTTTTGTGGTGACACTTGAATGCATGTGTTTTGTATGGGTTGCGTATCATACATAAATGTGGCAGGTGCGATATTAAAATGACACTTGTGTGCAGGTGTTCTGCATGGGTGATATACCATATATAGTAGGTTTGATATTATAGTGGCATTTGTATGCAGGTGTTCTGCATGGATGATATACCATATATAGTAGGTTTGATACTATAGTGACACTTGTATGCAGGTGTTCTGCATGGGTGGTATACCATATATAGTAGGTTTGATGTTATAGTGGCACTTGTATGCAGGTGATCTGTATGGAATAACAAAGCATACCTAAATGTAGCAGATGTGATATAAAAATGACACTTGTGTACAGGTAATCTGAATGCTACCGTATACTACTCAGAGTGTTATTTCAGGAGAGGAGTTATACACAATGTGTGGGGGCTCAGATGAGGTGATTTCAAAAGTGAAGTTCTTCAACTTGTACGGTTTAACTGAGCAATCTGTGTGGTCTGCCATACATCGGATCAGCTCACAGTATATTGAAAGGTGATATAATAGTTAATGTTAATTATAATATAATCAGTTTATATATTGTACATTGCAACTTAGTATGTTATATACATCTTGTATTGTATTATATCACAATATCATACATTGCGTTTCTGCGATTTAGAAGTTATGTTATCTTCATTTATTTATCAGAATGTAGGAAACAACTCTGAGAAATTCTGTTGAACTTGCTCCACTCACATTCGCTTGTTATTGTATTCTTGTCTTTTCGCTCAGAATACTCTACAATTGTTTTTGGGACAAACACATTTCAGTACTACCTAGTTACACCCCTGTTATGGGATACCTAGTTACACCCCTGTTATGGGATACCTAGTTACACCCCTGTTATGGTATACCTAGTTACACCCCTGTTATGGTATACCTAGTTACACCCCTGTTATGGTATACCTAGTTACACCCCTGTTATGGTATACCTAGTTACACCCCTGTTATGGTATACCTAGTTACACCCCTGTTATGGCATACCTAGTTACACCCCTGTTATGGTATACCTAGTTACACCCCTGTTATGGGATACCTAGTTACACCCCTGTTATGGTATACCTAGCTACACCCCTGTTATGGTATACCTAGTTACACCCCTGTTATGGTATACCTAGTTACACCCCTGTTATGGTATACCTAGTTACACCCCTGTTATGGTATACCTAGTTACACCCCTGTTATGGCATACCTAGTTACACCCCTGTTATGGTATACCTAGTTACACCCCTGTTATGGGATACCTAGTTACACCCCTGTTATGGGATACCTAGTTACACCCCTGTTATGGTATACCTAGTTACACCCCTGTTATGGTATACCTAGTTACACCCCTGTTATGGGATACCTAGTTACACCCCTGTTATGGTATACCTAGTTACACCCCTGTTATGGTATACCTAGTTACACCCCTGTTATGGTATACCTAGTTACACCCCTGTTATGGCATACCTAGTTACACCCCTGTTATGGTATACCTAGTTACACCCCTGTTATGGGATACCTAGTTACACCCCTGTTATGGGATACCTAGTTACACCCCTGTTATGGTATACCTAGTTACACCCCTGTTATGGTATACCTAGTTACACCCCTGTTATGGGATACCTAGTTACACCCCTGTTATGGGATACCTAGTTACACCCCTGTTATGGGATACCTAGTTACACCCCTGTTATGGTATACCTAGTTACACCCCTGTTATGGTATACCTAGTTACACCCCTGTTATGGTATACCTAGTTACACCCCTGTTATGGTATACCTAGTTACACCCCTGTTATGGTATACCTAGTTACACCCCTGTTATGGCATACCTAGTTACACCCCTGTTATGGTATACCTAGTTACACCCCTGTTATGGGATACCTAGTTACACCCCTGTTATGGTATACCTAGCTACACCCCTGTTATGGTATACCTAGTTACACCCCTGTTATGGTATACCTAGTTACACCCCTGTTATGGTATACCTAGTTACACCCCTGTTATGGTATACCTAGTTACACCCCTGTTATGGCATACCTAGTTACACCCCTGTTATGGTATACCTAGTTACACCCCTGTTATGGGATACCTAGTTACACCCCTGCTATGGCATACCTAGTTACACCCCTGTTATGGCATACCTAGTTACACCCCTGCTATGGCATACCTAGTTACACCCCTGTTATGGCATACCTAGTTACACCCCTGTTATGGTATACCTAGTTACACCCCTGTTATGGGATACCTAGTTACACCCCTGTTATGGGATACCTAGTTACACCCCTGTTATGGGATACCTAGTTACACCCCTGTTATGGTATACCTAGTTACACCCCTGTTATGGTATACCTAGTTACACCCCTGTTATGGGATACCTAGTTACACCCCTGTTATGGTATACCTAGCTACACCCCTGTTATGGTATACCTAGTTACACCCCTGTTATGGTATACCTAGTTACACCCCTGTTATGGGATACCTAGTTACACCCCTGTTATGGTATACCTAGCTACACCCCTGTTATGGTATACCTAGTTACACCCCTGTTATGGTATACCTAGTTACACCCCTGTTATGGTATACCTAGTTACACCCCTGTTATGGTATACCTAGTTACACCCCTGTTATGGTATACCTAGTTACACCCCTGTTATGGTATACCTAGTTACACCCCTGTTATGGCATACCTAGTTACACCCCTGTTATGGGATACCTAGTTACACCCCTGTTATGGTATACCTAGCTACACCCCTGTTATGGTATACCTAGTTACACCCCTGTTATGGTATACCTAGTTACACCCCTGTTATGGTATACCTAGTTACACCCCTGTTATGGTATACCTAGTTACACCCCTGTTATGGTATACCTAGTTACACCCCTGTTATGGGATACCTAGTTACACCCCTGTTATGGCATATCTAGTTACACCCCTGTTATGGCATACCTAGCTACACCCCTGTTGTATTCAACACCATATGATTGCAGTAAGTCAAAGGCAGCAGTCCCTGTCGGCAGCCCTCTAACGGACACACAGTTTGTCCTGACTAGCGAGCACCCCCCACAGGATGTGCAGGTCAACGACCCACTACACAGTGAATTAGTCCTGAGTATGTTTGATATTGTGTGCTTTACATCCAGTGCCGTCAGTGGACAAACAACATTCAATTATATTTAGTGTAATGTCCACCTGGCGAGTTACACTCAATGGTGTGTATGTATCAGCGCTGCGTTATGTTGTTTTTAGGGAGTGGCAATAGACTGTGTTACATTGACGACGGTTATCGAACTCTGTCTAACTCTCTCAGTCTATCTACTGGAGATTTATTTAGTTCTGACCTGGTGTTTTTGGGTCGAAGGGATGTAGATTTCGTTAAGATTGGAGCCACCAGAGTCAACCTTCTGTCAGTTAGTAAGGTTTGTATCTGATGTAGTGTTGCAAAGGTGATGGTATCAAACAACGATTTGCATGTACTTTTAAGACCAAAGTTGCTCTCTTGGACATTGGTTAGGCTGATTGGGAGACCAGTCATATACACACAGTTGCGCAAATGGAAGCTGTTTCCATGGCTACAAGTCCGAACAATTATTAGCAATCGTCTAACTTTTCATTAAAAATTGTTGGCTTGCTCCAAAAAAAGTTGTGTTGCCATACAAATACCTGTCATATTTTGCACTCTTTTACAAATATTTGTGCTGAAGAGCTTACGTAACACATCCAATAGCCAATTACCTGGCTTTTCATAGCTAACACAGGAAATTTTCTACTTTAGACAGGACCAATTGCCATAGTGTAGTGAGCCTGGAAAATAGAAATAATGGGCATTTGGCTGCAGTAATATTTTGGAAGATAATTTCATTTTACTAGCAAGATCTTTGGTATTTCAGTGGATATATTGTTGTTTATGGGATTTGGCAACAAAATCATGTCAACTTATGGAGGCCATTTTCTTATAGAGGCCATTTTATTATGGAGGCCATTTTCTGATAGAGGCCATTTTCTTATAGAGGCCATTTTCTTATAGAGGCCATTTTCTTACAGAGCCAATTGCATCAAAAATGAAAATTTTTTATAAAAAAAAATTGCACTTGTATGTGATTATCTTTCCTTAGGTTGCCGATAGAAACTTGAAATTTTTATGATTTTGTAGATACAGAGATTTTCTTTCATATTTTGTAATGAATGAAAACTCAATTGCTATTCCTTCAGATAAGTTGTTAAAAGGCTCTACAATAGTTGTCCATTGGAACTTATATAAAAAATAAGCTCCGCCCCCTACAAGAGGACCTCAAGTCCACTTCTATATAAGCTGTGTGATTTGCATACAACAGTATGTATATGACTGCGATTGGGAGTACTGTCCAGTGTACATCTACCGATTACCTCACAATTTCCCTTACCGATTGCGTGATTTTGCAGCCTCTGTTTCCGGATAAATAGCCAAGCAATCGGTAGAATGTTTCTGTTTCAGGCAATCGGCAGGTTTTGATCGACATAAAAATTCGTGATTCAACCAATCATATCACTGCTGGAAGTTTTAATGTTTACAATAAAAATGTTTCTCAAACACAATTATTTATGTAAAAAGGAGTCGTTCATAAACGTCCCATTTCTGTTGTTTCAACGCATTTTATGTCTAACTGTGACATCACATACAGCGAGTTTAACCGGTATTGTGTGAGAATGGCAAGTAGAGAAAAAACAGGAAAAACACCCTGTCGTCATTTTCAATCGGCAATGGCAAATCGGTAGCTATTCGGTAGATGTACATGTGGGCCAGAGACAGATTGACTCACAGTGGGCGAAAGCTAGTTTGTAGGTTTTCATTGACCTTAAAATTTTAATGTGCTACCTATGATAAAGCACTCCGCTGTCAAATGGACAAATTACTAATAGCGAATAGTATCAAATAACATTATTTAAGTCATTTATTTACTACAAAAACCATGGTAACAGCAATAAAATTAAAAAAGAATAAAGGATAGCAATAATTTATGATAATTATTAAATTTTTCGAATCTTTTGAGAAAGTTTGTGATCACTGTAATTATAATGTATAGTTAAGTCTGGTAAGACTATTGAAATAAATACTTTTAGAGCTGTAAAAATACAATTTTTTCTCACAAAAAGGAATTTGGTATTCGCATTTTGATAACGGTATTTCAATCTTTTGTTTCAATAATATGATATATGCCGCGGGGCTTTTAAAAAAGGGGTCTCATTGTAGTCCCCCGTTCTATTCAGTGTTACCAGGTTTTTTTGCTATTTTAATTTTTATCGCGGTATTGCTTCAGAAAGCATTGAAAGCCCAACGTGTCAAGCTTTCATTGGAAGTTTGGTGGTTTTGATGATTTTGGTGCCTCCAAAACTGATATTGATCGGCTTCTGTGTCCGTGTAGTATTTTTGCCATACCGAATGGCAGGCAAAAATAATTTTATGATTTTTCGTCTTATTAAATTGAAAAAATGCTTAGTAGAACTGGACTTCATTATTTTTTCCTTCCCTGACTTTGAAAAGACAACTCCTATATCACAAACGTTTTATATTCTCGTATGTACTGAGCGTTAATGTGGCGAAACCTAGAGAAGTTCCCATTATCCAAAACATGCTTATTTAACATCAGTTGCATGGAACAGATTTATAAAACATGGTGCGATGTAACATTTGACAGGAAGTGAAGTCTTCAGTAGGAGTGGAACAGTCATACTGTATGTTTGATGAAGCGCATGGACTTGTACTAGCTTATACCGGGAAAGCTGCAATTTGTGATGTCCAAATGTATATAAATCATTGCAACTTGTGCCCTGGCAATGCTCGTGTTATCAAACTGGAGAGGTTTCCCATCAATAACCATGGTAAAGTCCATATTTACAAGTTATATAATACGTTTGATTATTTACACCAAGTAATATATTTTTCCACCTAATTATGTATGCAACGATGCTATGCACCAAGATAAAACACTCAGCTTCACGATTAACTGTGATATTTGACACCGCCTGCTTCGTGGTGGAGTTGCTAAGCGCAGATGATAAACAACATTTTACTGATGATGGTATTCATTAATATAATGGGTGGACAACTCCCCGTTGCTCAATGGAAGTTTTGTGCAATGCGGTGTAGAAACGCCTAAATCACAATTGCAGAGTGGGCGGAGTTTACTCGTATCTGTCGTCTAGCCATAACAAAGAATTTTTTCACCTTGGTGTATAGTATCGATGATATGTATGCATGTATGTGCTGTAGGAAAGGTGGATCGCAGAGCCTTGCTAGACCAAGTAATACAATACATACAGTTACATAATACTGATGTGTTTACTCTTATCCAGGTACGCATTTGTTACAATATTTCCTTCTCCGATGCTAAAGTGTGTAAAGTATGATTTTTCAAAAACAAATTTTCGTGTCATGTTTAAAATCTGCATCATTTTTTTACCCAAAAACTGTAAATTTTGTTGAGATTCATCCATCAGAAGTTAAATTGCGGGGGGGGGGATGCTAGGTTCCTTTAGGAAACTCTTGAAAATCTTGGTACTGATTAGTTGGTTAACCTAAAAAGCCGGTGAGCCCATTGTCTCTCCGCTGCGTACTAAGGTACTAAGGCTAGTGTTTCATCATAGCCTACAGTTTGTAAAATAAGTCTAAAGCTGCTGGCTACGCTAATTAATGGTTGACATTACAATAAGTTTACTTTGTATTAAAGGAATTGGCTCTACCACATTTTCATTTACCTAGCCAACGATAATTTAGACTATATATATGCTCATTGATAGAACGCTAACAATTTATGTTATCGACATCGTCGGACATTTCAGACTCAAGTGCTGCAGTGACAATTTGGTCAGAATGAGGTACAACCATTCAGGTTGGAACATGAAGCTAATGTTCCTGATAGATGTAGTGGTTATTTTTATGTAATAACCATCATCTTTATTTTATTTATTATTAATATCAATATTCGTATCAATATCCATATACCTTATTATTTATTATCATGAATAACGATAAACAATAATAATTATTTTTATTTATTGTTATTCATAAATATTTTTATTATAACTATTTTTGTACAGAAATGATTGAATTTATGTTTAAGATAAAAGGTAGCACAAAAATTAAACTCTATACATTATATGGAAGTGAAGTAATCATTACTTCACATAGCATTATATTGTGATCGAGATCGTTTGTGACAACAATCAGGCTGGAAAACGATATTCACATTACCCGGTAAAGTTTTTTAAACTAAACCGGAAACACAAAAGCTCCATGATATCTTTCCTCAAAACTATGAAAAATTAGGAAATTGCCCAAAATAAACCTGAAAGAACGAAGTTCAGACTCATTTCAATATGAGCAACAGCAATAACCCTTTTGAGAACGTGTTATAGGCTAATTCCATCTCTAAAAGTAAGGCTGTTTTCTATACATTACAATTGGCTGCCATTGGCCATACAACAACTAGCATCTCAAATACATCATCAATCCGGCTTGTTCTGCTGCGATGTTTTTTTCCATTGACGTAAAATATAGGGATAGAACTCTACAAATTTTGGTGTTTGAACTCACTTTTTCACCTAAAAGTTTGCACGATGGAGTACAACCACCTGCAGATTTCAACTATGACTACCATTTTTGTTTTTGAAAAAAATTGTTCGTTACAACCTTTAAATATTACTTATACGTTATTTACATTTGTGTAAGTGCTGACATGTTTTGCAGGCTCAACTACCAGGAGATGTTGTACTAGATAAAACATTTATACAAAATGGTGGATCTTCTATTCAAGCTCTTACGTTATCCAATCAGTTGTTAGATAAAGTGGGAGAGACGACGACATTACATTTAGTACTACAGAACATACTCAGCAGAAGTATACAAGACCTTTGTGAATTCATGTATGTATTGTATGTTTTCTCTCTCTGTCCGGGGTGAACGCGATAACCATTGAGAAAAATGGATATCGAGTTACAAACAAAACTGTTTCTCGTCAATATTTTATACAAGCGATCATTACGCTTCATAAAACTAACCACATCTTTCTATTAAATAGCCTAGTCTAAACTTCTGATTGGAGCGAGGAAGGACAGTTTGTTTTTTTGTTCCTGGAGTGTCGATCAAATGCAAATCCACTGATCATGGTCACTATGTCCCCATGGCACAAATTCTTTCGGGTTGAACATTCATTTGTGTGGGTAAACATTCATTCGGGTTAACGCTGCTACCATTCCCGTGGTAATACAAATTGAAATCATATGTGTGAGTTGTCTCCCCCTGTCAAGAGTAGCGATAGCAATAATTTTATCGTTGTTGATGTAGTGATATGGTTGGTGATTGTTGAATGCACGGCACATACTGTCAGTAATAACAATGAGTAGATAATAATCCAAAAATGAACTGTTTTTAATAATCACTCATGATTATTATTATATAATGATAACTATAATAAATTAAAATTGATTGACAATAATTAAATGATAGTTATTATTATGATAATCATAATTTTATTTGCCCACCTATCAAACATAGCTATGATTCTCTAAACTTCCATCGATGCACTCAAAACTGTCAAATAATAAAAAAGTTATAATTTCCTTGTTGTTAAATCTGCAAGCAGTCATTATATTGATATAAAGAGACTGCAGTTAGAAAATAAACAAAATCTATTTAGGGCCCGTACAACGATAATTTATAATCGTTGGCTTGTATGTAATTTACTGACTAAACTCTCTCATTTAATACCTCCTCCACAAAAGAGCTGCTCAAACGAATGCGCATTCATCAACACTAATGAATGCTCATCCTGAACCAATACTGGTTGAGCAGTCGATATAAACTAATACCAAACAACCCGAACCAACTCATACGAGTTATCGTTTACATGAGCTGAATAGACGATTTATGAGTTTAACCCGAACGACCTCAAGCCTTTCGAACATAGTGATAGAGATTATTGCTTTTGGCTCAAGTTTCTCCTCCTTTAAACCACTTGACCTCTCAATGCCACAGTTCATGAGCACTGATTCTTCTGTAACAGAAAATTTATAAAAATAAAACTTGTTAATAAAAATGTAGAAGGTAATTTATGGTTTAGTAAACTTAGTAATATAGAATAGTATACAGATTATAGATAGTAATATAGCGTAGTATACATATTACAGGTCGAACAAAATACAAAAGATAATAGGTGCTCGTAATTCAATATGTTGCGTTTGCTACGGAACATTAGTTTAGAACAACATAAATATTCAATGAAATGTTATAGTTCACAGAACAAGTCATAAAGAAGATAACTCCCAATTTTCAAAATATTCACGAAAATAATAAAATTTGAACTGCTACAAACGAGAATAGTTTGTCAACCTGCCCTTCAATTTAGTAAACGCTTGCAATTATTTTGAATTATTTTTCAAGGTTATAAAACCGGTCTATGAAAAAAATCAACTCGCTCATTATTATTTATTTAGTGTTCAGTTTCATTCGCGACCTACGAACAATATAAATAAATACTTGCGGATTAACTTTTTTTATTCAGTGAGCTACTTTTTGTTCACCCATGAGTTCCGAACAAAATGATTATCTATTGATTAAATTTATTGCCGGTCTGATTATTTTATTGCAATGTGTTTTCGGCGAACAGAGGTCGCGAATACCCTTAATGACATTGTGCGAGGACTTATGTTGTTGCATTAATGAGATTGTATCAAGTTTTAGATTTTCCGAATCATATTTTTTTTTATTCAAGAAGTCTTTTATTCTTTGGTAATTCCTCTGTTGAATACTCACCAACCTTTACAGGATTATGCCTTATAATCATGAAGAGCAAAGCACCACTTTTTCAGAAAATCAAGTTTTATGTTCTGGATAGACAAAGGAATAAGGTTAGTATGTTTTTTTTTGATAACTCGGAATAAAAAAATATATTACGGAAATTTGTAGTATGACAACAACAACAATGAAGACTGGATTACCGAAACTAAGTTATTCATTGAATAGTAATCCTGAATATTTTTAAAATACATTTTAAACTAAACAGTACATTTCATGAACACAACGCCAACATGTTTTGCTGTAATCCATATTATTTATACTACAAATTATAATTATGGAATTGAAGCATGCTGATGAAAGCACTCACAGACATTAGTGCAAGAGATTTTGTATCTTCTTACTTGTTTTTTAGTTTTTGCACCAGTTTTACAATGCACAATGAAAGGACAATTCCAACGCTGCATTGCCTCAATCACCATTCTGTCTTCCGTCCTTTAATCATTTGATAAATATTTGAAATTAGATAAAACGGTCTACCTACAATCCAACTTGATGATAGCTTTCATATTAGAGATCAGCAATGATAGCTCTTGTAGTCTTACCATAGACAAGGCTGTATATAATATAATATATAGCTCTTGTAGTCTTACCATAGACAAGGCTGTATATAATATAATATATAGCTCTTGTAGTCTTACCATAGACAAGGCTGTATATAATATAATATATAGCTCTTGTAGTCTTACCATAGACAAGGCTGTATATAATATAATATATAGCTCTTGTAGTCTTACCATAGACAAGGCTGTATATAATATAATATTGGATCATATCATCAGATCCACTAAAAGTGTCTAAGTAGAACTAATCTATAAAGTTTCTGCTATTCTTGTATGTAAGATTTACTGTTCCATAAGTTGTTTGAGGATAAGGAAGAAATATAGTGACTTTCTAAGTATGCGATTCATCAGCAATTTATTTTGATCTTTGAATACTAAGCTGATTCAGGTATTCTCTGTATCCCATTTACAATCTAGTGGCAAGCACAGGTGTTCGGATTCTATTTCATGATACAACAACTCCAAAAGAAATGTTCCTCTTTTAGTTTGGTCAAACTCATTTAAATTTTTACCTTTCCAATTTTTTGCCACTAATTTACAAAATGGTCGATTTCCCTGCCTGCCAGTGTCAACTTTGAATGCATGATTGATTTAAAATTTGTGTCATGAAATTCAGAAATATTGATATGATCACACAATCAGTTAGGTTGTAGTAGTCATTCTTGATTTGACCTTGACCTCACGAGTTGTCCTGGCTAGCTATTACATGCAATTATTGGTTTATTTTGGGTATTGATGATCTAATTTCTGTAAGCTAGTCTGTTAGATTGTTTTGTCATCTTGCCAAGTTTTATTCATCAATTTGTATGTATACACGTATTCATTTCTGTAAATACTTGTACAGTTGTGGGTAGACAACTCCTATATATAGTAGCAAACTTTTGGTCTCACACCAAATGCACATTGATACAAAGTGTATAAATGAGTTAGATATATCAGCTGTGGTGTAAAACAATATAAAAACCTGGAATATATAACATTGATATAAAATCTGATGGATAGATTAAGTGTAACTCAGTATATAAAATAGATAGATGGAGGTGTGGGATGGATGGATGTGTGGGTGGGATGGATGGATGTGTGGGTGGGATGGATGGATGTGTGGGTGGGATGGATGGATGGATGTGTGGGTGGGATGGATGGATGGATGTGTGGGTGGGATGGATGGATGTGTGGGTGGGATGGATGGATGGATGTGTGGGTGGGATGGATGGATGTGTGGGTGGGATGGATGGATGGATGTGTGGGTGGGATGGATGTGTGGATGTGTGGGTGGGATGGATTGATGTGTGGGTGGGATGGATGGATGGATGTGTAGGTGGGATGGATGGATGGATGTGTGGGTGGGATGGATGGATTGATGTTTAGAGTGTAACTCAGTATATAAATAGGGCCAAGTGGGAATGTGTACCTACAAGTTTAGTTGGTGTTGTTGTTTGTGATATCATTATTGTTTGTATCTGTAGTATCTACTTCTGTGGTTACTTCTATGTCTGTGGTGTTGTTAGACTGTTGTATATCATGTATCTCTATGTCTATGTGTACATTATTAACTATATCTACTGTATCCACATTGACCTCTACTTCTGCATTCCATTCATCACTATCGTCTACATCACAAACTAGTGTAGGAGTTTTTACATGTTCGTCTCCTTCAATCTCTTCACTGCTGAGTCCACGTTTCTCTTCTGCAGACATGTTTGTCTCTGTAAACATGGAAAATAATGAAATGTATTTTCTTCCCAGATGAAATTATTTCTTACACCCCTTTAGCAAGCAGCACCTACATTTTCTTGTTTGTGTATTTGTTGGAACTGCTGTTTACGCAGTAAGTTTTGCTTTGCAGTTTGTTTTTTTTTCTACCGTTGTAGAGCGTAGATTTGTCGGTCGCCAATTGCTATAAATAGATTACAGGCTTTAGATTAAGTATTATATATGTGCATTACAGATCTACGCTCAAAACTAAACATGATAAGTTATCTACACATGACATGATGACATCAGAGTGTCAAGGTCAAGCGTGGCGGAGGACAAACTGCTCAGAAAAAACAGTGAGGTCAGTAAACCTGCTGTGCGGGTTGACCTCAGGTCAATATTTATAACTTTTTGTTTCATTATTATTCTTCAAAATTTGAAAACCTTGTGACATTCTCATAAGTTCAAGGACATGTAATCAGTAAGCTCATAAATTTAATTGAATGTTATTTGTATTGTGCGAGATAGTTATAATTGGACTCGATTCTTAATTTCCGCACAAAAGTAATATGAAATGGTTTTACAATCCAGAAGAGTCAAAGTCTTTATTGCTCCGACATCTCTAATCCCGCGATCTCTATATTTGCACAAGCTTTATATTGCGGATAAGCGACACCTGTTAATTTTCTGAAGGGGCTGCCCTATCTGCGTTTATAAAATTGATGTTGTCAAATGATAAAAATTCATGGTCAGTGCAAATAGCCTAAGTCTTCAGGTTTATGCCTCTCCCAGAAAATCGGCCTGAAAATTTCAGGGCGGAGCTCCTCAACTGAAATTGAAATGCGCCTTTATGGTTACGCGATAGAGTGGCCATGTACGGTTGTCAGCTGGTTTTCCTACAACGGGAAAACCAACATATATATTATTGTTATTAATTATTATAACAACAGCTACTCTACTGCTGCTATATTATTATTATTATTTGTTTGTTGCTGTTTTAATTTATTATCATCAGATAGATAACTAGAAGAGTAGATAGATAATAAAAGCAGAAAATAGATGATGATGGAGAACTAACTATTTAAATTATTATAAATAATATCATCTTATTATTGGTTAGTAACAATTACTTATTTAATTAGGTCTAATAATAACAATGATGATAATAATGATCAACAAATAATAAGCTTATAAATAAATATTAATTATTAACTATTATAATGATAATAATTAATAATAATTATAATAAACAATAATTATTCAATTTCTTTCAAGTAAATTAATTATGATAAATAAATTTATTATTATCATTGGACAATCATACATTAATAATAAATATGTAACAGTTTGTCAAAGCGTAGGACAATTATCAGCAACAATGAATAAGTTTTGATATAATTTTCTTTTTTAATGATTGCAGTCCTGCATATGTTGTTACATTCGTGGCTGCAGGATGCTTAATATCTGCAGCAAATTACAAACTGATCTGCGATTGGTCAGTTCACGACAGGACAATGAAAAAGTATCCGCGCGGAGAAAAATCAATTGAGCCGATATTTCGGCCCCTGGGCCATCAAATTTTGTCACACTCGCCCACTTTTCGGCAAACCGGTGATCCGCCCCGAAATCGCTGAGGCTAAGGCCAACATTTGAGGCATATGTGTATTTAGCTTGGAATGTGCTGTGCATTTTTTAGAGGGAGTAGCATGTCCCATTGTTATATTGGCAGCTTTTCAATGGATTTTATTGGATGATCGGTTTAGTTTTTTTTGTGTTGGTTTGTTTTATTTTAATCAAAAACTTTGTGCATGGAGCAAAATTTTCTATTTCCACAGAATGAGTGACACAATAGAACTAGTAAAGTGATACGTGAGCAGGAAATTAAACTGCAAGCTCGTAATGGTTAATATTATTAGTTAAGAAAATTTTGCTGATTTTCAAGCTTATAAACAAAATTATAACACAGGAAAGTTTTTGAAGTTTACAAACTTGCTTCACCTGTTTCAAAATTAATTCATCTATTGGTAAAAAAAATCAAGTATTTCTTTGTTTTTACTATTAGTTCTATTACATGTAAATTAATTTGTCTCCACCATGGTAATTTCAGCGCTACCAGATAAACGTTACCGGATTGTTTTCAGCCATGCAGAGAAACTTGAACCAACGCCATTTTTCAAAAACAACCGATACAATTGTGAATAAATGAGATCATCAGATATTGAATTAGAATCAATAACACAGTGATAAGTTGAGTTCTTATATGGTATACATTTCAGTGTCCACCCCCCATACATTTCAGTGTCCACTCCCCATACATTTCAGTGTCCACTCCCCATACATTTCAGTGTCCACTCTCCATACATTTCAGTGTCCACTCCCCATACATTTCAGTGTCCACTCCCCATACATTTCACTGTCCACTCCCCATACATTTCAGTGTCCACTCCCCATACATTTCAGTGTCCAATCTCCATACATTTCAGTGTCCACACCCCATACATTTCAGTGTCCACTCCCCATACATTTCAGTGTCCACTCTCCATACATTTCAGTGTCCACTCCCCATACATTTCAGTGTCCACTCCCCATACATTTCAGTGTCCACTCCCCATACATTTCAGTGTCCACTCCCCATACATTTCAGTGTCCACTCCCCATACATTTCAGTGTCCACTCCCCATACATTTCAGTGTCCACTCCCCATACATTTCAGTGTCCACTCTCCATACATTTCAGTGTCCACACCCCATACATTTCAGTGTCCACACCCCATACATTTCAGTGTCCACTCTCCATACATTTCAGTGTCCACCCCCATACATTTCAGTGTCCACCCCCCATACATTTCAGTGTCCACTCTCCATACATTTCAGTGTCCACCCCCATACATTTCAGTGTCCACCCCCCATACATTTCAGTGTCCACCCCCCATACATTTCAGTGTCCACCCCCCATACATTTCAGTGTCCACCCCCCATACATTTCAGTGTCCACCCCCCATACATTTCAGTGTCCACTCTCCATACATTTCAGTGTCCACCCCCCATACATTTCAGTGTCCACCCCCCATACATTTCAGTGTCCACTCTCTATACATTTCAGTGTCCACTCCCCATACATATACATACTGGCTATTCACACCATACCACATTTATGCCGGGTCATTATGC
Source organism: Cryptosula pallasiana (assembly GCA_945261195.1). Lineage (NCBI taxonomy): Eukaryota > Metazoa > Bryozoa > Gymnolaemata > Cheilostomatida > Cryptosulidae > Cryptosula > Cryptosula pallasiana. Next base: position 29,736,280 of record OX183138.1, on the reverse strand, counting down.
ATCCCAGAGTTCACATAAAGAGTGCAAGCATTTATATATTGCATGAAATTAGTTAGTGGTGACAAATTTGATACTCATTACATTTCACTTTGCAATCCAACACCTTGATGTAATATATAAATGTAAATGTATTCATTACATCATGTAAGAGACCCATTTTATAAGATTGTTATAAGATTAACTAATTATTTTGAACACATTTCAACCTCAAAGAGTTTAAATTAAATCGGATCCTCTAAAAATTGGGTGTCCTAGGCCATTTTACTATACATTAATGTTTTAGTAACAAAATGTATTGGTAAAGTATTTATTCTCTGTGTTTTTTTAATTTTGTATAATACAATGTATTACATACATTTGTATTATATAACTGACCTATATGACCTACATTACTGTACGTTATATACAACTTACCTTATATGATGTACATGTAGTATTTACTACCTGTGTGTAATGTTGTATGTATGTCTACATCAGAGCTGTGCACTATACTGAATGCCATAACAAAATGTACAATAGGTAAAATGAAGCACTTTCTGTGGCATGCGGTGTTGCTGGTCCACTGTTTACAATTTTTTTATTGGCTGTTAAAGGGCTTTCCAAACACAGAATACTATTGATTGGTTACTGCCTGGAAAATCCATTTTATGTAAACCAGCCATCAACTAAGCCCTCCCACTTATCTATTCATATGCAAAGATCTATAATTGACAGCTCCATATCTCAAGGGGAAGTTTTTAGTTCGTTGTTCTTTAGGATATGTTACTATCACATGTTATTAATACATATTACATGACTACCCACATTAGATTTAAGACTCAAACAGTGCTCAGCACAGCAATTTATCCACCAACAAAGCCGCTTGCAGCTAAGGGGTACAGTACAAGTACACTGTAGGCACAGCTAGCGCTGTAGGCGCAGCTAGCGCTGTAGGCGCAGCTAGCGCTGTAGGCGCAGCTAGCGCTGTAGGCGCAGCTAGCGCTGTAAGTGCAGCTAGCGCTGTAGGCACAGCTAGCACTGTAGGCACAGCTAGCACTTACAGCCAGAGTTATTTGCTCACTCGCTTACAATTTATATTGAATAAATGGTAATTATTAACATTTCAGCGTCACACATGATGAATTGTTTATAATTTATTATTATCAACAATATTATAGTACTATATATATAGTAGACATTAAATTTATAGATAATGCATAGTATGTTTGTTTCTACAACGATTACACGACCTTATATTGTCATTGGCTTCTATCGCTTGGAAATGTACAAATGAAAAAAAGTTTGCCTGCCATCAAATAAATATTCATCTCAACAAATCAGTGTGCTCTCCATTAGTGTACGTACGATTATTTGAGCAGCTACATAGTTTTGCTAAGTGGCAAACAAGAACAGAATCTTGTAATGAAGTTCACGCTGGCTGTCTCCAGTGTGTTTCAGCCCAGTACACAGTCATACTAAAAGTCATTTATTGCAACTTAACCGCGGGGCATAAAAATTCACCACTGCGATGGAGGAAGTACTAAGACGAACGATTCTTTCAGTAAAGTCAGCCACTGGTAGATTATTAGATTTTTTGGTGATTGACAATCATCAACGCGTTTTCTATTTTCCTGCCAATTGTTACTGCTACTGCTCGACAAAATAAATGTTTATAAAGTAACTGATAATGATGAATGATCATATTAAATAGATACATAAAGAAAAATTTATAAATGTTATTGACAACAGATACTTACAAATGAATAAGTGAGTAATAATTCTTTTTTATCATATATATTTTTACTACTTTGTCGATCTAACACCATCATTCAAAAATAGTATATCACTGCTGATTATTTTTCTAGTAGCCAATTATCTTATCCATTTTGTTGGAAGACATCCATTAAATAATAATAATTGAATTGTTAGCTGTAACACTTATTATTGTCCTGAATAAGTTTTTCCTGGTGTTGATAGATAGTCTCTGACATCAGATGTATGTACATTCAACGATTACAAACAAAATACATACAAAATAAATGACAAAATCGCGAATATTTTTTCCTTGCCTGAAACATGGAGGTAGATGCAGAACTGGCTATTTTGTGGTATCACCCATGTTATTTTCATATCTAACTAACAAAAATTTGTCCCCAAAGAGTATTTCGCAATAATGCGCCAGTTCTTCACCTAATTGAAAACATGCGCTGCCGCCCATGCTCTGTCCAGTAATACCTGTTGTTGTAGTGCACACTTCAATTCGTTCCAATTAATGGATCAACTCCAATGAATAGATTGATTCCAATTAATGAATTAACTCCAATGAATGGAATTAATTGAGACTCCAATAGTTCTAGCATGCCAACAACGTTGTTGGCATGCTAGAACTATTGGAGTCTCAATTAATTCCATTCCGTTCCTACGCTTTCAAAAACGAAACAGTTTAATGTTATGAGCCAGCTAGGCTGCAATTAACTTAAACAATTGGTCTTTTCAGAAGTTGGGAGATATCTCCTACCAGGGCCTGTCAGTAAGATGTCGTTTTTTATAAGTTATTGGGCCGCTGCCAAAAACTGCATTGTGATAGAATGGATTAAATAATTGGGATACAATGCCCATGTCCAGGGCAGATATTTGCATTTTATACAGTGCAATGAATTCTGTATGGTATGAGGATTTCAATGTGCTAGTAATAACAAATAATAATATGAAACCTACATTATTAAATTGCATGTATTTTATGGAACTCGGAACTTGTAAAGTTTTACATGCATTTCTTTATTTATTTGTAGTGATCAAATAATAAAAAAAATTAGGCTTGGTGAGAAAGTTCTGGAAGTTTCTAAACAAGCGAACAACAGTTGCACCGATAGGAATATAGGTGAATGATTTACGTACCAAGTCTGTTTACTATTATATGTTTTCTTGAGAGGAAATACTTGTAACGTGTACCAAATATACTTTACCTTTCAGAGACCACCATACAGCCAGCCAATAGAAATGCTTCCTTGCTGTTGCTGTCCTCTATACCTAAATGTTTGAAGGTTTTGTGGACTGTAGATACAGGTAAATGTGTGGATGCCTCACCTGTGGCTACTTCCACCAGGTAGGTTTTTGTGGAATTTGAAATCTGTATCTTTGCTTGTCTTGTATCACTTTTGCAGTTATAGATCTAAGGCTTAGTATAGTACGTATTTATTATATTCCCTAGCCTGGGGTCTACAACTATATAGGTTTGTGTTTCAGCCTAGGATCCTTCGTTTTCATTGGATCTCACAGCAGCAGGTTTTTGTGCATAAGAGTATCAGATGGGGAGGTGCTTTGGACAACCACACTTGGTGATAGAATCGAGGCTACCTCAGCAGTTTCCTTGGAGAATGGGCTAGTATTTGTTGGTAGGTAGTGAGGCTATAAATCTTATATACAATTTGGTTATTTCTTGTCTCTGTAGAAAGTGTACAGTATTGCCACTCCAGTACTCATCTAGTGTTTTTGTACCATTAATTGTGCACCGTCATTAATTTCTTATGCAATTCTGTTGTCGGAGTTGTCTTCTCCTTGGTGTAAAAAAGTGCTGAATGGTCACAACCAAAAGTTATCATAAACTAGCTCGTATGTATTTGTTTTGTATGTAAAGCATGCCAGCACTGATCACTTTTTGGTTGAGTTTTTGAATATTCAAGTCTTAAGCAGCAGATCGATGTATTAAATAACCCTATAGGCCTACTCAGTCCTGATCTACAAGCTTGCCAGAAAGCCATTGGCTTCAAATGTTCGTCGCTGAAATTTGGCTTACTATAACTTCCATTGATTGCCGAGTACGTCATCTTCGGATTGTGGGCGTGGTCAGTTATAATAAATAATAGCAAATTTTTATAAATGAAGCTATATCGTCTGCGTTTAAAATGAAATCTGATTGGGCAATTCATTTCGTCTTCGGTCTACTGAAGGCCATTCCAGAAGGAATAAAGAAGCCTTATGAGCATAAATATAACGTGTGAAAAAAATATCTAAAATTATTAATTTTAACATCTCTCTGAGTTTTTTACTTTTTTATTAATTAATGATTTTATAATCATGCTAGAAAATGTATGCGTTGGAATTGCTGTGGTTAAGCAAATGGCCAGTGCTCCATTAAAATCGATTAGTGTGTGTGATTATTTGTTACCAATGATGGGTTAGCATGCCAAAGCTTTGAGAACTGATGCTGCCTTTGATGAGAGAGTGTCATTTCTATCAAAAGGCAACCCTACGTTGCTTCGACATGTGCCCAATGAATTTGATCTGTATATCCAGTAACTAAAGATATTGAATCTGAAATAATTGTAAATTTGGAGAGAAACAAAACATAGTTGTTCATTACCAGATTTGTTGATATGCTGCAGTTTCCAAAATCATTGTTCATAGAAACTTGATCATTTAATTTCAACAGCCTTTGCTCAATATTGGTTTGAGTTAGAGGTGAAAGTTTGAGTTATGCCCAGTAGATTATAATGTACTGGGAAGGTACTGAGCCTTGGAGTGTGAGTTATCCATTTTTGTGAGTTATCAGAGGTGAAGTTGACTCTGTTTCACTGTATCAAGTCTAATTCAGTCAAACCTCCGGGCCACAGCACCTGTAGGCGCTCGTGTTACTTGTAGCCATAGCCTGATGGGCGGTTAGCATGCCACACGAGCCTGACTGGCAACATCTATGAATGACGTATTGTTCGATTGAGGAAATAAGACCGGGATTAATATTTGTTGACTTCCACATGGCTTTCTGTTTTAGGTTATCTTTTTTAAAGTTTTATGCTTATTCTTTATTACCAACTTCATTATCATTGTTCGAAAGATTGATAATTTATTATTATTAAGTTTATGGTTTATTATCATTTATTATTATAACTGTTATGCTTTGTGATTGCTTATTCATATTTTTTTGTCACAAACGATAATTATTTTGAAAATTATCTGCCCTACGAAAATTTCAGATCAACACCAACAATCATATAATTATTATAATATATATTATGATATAATTTTTGTTTATCATCTTTGTGAATACACCCGAAAATCAAGATAACCTTGACCCAGGCACTTCTATCACATAAAATGGCTGTGCATTAAAAAATCAACCAATCACAGCATGACGGACAAGATTAAAAGTCGATCATGTCCTTCTTACTTTATACCGCGCTGGATGTACCCTCCTGCATGACCCAACGGCGGAACCTGGTGGTATTTTGGCTCGTGTGGCGGGCCCATTGATACGTGTGATTTAAGTTCCTGCACAAACTTAAAAGTGTATGCTGGTCAATAAAACCACCGATGTAGCATTTCTTATTATTTTCTTACATCTCTAACGATGATAAATAGTTATTATTTTTGTGCACTTTCAGGTTGTTATGACGGGGATTTATACTGTATGGATAGAACTAACGGGCACATCATTCACACACTACATACCAATGATGTCATCAAATCTACTCCAGCACTAGATGCTCATTGTAATTGTGTGTACTTTGGGTCACATGATCACCATGTCTACTGCATGCATCAGGTATGTGCCAGCTAGTGCTGTGTGTTTGAAGTATCTCTGTTTGTGATCTATCTCAAGCCACGTTGATACGAAAGCTTTTGTGTCTCCATTTTATTTGATTGTCACAGTCACAAGTTTCCTGTACGCGGTTGCAATACGTGCATTTTTTGAGTTCACAAGATGATTTGTAATTAGATTATTACTGGTTTCCCACCAGGTAGTAATTCTCTATGCATCCAGAGATCTTTCTTTGTTCATCTATAATATAAAATTTTGACTTAACTGCAAAAAATAATAATCATTGTTAAAATTAGATGACAGATTGAAGAAAATCTGATTTTTCTTCCAGGTTTGCATCCAAAATAATAATTTAATAATTACATTGACTATGAATTAACTAATATTGCTAAATATACAGAACGCTTGGTGTATTTGATTACAATAAATAATAATAAAAATTAATAACGACGGTAATAATTAATTATTTGATAATATATTAATCTTACTGTCTGATGATAATCTTTGTTTATATCATATCCTGGCTTGAATAACCAGAATATTGGAACTGCTAAATAAAGCAAAACAATGGGGCCCCGGCAGATTGTAGGTGGCGCTAGTAGCAGTTTGACTTTCTAACTTGTCACTGCTGGGTTGCTGCATTACAACCTGCGACAACTCTGTTCTCCACCAAAAATTGCACAAATATTTTACGTCAAAGCGCATTGCCAAACTTAAAAAAAGGCTGACTCGTGTAAAGGCGACTTTAGTTCTCCAAACTATTCCTTGTTCGGTTTATATTATTATTTTTCGCAGCTGGAGTTTAAAGTAAAGTGGAGAAGACATTTAGATGGTGCAATTTATACCAGACCATTAATACACAACAGTATGTTATACGTACCCACATTGGCTGGTTCTGTCTATGTTTTAGATAAGGTAAGCATGCTATTCATAATTCACCCTCTTCTTACATGAAGTTTATGCACAAGGACAGACAATTCCATCAGTGGATAATATCTTAAATTGTGAACTTACTTGTGCCTGTTAGAGTAACCACAAATCAGTAGCTGCAGATTTCCATTCCGTTGCAGATAACTGGAGATATCAAAGATAAAGTAAACCAAGAGACTCCCATATTCTCATCTCCTACATCCTGTGCTACAGGAGTTATTGTATGCACTGTAGATGGTTACTGTACATGTAGAGTTTATGATTGTGTACAGACGGTAGGTGCTCTATGTTATATTAGTAGTTGTCTTACCTTTGGTGCTTTGTCTTATATTAGTAGTTGTCTTACCCTTGGTGCTTTATGTTATAATAGTAGTTGTCTTACCTTTGGTGCTCTGTCTTATATTAGTAGTTGTCTTTCCTTCTATTCCTTGGGTTATATTAGTAGTTGTCTTTCCTTTGGTGCTCTGTCTTATATTAGTAGTTACCTTTCCTTTGATGCTTTGCATTATATTAGTAGTTGTCTCACCTTTGGTGCTCTATGGTATATTAGTAGTTGTCTTACCTTTGGTGCTCTATGTTATATTAGTAGTTGTCTTACCTTTGTTGCTTTATGTTATATTAGTAGTTGTCTTACCTTTGGTGCTCTGTCTTATATTAGTAGTTACCTTTCCTTTGATGCTTTGCGTTGTATTAATAGCTGTATTTCCTCTGGTGTCTTGCAGTATGTTAGTGGTTGTCTTTCCTTCGGTGTTATCTTAGTAGTTGTCTTGCATTTGGCGTTTACCTATTTTTGTAGCCACCTTTCCTTTTGTATATCCCGTTCATTCTGTAGTTGTCTTTTCTTTCATAGTTTCATACATCACACACTTTTATTGGTCTCAAACAATTGATCTAGATTTTATTATTTTAGGTTTTGTGGTCATTCAAAGCAGAAGGCAACATATTCTCTACACCTGTTGTTATCGAATCTACACAATCTGTTGTGTTTGGTTGTCATGACAACAGGATCTATAGCCTAAACTACACAAACGGACTTTGTAATTGGTCCACAGTCTGCGATGCACCGGTATCTAGTACACCATTTCCTTATAAGGTAATATCTAATACGTACACATGCATGCTATGCATGCTACACATTAATTGTGATCATACTGAGGTTACTTCGATTAATCTTTTAATCGTTAATACAGAACTGGAGAGTCAGCTGACAGAGACAGTTTGCTGTGTTATGATATTGGAAATATTGGTAAATCTCATCAGACAATTAAATGTGCTTCCTAGGCAGTTTTTGTTTGCTGACTTTGTTACCAGTTAACTGAAGATTAATCTATTAAGCTGCACAGCACTAGTTAATAGCATATCCAGTTAACTATGTTAGTATAACATAAAATAATCAAATTCTACTAGAATATATCCTGTACTGAACAGGTATATGTATGTATGTTGTAGGTAAATGGTCAGGTATATGTTATAGTGACATCTACTGCAGGCACTGTGTATAACATAGACATCTCTACTGGTATCTCTACTAATATCTACTCAGTATCTACGTCTGTGTTTGGCTCTCCTATTATGGTATGTACTTGTATGTCTACCCTACTGTTGTATTAACTACTGTAGACAGTACAAATATATACAATGTATAATCTATAACATTATGTAATACCGTATTGTATTATTGTAGATAGGTAACAGGTTGGTTTTTGGTAGCAGAGATGATAATATCTACTGTTTATTACTGGATAGTAACACTTTAGCCTGAGTTCCACCAGCTAGAGATGAAGTATCAGAGAGGCCATCGTCTCAACCCACATCATTGTGTACTGAACTGGAAACTAAACTGGTTTTGGTTAGTCAGTTGATTGATCAAGTTTTTTTATGAAACTTTTGATCTTCGGTTGTAGATACTGTGTATGTTATTGTAGATACTGTGTATGTTATTGTAGATACTGTGTATGTTATTGTAGATACTGTGTATGTTATTGTAGATACTGTGTATGTTATTGTAGATACTGTGTGTGTTATTGTAGATACTGTGTACGTTATTGTAGATACTGTGTGTGTTATTGTAGATACTGTGTATGTTATTGTAGATACTGTGTATGTTATTGTAAAGTTAGCCTTTCAATTGGAAGTTATCTTCTCATACAACGTACATTTTATATCAGCTGGTAGGTCCATGGGTAGTACAAAGTATACCATATATTTATATCAGCAGTGTCGTGTGATACATATAATATAACAATACAATGTAACAGATAAAAAGCTAATAAACCCAAGAAATAAGTCACCTGCAATAACAATGGAAGTAATAGAATTAACCCATCCAGGTATTACATTGGAGAATTACAGTTTGGTCCCTGTGATTGGATAATACAGTATTAGTTTGTGTTGTTGTTGTTTGTGATATCATTATTGTTTGTATCTGTAGTATTTACTTCTGTGGTTACTTCTATGTCTGTGGTGCTGTTAGACTGTTGTACCTCATGTATCTCTATGTCTATGTGTGCATTATTAACTATATCTACTGTATCCACATTGACTTCTACTTCTGCATTCCATTCATCACTATCGTCTACATCACAGACTAGTGTAGCAGTTTTTACATCTTCATCTCCTTCACTCTCTTCACTGCTGAGTCCAAATTTCTCTTCTGCAGGCATGTTTGTCTCTATAAACATGGAAAATGCGTTGTTATTTTATTATTTTTCATTATAGATTTGATCGAATGCTCTTGAGAATTTGTTAGTCACAGCTCCACTTGCTATATAACAATACATCCGCTAAGAGCTTAGGCTACATTGTTCAATGTCAAAACTTAAATATCAAAAGGAGGAGTTGTCTACACATCACTAAATGGCGTTACAGCGTATCGATCTTTCTATTGAGCAAAGGTTGTCTGCCCAGCAGATACTCCCTTACAATAGAATAAAGATCAGACCTGCAAACGAGGAGTTCTATGCCAGTAATTCAGGAAGTTTCATACACATAATTATTAAGGAGTTTTCTGCTCATTGATTGCTATTTGGACAGGAGTTATTTGCACATGATTTATCAGGGGCATCGTTACCCAATACATACTCTGTGCACAACTCGATGACTGCACTGTATATGCTTTACCCAACAGGAATACTTATAACATGTATAGAATCTCGATGCTTGCTCTGCCAATATTGAGTCCGGTATAAGATTTACAAATGCTTTTATGTAAAAATTATCTATTCTGTTACAAATACAAACAATTTATTGATTGATTGATCTAATTACAGTAGACTTGCTATGGTTATTGTAAGACTCCATCTTCTATATTTTACGTTAGTTTGTCAGTTTGTAAAACTATCTCTCTGATAAGTTAAATGTGTGATTTGTTATAAATATGTTTCTATTACCAGAAATAGCAGTCAAACCAGCCCACTGCAGTAATCAGTACTAATACATACATCGTTATCATACATCTGCTAATCATATAATATAATATATAGGACATATAACTGTATTGTACAGATGTGATGTATAAATTACTGTATGTTATATATAACTTACCTAGTGAGATGTACATGTAGTATCTACTAGTATTTGATACTGTATGTATGACAGCACCAGTGTCCTGTACTGCATTTCATAATCTGTAATTTTAACTGGCTGCTACTCTTAAATACACACTTCTGATTGGCTATGCTGTTGGCACGTGAGCTAAAACACCATTGCAGTTTCATTTTCATTTACCAGGTAAGTTCCTCACCATTTACTTACTGTACCCTTTGATCTTCAAGTGCATCAATGTCATGTGCATTAATGCGCGTATCCATGAATGATAGACCCAATGGCAAAGAATAACTTTGCCTTTCCATTACGTTCCCCTTTGTTTTCACCCATTTCCGTTTGTTCTTTGAGCTTCATTGAGTTCATCAAAACCACAAACCACAAGTGAAGCTCTAGTTCAGGGGTTTTCAACCTTTTTCAGCCCCGGTACCCCTTGGGCATTATTTGACATACAATGTACCCCTTCCGAAGTCAAATTTTCTACAGGGTGTTGTAATTGCTATTATATTTTATATAATTCATAAGAAGGTCTGTATTTAATGAATACATAATGCACCGCCTACTAGGGAACTAGAGGCAGGTATATTATTGTTACTATAGTAAATTAATTTTCTTAATGTGAAGGCTGTGCTTGTTTCGCAGCAGTGAGCTGAGCGATATTTGGCTCCGTGATTGACAAAGCTACTCGAAGGTCATCAGTGACATCTAGTCGAGCTCTGTATTTGTTCTTCATGTACAAAAGCGAGGAGAAACCTTGCTCACATTTGTATGTACTTGGAAATGTGAGCAACACTCTTAAAGCCGCCTGAGTCAGCTTTGGGTATGAAGCTGTCATCGAGCACCAGAATCTACTGAGGGGACAGTCTTCAAAAACATCACGTGCACCAAAACCGTTTATCAGTTCAATCAATTCTTCCTGCAAGTCAGTATTAACTTCCACTGCTGTCAGCCGAAATGGATTTCTGGCCAGCTTCAAATCAGTCTCCCCAATATCGGGAAAATACTGCTGGAATTCATTAGCCAGTGCAGCAAGGTGTTCAGCTACGAGTTCAGCAACAGATGTTGAGGATCCGTGTGAGTGAATTGCTGCAGCCAGGTTATCAAACATGTCAAACGACCCCACCTCAACTCTATCCTTCCACAGCTCCAGCTTCATCACAAAAGATCGGAGTTTATCAATGAAGTCTATGATAGTGGTTGATTCTCCTTGCAGTGACCTGTTGAGTGTGTTCAATCTGGTGAAGATGTCTTGCAGATATAATTCCTTGAGCTTCCATTCAGGATCCCCCAGCTTCATCCTGAACGTCATCACTTTCTGCAGTCTTTGAGTTTCAAAGAAGGCATCAATTTCTTCAGCCAACGCCATGAAACGGTTGAGCACATTTCCTCTGGACAGCCACCGGACCTCTGTGTGATATAGGAGGTTTTCATGGTATGCATTCAAATCCTTACACAATTGAAGAAACAGACAAGTGTTCAGGGCTGATGATTTGATATAATTCACCATTCCCACAACATCTGAGAGGACAGTATTCAAATCGCTGGGAAGAGTCTTTGCTGCCAGTGCGTATCTGTGAATCATATACTGCCCTGAGCTGGCAAAACACAATATCTCCACATTTTGAAATTGTCGAGTATCAATCAAAAACTTTCAAGTGTCAGCCATCTCGTACAGATGATTGCAACATTAAATTGATAGTGTTGTAGTAGGTAGTCAGACATGCTCTTTCCATCTGTGAACACCATTTTTGTCTAATTATCATATTTTACAGGTAAAATGAGATAAATTGTTTTGCCTGCCTATTCACACATATTATTAATGCTGAGCCTAGGCAACCAAAACACAATATCTGGAGATGTTTTGTTTTGTTTACCTAATTAGCTCATTGAGTTTGGGCTCAGCAGTCCCATAATCTGTGATCTAGGGGATTATGCTTGCAGAAATCAAATACAGTTGAGACAATTTATGAATTCTAGGTAACAGGTTTTGGTGAGGGGTTTAAAATCTGCTTATCTCATGACTCCATGGTGAAATTGACTAGATTATATGTTGTGATCACACGTTCTCATCATTTAGCTGCTTTGTATTCAAGAAGAACTTAAACGAATTCTAATAGGAATATTCAAACAATTTATTATTGACAGTTGATAACGAGATAGTCTGTGGAAAAAGAATGTCACAATTGTACTAGACCACTGGTTTGACAACCAAGACGAATAAAAACAAAACATTTAGAAATTAAAAAGACTAGCGTTGGAGTAAATACTGATGACTAAAATTAATTTTTATTACAATTTTATATGTCAGTCAATGACCTTGATCTGTCAGAATCCATAATAATAGACGCAGAATAATAATAGAAAAAATCGACTATGATTTAATTTGAGAGCCAAGTTTGTGCTGTTTGTTCGTTGTTTGCTTCAAAGGATGCTACTAGCATGAATAGTATGACTTTTAATTGCTACGATGCATTTAATAACCTCAAGTCAGCACTGTAATGCTTTGTGCTGTTACACTAATCCGCAAAAGACAATGCTATTGGTCAAGCAAAACACAATATCCGCAGATACGGTGTTTTGGCTGCCTAATTAGATAGTAACTAGCCGCAATGACTACCCGTTACCAACGAATCATGCATGCAACAATCCATTATTGTGGACTTCCAAAGTTGACCAATTTGAAGTGCAAGCTCCAATTGTAAAGATATGAGAAGTTATGTAATCAGCCTTAAAATTAAATGTAAAACATAACAAACAACAGTGAAAGTGAATTCAAATCAGTGGCAGTAGTTATGTGCATCAATTGTAGGCCATGGCTTTGAATAGTTCTCTGAGAGAAAGTGAAAGAATAAATTATAATTACTGTTGTGATGAAGTTCGTAGAATGGGGGACATAGAACTGAAGACAACAAATAACAACAATAGGTACAGGTCCGGAAAAGAGCAGCATAGTAAGAAGAATATAAAAGCCAAATGCTCAAGAACAATCATATTTTCAGTCTTACTCCTAAGTCAACAGTGCAACACACTTGTTGATATTTTGTAAATATGTAAATTTTCATCTATATCTAATGGAAATACGCACCAGAGTTATTTATTTTCTTCAGATGTAGCCATGTACATATGTTGATATTTTTCGTCTCCTTGCCAAGTAGAACAAATAATAATAAAGTAGCTACGAATAATAATAAACTTTATTTTAGATTATTATTTAGAAATAAAATGTGAAACATAACAAACAAAAGTGAAAGTGAATTGAAATCACCGCCAAGTGGAACATCCGTGTTCGATACGTACGTTGGTAATGGAGAAAAGCAGAGACCTGTAGTCTATAGCCTATAGGTGTTTTGAGTAAATAGTATAGCACGACGGGTCGTTACGGAGAAGCCACGTGCCGAAGCATCGTTTGTTAATAGCCGCGGCTCCTATCAGTACAAAGCGCAATTGCGGCAGGCACTACGTCCACGCCGGAGAATTGCTGTTGTTATGAAATATGTCCGTTAATTCCGGTAGCTGCATAAAACCGAACGCCGAACAACCGAACAGCCGAACGATCAAGGAAACGTTATTCTAATTAGCAGTCTACAATGCAACATTACCGGGGCCGACAACTCTGAAATGTGTTCAATCGAAAATATAATATCAGTGGTCACGCAGCAGTGAGGCAGCAGAGATCAATACTATCAATGTATTATGTTGAAAATATCCATAAAACGTTCACATCTGAACCTGCTACAACAGCAGCATTAAGCATGATGCTTGCAAAAGCGCAATTCTATTGCAGTTATTGAATCAACATCATTTAATTGGTGCTGGTTGATGGAAAATTCTTCAGAGTTGTCTCCCATGATTCTAGAATTTTGCAAATATTTAACACTACAGCTTAATTTTTCTATGTATATTCATTAAGGGAAGTAAGATGCTCTTAGTGAAAAAAACCATAAAAGTTTTTATTGTCTGACTCTTTTCATGAGTATGGTTTTTGTGACCATATCACAAGTTAAACACCGGTTATTATGCTATAGTTTTGTTTATAAATTATGTGACAGCTGATCGTCGGCGTGTGCAGAGTGTATACTAAAAAATTGCAAGTTCGTTATCAGTCTAAGTAATGTGAATAAAAAATACCCTACCTGGCAAAAGTGACAGTTTGTCTCTTGGCTGATCAGTACATTAGTGATCAGTCCAAGGCTGAGTGAAGAAATAAAAGAAATCATTGAAATCATGATTTCTTCACTTAGGCTGAATTATAAAAAAATTCATGGGTTGTTTTACGCTGCGTTTTCAGTCCAACAGCTCTGAACTGAAATTACCCAAGTATCTTTGAGCTATTCAAATTTAAAAGACCAAAATGTAAATTTGATACTTGCCACTCTATTAATGTTGGAAACGAATGGAACAGTTATTAACAGTATTAAGATCTTGAATGCATTATAACCATAGAATTGAGATAACTCTATGATTATAACCTTGATAGCATAACTGGAAAGTTAACAGTTTCCCTGACATTAATTTTTAGTGATAAAAAAACTACAGTTTTCAGTAGGCTCACCGAAATATGTTACTAAAATGCCGTCTTACTACTTATAACCCAAAAAGTAGTGTATAATAACCGGTGTTCAATTTGTGATATGGTCACAAAAACTATACTCATGAACAAAGTCACATCATAAAACTTTCACGGTGCTGCCAATAGGTGAATCTTACTTCCCCTAATAAATATACATGAAAAAGTTAAGCTATAGTGTTAAATATTTGCAAATTTTTAAAATCAGGGGAGACAACTCTAAAGAATTTGGGCTAAAAAATGTGCACAGACAAACAAACAGACAGACACGACTTCTCTTTATAAGGTAGATAATGCAGATATGGTGTTTTGCCCGCCCGAAAAACAGGGGTTCGGGTGGGAATTCAGCAACAAAATTTTTTGGGGTGATGTAACATACCCTGATGACATGAAAAATGCAAAAAAATGCGTTTTGAAAAATTGGTCAGATATTGTGTTTTGCCAGCTCAGGGCAGTATAGTGTAGGTACTTAATTGAGTGGTTAGCTTGTTCGACTTTTGCACGAAATCCAGACCGGCAACCGATCAATCACTGGCTTTCCATGATGTGCATTGATAAATGCGCATCATGCGAAGTCCGGGAGTTGTCTGTTCTCTAATTTGCATTTCCATGAACGGATTTGGAATGCGCATTGAGGCCAATAATAGAAGATAAATAAATGGTATTGCTAAAAATCTGAAATAATTTCAGTTTGGGGGTATTTGTATTCCCCATAGAATAAAATGATCGGATGTATGAAATACAACACCCCTTTATGTGAGTTATTTCAGTAGTGAAATTCAAAGTGACAGCATGGACAACCAAAATTTAGATATTCTTTCTGCTAATATTCGTAATAGACTGGCAGTGATAGTGATATGTATTGCACTTATGTTGGTGCATAGAAACAATATGTTGTTCCTACAGTTTGCACAAATTAATAACAGATGGGAGCAGGAAGAGTTACTGATTAGAGCTCAGATGAGACAAAGAAAAGCTAGAAAGAGAAAAGCTCCTAAAGAGTGGCAATCCATGCAGTGTGTAAGTATGCTTACTGTAAATGGCATAGTTACATAAAATTGGTTATTGATAGAATAAAATATAGAGACTGATAATTGAATGTGGTAGTTTCAAGTTTGTGTTATATAATTTTTGCTTTACTTAAGAGTTAACTCAAACTGTTAAGTCTTAAGTTAATGATTAATCATTAATGTAAATGTTAATTTTAAATTATTTATTTAATTTAGTCAAGCCACCACATTTAGTTTTAAAATTGTATTATTATTTCTACAATTAGGCCAGCAGCAGCATAGCAAAAAGTTGTCAAGTCGTGGAGAAAAGTAGATGGACAAATAATTTTTACAAAATCTTGAAATATAATTTATTATGATTGAGAATTTACTACCCTACCTGGACAAATTGGTCATGGTTGATTTTAATTTTAATGAAATAATAAATTAGCTGCAGAACAACAAATCTGCACGAGCGGCCATGCCTATAAATTGGATCAGCCAATCATAATTGTGTATTAGCATTATTAGCCAATAGCGGCTAGCTTCCTGTGCAATGAAGCTAATGTAGAGCCCGATATGGAATCAGAAAATAGGGATTCTTGCATAATTCATTTTACTGGAAGTAATTCAAGTAAGCAAGTGGAACAAACTCTTGCCAAGCATCAGCTAAGAACAGCGCTTATCAGGGCTTATCAATGGACACATGTAATTAAGGAGCCAAAACACTGACTATAGCTTTGTCAGTACTTGAAAGAAATAATAGTAGTAGTAGTAGTAGTTGTTTGCTGTCAGCTGCTGCAGTTGATGATGATGAAAATGTGCATGAGACAGGCTCCACAGCAAGAACATTAACATTGTTCAAAGCTCACATTAGCTGTTATTTAAGGTTTGTCAGCTTGACAAAGCTTCAAAGAGCCCAGAAAAGAAAAGTAAGTTGTGATATTTCACAAAAAAAAATTTTAGACCACTTTTTAGCAGGCTGCTGCTGGCCTAAATCACTCTTACGTTTTGACTCTGAGGCTCACTGATTTCTAAACAGATAACTACTATCATTTCAAAAAAAATTTTAAGTATCAGTAGACTTAAAAAAAAAGTAAATTTTAAATTCAAAATTGAGTCAATTACCATTTTTTTTCTTAACAACCGCATACATGAGCCATTAGCATTGTTATTATACACTAAAAAAGTTACAATTTATTCATGCATTGAAATAATTTGTATTTGTTTTTAGAGGGTGCCTTCATGGTATGACAATGTACTGAAAAATGCTAATTCAGATGTTTGGATTCATCAATTTCGTATGCCACAGACATTAGTAGACCAGCTCTGTGAAATGGTTAAAGATGAGATGACTCCATCTGATGCCTGTGTAAGAGAACCCATACCATTGAAAAAGAGAGTGTGCATAGCCCTATACAAATTGGCAAGCTGCGCCGAGTATACAAAGGTTGCAACGACATTTGGTGTTAGTGTGACTTCAGTGCACAGATATGTTTACGCATTTTGCAACACTATGGCTGCAAGAAAAGGCCAACTGATAAAATGGTATGACAATGAGGATGCTGCTGGGATGGCGGATATATTTCGAGCTAACTACAAGTACCCGCGATGTATTGGAGCCATTGATGGGATTCACATTGAAGTTACTCCGCCAGCAGATGGTATGGCAGATTATATATGCAGAAAACAGTATCCAAGCATTGTTTTACAAGCTGTTGCTGATGCGCAATACATATTTCGTGATACATATGCCAACACACCAGGCAGTGCACATGATGCCGCTGTTTACAGAAGATCGCCTTTGAGTAACACTCTGTCAACAATTATGCCATCCAGAGACATTGTGCTTGATGGAGAAACCATACCGTTACACATTCTTGGCGATCCTGCATACCCAATGGCAGAACAAATTTTTAAAGGGTATGTAGGAAGAAATTTAACAGCTGAGCAAGAATCATTCAATGTATACTTGAGTAAGGCTAGGATGTGTATTGAAATCACATTTGGACGACTAAAATCTCGTTGGCGGATACTTCGCAAACGTGTAGATGTCCACTATGCAATGGCACCTATTGTGATCACAACTTGTTGCATGCTACATAATTTTGTTGAGTCCAACAAAATTAATATACCCCAGCACCTACTCCAGCAGCACGATGCCAATGAACGGGAGCAACCACAACCTGTAGCTAACATTGAGATTGATCGAACTGCAGTTAACAAACGGGATGCTATAGCTCGTTATTTGGCAACAACTGAGCCATTACTAAGACCATTTCATGCTTAACATATAATTAGACATATACATCCATGACTTTGTAATACTTGCATTTATATAAAATATTTATCGTTAAATATTCCAAATACACCCATGTTATACTACAGTTATACCATAATGTTACTGCTTAATATTCTATTGAAATTGTTTGCAATTAATTGTATAAAAATATTGCACATTTGATTTTTATCGTTTTATTTATATATATTTATGTATATATATAATATATATTGCAAATACAATAAACGCAATAATTAAAACATGATTTTGTGAAATGTGATGAGCTAAGTAATAATTGTTCAAAATATAGTAATTGTAATTAAATAAGTGATAGTATAAAACGAAGTTGATTATATGAAAGTGTTAAATATAACTAAATGTTAGTGTAAGGTGAAGGCTAACCCTAGCTGATATATGCATGTACATAATTATCAATAATCATCGGGGATATTGTACGGAGTAAATGAATTATTGGTGAATTCAGAGTTGCGATGTTGTCGTGTTGTTGGCGTTTGAAAAATTGATGATGCAGGTGAGGAATGATTGGGAAGTTCTGCAGAAGGGCGGCGTGAGCGTGATGCATCAGGTGGGCAGTGTTGGAGAGACTGTGTGTGAGATGGAGTTTGTGAATAAGATTGTGTAGGAGGTGGCGATTGTGAAAAACATGAAGTTGATGGGCGATTAGAGGATGGCTGGGAGAAAGATGGTGGTCCTTGTGTAGAACGAGGCATGCTATGAGAGGGGAATGAATAGTTTGATGGCTGATGATTAACGGTGGAGTTGCCCTGCGAACCCAAAAGCTGGCTTATGATACCAGAGAGACCTTGCATTATGTCTCTGTTGGACCTTTCTATCATCTGGGACATCGCAGCCATGTCCTCTCGCCTTTGACGTCTTATCTCTTCCCAGAGAGCATTGTCACCGGAGTCCAAGCGCCTTTTACGAGAACTTGTGGTTGCTGCTTCCTGTCCCAGCTCAAGAGAACTACTAGTGGATGGCCGAGACACTTCATCCACTGTAGGAGTCGGAGTCTCACTTGCTATTAAAATGCAACATATAAAATTTTTTATTGAAATTGAAACAACACTCATAAGTCAGCTAAATCTGCACTAGAAATCATTTTGCTGACTTATATTTCGAAACAGTTCAACATGGCATACATCAAACTTCAAATGAAACAAATAATTGTATGCATTTTTTAACCTTCTACAACAAATATGCAGACTTAAGCAAACTTGTTAATTTATCATGTCTTTTAATAAATGTATTTTCAATATAATAATAAAATATTTACCTTGGCCATCTATTTCAGCCATTTGATCGCTTACATTATTGGCACAGGGTCTGTGTCCCATCACATCCTGCATCTTTGAGTAAAACCTCCAGGTTGAAGCGGCTGCACCTAATTTGGCATTTAATAAGATGTGAGATGAACAAGCAAAAATATATAATAATAATTCCTGTTCAGCGAATGGAATATAACCGGTATTTTAAAATGTAAAATGTAAAATTCTTAAGGTGATGAATGTTACTGAAACTACACACAACAGTATCAAGATGGAAATTAACTGACATTTTAAAATATACAATTATTAAGGTAATGAATGTTATTGAGACTTAACAGGATCAAACGTGAACCATTTAATTGTTAAAACACATTTCTATACTTAACGCAGTGAATATAAGAACAGCAAATGAAATGATATCATAGCAACTGAAAGTTAATTCCAAAACAATTATTAACTAGATATTGATTTGTGTTTGCGAGCAAAAACAAGAGTATTTTAGAGAATAAATACCCCAAAAAAAGAAGTCACACGGGATTTGAACCCCAGTACCTAACTAGTTAAGACACACACACAACCAACTACACCATTACACTTTTTTGACAAAGCACATTGAAACCACCTGAATGATGTTAAGCATCATTGAAAATGATATGTTCAAATATGTATCAAGTAAGAGAGGTACTCCACAACCGGGGATCGTACCCAGACCCTACAAGCAACAGGTCAAAGTGCTAACCAGAATGCCCATAAGCATACTTGACAATTGCATTGCTTTACTTGTCGATAAAAAGCGGCTTCTTTTCATATGTATCATACGACAGTTAGATTATTCATGCAGAGATCGAGGATTCGCCAGCAAAGAGTGGTAACAAATGACCACTTTTCTGAAAGCCTGTTTTGAGGGGAACTCTTTGGCGAAAAAAGTAAAGTGATCGGATCTTCGGTTCTTGAGTTATAGCCATAATTTAATTTCGAGGTCCCATTTTCGAAACGGAATAGCTGTGTTGGCGATTATGCGATAACTTTGAAACGTCAACTTTTTGACAGACGCCGCATAGTTCTATAAAGTCAAACTTTCATTTTTCTTCTAACAGGTTTTGTTCTTGTTTGGGAAAGCGGTGAAAAGTAGTGTATTTATTGAGATTTTAAAAATGAAAAATGAAAAAACTTGAAATGATTTTGCACGATTGCGCTGAATTCCAAAATGGTATACCGATACACTATATTACACCTTTGCACCAAGTTTCAGCTGAATCGGCCTGGTGGTTCTCTAACGGGAAGCTGTTTTGTGCTGAAAACGGGTTTTTCTCGAAAATCCAAGATGGCCGCTTCCGAACAACTTTTTAACATCGTGTCATGGTGTCGAATCAGAATGTTAGCAAAATGCACCATCTTTCAAAATTTCGTATTTTTTCACCAAACGGTCTTTGTTTTATCAGCCACTTTGATGCTTGGAAAAACGATTGTTCGTCCGTTTTCGCACTCGAATTGCGACAATCCGGAATGTTCTGTAGCCTCATAACTAACTCATTTTTTGGCCCGATGCCTCACGGCCATGTCGCAAAAAACTCTGTAGCTCTATCTATAACGGTTCTTGAGAAAAACTGATTAGAAATCGGCAAGATTTGCGCGAAAGAATAAGAAAAAAAATAATAATAATAATAAAAACAGCAAGAACAATAGTATTTTAGATTCTCTAAAATACTAATAAATACCATCTCACCTGACTTGGAGGCATCCGCTTTTTCTTGCAGATACTTTGCCTTCAAGGCCTTCCATTTTACCCTTAGTTGCTGGCCAGTCTTGGCTTGCCAGGTGCTGTTCTCATACAGCCGGTTGGCTAACGTATCAAAAACCTACAAAAAGTTTCAAATTTAAAATATTGTAAATTGTATAAAATAACATTGAATACCTATTATCAACATAACAATGCTTTAAGTATAATAAACAATCAAATATAGAAAAATGGCAGTGACTTTTCAAATGAAAACTTGAAAGCTAAACTCAACACATCAGTTAATAATTCAATATCCCATAA
Source organism: Cryptosula pallasiana (assembly GCA_945261195.1). Taxonomy (NCBI): domain Eukaryota; kingdom Metazoa; phylum Bryozoa; class Gymnolaemata; order Cheilostomatida; family Cryptosulidae; genus Cryptosula; species Cryptosula pallasiana. The sequence goes on along the minus strand of OX183138.1, from coordinate 29,715,125 downwards.
AATAAATTATAATTAATAACAGTGGAGTTCGCTTCAATGCTCTAATCTAATATACGTCTTATTCTACACTATTTATTTTAATGTTTCATTCAATATTATTATATATACAAGGTAAAAGAGTAATCATGTTGAATTATTGATCACCATAATTCTATAATTATTAAAACTTTGGTGGACAACCATAAATAATTAGATTACTAGATAATAATTGTTATTAATTCACAGGTACAAGTTTATAAAATGATATTCTACAATTGAATAGCAAGTCAATTAAGTTTGTATTAATATTAAATTCAGTAGTCAATGTGATGTTTGAATAAATTTACAAAATCTGATATATTATAATTATGCATGAATTATATTATATATATTTATGTACATATATTATTATATAAACTAAATAACATATTATATAATAATATATACCATAAAAGTATAAAATTTATTATACAATATACATTGCATAGCATAGGCTAATATATTTGATTTTGATAATTTTAATTATTATTACAATTTACATATAACAGTAATAATATAATTACGATTAACTAACAATTACAATAATAAATAATAATTATTTATTATTATAATAATAATTATATTATTTATTATGATAATTATAATTATTATTTATTATTATACCAATATTTACACAATACTGTACAGTGTACTTGTAGTTATACTTATAATAGCTATACAATATATATTATATATATATATGTATATAATAATTATATATTAATATTTATTTAAAAATAAATAATTATCATTATGTTACGTATAAGGTTATAGTATAATTATAACATAATTATTATTTTAAATTTACATTAAATTAGTCCTTCTAATCAAATCAATACTTCTATAATAAATATATACATTAAATAATATTTATATTATATATAATTATCATTATATTATAAATATATATCTTATATATATTATTATATAATATATATATTGACTATTGAGTTTGTTATTATAATATAAATATAATAATTATTAAATTATTATTATTATATAATAATATATTTGGAACTGGAAGGCATTTGTTTGTGTTTCAACTTCAAAATTAAATTTGCATCCTGCAGGCATGTATATTCATTAGACATTAACATGGGCTCGGGATATACTAATTACTTAACTTAGTTAACTACTATTACTATAACTTTTACCTAATACTTATACTTGACTTAACAGTTGACAGTTAATTTAACTTACCTCCTGGTTTCTTTGTGTTTTCCCATCTATCTTCTGAAAACAATTCGTATCATTGATTAGTTCCAATAAACTAATTATTTCTTCATCAAGATACGTACAAGGCATAGCTGGCTATTATACAATGTAAATGAAGTAAGCTAAATAGAAAATATAGGAGTGGAAATGATAAATTAAAGATAATATATAGATAAAAAATTGTAGCAAGTTGCATGAATGGTACAACAAGCGTAAATGAATGCAGAAAGTAGTCCTCGACTTTATTCCCTCCTAATATAAAGATTGAGCATGCGCATCATGCGCATTAACCTTTTCTATGCTGCGAATGCAGGGTGAATGCGATGCCAAACTTCGCAGTGATCTCAATGCGCAGGGACCTTTTTCCATAATGCGCATGCATCATATAATGCGCATCATGCGCCTCATGGAAAGCCAGTGATTGCGGGGGCACCGTCCGATATACAGGCAGATACGTTATTCCATGAGAGTCCAGCGTGCTGAAGAAAGAGGTTGACTGCCTCAAAAACATCCTCTCCACGGGTCCTCTCTTTTAGGGAATGGCTGAACAGAAACTCATCCTTGAAATCTTTATTGTGAATATATCTGACAAACACCAGCAGCTGTGAGCATTTTGCCACATCCGTAGATTCATCCAGCTGAATAGCAAACTGGCCATGAGGTGTAGCTCTCATCTGTGCCAAAACTGTTTCCTTGATGTCGTCCGCCATCTCATTGATCCTTCTTCGGACGGTGTTGTCTGATAAAGACAACGATTGTAGTTTGATGAGGGCACCCTCTCCCATCATACATCTGACAATATCTCTACAACAAGGCAGTATCAGGCTCTCTCCGATTGTATGCAGTTTCTTTTCCTTCGCAATTTTCAATGCCACCAGGTATGAAGCCTGAACAGTCGCCTTGTGTTCTTGTCCAAAGTTGCCAGGCGCATCCAACCGCACTTTTTTTTACCCCTTGCACGTGTCTCTTTAAATAATCGACGCCCTTTTGAGCTTTGTCGGCATGGCTTGCTTCTAAATGCCGTTTGAGGAAACTTGGTTTCATAGCTGACTCAGCGAGCACTTTCATGCACAGAACACACTGTGGCAGCTGTTTCCCCTGTTTTTCGATAACTGTGAAACCATACTTGATGTACTCCTCATTATAGAGACGCTTTTTAGGAGGTAGTTTGTTTTCCAGTGCAGTCTGCAAGTATAATATTAATATAGTTAGAATATTGTATTTAGGATTACAATGTCATGACACACTTACATTTGCTATACTTACAGAGTCAGTAGATTAGGAATAGGATGAAAAGCTTTGTGTTTGTCTTCTCAGCAGTTGAACTGTCACTGATAGTATTTAATTAGCAGCAGCAGAAGCATAGCAAAGTCATTCAAGCATGAATCAACTGTGTGATCTACTCAGCATATCATCACTCTGAGAGCTATCATGCATGTGCTTGACATGATGAAAAGCTTTGTGTTTGTCTTCTCAGCAGTTGAACTGTCACTGATAGTATTTAATTAGCAGCAGCAGAAGCATAGCAAAGTCATTCAAGCATGAATCAACTGTGTGATCTACTCAGCATATCATCACTCTGAGAGCTATCATGCATGTGCTTGACATGATGAAAAGCTTTGTGTTTGTCTTCTCAGCAGTTGAACTGTCACTGATAGTATTTAATTAGCAGCAGCAGAAGCATAGCAAAGTCATTCAAGCATGAATCAACTGTGTGATCTACTCAGCATATCATCACTCTGAGAGCTATCATGCATGTGCTTGACATGATGCAATGACACAATGACACTGTGGTTATCAGCTGACATGCTCAGACAGGCTTGTGAGGCTGGAATTTACAGTAAAAATATTTTTGCTCTGCAGTTGGCAATGTACCCCCTAGATTTTGAAAATGTACCCCTGGGGGTACATGTACCCCAGGTTGGGAACCCCTGCTCTAGTTCAAGACATGTGAGACATCTAGAAGATACCTCTTCAGCCTCCATTGGTCCCCACAACACCAGGTTTTTATGTATCAAATTATCAGAGGGCACATGCTTTGGACAGCCACACTTAGCGATAGAATTGAGGCTACATCGGCAGTTTCATTGGAGACTAGGCTAGTATTTGTTGGTAGGTAGTAAGGCTATAAATCTTACATACGCTTTATTTGTTACTGGTCTCCATAGAAACTGTACAGTCTTGTTACTCTGGCACTCATTCAGTGTTTTAGTCCCATTATTTTGGTTGTGATTGAACTATCTGCAACCACATGGCGGTTCATGCTGGGAAGCTGTGTGAAAGTAAGAAACAACAAATACGGTTATTGCTTCTATTTAATCACATTCCTGACCATATTAAATAATTGTTTTGTGTACTTTCAGGTTGTTATGACGGGGATTTATACTGTATGGATAGAACTAACGGGCACATCATTCACACACTACACACCAATGATGTCATCAAATCTACTCCAGCACTAGATGCTCATTGTAATTGTGTGTATTTTGGGTCACATGATCATCGTGTCTACTGCATGCATCAGGTATGTGCCCATTAGTTATTTTGTCTTTTGAAAGGTTTCTATTTGTGTTCTGTCTGCGCTTTATAACCTGGATACTCACTTTTCAATTCCTGATTTAGTTTATATTGATTGTCTTTGCAACTAGAATTAGAAGTCAACTGGAAAAGACATTTAGATGTCGCTATATATACAACACCATTGATACACTATATTATGTTATACACAGATCCAGCAAAGGTAAATACGTATAACGTATTATTGTGCATCAATGGTCTAGTATAAATCGCACCATCTAAATATCTCCTCCATTTGACTTTCAACTCCAGCTGCACAAAAAACAATATAAACTGAACCAGGAAGTGACGAGTGATATCTGCAGTTATCTGCAACAGAATGGAAATTTTTTATAGACATAAGCACTTTTACAATTTATTGAGATGTTATTCACTGATGGAATTGTCTGTCCTTGTGTAATCTTCCTTTGCAATGAGACGGTGAAGCATAAATAGTACCGCTTATCTTATTTAAAACATACACAGAACCAGCCAAAATAGATACGTATGTCTTATATAGTGTTATTATACTTCACAGTCTTGTTGCAAAGGATTGCTACACAAGGGCAGACAATTCCACCAGTGAATAACATAGCAGTAAACTGTGAAGTTGCTCATGTCTATAAAGACAACCACAAATCAGTCGGCCAGAAGAAACCCCCACATGTACCCTACGTCATGCCTTACCATTAAAACCCCTTCCTCCAGCCGAAACCCTCTACCTCTAGCCGGAACCCTCTTCCTCTAGCCGGAACCCTCTTCCTCTAGCCGGAACCCTCTTCCTCTAGCCGGAACCCTCTTCCTCTAGCCGGAACCCTCTTCCTCTAGCCGAAACCCTCTTCCTCTAGCCGGAACCCTCTTCCTCTAGCCGGAACCCTCTTCCTCTAGCCGAAACCCTCTTCCTCCAGCCGAAACCCCCTTCCTCTAGCCGGAACCCTCTTCCTCTAGCCGAAACCCTCTTCCTCTAGCCAAAACCCCCTACCTCATAAGGAGTTGTATTTTCTTAGAGCCAAAGAGCGCTGAATAGTCATAACCGAAATAGTGGGTTTCATCTGGTCCATCCTTCCTCTGGTGCCTTGTGTTAAGTTTTTGGTTGTCTTTTCTTTGGTGGCTTTATGATATATTGGTAGTTGTCTTTTCTTTGGTGGCTTCATGTTATATTAGTAGTTGTCTTTCCTTTAGTGGCTTTATGTTATATTAGTAGTTGTCTTTCCTTTGGTGGCTTTATGTTATATTAGTAGTTGTCTTTCCTTTAGTGGCTTTATGTTATATTAGTAGTTGTCTTTCCTTTAGTGGCTTTATGTTATATTAGTAGTTGTCCTCTATACGGGATTGTTTGTACGTTATTACACTAATTGTCTCATTTTCGTTTCTCCAATTAACTCTGTCATTGTCTTCTCTTTCCTATTTTCGGACATCACATAATTCGGTAGGACCGAAACATTGCTGATACAATTTCTACTACTTTAGGTTTTGTGGTCAATCATGGCAGAAGAAAACATATTCTCTACACCTGTCGTTATTGAATCTACACAATCTGTTGTATTTGGTTGCCATGACAACAGGGTCTATAGCGTAAACTACACAAATTGACTTTGTAATTGGTCCACAGTATGCGATGCACCGATCTAGTACACCATTTTCTTATAAGGTAATATCTAATACGTACACATATCTGCTATGCATGTTACACATTAATTGTGCTCATACTGAGGTTACTACGATTAATCTTTTAATCGTTAATACAGAACTGGAGAGTCAGCTGACAGAAACAGCTTGCTGTGTTTCGATTTGGGAAATATTGATAAATCACATCAAACAATCAAATGTGCTTCCTAGACAGTTTTTGTTTGCTGACTTTATGACCAGTTAACTGAAGATTAATCTATCAAGTTGCTCAGCACCAATTAATAGCATATCCAGTTAACTATGTTAGTATAACATTAAATAATCAAATTCTACTAGAATATATCCTGTACTGAACAGGTATATGTATGTATATTGTAGGTAAATGGTCAGGTATATGTTATAGTGACATCTACTGCAGGCACTGTGTATAACATAGACATCTCTACTGGTATTTCTACTAATATCTACTCAGTATCTACATCTGTGTTTGGCTCTCCTATTATGGTATGTACTTGTATGTCTACCCTACTCTTGTATTAACTACTGTATACAGTGTATATACAATGTATAATCTATAACATTATGTAATACCGTATTGTATTATTGTAGATAGGTAACAGGTTGGTTTTTGGTAGCAGAGATGATAATATATACTGTTTATTACTGGTTAGTAACACTTTAGCCTGAGTTTCACCAGCTAGAGGTGAAGTATCAGAGAGGCCATCGTCTCAACCCTCATCATTGTGTACTGAACTGGAAACTAAACTGGTTTTGGTTAGTCAGTTGATTGATCAAGTTTCTATTGGTAGAAGTTTGGTTTCTGCTGTAGACACTGTGTATGTTATTGTAGATACTGACTATGTTATTGTAGATACTGTGTATATTATTGTAGATGCTGTGTATGCTAATGTAGATACTGTGTATGTTATTGTAGATACTGTGTATGTTATTGTAGATACTGTGTATATTATTGTAGATACTGTGTATGTTTTTTAGACACTATTATACTATATTTTATATACTATTATACGTTACTGTAGATAATGTTATTTATTATTGTCGATGCTATCGTCTGTTATTGTAGATAATATTATATGTTATTGTAAAGTTATTTTTCAACTGGAAGTTATCTTCTCATACAATGTATATAGTATATCAGCTGGTAGGTCCATCGATAGTACAAAGTATACCATATATTTATGTCACCAGTGTCACGTGATACATATAACAATACAATGTAACAGATACAAAGCGAATAAACCCAAGAAATAAGTCATCCACAATAACAATGGAAGTAATAGAATTTACCCATCCAGGTATCACATGGGAGAATTACAGTTTGGTCCCTGTGATTGGATAATACACTATTAGCTTGTGTTGTTGTTGTTGTTTGTGATATCATTATTGTTTGTGTCTGTAGTATTTACTTCTGTGGTTACTTCTGTGTCTGTGGTGTTGTTAGACTGTTGTACCTCATGTATCTCTATGTCTATGTGTACATTATTAACTATATCTACTGTATCCACATTGACTTCTACTTCTGCATTCCATTCATCACTATCATCTACATCACAGACTAGTGTAGGAGTTTTTACATGTTCATCTCCTTCACTCTCTTCACTGCTGAGTCCAAATTTCTCTTCTGCAGACATATCTGTCTCTGTAAACATAAATGTAAACTATATTATTATTCTTGATACCTCGCTAAAGACTCCAACGCAAGTGTCTAAGTGTTTCTGAGTTATTGTCTTGAATACGTATGGTAATGATACAACGACAATTCTGCTAATGATTTTGGCTACATCGCCATGTTTTAGTACTTTGTGACATTATTGTTTTATCAGAGGTTAAAACTTTGCTGGTTTTTCATTTTTACTATTAATCTAATGTATATATGAAAGTCATTTCACAAGCCTCTTTCCTAGTTTAGTAGTTTCTAATGAGTGTAATGTTGTGCGCGCACATGTCCATATCATGTGACCTTTCACCCCTATAACGTTCTATTTATAGCCTCTCTTTGTTTGGTATTGTATAGTCTCAATTACCCGCTGATCGATTATGGCTATACAACTGCAATTTAATCACTCTTAATGCCTTGCCACACGAGGCTTAGGTGAAGTATTGTGTTGTTTGATGATTATTGTTTACTAAAGAAAACAAAAAACAAATATCGTCTATATGTTATATAAAAAATCTTTTTAGTTCAGCCCATGTTTTTTAAGCATTGGTATATTTCTATAACTATAGGTTCATTTGTCAAGTCAGTGTTATTATTGTTGTATTTGTTTACAAAACTCTGAGAATTAATTCCACTTATTTGCTATTTGATTGAAAAACAAACAAAGTTACAATAAATTACTTGATCAAAAGTTTTAGGCTTATATTTAAAAAAAAATTAAACTATAAGAAATTATATTGTCTCCACCAAACATAAAATATACATTACACCTCACCTATTGTGTTCTTGGTTTTTGAGCCGAAAACAACTGAATAACTAGTATTATTTAGTGAGTTTGTTTTGGTTTGTATTTTGTGAGTGTTATAAGTTGGTTATGTAGATACTTGAAATAAACCAGATGAGCTGAGAGTTGTGGTACCCTTGGGTTGTTAGACAATGTTACAGTTGTACTTGATGATAACTTGTTATTGTTATTTATAATTGTGGTATTAATATTAATAAATAATAACATAACAATATAATATTGACTATAAGTACATTGATTATTGAGCTTCCAGTATTTATAACACAGTAAAACGTGTAGTTTGTATACAATATCAATGTACTATATACTTACTCAATTGCAGAAAGCAAGTGGATGCGTAGCTTAGTTCCATTTCATGTATCTGTCTTGGCCAGAATTTTTATGTCAATAGCTTTATATACTTGGACTGAGACTGCTTAATCAGATTCTGATTGGATGTTTTTCAATACCTACATACCACAGTTGTTCTAACTATTTATTCGGTTCATTCATTTTTGTAGTAAAAATTTCACAACGTACTTAAAAATTTTTTATTACAGTATCGGTATTAGCTGTTGAAGTAAACTAGTGAAATTATTTAATTTTTCATAAATTATAACTATTAAAGAAGAGGAGTTTTCTTTCTGTAGAATGTTCGATCACGTATAACATATAGCGAGCGAAGCTGCTTTATACTCATACAAGTGGGATTTTCCCCATCAACGCTCTGCCTCAGTATTGAGTATATAATGCCCTGCACCGCGCAAGGGTAGAAAGCTTGTATGTGACGTCACAGTAGTTAGTCATTGTATACTGTATGGCTATTGCGTATTGGGAAATTGATGACATAATGTCAATAACGCTTGTTATACTACTGTATAGAACTGTATGCAGTCTTGACTGCCACCATTTATAATTAATAACTATTATACTATATGCACTGTATGTAATAAAGCGCAATTTGCAATTTGCTTCTGTGAGCAAGGCTTAGAGGTACTACCTGACAGGATTAGCTGGGATTATTTAAATGGGAACTTTAAGTGTCGGCGTACATCCACGTGGTTAGAATGCAGTTTTTACAACAGAGTATAACTCTTCTAGGGTAGTAAATTATGCATACGTGCTTTGATTTGGTCACACAGACATGTAGTCAACAGATGTATTCCGCTTTACAGACTTATGGAGAAAGTACAAAATAAATGCAATGGAATGGATACTGCTTGTTGGACACGCAAACCATCTTGTAGTGGCAAATGTAATTTTTTTGTGATTTATCTCTCCTTGGACAAAGAGAAAAACTCAAAGATCTTCAGTTTGAGAACAAATGGCAAATTTTCAACCTTGACCTCACGTCTAAGTGGTTCAATGGTAGTTTGTATAGCAGTGTTTAACCTTGACCTTACAACCAAGTGGTTCAATGGTAGTTCGTTCAGCAGTGGTTGATTCCTCCAGCGTAGTGGATTAGGCATACATGCTTTGGCTTGGTCACACAGACAGACAGATTAATAACGGATACCTCTCATATTTGTCTGTATAGGTAAATGGTGGATACCTCTCATATTTGTCTGTATAGGTAAATGGTGGATACCTCTCATATTTGTCTGTATAGGTAAATGGTGGATACCTCTCATATTTGTCTGTATAGGTAAATGGTGGATACCTCTCATATTTGTCTGTATAGGTAAATGGTGGATACCTCTCATATTTGTCTGTATAGGTAAATGGTGGATACCTCTCATATTTATCTGTATAGGTAAATGGTGGATACCTCTCATATTTGTCTGTATAGGTAAATGGTGGATACCTCTCATATTTATCTGTATAGGTAAATGGTGGATACCTCTCATATTTATCTGTATAGGTAAATGGTGGATACCTCTCATATTTGTCTGTATAGGTAAATGGTGGATACCTCTCATATTTGTCTGTATAGGTAAATGGTGGATACCTCTCATATTTATCTGTATAGGTAAATGGTGGATACCTCTCATATTTATCTGTATAGGTAAATGGTGGATCCCTCTCATATTTGTCTGTATAGGTAAATGGTGGATACCTCTCATATTTATCTGTATAGGTAAATGGTGGATACCTCTCATATTTGTCTGTATAGGTAAATGGTGGATACCTCTCATATTTGTATGTATAGGTAAATGGTGGATACCTCTCATATTTATCTGTATAGGTAAATGGTGGATACCTCTCATATTTGTCTGTATAGGTAAATGGTGGATACCTCTCATATTTGTATGTATAGGTAAATGGTGGATACCTCTCATATTTGTCTGTATAGGTAAATGGTGAATACCTCTCATATTTATCTGTATAGGTAAATGGTGGATACCTCTCATATTTATCTGTATAGGTAAATGGTGGATACCTCTCATATTTATCTGTATAGGTAAATGGTGGATACCTCTCATATTTGTCTGTATAGGTAAATGGTGGATACCTCTCATATTTATCTGTATAGGTAAATGGTGGATACCTCTCATATTTGTCTGTATAGGTAAATGGTGGATACCTCTCATATTTGTATGTATAGGTAAATGGTGGATACCTCTCATATTTGTCTGTATAGGTAAATGGTGGATACCTCTCATATTTATCTGTATAGGTAAATGGTGGATACCTCTCATATTTATCTGTATAGGTAAATGGTGGATACCTCACATATTTGTCTGTATAGGTAAATGGTGGATACCTCTCATATTTGTCTGTATAGGTAAATGGTGGATACCTCTCATATTTATCTGTATAGGTAAATGGTGGATACCTCTCATATTTGTCTGTATAGGTAAATGGTGGATACCTCTCATATTTATCTGTATAGGTAAATGGTGGATACAATAAATACAAATAACAGGGCCCATGTATGCCTGTTATCTACACAAACATCCCCAGCAGTGATACCAATAATACTCAGAAGATTATTAGACTCATTGATGAGATATATCGACTTCTGGGTAATATTCGAGGTCCAGTTTGTAGTAACAGTTAAAAAACTTTTTGCGTTCATCACTTTGTGACCAGTTCTGTAACATAAATTTTCATTGGTTGTTTTTTTACTTATATAGCATAACTTCAAACTGACTAGAACCTTGTTGGTGTTTCTGAATGTATTTATTTTGGGTAAACTTCCTTGGATTCATCAGTATTTTTGTTTCCTTTACCCGCTGCTTCAATGTGGACAGCATTGTTAACATCAACATAAGCTACTATAACTAATCTTTCAACTTCTTCCAGCTAAGGTTAACTTGTGTTATCATTGCTCACTAATGATGGGGTTGCTAGAGGGTTATCTTCTCTTTCTTCCTCGGATTATACTATTTCCTTCTCCCATCTCCTACCATAACTCTATATATAAATACATACAAAATTGTTTCTTTCAGTAGAAAATGGAGAAGTTGTCTCCACAAAATATAGCTCATGTTTTACATCTCCTTACTACGTAATAAGTGCATACATTTGTCTGTTACTCACATTTTATAGGGACTGAATATATAACTTCAGATAGTTATCTGTTGCTATACTTCACTATTTAGCTTTTTTGTGTAGTTGTATTCTCTTGTTGAATAGCTAAGAGTTATCACCTTAGCAAGGGCTATAAATAGATACAACTTCATAGACTTAGATACGCAAGAAGTACAGAGGCACTGGCGTAAAATTTTTGGTATGTGCAAAATGGGATGTGAGATATATAATTATTAAGATAAACAGCAATGGCTTCCATATTCAAATATGCCTAGTCACTACGCTCTCCCATCCCACTCTACCCCACCTCAAGGATCCCTGCCCCGCTTTTTCACAGCTTTGATCTACTTGTCAGTTTTTAATTTACGGTTTCACATTATTCTCTCATTCTCTCCCCATAACTCAGCTTCTCCCAGCCAGACACAGTAAAACAGTGCTAGAACACGTTCCATTGAGTTCCATCTTGGACTTTACTCACTAATCGTGTTGTACTAACTGTTGTAGCCACTTACTACAGCCAGTTATTGACAAAAACCGAAACAGTGCGAAAGATACAAAATAATGATGCAATCCGTGGGTAGTGCAAGATACAATATTTGTTGTAAGCCAGGATGTAATTTTTCATCCAACTTTCCAACCAGGTGGGACCAATAGTCCTCCAGCCAATTATACAACATTTTTTACTCTCTCAGCTTTACTAGAAATGTACAGATACAAACAGACAGACTCATCGATTTACATACCACCGACTTACACAAACATACAGGTGGTTTCTCATGTTTTTATTTATTGTTGGTTATTGTTGACTGTGATCCATACAACATTATACATACACTTACGCATTAGGTGTTGTCTACTCTACTATTGTGTCTGTACACTTAAATATTAATTATTTTGTAATATAACCTACTAACAGTCAGTGATAGTAAAATCTGAAAATACAATGTTCATATTGTACTGATTGCGTATTGTGACTTATTTGTAATTGTCTCCCCTGTACACAGAGTGTCTTGCATTGTGTGTGCGTGACATACCCACAATGCATGCATTTTATTGTAAATTTTTACAGTTATGTTATTGCGTACAATTTTCATTAAGGATAAATTAACTATTTGTTTGTGCTGACGCTGACATTAGTACTACCAATCTATGAGCAAAATTCATCACTCTGTATATTACATTTTATATATCGTACGAAAACTACCTCATCACCTGCTAAACTTTCTTACCAGTTGAATTGTTGCCATGCAAAATAGTAAGGATATACAAAACATGGTTACGGTAGAATGGGGCTATGTAGCAACAAATCACATTCTGTTTGCTCATCAACTGTTTTGTTAAAGCCCAACTATGCATCCAGCTTGTTAATTGAAGGTTTGGAAAAGGTTTTGGGTGTGATAAAAAATTTTGCAGTAATATGATCGCTTAGTTTCACAGCTTTGACGCACCGAATACACTTTTCCACAGAGCATTACCTTTTTAATAAGTTATTAATAAACCATAACCTTGACTTTTGGATTTAGTTTTTAAATTATGCCGGGTTGTTACTCTAGCAATAAGATTTCACTTTTTGTTCTACTATAAAATTTTTATTATTAAAGTTATAGAAAATTATATTTAAAAAGGCAAAGATTGTTATTATGTTATTCATACCGTATTGTATTTATTTTATATGGTTATGAGGGCATATAAAGTATAAATATTTATTACCATAAAAGTTTTGAGGAAACAAATACTTGGTAGTGCAGTAGTATAAATAATGAACCTCAATGATAGACATGTCTTGTGTTTGTTAGTCCTTGATCTGCTATTTGGTTAGTTAATGCAGCATTGATGGTGATCATCTCACCAACATACTGCTGTATGAGGTCATGGGAAATCCATTTGCTATATGTAATAAGAAATCCATGCATAATATGTAATCTAAAATCCATATGTTATACACAATGGGAAATCCAAACTTTGTATGCAATGGGAAACCCCAGAATTAAAATATCCACTTACTGTAGCCTGTAGTGTTATATTAAACTAAAGTAGAACTTGCTTTTTCAAGTTAGAATAAATGATTGCTAGAAATATGTGCAGCAAACTTGGTATCTTTTCTCTGTTCCTCTGGATGATCTAAAACTATTTCTGAAGTTCTTGCACGATTTTTTATCAAACATCAGCAAACATTAGCCACCCTTTGATAGTCAAGCATATTCACTACAATCAGTGATACCATTTTTTTTTATTTTGCATAATGGTGGAAAAAATTTCCTTGAAGTAAAAAGTTTCGCTGGCAAGCTTAAACATTCATTGCTGTGTGACAGCGTTTTTGGTTAGCACTATTTTATGGTTGAATTTTGCATACAGGAGTGTTGGGAGGGGGGAGGGGGAGTCCCTTCATCTCTACCTTGCACACAAATGTGCAGCTCTCTATCACACAACACTGGAGTGTGTAAAGTATTAACTACAATAATCTAGATTAAATAAAACACAAATTGTGAACAAACTGTTTGTGATGCGTTAAAGTATCATCCGTCAGGATTAGCTGGGATTAACTCTCAGCCTCTGCCAGAAGCTTTATGTGAGAAACTATTTAATTGTAAGGTTTGAGAAGATGACAACTTCTGTTTGGAAGTAGTTGGGAGATAAATCCTTGTACCTGGTTATCTGGAGTGGCTCTGCATCCAGTGGACAAGATGGAATGTAAAATACTAGCAGTATTGCTCCTAAATCTCTCTACAGTAAACCAACAGGCGCCCTTCACCTCCCTTCATTTCACTCCACCCCCTCCATCTTTTGCCCACCCTGCTCTATCTCAACCACGCTCTACTACTCACCCCTGCATTGCGCTACCCCAGCCCATTCCACCTTCGTCTGACTCTACTCTCTTCATTTCTCTTTTCCTCTCCCTTGTTTCGCACTCGATTCGATAGTGCTTACAGGAAGTGTGTTGTCCCATTAATTGATTGATATCTTTGGCTGATTCATTATGTTCTATTGAATGTATATAACTTGCAGCCTATGCATACTAGAAAAAAACCATGCAGATATGTTTTTTTGTGAGTTATCTCCTCTTAGGATTATGGAAAAATATTAAAACAAGGTGTAACGAAACAAATGGCAAACTTTAACCTTAACCTGACACTTAAATGGTTCAATATCAAGTCTGATCAACAAGTTTAACCTTCTCGACATTGTAGAGTAGGCAGACATGTTTTGGTATGGACACACAGACAGACAGATAAATAAACAGGCACTGTTTGCATTTAATGCTAATAGAAAATGTACAAAGTATATAAAATAGAAATAATGGAAAGGTGTATGCTTGTTATCTACACAAACATCCCAAGCAGCGATACCAATAATAATTATAAGATTATTAGACTCATTGATGAGATATATTTTGAAAAATAGTTGCACGTATCACTTTGTTGCCAATTTTGTAGCATAAGTTCTCAGTGGTTACTCTCAAACCTACATAGAATAACTAAAAACTGACTAGAGCCTTGCATGTGTGTTTTAATGCGCTTGGTTTGGGCTAATTTGGTCACATTCATCAGTATTGTTGTGTCCTTCATCCTCTGCCTGTCCTTCACCCTCTACCTGTCCGTCACGAGCTGTCTGTCCTTCACCCGCTGCCTGTCCTTCACCCTCTGCGTGTCCTTCACCCTCTGCCAGTTCTCCACCCAGTGCCTCAACGTGGACAGCATTATTTACACCAACATCAGCTACTATATCTACTATCTGATCTTCTATCGGGTACCAAGGCTCATTTGTATCATCATCGTGTACCAACGATGCGATTACCAGAGGTTTATTTTCTCTCTCCTCTTCTGGATTGGTCCATTTGCCTCTCTCATCTTCTTCCATAACTCTATCTATAAATAAACTTATTATTTGGCATATGTTTCAGTGGGAAATATAGAACTTGCCTCTTACTGTACAAAATATGCGCATGTTTTACACAGTTTTCATTACTACATACAAGTACATACAGTTGTATCTGGTACTTACATTTTATAATGACTGTATGCTAGATACTTGATGGTTATTTATTTACAAGACATTTAAACTTGGTTGTTTGTGTAGCTGTTTTCCCTTGTTGTTAAACTAGGAGTTGTCTCCTCACCACAAGCTATAAATAATTACATCAAAATAGACATACGCAAATACACAGAAAGTCATCAGAGATCACAAATTATAAACAAATCACAAAAAATTCTATGTGGGTCAAGTTTTATCAAAATAAAACTGAGCAACTTCATGATTTGTATTCTGTGAGTTTCATAAATTGGTTGTGTAGATACTTGAAATAAACCAGATGAGTTGAAAGTTGTGGTACCCTTATGTTGTTAGACAGTGTTACAGTTGTACATGCTACTAACTTGTTATTGTTATGTATAATTGTGGTATTAATAATAATAAATAATAACATCACAATACAACATTGTGCTATTATAAGTACATCAGATATTGAAGCTTAGTTTTTTTATGACAAAGTGAAAAAAATCTATTAATTGTCAATGTATTATTTTACTCACTCATTCGTAGAAAGAAAGTGAATCCACAACTTAAATCTCCTTCGTTTGTCTGTTTTGGACCTGAAATTTTGGTATCAGCTTTTTATATGTGGAGAGTACTTGCCTGATCGAATCTGATTGGATATTCAATGGTACCCACATACAACATAATTTGTGACTATTTACTGTTTCACACATTTTACTAGCGAAGACTATGCAAATATTTCATAAACTTTCAACTAAATTGTCATATATTCTATTGCTTGTATGACTTATTATTAATTTTTTATTCTCTATAAATTATAGTCAAAATATCAAACGCTTCTTTTCCTGTAGAGTGCAAGGGTCTAGCAAAAGCTAAAGCGCGAAGCCCCTTTATAAACATATAAGTTGGATTTTCCCACAGAGTGCTCTCGCTTCAGCATTGAGTATATATTGCAGTGCGCGGCGCCTAGGTACGGAGGTTGTATAGAAGGTCGCAATAGCTAGTCATTAGTATTATGTAGCTACTGCGTATTGGAAATTTGATGACTCAACTACTTACTTTATTGAGTATGGAATATATAACATATATTGAATACAGAGCTACTACTGCTGTACAACGTTGGTAATGGTAATATGGTGGCTCAATGCTCACAGCATTAAATGCTTTCATTTTCAAGAGCGAATGAGCAATTTTGAAATAGTCTACATAGTTTGCACATTTTCTTTTACATAGGAAATAATTGGTGGGATGTAGTCTGAGAAACTACATCTTAAAACTGCATAAAGCTTATAATAAAAACCTTAGCAGTTGTGGAACCTTAGCAACCTTAGCAGTTATTTTAAACAATAAACCTGTATTTCCTGTCAAACAATTGTGAAACTTTACAAGTATAGTTTTTTTGCAAATATTTCGAAAAGTTTGGAAAAAAATTCAGATTGTCTAAACAGGTACAAATTGTAAGGACAGTTTAGAACTGGTATAAACTATTTACAAACAGCATAAGCTACTTTGAAACTGTTTGAACTGTTTTAAAATTATCTGAATTATTTTCAAAAAGTTTTCAAAATTTGTACAAGTGCTTCCAACTTTCAACAATCGCGGTCATTTTTCGCAAGACATAGACATATAGACATAGACATATAGACATAGCGGCAATAGATATAGACATAGCAATCAATAGACATAGCAATTAATAGACATCAAACGAATAATTTTATTCGTCGATCCAATTGTTTGATATAGTCTCCAAAACTAAGTTTATACAATATCAAAGTTTCATTGATTATTCTCCAAAATTAAAATTAAATGAATGAAAACAAATTTTTCATTTATTTCAATTAAAACTCCCTGTTCAGTATATGGTAAAGAAACAGATCAAAGATATAATATTATAGCAAAAGGGAACTAGCAAACCTTTTGAAAGCTTTGAAACAATTTTGATAAAGCAAGAAAGTTGGCAAACAACTCTGATGTTTTCGAAATCACTCTGATGGTATGAAAAGCAATCGCACTTACTAAAACCAGCCACCATAAGGTAATGTATTACATCATACGTTGTGTGTTGTAGGTTTTATGTATGTGGCATGCATAGACAAAGATCAAATACTAATATGGCTTTGAAATATTTTTCACCAATGCATAATGTTTTGTAACATTATACCTACCGCTTACACAGTAAATGTTGTATACTCTACTATTGTGTCTGTGCACTTATACATTAAGTATTATATAATATAACTTACTTGCAGTCAATGAGTATTTAATAGTAAAAACTAGAAATATTACCTACTATCTCCTTTGCAATGCTCATTTACTACTGATTGTGTATTATGACTTAGTCAGAGTTGTCTCACCTGTATACATTTTTATCCTAGGGTTGAGCGCGCATACAACCTGTCTTATAATGCATGCATATCGCTGTGGCCTTAGTTACAGCCAATATTGATAATGTTTATTGTTATTGAGTACAAAGTTCATTCATGATAAACCAAGGAGAGGCTTTGTGTGGAGGCAACCCTATCACTGTCGATTATTGGAATATATTACATCACCCTGTGTATCAATTAATTTGTTACAACAGATGAAAAATCTATGATCGCTGAACAGGATACAGTTAACAACTTAATCGTTGTTATACAAAGCAGTAGAGATGCACAAAACTTGGTTACAATCAGCAGTTTTGCTCGCAAAATTTTAGCTATGCTGCCAACCTGTTTCTTGGAGGTTAAGAACAAAACTTGGGCTCGGGCCTAGTTTGTTTAATTTGTTTTTACCAGATCTACTAGAGTGCTTTTTTGCTGAAGTATTATATAATATATTACATATTACATAATATTGTGAGTGGAGCTACACATTGCTCAGTCTAACCGGTGGGGTTCAGAATGGTAAAATTTTACTGGCAGCTTTCCAGCTTGCAGTAGAATCTATTTATAAAGTTTTGAAGTATTTTTATTAGTTTTAGGAGCAACAAAATTACTACACACAATAGTAGGGATATTCAAAATGTGGTTACGGTAGAATGGGCTACGTAGCAACAAATCACATTCTGTTTGCTCACCAACTGTTTCGTTAAAACCCAACTATGCTTTCAGCATGTTAATTGAAGGTTTGGAAAAGGTTTTGGGTGTGATAAAAACTTTTGCAGTAATATGATCGTCTGGTTTCACAGCTTTGACGCACCGAATACTCTTTTTCACAGAGCATAACCTTTTTAATAAGTTAACCTTGACTTTTGGATTTAGTTTTTAAATGATGCTGAGTTGTTACTCTAGAAATAAAATTTCATTTTTTGTTCTACTATGAATCTTTATTATTAAAGTAGCAAAAAATTATATTTAAAAAGGCAAAGATTATTATTATGTTTTTCATGCCGTATTGCATTTATTTTATGTGGTTACGAGGGCATATTAGGTTTATATTTATTACCATAAAAGTTTTGAGGAAACAAATACTTGGTAGTGCAGTAGTATAAATAATGAACCTCGATGATAGACATGTCTTGTGTTTGTTAGTCCTCGATTTGCTATTTGGTTAGTTAATGCAGCATTGATGGTGATCATCTCAACAACGCACTGCTGTATTAGGTCATGGGAGATCCATTTGCTATATGTAATAAGAAATTCACGTGTAATATGTAATCTAAAATCCACATGTTATACATGATGGGAAATCCAAACTTTGTATGCAATGGGAAACCCCAGAATTCAAATATCCACTTATTGTAGCCTGTAGTGATATATTAAGCTAAAGTAGAATTTGCTTTTTCAAGTTATAATAAATGATTGCTAGAAATATGTGCAGCAAACTTGGTATCTTTTCTCTGTCTCTCTGGATGATCTAAAACTATTTCTGAAGTTCTCACAAGCTTTGTTATCAAATCTCAGCCACCCTTTGATAATCAAGCATATTCACTACAATCAGTGATAACATTTTTTTTTATTATTTGGCATAATGGTGGAAAAAATTTCCTTGAAGTAAAAAGTTTTGCTGGCAAGCATAAACAACACGTAACATTCATTGCTGTGTGACGGCTTTTTCGGTTAGCACTATTTCATGGTTGCATTTTGTATACATGAGTGTTAGGGGGGGGGGGGAGGGGGGGGAGTCCCTCCATCTCTACTTTACACATAAATGTGCAGCTCTCTGTCAGACATCACTGGCATGTGTAAAGTATTAACTACAATAATCTAGATTCAATAAAACACGAGTTGTGAACAAACTGTTTGTGATGCCTTAGAGTATCATTGGACAGGATTAGCTGGGATTAACTCTCAGCCTCTGCCAGAGGCTTTATGTGAGAAGCTATTTAATTGTAAGGTTTGAGAAGATGACAACTTCTGTTTGGAAGTAGTTGGGAGATAAATCCTTGTACCTGGGTATCTGGAGTGGCTCTGCATCCAGTGAATAAGATGGAATGTAAAATACTAGCAGTATTGCTCCTAAATCTCTCATACAATAAACCAACAGGCGCCCTTCACCTCCCTTCATTTCACTCCACTCCCTCCATCTTTTGCTCCCCCCCCCCTGCTCTATCTCAACCACGCTCTACTACTCACCCCCTACAATGCGCTACCGCAGCCCATTCCACCTTCGCCTGATTCTACTCTCTTCATTTCTCTTTTCCTCTCTCTTGTTTCGCACTCGATTCGATAGTGCTTACAGGAAGTGTGTTGTCCCATTTTGATTGATATCTTTGGCTGATTTATTATGTCCTATTGAATGTATATAACTTGCAGCTGATTCATACTGGAAGAAAACCATCTGGTAAATGCGGATATGTTTTTTTGTGAGTTATCTCCTCTTAGGATTATGAAAAAATATTAAACAAGGTGTAACGAAACAAATGGCAAACTTTAACCTTCACCTGACATTTAAATGGTTCAATATCAAGTCTGAGCGACAATTTTAACTCTCTCGACATTGTAGAGTAGGCAGGCATGTTTTGGTATGGACACACCGACAGACAGATAAATAAACAGGCATTGTTTCCATTTAATGCTAACAGAAAATGTACAAAATATATAAAATAAAAAGAATGGAAAGATGTATTCCTGTTATCTACACAAACATCCCAGCAGTGATACCAATAATAGCTATAAGATTATTAGACTCATTGATGAGATATATTTTGATAAAGATTTGCACGTATTACTTTGTTGCCAGTTTTGTAGCATAAGTTCTCAGTGGTTGCTCTCCAACATACATAGAATAACTAACCACTGACTAGAACCCTGCATGTGTGTTTTAATGCGCTTGGTTTGGCTTAATTTGGTCAGATTCATCAGTATTGTGTCCTTCAACCGCTGCCTTTTCTCCACCTGCTGTCTTTCCTTCACTTGCTGCCTGTCCTTCACCTTCTGCCTGTCCTTCACCTGCTGTCTCTCCTTCACTTGCTGCCTGTCCTTCACTCGCTGCCTGTCCTTCACCTGCTGTCTCTCCTTCACTTGCTGCCTGTCCGTCACCCGCTGTCTCTCCTTCACTTGCTGCCTGTCCGTCACCCGCTGTCTCTCCTTCACCTGCTGTCTCTCCTTCACTTGCTGTCTCTCCTTCACTTGCTGTCTCTCCTTCACTTGCTGCCTGTCCTTCACCCGCTGCCTGCCCTTCACCCTCGGCCTGTCCTTCATCCTCTGCCAATTCTCCACCCGCTGCCTCAACGTGGACAGCATTGTTTACATCAGAATCAGCTACTATCTGATTTTCTACCAGATACCAAGGCTCATTTGTATCATCATCGTGTACCAATGATGTGGTGACTAGAGGTTTATCTTCTCTTTCCTCTTCTGGATTGGTCCATTTGCCTCTCTCATTTTCTTCCATAACTGTATCTATAAATAAACTTATTATTTGGCATATGTTTCAGTGGGAAATATAGAATTCGCCTCTTACTGTACAAAATATAGCTCATGTTTTACACAGTTTTCATTACTACATACAAGTACATACATTTGTGTCTGGTACTTACATTACATAGCTCCCATTACTACATACAAGTACATATATTTGTATCTGTTACTTACATTATATAGCTCCCATTACTACATACATGTACATACATTTGTCTCTGTTACTTACATTTTATAATGACTGTATGCCAGAGACTTGATAGTTATTTATTTACAAGACATTTAAACTTGGTTGTTTGTGTAGCTGTTTTCCCTTGTTGTAGAGCTAGGAGTTGTCTCCTCACCACAAGCTATAAATAATTACAGCAAAATAGACATACGCAAATACATAGAAAGTCATCAAAGATCACAAATTATAAACAAATCACAAAAAAGTCTATGTGGATCAAGTTTTATAAAAGAAAATTGAGCATTTTAATGATTTGTATTCTGTGAGTGTCATAAGTTGGTTGTATGGATACTTGAAATAAACCAGATGAGCTGAGAGTTGTGGTACCCTTGTGTTGATAGTGTTACAGTTGTACTTGATGATAACTTGTTATTGCTTTGTATAATTGTGACATTAATAATAATAAATAATAACATAACAATATAATATTGTGCTATTATAAGTACATCAGATATTGAAGCTTAGTTTTTTTATGACGAAGTAAAAAAAAATTCATTAATTGTCAATGTATTCTTTTACTTACTCATTCGTAGAAAAAAAGTGAATACACAACTTAAACCTCCTTCATTTGTCTGCTTTTGACCTGAAATTTTGGTGTCAGCTTTTTATATCTGGAGAGGACTTGCCTAATCGAATCTGATTGGATATTCAATGATACCTACAGACAACAATATTTATGAAGATTTACTGTTTCACTCATTTTACTTGCAAAAATTATGTAAGTAGTTCATAGATTTTTAACTGCATTGTCGTATATTCTATTGCTTGTATAACTTATTATTATTTTTTTTGCTTTTTGTATGTTATAGTCAATATAACAAACGGTTTTTTTCCTGTAGCATGCAAGGGTCTCAAGAAAACTAAAGCGCAAAGCCTCTTTATTAACATATAAGTTGGATTTTCCCAAAGAATGCTCTCGCTTCAGTATTGAGTATATAATGCAGTGCGCGGCGCCTAGGTACGGAGGTTGTATAGAAGGTCTCAATAGTCAGTCATTAGTATTGTGTGGCTACTGCGTATTGGAAAATTGATGACTCAACTACTAACTGTATTGAGTATGGAATATATAACATATATTGAATACAGAGCTACTGCTGTACAACGCTGGTGGTTATAATATGGTGGCTCAATGCTCACAGTATTAAATGCTTTCACTTTCAAAAGCGAATGAGCGATTCTGAAATAGTCTACATGGTTTGTAAATTGTCTTTTACATAGGAAATAATTGGTTGGATGTAGCCTGAGAAACTACACCTTAACACGGCATAGTGCTCATAATAAAAGCTTAGCAGTTGTGGAATTTTAAACAAGTAACCTGTATTTCCTGTCAAACAATTGTGAAACTTTACAAGTATAGTTTTTTTGCAAATATTTCAAAAAGTTTGGAAAAATATTCAGATCGTTTGAACATAGACAAATTGTGAGAACACTTTAGAAATGGTATAAACTATTTACAAACAATATAAACTACTTTGAAACTGTTTGAACTGTTTGAAAATTATCTGAACTATTTTGAATAAGTTTTCAAAATTTGTACAAGTGCTTCCAACTTACAACAATTGCAGTCATTTTTCGCAAGACGTAGACATATAGACATAGCAATCAATAGATATAGACATAGCGGCAATAGATATAGACATAGCAATCAATAGACATCCAATTGTTTGATATAGTCTCCAAAACTAAGTTTATACAATATCCAAGTTTCAGTGATTATTCACCAAAATTAAATGAATGAAAACAAATCTTTTATTTATTTCAATTAAAACTCCCTGTTCAGTATATGGTAAAGAAACAGATCAAAGATATAATATTATAGCAAAAGGGAACTAGCAAACCTTTTGAAAGCTTTGTAACAATTTTGAAAAAGCAAGAAAGTTGGTGAACAACTCTGATGTTTTCAAAATCACTCTGATGGTATGAAAAGCAATCGCACATTCTAAAACCAGCCACCATTTGGTAACGTATTACATCATACATTGTATGTTGAAAGTTTTATGTAAGTGTGGTGTAGCATAGACAAGACCAAATACTATTATGGCTTTGAAATATTTTTTTACCCGTCTATGAAGTTTTGTAATATTATAATTACTACTTACACAGTAAATATAGTATACTCTACTATTGTGTCTGTACACTTATATATTAATTATTATATAATATAACTTACTTACAGTCAGTGAGCATTTGATAGTAAAAACTAGAAATATTACCTACTATCTCCTCGCAATGCTCATGTACTACTGATTGTGTATTATGACTTAGTCAGAGTTGTCTCACCTGTATACATTTTTATCCTAGGGTTGAGCGCGCATACACCCTGCCTTATAATGCATGCGCTTCTTTGTGACCTTAGTTACAGCCAATGTTGATAATGTTTATTGTTATTGAGTACAAAGTGCATTCATGATAAACCAAGGAAAGGCTTTGTGTGGAGGCAACCCTGTCACTGTCGATTTTAGGAATATATTACATAACCCTGTGTATCAATTAATTTGTTACAACAGCTGAAAATTCTATGATCGCTGAACATGATACAGTTAACAACTTAATTGTTGTTATACAAAGCAGTAGAGATGCACAAAACTTGGTTACAATCAGCAGTTTTGCTCACAAAAGTTTAGCTATGCTGCCAACCTGTTACTTGGAGGCTAAGAACACAACTTGGGCTCGGGCCTAGTTTGTTTAATTTTTTTTACCAGATCTACTACAGTGCTATTTTACTGAAGTATTGCATAACATATTACATAATATTGCTGTGAGGAAATACACATTGCTCAGTCCAAATGGTGGGGTTCAGATTGGTAAAATTTTACTGGCAGCTTTCCAGCTTGCAGTAGAATCTATTTATAAAGTTTTGAAGTATTTTCATTAATTTTAGGGGCAACAAAATTACTCAATTTTAGGAAGGAATCTTAACAAAACTTATTCTCTAATGAGATAAATAACTTGTAAATATTACATAAAACAATCAAAGTTTTTTTCAGACAAAGGCATTAATTGGCTCAGTTATAATTATAAATTTCTCAGATTGCGGAGTTGTCTTTTCTGGGAGGAATTGAATGTCCGTCATTGGTGACTAATATGCCTTAATCACTCCATAACAATATAATTATAATATGCTCTCTCATTTAGTATTAAAATGAGACAATTTGTAATAATAATCTATTATCACTGCCAGTTAATTTTAAACCACTGTCAATAAACAACATTCCATCTCCCAGATGTACCATAATGGATGATACCCTGGTTGGGGCACAGATATACCATATACTCTGGTTAAGGTATAGATATACCATATACCCTGGTTAAGGTACAGTTATACCGTATACCCTGGTTGGGGTACAGATATACCGTATACCCTGGTTAAGGTACAGATATACCATATACCCTGGTTAAGGTACAGATATACCATATACCCTGGTTAAGATACAGATATACCATATACCCTGGTTAAGGTACAGATATACCATATACCCTGGTTAAGGTACAGATATACCGTATACCCTGGTTAAGATACAGATATACCATATACCCTGGTTAAGGTACAGATATACCATATACCCTGGTTAAGGTACAGATATACCATATACCCTGGTTAAGGTACAGATATACCATATACCCTGGTTAAGGAACAGATATACCGTATACCCTGGTTAAGGTACAGATATACCGTATACCCTGGTTAAGATACAGATATACCATATACCCTGGTTAAGGTACAGATATACCATATACCCTGGTTAAGGTACAGATATACCAATACAGCAGTGTCTAGGTTTGCTAACAACCATTTCTTCTAATATTTGGGTTCCAGTCATACCCGCAGGGGATACTTCTAGCAGATAAATAGTCTGTTATTTATAACATTATTTTATTATTTTACACTCTATTAATGAAAACCAAACTCGATTCATCAGCATTCACGATGGATACCCTCCATGTAATGGTACAACTACACAGTTTTTGTAATTTAATGTCATTGGATATCGTACATAAAGTTATCCATGTACTCACCAGGTTTTATGTAGAGTTATCTATAGTATTCTGTTTCATATGATGTATCCATAGACTTATTACATAGGGCTAAAAAATATATGATATATAGGTGTAGGTGTTGCATCTGTCTATGCAGGAATAGAAATGATAGGGATAATAATAATGTGTATGCGGGTTATAATTGATAATAAGCCTACTGACAGAAAGTGTATACCTATCAACGCTTTATTTGATAAAAAGCTATTTCAAAACATGACATCAACTCAGGCTTCTGTGAAAGTTCTAGTACATGTTCATGTAAAATGTAAAACAAAGCAGAATGCTTGCAAGTGTTTGAGAATAAAGATTTGAAACTGAAAAATATAATCAAATGAAAGTATTTCCTAGTAGGCCACCAATAGCATTTTGTTCCTCCTTGTGTACTACTGCTAGCTTTGCTGCTATGACATAATAGTGGGAAATTTTGGTCAGTTACTCAGAGGTTCCCTCTTGGCTATAGGCACCGCCAAATAAAGGAGGAAGGGGCAAGACTTACTGGGCGGAGCTTATGTCAATCAAACAAAAAGTAATGTATCAGTAATAAATAGCCCGTTACACACATCATATATTAGTAATATTTTGAAATAAACCAGATGAGTTGAGAGTTGTGGTACCCTTATGTTGTTAGACAGTGTTACAGTTGTACATGCTGCTGACTTGCTATTGTTTTGTATAATTGTGGTATTAATAATAATAACGTCCACAAACCCCATCGATATATAAGTTTGTAACACACAATTTTTACAGTTTTCAAATATTATCGAATTACTAAATCTTTAATAACTTGGGACCACAGGCTGCTAGAGAAAAAAGTTTTAAAAGGGTTTAATAGGATACACTTTACCAGACCAGAATAACAAATCACTGCGCTGCTTACATAGCTGTGGACTTGAAAAAAATGTTTTGAAATCACGCTGTAAACGAGTAGTATCCCAGTGCGCCATGGGCCTTTATGATTTTAGTCTATTTTATATCACTACCCTATCAGATTACCGACCTGTTGATGTACTATTTGTTATAGATCATGGACGTCTGAAGGTATGAAAATAGATTTAATAATGCCCTTTCCAAATAAAAGCTTAGCTTTTTTTAATATGTTACAATGAAGTAACTACCGCAAATTAATGGCGTACGCTGGCCACACGTCATGGATTTCACTCCAAATGTATCAACAATGAGGCGTAAAACTATTCGCTGTGCAAACGTAAAACAAAGTAATTTTGGTGCAGAGAAAGTAATTTGAAAACGCATTTTCTCAGTAACCATCAGTGAGAGACGAAACAGTTCACCACTATTGTGACTGCAAGATATGATTCTATGCCATGATATGTTTGTTAGTGTGCGGAGGCTGATTGGAAAAATCCATTTGTACTGGCTAAATAATAACGTAACAATATAGTATTGTACTATAAAGACTTCAAATATTAAGTTTTCAGTACTTTTTAACAGAGCGAAAAATTTAGTCTGTAAAAAACATAAATATACTATTTTACTTACATACACAGAAAGTAAGTAGATACCCAGCTCAACTCTCCTTCAAATATATGTTTTTGTCCTGAAATAATCCAGTAAACCTTTTTATATCTAGCTAAATCAAAATCTGATTGGATATTCAATAGTACCTGCACACCACCAAATGTTAAAAATTATTTACTGTTTCATTAAATTCATTTGCAAAAGCTTGGCAAATTATTTAAAAATGTCAAGCAAATTGCTGTATATTTTTTGTTGTTGTATCAAGTATCAATTATTTTTGACTTTTTTCTAAATTATAGTCACTAAAATAACAGTTTTTCCCTGTAGGGGGACGAAGGTCTCACAGAAACTCTGCTTCAAACTCATACGAGTGGAATTTTCCATATCAACGCTCTGCCTCAGTATTGAGTATATAATGCAGTGCACCGCGCAAGGGTAGAAAGCTTGTATGCGACGTCACAGTAGTTAGTCATACACTACGTTTCCATATGGCTCATAGCTCCGAAATTTGGAGTTATGCCTCATGTGGAAACAGCCGCTTGCGCAATGAATTCCCCAGTTTTGGTGGCGGAAACTGTTTTCGAAAGCAGCTGCTATGCGGCATAGCGAAACAGTTAAATGCGCATTGTGAACCGAAGTAAACCACGCTGTATCCGGTATGCAAAAAACGTAAACAAACTGTTGTTTCTTCTCACCGATTGACCTTTTGCAAGCAATAAAAGTTGCACTGTCATCTTATTAATTAGTTAGTTAGGTGCAATGCCATGTCAGTTTATTGATCATGAGATCTTTAATTTTCTCAGTAAAATTTAGGAACAAAACCTACAACGTAGAATCGATGGAAAAACACAAACAAAGTAATAACATTGAAATATTTATCAGGGGCATTGCTCAGTCCATGGGGTCAGATAAAACTGCTGAGCAATGGCGGTCAAAATGAAAAGGCTTGAAAGCAAAATATCTTGAAGAGAGGAAGATATGCAGCATCTTTGGTTATTTGTTGGCAGTTTTTAATAAATGACAATATTATATATATGTTGATAAATATTATCAGAGAGAGATGGTACAAGAAGAAGTAAGTAGTTTCATTTATTATTTACTATTTTATTATATATTATTATTAATTATAAAAATAATTATTATTATGTTCAATTATTATTAATAATATATTGTTATTATATGCAGCAGATGAGCTACAATTTCTGATTAGTATTCATTCTGGTGACTAGCAGTGATCTAACAAAATGTCTCTATCCAAACTACACGTGTTTCCTGCTGCATGGAAAAACCAGTAGTTTGGGACTTCCCACATACGTTGCGCATCACTCACGGCGCCCATAGGAACAGTTTTGCATTGCTATCTCTCGTGGCGCAACTCCAAATTTCGGAGCTATGAGCCATATGGAAACGTAGTGATTGTATATTGTATGGCTATTGCGTATTGGGAAATTTATGACTTCACCTCAAATACTCCTGATTGTATTGAGCATGAAGCTATGGGTTCTGAGCCACCATTTGGTAATGTATTACATCATACATTGTATGTTGTAGGTTTTATGTAAGTGTGGTGTAGCATAGACAAAGATCAAATACTAATATGGCCTTAAATATTTTTTACCAATTTATAATGTTTTGTAATATTATAATTACTACTTACACAGTAAATATTGTATACTCACCTATTGTGTCTGTACACTTATATATTAACTATTATATAATATAACTTACTTACAGTCAGTCAAAGCTAAAATTATGAACTGTTGTATCCTTACAATGTTGATATAATACTGATTGTGAATAGTGACTTATTCACAATTGGCTCTCCTGCATGCAAACTTATCCTAGAGTTGTGTGCTCATAAAACCTACCTAATAATGTATGTATTTCCTTTTAGCCTTATTCTACTGCGAACATTGATAAAGTTATTGAGTACAAAGTTTGTTCAATGTTTGTACATTACCCAGAGTATCAGTTAACTGATACTCTGGGTTATTTAACAAATTAACTGATACTCTGGGTTATTTAACAAGTTAACTGATACTCTGGGTTATTTAACATGTTAACTGATACTCAGGGTTATTTAACAAGTTAACTGATACTCTGGGTTATTTAACAAGTTAACTGATACTCTGGGTTATTTAACAAGTTAACTGGTACTCAAGGTTATTTAACAAGTTAACTGATACTCAGGGTTATTTAACAAGTTAACTGATACTCAGGGTTATTTAACAAGTTAACTGATACTCAGGGTTATTTAACAAGTTAACTGATACTCTGGGTTATTTAACAAGTTAACTGATACTCTGGGTTATTTAACAAGTTAACTGATACACTGGGTTATTTAACAAGTTAACTGATACTCAGGGTTATTTAACAAGTTAACTGATACTCAAGGTTATTTAACAAGTTAACTGGTACTCAAGGTTATTTAACAAGTTAACTGATACTCAGGGTTATTTAACAAGTTAACTGATACTCAGGGTTATTAACAAGTTAATTGGTACTCAGGGTTATTTAACAGGTTAACTGATACTCAGGATTATTTAACAAGTTAACTGATACTCAGGGTTATTAACAAGTTAACTGGTACTCTGGGTTATTTAACAAGTGAACTGGTACTCACGGTTATTTAACAAGCTAACTGGTACTCAGGGTTATTTAACAAGTTAACTGATACTCAGGGTTATTAACAAGTTAACTGGTACTCAGGGTTATTTAACAAGTTAACTGATACTCAAGGTTATTTAACAAGTTAACTGGTACTCAAGGTTATTTAACAAGTTAACTGGTACTCAAGGTTATTTAACAAGTTAACTGATACTCAAGGTTATTTAACAAGTTAACTGGTACTCAGGGTTATTTAACAAGTTAACTGATACTCAAGGTTATTTAACAAGTTAACTGGTACTCAAGGTTATTTAACAAGTTAACTGGTACTCAAGGTTATTTAACAAGTTAACTGATACTCAAGGTTATTTAACAAGTTAACTGGTACTCAGGGTTATTTAACAAGTTAACTGGTACTCAAGGTTATTTAACAAGTTAACTGATACTCAGGGTTATTTAACAAGTTAACTGATACTCAGGGTTATTAACAAGTTAATTGGTACTCAGGGTTATTTAACAGGTTAACTGATACTCAGGATTATTTAACAAGTTAACTGATACTCAGGGTTATTAACAAGTTAACTGGTACTCTGGGTTATTTAACAAGTGAACTGGTACTCACGGTTATTTAACAAGCTAACTGGTACTCAGGGTTATTTAACAAGTTAACTGATACTCAGGGTTATTAACAAGTTAACTGGTACTCAGGGTTATTTAACAAGTTAACTGATACTCAAGGTTATTTAACAAGTTAACTGGTACTCAAGGTTATTTAACAAGTTAACTGGTACTCAAGGTTATTTAACAAGTTAACTGATACTCAAGGTTATTTAACAAGTTAACTGGTACTCAGGGTTATTTAACAAGTTAACTGATACTCAAGGTTATTTAACAAGTTAACTGGTACTCAAGGTTATTTAACAAGTTAACTGGTACTCAAGGTTATTTAACAAGTTAACTGATACTCAAGGTTATTTAACAAGTTAACTGGTACTCAGGGTTATTTAACAAGTTAACTGGTACTCAAGGTTATTTAACAAGTTAACTGGTACTCAGGGTTATTTAACAAGTTAACTGATACTCAGAGTTATTTAACAAGTTAACTGGTACTCAGGGTTATTTAACAAGTTAACTAATACTCAGGAGGAGTAATAGGGGAGCAGATCTCTGTCATGGAGTTAGCTGGCAGTATAATAAGGGCTACAAGGAATTACATACATTATTAGGTAGGTTGTATGCGCGCAGAGTTATCTCATCACGCATTAAATGGGATATGTTTAACAGCTGATTTGTTGTTATTCAAACACGGTAAGGTTAGAGAAATGTAATGAGAATATACACAAACTTTTAACCATGCTGCCAACCTGTTAACTGGAGTTTTCAAACAAAATTTGGGTTCAGTACAAACCTTTTTAAGTTTGTTTGAACAGATCTAAAGTGCTAGTTTACTGAAGTATTAGATTGCTCATTTACATTGCTAGGAGCTACACATTGCTCTATCTAGCTGGTAGAGTTCTTGTATGGTAGTACATTACATTCATGCATTGTATGTTGTGTGGAAGGTAATAATTTAATCATCTACACATTCTGTAACCTAACACAGTTGAATATTGTATATAAAATAATACCAGGTTCAGGGTCACCAGTCTGTGCAGTGTTATCTATAGTATTCTGTTTTATATGATATATCCATAGAATTATTCCATAGAGCTAAACAAAAGGGTACCAAATATATAGATGTTGCATCTGTCTATGTCTATGCAAGAGAAATGATAAAATACCTGAGGTATATCATAGCTCAGTGGTATATCGATTGGTCACACAAAGCTTGTCTAAAGCCATTTAAAGCTTCTATCAGTTATCTATGGTGGCTCAGAACGTTTTGCCTTTTGTGTTTTAAAACGTCTGAACGCTTTCCAAACCGTTTGAACGAATTTGAAATAGTCTGAACTTTCGCAAAAACTTCTGAACGCTTTGTGAAATTGTTCGTGAACTTATAAAATCCGAGCCGATTTGCTGGTTCGCTCTATTGGTCATAGATCTACAGTCCATTTATGATGGATAATGTTTCTCCTAAACACTGAACGGTTGAATTTTTTCTAAATAAATAAATAAATAAAAAATTTTGATTTAATAAATATTATTTGCTCTAAATTATTTTAAATAATAAATCAACCTAACTGTAATTGTAAAAAATCATTTTAGAGATTATATTCAACAACATTTTTATACAGTTAATTAATTTGCTCTATGTCTTTTGATCGACGTCTATGTTGACAAAGCTATAAATAAAATTATGACGATCGCTTTTGGTTCGAAAGCCATGTGCTTTGCAAACTTCTCCAACCATTTCAAAATAGTTTAGACTATTTTAAAACAGTTCAGACTATTTCAAAATAATTCATACGGTTTGTAAATAGTTCATACTCTTTCTAAAGCGTCCATACGGTTTGTAATTTCCTAAATCATCTGGATCATTTCTAAACCGTCTGAATTATTTGAAAGACAACTATACGGTTTGCAGATTTTACAATTGTTGGACAGGAAATACAGTTTTATAGCATTGATCCTGCAACTGCTGAGGCCGACAATTAATTTATTATAACCAACAAGCCCGTTTTTAAACATAGCTTCTTGGGCTATTTTACTACAATTACCCAATTATTTTCAATGTAAAAGACGCTTTGCAAACCGTCTGGACTATTTCAAATCCGTTCATACGCTTTGAAAACGAAACGTCTAACGTTATGAGCCACCATAGTTATCAGTTGTCTCTATCATTAGTAGTAGCACATGTTTATCCAAGTATATTTATATTATTTATTTATACCATGTTTAAAACAATTCTAGCAGAAAAATATGCACTGTTCATTTTTGGATTTTGCTCGCAAAAAGTTACAGTTGTTTGGTTTCGCATTGTGCGAACCTTTTCATTTTCCATGTTTTCTTACATCATTACCACAAGATGAATGTGAGAAACCCGTAGTTTGACTGGAAAATGAAACCGTTTCACAAAACACATGTAACAAAATTTTCCTACAAGTGTTCAAGCGGTTTCATTTTCCATTTTCATAAATGTGTATACAAGTTTTCGTTAGTCAACACTTTTCTAGACGTCAAAGGCAAAAACTAGAATAAGTATCCCTCATTAAATCAAACACTTTTCTATCAGTATTTTGGCTTGCTAGGTTTTAATTTTCTGTTAGCTGGTCGAATTTTCAGCCATAACAGTTCACATGTTGATTAACAGAATTGCCATTAGTCTTTGTATAAAACCCTTCACTACAGCCCCACATTACATTATATATACCAAATATGGAGCAGAGTTCATCAACTCAATTATATATAAGTTATTTAACTGTTACTGATAGCTTGAATACATCTATGTTTTTATAAGTCTATGTTTTATATGGATTTGCTACATTTGTGAAAGCAAATATGTTTTTATGTTTCATCAGTTTACGGTTGACATGCCATAAAAATGTATTTGCTACATCAAAAGCCCAATTGTTTAATTTAGTCAATCAAAACATGTCAGAAAAGAAGGTATTATCCTTTCATATCTCACACGTCACTTCTCTGTCTTTCCTTGTCAATAAAGTTTGAGATTATTTAAATCATTTTAGCTTGAGCCCATTTTTGTTTCCAACCGTAAAATTTTTTTTGTATATAACATTCTAATAAAACCTCTTCTATAATCAGTTTCCCAAAAAAAAATCTCATCTTATTTTTGTGCAGTTGGCTATAGCAGCGTATTATGTAAGCATTTGTTTATTACTGCCAGTGAGTGAAATGTTTGACAACAGAGCTGATGCTTTACTATTATATAACATAATATATACAACAATTATATAATATGGTATAACAGTAATACTCACCCAGTACGTGTTACTTATATCACTGACTATTGTCAACTGAGCTTGTATTCTGTGTCCCTTACATTGTGTAACTCTACATGCAAACAACCTAAATAATGAAAAAATATTCCCCATTTTTTAGCAAAGATTTCTTATAATTTTATAAAAAGAAGTTGTACCCGCAACTTTATTTCTTAACCAATAACTGCTTATCACTGTTTTGTATAAAATTTGTCTGGAACTTTACTCAAGTTTAAACTGTTCTTTGTATGTAGGTTGATCCAATGATAGCATATATAATGGGCTTCCCATATGACTTCGGTAATGGTTAGGCGCGCAGAGCTATGAGGAAGAAGCCGATATATAACCAGAGTGAAGTAGTGATTGTTATACTTGGTATCTGATTGGTCAATTAATTAATGTAATCTACTCTTCTTATACTGATAGCATGATCCAGTTCATATATTTATCTATAAATATAGAGATAATATCATTCCTTCATCTACCTTCAGATGTGATGTGTCCCACACAGAGGTTATACAGATGTTGTACTGGCATCATAATGTACAATAAACTCACTGTTAAATCAATAGCATAATTGTTATGTGTTGCTATTGGTGAAGGGTGGCAATTCTAAATTGTAAAGTCCTTATGATCAAATTAGTGAGAAGGCAAAATATTGTCCACGTATGCAGTTTTGTAAATAAGCAAAAGAAACATTTGAAATTATGCAGTAATAACATTTAAAACTGAAATCACTTGGTTTCACAGCTTTGATGCACAGAATACACTTTTTCACAGAGCATAACCTTTTTAATAAGTTATTAATATATTATAACCTTGACTTTTGGATTTAGTTTTTAAATGATGCCGGGTTGTTACTCTAGCAATAAAATTTTACTTTTTGTTCTACTACGAAATTTTTATTATTAAAGCAGTAACAATTTATGTTTAAAAAGACAAAGATAATTATAATGTTATTCATACCGTATTGTATGTATTTTATGTGGTTATGAAGGCATATAAAGTATAAATATTTATTACCATAAAAGTTTTGAGGAAACCAATACTTGGTAGTGCAGTAGTATAAATAATGAACCTTGATGATAGACATGTCTTGTGTTTGTTAGTCCTCGATTTGCTATTTGGTTAGTTAATGCAGCATTGATGGTGATCATCTCACCAACATCCTGCTGTTTTAGGTCATGGGAAATCTATTTGCTATATGTAATAAGAAATCCATGTGCAATATGTAATCTAAAATCCACATGTTATACATGATGAGAAATCCAAACTTTCTATGCAATGGGAAACCCCTGAATTAAAATATTCATTTACTGTACCGTGTATCGTTACATAAAACTAAACAAGAATTTGCTTTTTTAAGTGAGAATAAATTATTGCTAGAAATATGTGCAGCAAACTCGGTATCTTTTCTCTGTCTCTCTGGATGCACTAAAATTATTTTTAGAGTTCTCCCATGCTTTTTTATTAATTTATTTTAGCATGTTTATCCCTCGGCATAGACCCCATATCATAAATAATACAGGGTACCTACCATGCTTACCCATTAATGTTCATGAAATTCTAAAAAAGACCTGCAACATAACAATGCTTAATACAAAAGAAACGGCTACTTTGTGTTACTTATTAGGTTCAAAATGACATGGGAATAACATTATAAAGGCTTGACTATATTGTGCAGATGCTTTGGTGCAGATGTACCTATACAATTGGTTGTTATGATGTGCCAGTGGCTGCACAGAGTGATATTGTGTGGGGATGTGCTGATCAACAATTTGATATTGAACTGGCCAATCATACAGCATGGAGTGTGGCTTTATAGCTGTTTTATTTCTGTCAATGGAATGATCTTTTATCTTAGCAAAACAATATTTTGTCTTTGGCTTGTTTAATCCTTACAACAAAAAAGACGATTATGTTATGTTTGTTTAATTTTGACCATGAAAGTAGTTTTTTTCTTATTTTGGGGAGCATGCTGGTTTGGTTTACGGTCCATCCTCTCGAGGTGAAGACGTATCGGCCGATCATATTGTAAGCTTTTTGATGGCAAACATCAGCCACCCTTTGATAGTCAAACACATTCACTACAATCGGTGATACCATTTCTTTTATTATTTTGCATAACGGTGGAAAAAATTTCCTTGAAGTAAAAATTTTTGCTGGCAAGCTTAAACAACACGTAACATTCATTGCTGTGTGACGGCGTTTTCGGTTTGCACTATTTCATGGTTGCATTTTGTATACATGATTGTTGGGAGGGGGGAGGGGGGAGTCCCTCCATCTCTACTTTACACCCAAATGTGCAGCTCTCTGTCAGACATCACTGGCATGTGTAAAGTATTAACTACAATAATCTAGATTCAATAAAACACGAGTTGTGAACAAACTGTTTGTGATGCCTTAAAGTATCATTGGACAGGATTAGCTGGGATTAACTCTCAGCCTCTGCCAGAGGCTTTATGTGAGAAGCTATTCAATTGTAAGATTTGAGAAGATGACAACTTCTGTTTGGAAGTAGTTTGGAGATAAATCCTTATACATGGTTATCTGGAGTGGCTCTGCCTCCAGTGAATAAGATGGAAAAAATACTAGCAGTATTGCTCCTAAATCTCTCTACAATATAAACCAACAGGCGCCCATCCCCTCCCCTCATTTCACTCCTCCCCCTCCATCTTTTGCCCCATCCCCTGCTCTATCAAAACCACGCACTACTATTCACCCCCTGCATTTCTCTACCCCTGCCCATTCCACCTTTGCCTGATTCTACTCTCTTCATTTCTCTTTTCCTCTCTCTTGTTTCGCACTCGATTCGATAGTGTTTACAGGAAGTGTGTTGTCCCATTTTGATTGATATCTTTGGCTGACTCATTATGTCCTATTGAATGTATATAACTTGCAGCCTATGAATACTAGAAGAAAACCGTACAGATATGATTTTTTGTGAGTTATCTCCTCTTAGGATTATGAAGAAAAAATCAAAATACTGTGTAATGAGACAAATGGCAAACTTTAACCTTGACCTGACACTTAAATGGTTCAATATCAAGTCTGAGCAACAATTTTAACCCTCTCGACATTGTAGAGTAGGCAGACATGTTTTGGTATGGACACGCAGACAGATAAATAAACAGGCAATGCTTGCATTTAACGCTAATAGAAAATGTACAAAATTTATAAAATAAAAACAATGGAAAGGTGGGTGTATCCCTGTTATCTACACAAACATCTCCAGCAGTAATACAATAATAGTTATCAGCTTATTAGACTCATTGATGTGATATATTTTGAAAAAGATTTGCAAGTATTACTTTGTTGCCAGTTTTGTAACATAAGTTCTCATTGGTTGCTCTCCAACCTACATAGTATAACTAAAAACTGACTACAACCCTGCATGTGTGTTTTAATGCACTTGGTTTGGCTTAATTTGGTCTGAGTCATCAGTATTGTTCTGTCCTTCAACCGCTGCCTCTTCTCCGCCTGCTGTCTCTCCTTCACTTGCTGCCTGTCCTTCACCCGCTGTCTGTCCTTCACCCGCTGTCTGTCCTTCACCCGCTGTCTGTCCTTCACCCGCTGTCTGTCCTTCACCGTCTGCGTGTCCTTCATCCTCTACGTGTCCTTCACCCTCTGCCAATTCTCCACCCGGTGCCTCAACATTGACAGCATTATTTACATCAACATCAGCTACTATCTGATCTTCTACCAGATACCAAGGCTCATTTGTATCATCATCGTGTACCAACGATGTGGTCACTAGAGGTTTATCTTCTCTTTGTTCTTCTGGAATATTCCATTTGCCTCTCTCATCTTCTTCCATAACTGTATCTATAAATAAATATATTACTTGGCATATGTTTCAGTGGGAAATATAGAATTTGCCTCTTACTGTACAAAATATAGCGCATGTTTTACACAGTTTTCATTACTACATACAAGTACATATATTTGTATCTGTTACTTACATTATATAGCTCCCATTACTACATACATGTACATACATTTGTATCTGTTACTTACATTATATAGCTCCCATTACTACATACAAGTACATATATTTGTATCTGGTACTTACATTATATAGCTCTCATTACTACATACAAATACATACATTTGTATCTGGTACTTACATTATATAGCTCCCATTACTACATACAAGTACATACATTTGTATCTGTTACTTACATTATATAGCTCCCATTACTACATACATGTACATATATTTGTATCTGTTACTTACATTATATAGCTCCCATTACTACATACATGTACATATATTTGTATCTGTTACTTACATTATATAGCTCCCATTACTACATACATGTACATATATTTGTCTCTGTTACTTACATTATATAGCTCCCATTACTACATACATGTACATATATTTGTATCTGTTACTTACATTATATAGCTCCCATTACTACATACAAGTACATATATTTGTATCTGTTACTTACATTATATAGCTCCCATTACTACATACATGTACATACATTTGTATCTGTTACTTACATTATATAGCTCCCATTACTACATACAAGTACATATATTTGTATCTGTTACTTACATTATATAGCTCACATTACTACATACAAGTACATATATTTGTATCTGGTACATTATATAGCTCCCATTACTACATACAAGTACATATATTTGTATCTGTTACTTACATTATATAGCTCCCATTACTACATACATGTACATATATGTGTCAGGTACTTACATTATATAGTGACTGTATGCTAGAGACTTGATAGTTATTTATTTACAAGACATTTAAACTTGGTTGTTTGTGTAGCTATTTTCCCTTGTTGTAGAACTAGGAGTTGTCTCTTCACCACAAGCTATAAATAGTAACAGCAAAATAGACATACACAAATACATAGAAAGTCATCAGAGATCACAAATTATAAACAAATCACAAACAATTCCATGTGGGTCAAGTTTTATCAAAATAAAACTGAGCATTTTAATGGTTGATATTCTGTGAGTGTCATAAGTTGGTTGTATGGATACTTGAAATAAACCAGATGAGCTGAGAGTTGTGGTACCCTTGTGTTGTTAGACAGTGTTACAGTTGTACTTGATGATAACTTGTTATTGTTATGTATAGTTGTGACATTAATAATAATAAATATTAACATCACAATACAATATTGTGCTATTGTAAGTACATCGAATATTGAAGCTTAGTTTTTTTATGACGAAGTAAAAAAATCCATTAATTGTCAATGTATTCTTTTACTTACTCATTCGTAGAAAGAAAGTGAATACACAACTTAAACCTCCTTCATTTGTCTGCTTTTGACCTGAAATTTTGGTGTCAGCTTTTTATATCTGGAGAGGACTTGCCTAATCGAATCTGATTGGATATTCAATGATACCTACGGACAACAATATTTGTGAAGATTTACTGTTTCACTCATTTTACTTGCAAAAATTATGTAAGTAGTTCATAGATTTTTAACTGCATTGTTGTATATTCTATTGCTTGTATAACTTATTATTATTTTTTTTGCTTTTTGTAAGTTATAGTCAATATAACAAACGTTTTTTTTCCTGTAGAATGCAAGGGTCTCAAGAAAGCTAAAGCGCAAAGCCCCTTTATTAACATATAAGTTGGATTTTCCCAAAGAGTGCTCTCGCCTCAGTATTGAGTATATAATGCAGTGCGCGGCGCCTAGGTACGGAGGTTGTATAGAAGGTGGCAATAGTTAGTCATGTATTGTGTGGCTATTGCGTATTGGAAAATTGATGACTCAAATGCTTACTGTATTGATAATGGAATACATAACATATATTGAATACAGAGCTACTGCTGTACAACGCTGGTGATTATAATATGGTGGCTCAATGCTCACAGTATTAAATGCTTTCACTTTCAAGAGCGAATGAGCGATTTTGAAATAGTCTACATGGTTTTCAAATTGTCTTTGACATAGGAAATAATTGGTTGGATGTAGCCTGAGAAACTACACCTTAAAACGGCACAGTGCTTATAATAAAAGCCTTAGCAGTTGTGGAATTTTAAACAAGAAACCTGTATTTCCTGTCAAACGATTGTAAAATTTTACAAGTATAGTTTTTTGCAAATATTTCAAAAAGTTTGGAAAAAAATTCAGATCGTTTGGACATAGACAAATTGTGAGAACACTTTAGAAATGGTATAAACTATTTAAAAACAATATGAACTACTTTGAAACTGTTTGAACTTTTTGAAAATTATCTGAACTATTTTGAATAAGTTTTCAAAATTTGTACAAGTGCTTCCAACTTACAACAATCGCGGTCATTTTTCGCAAGACGTAGCTATATAGATATAGCGATCAATAGATATAGACATAGCGATCAATAGGCATCCAATTGTTTGATATAGTCTCCAAAACTAAGTTTATACAATATCGAAGTTTCAGTGATTATTCACCAAAATTAAAATTAAATGAATGAAAACAAATTTTTCATTTATTTCAATTAAAACTCCCTGTTCAGTATATGGTAAAGAAACAGATCAAAGATATAATATTATAGCAAAAGGGAACTTGCAAACCTTTTGAAAGCTTTGAAACAATTCTGATAACGCAAGAAAGTTGGTGAACAACTCTGACGTTTTCGAAATCACTCTGATGGTATGAAAAGCAATCGCACATTCTAAAACCAGCCACCGCTAGGTAATGTATTACATCATACATTGTATGTTGAAGGTTTTATGTATGTGTGGTGTAGCATAGAAAAAGATCAAATACTAATATGGCTTTGAAATATTTTTTCACCTGTCTATGAAGTTTTGTAACATTATACCTACCACTTACACATTAAATGTTGTATACTCTACTATTGTGTCTGGACACTTATATATTAACTATTATATAACATAACTTACTTGCAGTCAATGAGTATTTAATAGTAAAAACTAGAAATATTACCTACTATCTCCTTTGCAATGCTCATATACTGATTGTGTATTATGACTTAGTCAGAGTTGTCTCACCTGTATACATTTTTATCCTAGGGTTGAGCGCGCATACACCCTGCCTTATAATGCATGCGCTTCTTTGTGGCCTTAGTTACAGCCAATACTGATAATGTTTATTGTTATTGAGTACAAAGTTCATTCATGATAAACCAAGGAAAGGCTTTGTGTGGAGGCAACCCTGTCACTGTAGATTATTGGAATATATTACATCACCCTGTGTATCAATTAATTTGTTACAACAGCTGAAAATTCTATGATCGCTGAACAGGATACAGTTAACAACTGAATTGTTGTTATACAAAGCAGTAGAGATGCACAAAACATGGTTACAAACAACAGTTTTGCTCACAAAAGTTTAGCTATGCTGCCAACTTGTTACTTGGAGGTTAAGAACAAAACTTGGGCTCGGGCCTAGTTTGTTTAATTTTTTTTACCAGATCTACTACAGTGCTATTTTACTGAAGTATTGCATAACATATTACATAATATTGCTGTGAGGAAATACACATTGCTCAGTCCAACTGGTGGGGTTCAGATTGGTAAAATTTCCTCTGGCAGCTTTCCAGCTTGCAGTAGAATCTATTTATAAAGTTTTGAAGTAATTTTATTAATTTTAGGGGCAACAAAATTACTCACCTTTAGGAAGGAATCTTAACAAAACTCATTCTCTAATGAGATAAATAACCTGTAAATATTACATAAAACAAGCAAAGTTTTTTTCAGACAAAGGCATTAATTGGCTCAGTTATAATTATAAATTTCTCAGATTGCGGAGTTGTCTTTTCTGGGAGGAATTGAATGTCCATCATTGGTGACTAATATGCCTTAATCACTCCATAACAATATAATTATAATATGCTCTCTCATTTAGTATTAAAATGAGACAATTTGTAATAATAATCTATTGTCACTGCCAGTTAATTTTAAACCACTGTCCATGAACAACATTCCATCTCCCAGATGTACCATAATGGATGATACCCTGGTTGGGGCACAGATATACCGTATACCCTGGTTAAGGTACAGATATACCATATACTCTGGTTAAGGTACAGATATACCATATACCCTGGTTAAGGTACAGATATACCATATACCCTGGTTAAGGTACAGATATACCGTATACCCTGGTTAAGGTACAGATATACCATATACCCTGGTTGGGGTACAAATATACCATATACCCTGGTTGGGGTACAGATATACCATATACCCTGGTTAAGGTACAGATATACCATATACCCTGGTTAAGGTACAGATATATCATATACCCTGGTTAAGGTACAGATATACCGTATACCCTGGTTAAGGTACAGATATACCATATACCCTGATTGGGGTACAAATATACCATATACCCTGGTTGGGGTACAGATATACCGTATACCCTGGTTAAGGTACAGATATACCGTATACCCTGGTTAAGGTACAGATATACCATATACCCTGATTGGGGTACAAATATACCATATACCCTGGTTGGGGTACAGATATACCGTATACCCTGGTTAAGGTACAGATATACCATATACCCTGGTTAAGGTACACATATACCATATACCCTGGTTAAGGTACAGATATACCGTATACCCTGGTTAAGGTACAGATATACCGTATACCCTGGTTAAGGTACAGATATACCGTATACCCTGGTTAAGGTACAGATATACCGTATACCCTGGTTAAGGTACAGATATACCGTATATCCTGGTTAAGGTACAGATATACCGTATACCCTGGTTAAGGTACAGATATACCGTATACCCTGGTTAAGGTACAGATATACCGTATACCTTGGTTAAGGTACAGATATACCATATACCCTGGTTAAGGTACAGATATACCGTATACCCTGGTTAAGGTACAGATATACCGTATACCCTGGTTAAGGTACAGATATACCGTATACCCTGGTTAAGGTACAGATATACCGTATACCCTGGTTAAGGTACAAATATACCGTATACCCTGGTTAAGGTACAGATACACCAATGCAGCAGTGTGTAGGTTTGCTAACAACAATTTCTTCTAATATTTGGGTTCCAGTCCAGCAATGTCTTACATCAGCCATTACTCCCGACTTGTGCCAGTCCGCTGACGGCTTGGCAGTTCAACTTTAGATTTAGGTTGCACTGAATTGTACTTTGAGTGCTGAGAATGTGACGCAGGTGGAATAAGATATTCTAAAACTAGGCTTTCAGCTCATATCTACACAGATTTTTCGCGAAACCATTTTTTGTGAAAATTGATCAATTTAGTAGAGAATAATTTATCATACCCACAGGGGATACATCTGGCAGATAATTAGCTCGCTATTTATAGTATTATTTTATTATTTTACCGCTCTATTAATGGAAACCAAACTCGATTCAGCAGCATTCACCAACGATACCCTCAATGTAATGGTACAACTACACGGTTTTTGTAATTTAATGTCATTGAATATCGTACATAAAATTATCCATGTACTCACCAGGTTTTATGTAGAGTTATCTATAGTATTCTGTTTTATATGATATATCCATAGACTTATTACATAGAGCTAAAAAAATATATGATATATAGGTGTAGGTGTTGCATCTGTCTATGCAGGAATAGAAATGACTGGGATAATAATAATGTGTATGCACGTTATAAATGATAATAGACCTACTGACAGAAAGTGTATATCTATCAATGCTTTATTTGATAAAAAGCTATTTCAAAACATGACATCAACTCAGGCTTCTGTGGAAGTTCTAGTACATGTTTATGTAAAGTGTAAAAACAAGCAGAATGCTTGCAAGTGTTTGAGAATAAAGATTTGAAACTGAAAAATATAATTAAATGAAAGTATTTCCCTGTAGGCCACCAA
Source organism: Cryptosula pallasiana (assembly GCA_945261195.1). NCBI lineage: Eukaryota > Metazoa > Bryozoa > Gymnolaemata > Cheilostomatida > Cryptosulidae > Cryptosula > Cryptosula pallasiana. Next base: position 29,671,877 of record OX183138.1, on the reverse strand, counting down.
TAGCATTTACTTCCTCCTCGGTACTACTGCTAGCTTTGCTGCTATGACATAATATTAGTGGGAAATTTTGGTCAGTTACTCAGAGGTTCCCTCTTGGCTATAGGCACCGCCAAATAGAGGAGGAAGGGGCAAGACTTACTGGGCGGAGCTTATGTCAATCAAACAAAAAGTAATGTATCAGTAATAAATAGCCCGTTACACACATCATGTATTAGTAATATTTTGAAATAAACCAGATGAGCTGGAGTTGTGGTACCCTTATGTTGTTAGACAGTGTTATAATTGTATATGCTGCTAACTTGTTATTCTTATGTATAATTGTGGTATTAATAATAATAGCGTCCACAAACCCCATCGGTGTATAAATTTGTAACACACGATTTTTACAGTTTTCAAATATTATCGAATTAGTAAATCTTTAATAACTTGGGACCGCAGGCTGCTAGAGAAAAAGTTTTAAAACGGTTTAATAGGATACACTTTACCAGACCAGAATAACAAATCACTGCGCTGCTTACATAACTGTGGACTTGAAAAAAATGTTTTGAAACCACGCTGGAAACGAGTAGTACCCCAGTGCGCAGTGGGCCATTATGATTTTAGTCCATTTTATATCACAAGCCTATCAGATTACCGACCTGTTGATGTAATATTTGTTATAGATCATGTACATCTGAAGGTATGAAAATAGATTTAATAATGACCTTTCCAAATAAAAGCTTAGCTTTTTTTGATATGTTACAATGAAGTAACTACCGCAAATTAATGGCGTACGCTTGTCCACACGTCATGGATTTCACTCTAAGCCCTGGTCACACGAGACTGATAAACGAAACTACAACGAAACTATTTTAGAAAATCGCCGAGGTGCGACGATAATAGTTTCGTTGTACTGGTCACACGAAAACTATAATTAGTTCGTTATGCCTAGCGATCACTAGTTTCAGCCAATGACAGAGGATTGTGTTTTGTGCGCGGGCCTACTCATACTTTACTGCGTGATGTAAAAGCATGGAAGAATTATTATTATTTTTGATGTTTGGAATAGATTATTTTAATAAATAGCTAAGTTTGACCAGCCAGTACTATTCCAATTGTTTGATTATATTTTATTATTATTATTATCTTTCATTTATTTAAAACTCATTATGAATATAATATAATAAATAATTATTTATTCAAAAAACAAATGTGCTACTACTATGGAAACCATGCGTTCGTTGTGAATGACCCTGACATTGGAGACCAGCCAATAACAGAACATAGAAAATAAACCTATTAATGAGCTTATCTGGTCGAATGGTCCAATCACATGCAAGCATCGCAACCGAAGATTTTCCCAAACCTAGCATTGCTTGATCACGACAAAACTGAATTATTCGCTCGGTTTGCTGAGCAACGAATTCGCTGGGCTCGAAAAAAATAGTTTCGATATAGTTTCGTCAGAAATTCGGTCTCGTGTGACCAGGGCATTAATGTATCAAGCGTAAAACTATTCGCTGTGCAAACGTAAAACAAAGTAATTTTGTAGCAGAGAGAGTAATTTTCAAAACGCATTTTCTCAATAACCATCAGTGAGAGACAAAATAATTTACCACTATCGTGACTGCAAGATATGATTCTATGCCATGATATGTTTTTTAGTGTCCCAAGGCTGATTTGAAAAATCCATTTGTACTGGCTAAATAATAACGTAACAATATGGTATTGTGCTATAAATACTTCAAATATTAAGTTTTCAATCTTTATAACAGAGTGAAAAATTTAGTCAGTATAAAACATAAATATACTATTTTACTTACATACACAGAAAGTATGTAGATACACAGCTCAACTCTCCTTCAAATATATGTTTTGGTCCTGAAATAATCCAGTAAACCTTTTTATATCTAGCTAAATCAAAATCTGATTGGATATTCAATAGTACCTGCATACCACCAAATGTTAAAAATTGTTAACTGTTTCACTAAAGTCATTAGCAAAAGCTTGGCAAATTATTTAAAAACGTCAAACAAATTGCTGTATATTTTTTTGTTGTATCAAGTATCAATTATTTTTGACTTTTTTTCTAAATTATAGTCAATAAAATAAAAGTTTTTTCCTGTAGGGTATGAAGGTTTTACAGAAAGTTGAAGCACAGTGATCATTATATCACTGTGGCTTCAACGCAAGTCTGCTTTATACTCATACAAGTGGGATTTTCCCCATCAAGCTCTGCCTCAGTATTGAGTATATAATACACTGCACCGCGCAAGGGTAGAAAGCTTGTATGTGACGTCACAGTAGTTAGTCATTGTATATTGTATGGCTATTGCGTATTGGGAAATTGGTGACTTCACTTCAAATACTCCTGATTGTATTGAGCATGAAGCTATGAGTTCTGAGCCACGACTAGGAATGTATTACATCATACATTGTGTGTTGAAGGTTTTATGTATGTGTGGTGTAGCATAGACAAAGATCAAATACTAATATGGCCTTGAAATATTTTTTACCAATTTATAATGTTTTGTAGCATTATACCTACCGCTTACACAGTAAATATTGTATACTATACTATTGTGTCTGGACACTTATATATTAACTATTATATAATATAACTTACTTACAGTCAGTCATAGTAAAAGCTAGAAGTATCAACTGTTGTATCCTTAGAATGTTGATATAATACTGATTGTGAATAGTGACTTATTCACAATTGTCTCTCCTGCATGCAAACTTATCCTAGAGTTGTGCGCTCATAAAAACCACCTAATAATTTATGTATTCCCTTTTAGCCTTATTCTACTGCCAACATTGATAAAGTTATTGAGTACAAAGTTCGTTCAATGTTTGTACATTACCCTGAATATCAGTTAACTGGTACTCAAGGTTATTTAACAAGTTAACTGATACTCAGGGTTATTTAACAAGTTAACTGGTACTCAGGGTTATTTAACAAGTTAACTGGTACTCAGGAATAGTAATAGGGGAGCAGATCTCTGTAATGGAGTTAGCTGGCAGTAGAGTAAGGGCTACAAACAATTACATTATTAGGTAGGTTGTATGCGCGCAGAGTTATCTCATCACTCCTTAAATGGGATATGTTTAACAGCTGATTTGTTGTTATACAAACAAGGTAAGGTTAAAGAAATGTAGTGAGAATATACACAAACTTTTAAACATGCTGCCAACCTGTTAACTGGAGTTTTTAAACAAAATTTGGGTTCAGTACAAACCTTTTTAAGTTTGTTTGAACAGATCTCAAGTGCTAGTTTACTGAAGTATTAGATTGCTCATTTACATTGCTGTGAGCTACACATTGCTCTATCTAGCTGGTAGAGTTCTTGTATCATAGTATGGTTAGAGAAATTACATTCATGCTTTGTATGTTGTGTGGAAGGTAATAATTTAATTAACTACACATTCTGTAACCTAATACAGTTGAATATTGTATATAAGATAATACCAGGTTCAGGGTCATCAGTCTGTGTAGTGTTATCTATAGTATTCTGTTTTATATGATATATCCATAGAATTATTCCATAGAGCTAAACAAAAGGGTACCAAATATATAGATGTTGCATCTGTCTATGTCTATGCAAGAGAAATGATAAAATACCAAGGTATATCATAGCTCAGTGGTATATCGATTGGTCACACAAAGCTTGTCTAAAGCCATTTAAAGCTTCTATCAGTTATCTATGGTGGCTCAGAACGTTTTGCCTTTTGTGTTTTAAAACGTCTGAACGCTTTCCAAACCGTTTGAACGAATTTGAAATAGTCTGAACTTTCGCAAAAACTTCTGAACGCTTTGTGAAATTGTTCGTGAACTTATAAAATCCGAGCCGATTTGCTGGTTCGCTCTATTGGTCATAGATCTACAGTCCATTTATGATGGATAATGTTTCTCCTAAACACTGAACGGTTGAATTTTTTCTAAATAAATAAATAAATAAAAAATTTTGATTTAATAAATATTATTTGCTCTAAATTATTTTAAATAATAAATCAACCTAACTGTAATTGTAAAAAATCATTTTAGAGATTATATTCAACAACATTTTTATACAGTTAATTAATTTGCTCTATGTCTTTTGATCGACGTCTATGTTGACAAAGCTATAAATAAAATTATGACGATCGCTTTTGGTTCGAAAGCCATGTGCTTTGCAAACTTCTCCAACCATTTCAAAATAGTTTAGACTATTTTAAAACAGTTCAGACTATTTCAAAATAATTCATACGGTTTGTAAATAGTTCATACTCTTTCTAAAGCGTCCATACGGTTTGTAATTTCCTAAATCATCTGGATCATTTCTAAACCGTCTGAATTATTTGAAAGACAACTATACGGTTTGCAGATTTTACAATTGTTGGACAGGAAATACAGTTTTATAGCATTAATCCTGCAACTGCTGAGGCCGACAATTAATTTATTATAACCAACAAGCCCGTTTTTAAACATAGCTTCTTGAATTATTCCATAGAGCTAAACAAAAGGGTACCAAATATATAGATGTTGCATCTGTCTATGTCTATACAAGAGAAGTGATAAAATACCTAGGTATATCATAGCTCAGTGGTATATCGATTGGTCACACAAAGCTTGTCTAAAGCCATTTAAAGCTTCTATCAGTTATCAGTTGTCTCTATCATTAGTAGTAACACATGTTTATCCAAGTATATTTATATTATTTATTTATACCATATTTAAAACAATTCTAGCAGAAAAATATGCACTGTTCATTTTTGGATTTTGCTCGCAAAACGTTAAAGTTGTTTGGTTTCGTATTGTGCGAACCTTTTCATTTTCCATGTTTTCTTACATCATTGCCACAAGATGAATATGAGAAACTCGTAGTTTGACTGGAAAATGAAACCATTCCACGAAACACATGTAAAAAAATTTTCCTACATGTGTTTAAGCGGTTTCATTTTCCATTTTTCATAAATGTGTATACAAGTTTTCGTTAGTCAACACTTTTCTAGACGTCAAAGGCAACAACTAGAATGGGTATCCCACATTAAATCAGGCCTATTCTACCAGTATTTTGGCTTGTTAGGTTTTAATTTTCCGTTAGTGGGTCGAATTTTCAGCCATAACAGTTCACATGTTGATTAACAGAATTGTCATTAGCCTTTGTATAAAACCCTTCACTACAGCCCCACATTATATTATATATACCAGATATGGAGCAGAGTCCATCAACTTAATTATATATAAGTTATTTAACTATTACTGATAGCTTGAATACATCTATGTTTTTGTAAGTCTATGCTTTATATGGACTTGCTACATTTGTGAAAGTAAATATGTATTATGTTTCATCAGTTTACGGTTGACATGCCATAAAAATGTATTCGCTACATCAAAAGCACAATTTTTTAATTTAGTCAGTCAAAAAATGTCAGAAAAGAAGGTATTATTCCTTCATATCTCACACGACACTTCTCTGTCTTTCCTTGTCAATAAAACTTGAGATTATTTAAATCATTTTAGTTTGAGCCCATTTTTGTTTCAAACCGTAAAAGTTTTTTTGTATAATATTCTAATTAAAAACCTCTTCTATAATCATTTTCCCAAAAAAAAATCTCATCTTATTTTTGTGCAATTGGCTCTAGCATGTATTATGTAAGCATTTGTTTATTACTGCCAGTGAGTGAAATGTTTCACAAACAGAGCTGATGCTTTACTATTATATAACATAAAATATACAACAATTATATAATATGATATAACAGTAATACTCACCCAGTACGTGTTACTTATATCATTGCTATAGTCAACTGAGCATGCATTCTGGGTCTCTTGCATTGTGAACTCTACATACAAAAAGCTGGATAATGAAAAAATATTTCCCATTCTTTAGCAAAGATTCTTAATGTTTCACAAAATATAATTTTACCCTCAACTTCATTTACTGATCAATAACTGCTCATCATTTTTTTTTTATAAAATTAATGTGAAAGTTTACTAAAGTTTAAACTGTTCTTTGTATGTAGGCTTACCCAATGATAGCATATATAATGGGCTTCCCATATGACTTAGGTAATGGTTAGGCGCGCAGCGCTATGAGGAAGAAGCCGATATATAACCAGAGTGAAGTAGTGATTGCTATACTTGGTATCTGATTGGTCAATTAATTAGTGTAATCTACTCTTCTTATACCGATAGCATGATCCATTTTATATATTTATACATAAGTATGGAGATAATATCATTCTCTCATCTACCTTCAGATGTGATGTGTCCCACAAAGAGGTTATACAGATGTTGTACTGGCATCACACTGTACAATAAACTCACTGTTACATCAATAGTATAATTGTTATGCGTTGCTATTGGTGAAGGGTGGCAATTCTAAACTGTAAAGTCCTTATGATCAAATTAGTGAGAAGGCAAAATATTGTCCACGTATGCAGTTTTGTAATTAAGCAAAAGAAACATTTGAAATGATGCAGTAATAACATTTAAAACTGAAATCACTTGGTTTCACAGCTTTGATGCACAGAATACACTTTTTCACAGAGCATAACCTTTTTAATAAGTTATTTATAAACCATAACCTTGACTTTTGGATTTAGTTTTTAAATGGTTCTGGGTTGTTACTCTAGCAATAAAATTTTACTTTTTGTTCTACTACGAAATTTTTATTATTAACTTTTCAGTTATCAATTGCGACAGTTGTCGCCGGAGTTGTACACTCTTCAATTATCAATTGCGACAGCTGTCGCGAGAATTTTTGAGAGAATTTTTATAGTATTTTTAGTAGACCTACAATAAAAACTTTTATATCATCGTGTAGAGCAGAATCTCTTCCATTTTCTGATTTTTATTTGAGGTAAATCTGCCAGTCTAAATGGAAACCGCTTCGTGAGAACCGCACCCCTTTCCTTGTCGGGCAAGAAATAATTAAGCAGTAACACATAATGTTTAAAAATACAAAGATAATTATAATGTTATTCATACCGTATTGTATGTATTTTATGTGGTTATGAAGGCATATAAAGTATAAATATTTATTACCATAAAAGTTTAGAGGAAACAAATACTTGGTAGTGCAGTAGTATAAATAATGAACCACAATAATAGACATGTCTTGTGTTTGTTAGTCCTCGATCTGCTATTTGGTTACTTAATGCAGCATTAATGGTGATCATCTCACCAACATCCTGCTGTATTAGGTCATGGGAGATCCATTTTCTATATGTAATAAGAAATCCATGTGCAATATGTAATCTAAAATCCACATGTTATACATGATGGGAAATCCAAACTTTCTATGCAATGGAAAACCCCAGAATTAAAATATCCATTTACTGTAGCGTGTAGTGTTACATAAAACTAAACAAGATTTTGCGTTTTAAAGTTACAATAAATGATTGCTAGAAATATGTGCAGCAAACTCGGTATCTGTTCTCTGTCTCTCTGGATAAACTAAAATAATTTTTAGAGTTCTCCCATGCTTTTTTATTAATTTATTTTAGGATGTTTATCCCTCGGCATAGACCCCCATATCATAAATAATACAGGGTACCATGCTTGCCCATTAATGTTCATGAAATTCTAAAAAATACCTGCAACATAGCAATACGTAATACAAAAGAAACAGCTACTTTGTGTGACTTATTAGGTTCAAAATAACATGGGAATGACATTATAAAGGCTTGACTATATTGTGCAGATGTTTGGTGCAGATGTACCTATACAATTGGTTGTTATGATGTGCCAGTGGCTGCACAGGGTGATATTGTGTGGGGATGTGCTGATCAACAATCTGATATTGAACTGGCCAATCATACAGCATGGAGTGTGGTTTTTATTCCTGTTTCATTCCAAGCAATGGAATGATCTTTTATCGTAGCAAAACAATATTTTGTCTTTGGCCTGTTTAATCCTTACAACAACAAAGACGATTATGTTTTGTGTTTACTTTTTACTATAAAAGTAGTTTTTTTTTTATTTTAAGGAGGATGCCGGTTTGGTTTACGGTCCATTCTCTTGAGGTGAAGAAGTATCAGCCTATCCTATTGTAAAGGTTTTTGATGGCAAACATCAGCCACCCTTTGATAGTCAAGCATATTCACTACAATCGGTGATACCATTTCTTTTATTATTTTGCATAATGGTGGAAAAAATTTCCTTGAAGTAAAAAGTTTTGCTGGCAAGCTTAAACAACACGTTACATTCATTGCTGTGTGACAACGTTTTCGGTTAGCAATATTTGATGGATGCATTTTGTATACATGAGTGTTGGGAGGGGGGAGGGCTAGTCCTTTCATCTCTACTTTGCACACAAATGTGCAGCTCTCTGTCAGACAACACGGGAGTGTGTAAAGTATTAACTACAATAATCTAGATTAAATAAAACACGAATTGTGAACAAATTGTTTGTGATGCGTTAAAGTATCATTGGACAGGATTAGCTGGGTTTAACTTTTAGGCTCTGCCAGAGGCTTTCTGTGAGAAGCTATTCAATTGTAAAGTTTGAGAAGATGACAACTTCTGTTTGGAAAGCAGTTTGGAGATAAATCCTTGTACACTGTTATCTGGAGTGGCTCTGCATCCAGTGGACAAGATGGAGTGTAAAATACTAGCAGTATTGCTCCTAAATCTCTCTACAATAAACCAACAGGCGCCCTTCACCTCCTCCCCACCCTGTTCTATCTCAACCACGCACTACTACTCACCCCCTGCATTGCGCTACCCCAGCCCATTCCACCTTCGCCTCATTCTACTCTCTTCATTTCTCTTTTCCTCTCTCTTGTTTCGCACTCGATTCGATAGTGCTTACAGGAAGTGTGTTGTCCCATTTTGATTGATATCTTTGGCTGATTCATTATGTCCTATTGAATGTATATAACTTGCAGCCGATGCATACTAGAAGAAAACCATGCGGATATGTTTTTTGTGAGTTATCTCCTCTTAGGATTATGGAAAAATATTAAGATAAGGTGTAATGAAACAAATTGCAAACTTTAACCTTAATCTGACACTTAAATGGTTCAATATCAAGTCTGAGCAACAATTTTAACTCTCTCGACATTGTAGAGTAGGCAGACATGTTTTGGTATGGACACGCAGACAGATAAATAAACAGGCACCGTTTGCATTTAATGCTAATAGAAAATGTACAAAGTATATAAAATAGAAATAATGGAAAAGTGTATGCTTGTTATCTACACAAACATCTCCAGCAGTGATACCAATAATAGTCAGAAGATATTAGACTCATTGATGTGATATATTTTGAAAAATATTTGCACGTATCACTTTGTTGCTAGTTTTGTAGCATAATTTCTCATATTATGCTACCTACATACATAGAATAACTAACCACTGACTAGAGCCCTACACGTGTGTTTTAATGCGCTTGGTTTGGCTTAATTTGGTCTGAGTCATCAGTATTGTTGTGTCCTTTACCTGCTGCCTCTTCTCCGCCTACTGTCTGTCGTCCACTTGCTGCCTGTCCTTCACCCGCATTGCCTGTCCGTCACTCGCTGCCTCTCCTTCACCCGCTGCCTCTCCTTCACTTGCTGCCTGTCCTTCACTTGCTGTCTCTCCCTCACTTGCTGTCTGTCCGTCACCCGCTGCCTGTCCTTCACCCGCGGCCTGTCCTTCACCCGCGGCCTGTCCTTCATCCTCTGCCAATTCTCCACCTGGTGCCTCAACATTGACAGCATTGTTTATATCAGAATCAGCTACTATATGATTTTCTACCAGATACCAAGGCTCATTTGTATCATCATCGTGTACCAACGATGTCGTTACTAGAGGTTTATCTTCTCTATCCTCTTCTGGATTGGTCCATTTGCCTCTCTCACCTTCTTCCATAACTGTATCTATAAATAAATGTACTATTTGGCATATGTTTCAGTGGGAAATATAGAATTTGCCTCTTACTGTACAAAAATAGCTCATGTTTTACACAGTTTTTATTACTACATACAAGTACATACATTTGTAAGGTACTTACATTTTATAGTGACTGTATGCTAGAGACTTGATAGTTATTTATTTACAAGACATTCAAACTAGGTTGTTTGTGTAGCTGTTTTCCCTTGTTTCAGAGCTAGGAGTTATCTCCTCATCACAAGCTATAAATAATTACAGCAAAATAGACATACGCAAATACATAGAAAGTCATCAGAGATCACAAATTATAAACAAATCGCAAACAATTCTATGTGGGTCAAGTTTTATAAAAGAAAACTGAGCAACTTTATGATTTGTATTCTGTGAGTTTCATAAGTTGGTTGTGTAGATACTTGAAATAAACCAGATGAGTGGAGAGTTGTGGTGCCCTTGTGTTGTTAGACAGTGTTACATTTGTACTTGCTGCTAACTTGTTATTGTTATGTATAACTGTGACATTAATAATAATAAATAATAACATCACAATATAATATTGTGCTATTATAAGTACATCAGATATTAGAGCTTAGGTTTTTTATGACAAAGTGAAAAAAATCTATTAATTGTCAATGTATTATTTTACTTACTCAATTGTAGAAGGAAAGTGAAAACACAACTTAAACCTTCTTCATTTGTATGTTTTTGACCTGAAATTTTGGTGTCAGCTTTTTATATGTGGAGAGGACTTGCCTAATCGAATCTGATTGGATATTCAGTGGGACCTACACACAACAATATTTGTGACTATTTACTATTTCATTCATTTCACTAGCAAAGATTATGCAAATAGTTCATAAATGTGCAACTATGTTGTCATATATTCTATTGTTTGTATAACTTATTATTATTTTTTTATTCTCTATAACTTATAGTCAATATAACAAACACTTTTTTTCCAGTTGAGTTCAAGGGTCTAGCAAAAGCTAAAGCGCAAAGCCCCTTTATTAACATATAAGTTGGATTTTCCCACAGAATGCTCTCGCTTCAGTATTGAGTATATAATGCTGTGCGCGGCGCCTAGGTACGGAGGTTGTATAGAAGGTCGCAATAATTGGTCATTAGTATTGTGTGGCTATTGCGTATTAGAAAATTGATGACTCAACTACTTACTATATTGAGTATGGAATATATAACATATGTTGAATACAAAGCTACTGCTGCTGTACAACGCTGGTAATGGTAATATGGTGGCTCAATGCTCACAGCATTATATGCTTTCACTTTCAAGAGCGAATGAGCGATTTTAAAATAGTCTACATGGTTTGCAAATTGTATTTTACGTAGGCAATAATTGGTTGGATGTAGCCTGAGAAACTACATCTTAAAACGGCATAGTGCTTATAATAAAAACATTAGCAGTTGTGGAATTTTAAACAAGTAACCTGTATTTCGTGTCAAACGATTGTGAAATTTTACAAGTATAGGTTTTTTGCAAATATTTCAAAAAGTTTGGAAAAAAATTCAGATTGTCTAAACAGGTACAAATTGTAAGAACAGTTTAGAAATGGTATAAACTATCTACAAACCATATTAACTACTTTGAAACAGCCTGAATTGTTTTAAAATTATCTGAATTATTTTGAAAAGGTTTTCAAAAGTTGCAAAACCCATGTTTCCTACTTACAACAATCGCGGTCCTTTTCTGTATAACCGCTACGCAAATATCTTACATAGACGTAGCAATCAATAAATATAGACGTAGCGATCAATAGACCTAGACATAGTGATCAATAGACATAAAACGAATAATTTAGTCGCGGATCCAATTGTTTGATATAGTCTCCAAAACTAAGTTTATACAATATCCAAGTTTCAGTGATTATTCACCAAAATTAAAATTAAATAAATGAAAACAAATTTTTCATTTGTTTCAATTAAAACTCCCTGTTCAGTATATGGTAAAGAAACAGATCAAAGATATAATATTATAGCAAAAGGGAACTAGCAAACCTTTTGAAAGCTTTGAAACAATTTTGATAAAGCAAGAAAGTTGGCAAACAACTCTGATGTTTTCGAAAGCACTCTGATGGTATGAAACGCAATCGCACATACTAAAACCAGCCACAATTTGGTAATGTATTACATCATACATTGTATGTTGAAGGTTTTATGTATGTGTGGTGTAGCATAGACAAAGATCAAATACTAATATTGCCTTGAAATAATTTTTCACCCGTCTATGAAGTTTTGTAGCATTATACCTACCGCTTACACAGTAAATGTTGTATACTCTACAATTGTGTCTGTACACTTATATATTAACTATTATATAATATAACTTACTTGCAGTCAGTGAGCATTTGATAGTAAAAACTAGAAATATTACCTATGCTATCTCTTTGCAATGCTCATTTACTACTGATTGTGTATTGTGACTTAGTCAGAATTGTCTCACCTGTATACATTTTTATCCTAGGGTTGAGCGCGCATACAACCTGCCTTACAATGCATGCATTTCCTTGTGGCCTTAGTTACAGCCAATATTGATAATGTTTATTGTTATTGAGTACAAAGTGCATTCATGATAAACCAAGGAGAGGCTTTGTGTGGAGGCAACCCTGTCACTGTCGATTATTGGAATATATTACATAACCCTGTATATCAATTAATTTGTTACAACAGCTGAAAATTCTATGATTGCTGAACAGGATACAGTTAACAACTTAATTGTTGTTATACAAAGCAGTAGAGGTGCACAAAACTTGGTTACAGTCACCAGTTTTGCTCGCAAAATTTTAGCTATGCTGCCAACCTGTTACTTGGAGGTTAAGAACAAAACTTGGGCTCGGGCCGAGTTTGTTTAATTTGTTTTTACCAGATCTACTAGAGTGGTTTTTTGCTGAAGTATTACATAGTATATTACATATTACATAATATTATGAGTGGAGCTACACATTGCTCAGTCCAACTGGTGGGGTTCAGAATGGTAAAATTTTACTGGCAGCTTTCCAGCTTGCAGTAGAATCTATTTATAAAGTTTTGAAGTATTTTTATTAATTTTAGGAGCAACAAAATTACTCAATTGTAGGAAGGAATCTTAACAAAATTCATTCTCTAATGAGATAAATAACTTGTAAATATTACATAAAACAAACAAAGTTTTTTCAGACAAAGACATTAATTGGCTCAGTTATAATTATAAATTTCTCAGATTGCGGAGTTGTCTTTTCTGGGAGGAATTGAATGTCCATCATTGGTGACTAATATGCCTTAATCACTCCATAACAATACAATTATAATATGCTCTCTCATTTAGTATTAAAATGAGAAAGTTTGTAATAATAATCTATTACCACTGCCAGTTAATTTTAAACCACTGTCCATGAACAACATTCCATCTCCTAGATGTACCATAATGGATGATACCCTGGTTAAGGGTACAGTTATACCATATACCCTGGTTAAGGTACAGATATACCATATACCCTGGTTAAGGTACAGATATACCATATACCCTGGTTAAGGGTACAGTTATACCATATACCCTGGTTAAGGTACAGATATACCATATACCCTGGTTAAGGTACAGATATACCATATACCCTGGTTAAGGCACAGATATACCATATACCCTGGTTAAGGTACAGATATACCATATACCCTGGTTAAGGTACAGATATACCATATACCCTGGTTAAGGTACAGATATACCGTATAACCTGGTTAAGGTACAGATATACCATATACCCTGGTTAAGGTACAGATATACCATATATCCTGGTTAAGGTACAGATATACCGTATACCCTGGTTGGGGCACAGATATACCGTATACCCTGGTTAAGGTACAGATATACCGTATACCCTGGTTGGGGTACAAATATACCATATACCCTGGTTGGGGTACAGATATACCGTATACCCTGGTTGGGGCACAGATATACCATATAGCCTGGTTAAGGTACAGATATACCAATACAGCAGTGTCTAGGTTTGCTAACAACCATTTCTTCTAATATTTGGGTTCCAGTCCAGTAATTTCTTACATCAGCCATTATTCCCGACTTGTGCCAGTCCGCTGACGGCTTGGCAGTTCAACTTTAGATTTAGGTTGAATTGAATTGCACTTTGAGTGCTGAGAATGTGAAGCAAATGGGATAAGATACTCTAAAAGCAGGATTTCGGCTTTCGGCTCACAGATTTTTCACGAAACCAATTTTTGTGACAACAATTAGTCAATTTAGTAGAGAATAGTTTTTTATACCCGCAGGGGAAACTTTCAGGGGATAAATAGTTTGTTATTTATAATATTATTTTATTATTTTACCACTCCATTAATGAAAACCAAACTCGATTCAGCAGCATTCACCAACGATACCCTCAATGTAATGGTACAACTGCACGGTTTTTGTAATTTAATGTCATTGAATATCGTACATAAAGTTATCCATGTACTCACCAGGCTTTGTGTAGGGTTATCTATAGTGATGCATCTAGAGACTTATTCCACAGAGCTAAAAAAATATACGATATATAGGTGTAGGTGTTGCATCTGTCTGTGCAGGAATAGAAATGATAGGGATAATAATAATGTGTATGCGTGTTATAAATGATACTAAGCCTACTGACAGAAAGTGTATATCTATCAATGCTTTATTTGATAAAAAGCTATTTCAAAACATGACATCAACTCAGGCTTCTGTGGAAGTTCTAGTACATGTTTATGTAAAGTGTAAAAACAAGCAGAATGCTTGCAAGTGTTTGAGAATAAAGATTTGAAACTGAAAAATATAATCAAATGAAAGTATTTCCCTGTAGGCCACCAATAGCATTTACTTCCTACTTCCTTACTACTGCTATCTTTGCTGCTATGACATATTAGTGGGAAATTTTGGTCAGTTACTCAAAGGTTCCCTCTAGGCTATAGGCACCGCCAAATAAAGGAGGGAGGGGCAAGACTTACTGGGCGGAGCTTATGTCAATTAAACAAAAAGTAATGTATCAGTAATAAATAGCCCGTTACACTCATCATGTATTAGTAATATTTTGAAATAAACCAGATCAGCTGGAGTTGTGGTACCCTTATGTTGTTAGACCGTGTTACAGTTATACATGCTGCTAACTTGTTATTGTTATGTATAATTGTGGTATTAATAATAATAATAAATAATGTAGCGTCCACAAACCCCATCGATATATAAATTTGTAACACACAACTTTTTCAGTTTTCAAATATTATCGAATTACTAAATCTTTAATAACTTGGGACCACAGGCTGCTAGAGAAAAAGTTTTAAAAGGGTTTAATAGGATACACTTTACCAGACAAGAATAACAAATCACTGCGCTGCTTACATAGCTGTGGACTTGAAAAAAATGTTTTGAAATCACGCTGTAAACGAGCAGTATCTTAGTGCGCCATGATCCCTTATGATTTTACTCCATTTTATATCACTAGCCTATCAGATTACCGACCAGTTGATGTACTGTTTGTTATAGATCATGGACATCTGAAGGTATGAAAATAGATTTAATAATGCCCTTTCCAAATAAAAGCTTAGCTTTTTTAATATGTTACAATGAAGTAACTACCGCAAATTAATGACGTACGCTGGTCACGCGCCATGGATTTACTCTAATGTATCAACAATGAGGGGTAAAACTATTCGCTGTGCAAACGTAAAACAAAGTAATTTTGGTGCAGACAAAGTAATTTTCAAAACTCATTTTCTCAGTAACCATCAGTGAGAGACAAAAAGTTCACCACTATTGTGACTGCAAGATATGATTCTATGCCACGATATGTTTTTTAGTGTCCCAAGGCTGATTTGAAAAATCCACTTGTACTGGCTAAATAATAACGTAACAGTATGGTATTGTGCTATAAATACTTCAAATTTTAAGTTTTCAATCTTTATAACACAGTGAAAAACTTAGTCTATATAGAATATAAATATACTATTTTACTTACATACACAGAAAGTATGTAGATACACAGCTCAACTTTCCTTCAAATATATGTTTTTGTCCTGAAATACTCCAGTAAACCTTTTTATATCTAGCTAAATCAAAATCTGATTGGATATTCAATAGTGCCTGCACACCACCAAATGTTAAAAATTGTTTACAGTTTCACTAAATTCATTTGTAAAAGCTTGGCAAATTATTTAAAAATGTCAAGCAAATTGCTGTATATTTTTTTGTTGTATCAAGTATCAATTATTTTTGACTTTTTTCTAAATTATAGTCACTGAAATAAAAATTTTTCCCTGTAGGGGCCACGAAGGTCTCATAAGAGCTTCAACGCAAGTCTGCTTTAAACTCATATGAGTGGGATTTTCCCCATCAACGCTCTGCCTCAGTACTGAGCTTATAATGCAGTGCACCGCGCAAGGGTAGAAAGCTTGTATGTGACGTCACAGTAGTTAGTCATTGTATATTGTATGGCTATTGCGTGTTGGGAAATTGATGACTTCACTTCAAATACTCATGATTGTATTGAGCATGAAGTTATGAGTTCTGAGCCACCATTTGGTAATGTATTACAGCATACATTGTATGTTGAAGGTTTTATGTATGTGTGGTGTAGCATAGACAAAGATCAAATACTAATATGGCTTTGAAATATTTTTTATCAATTTATAATGTTTTGTAGCATTATACCTACCACTTACACAGTAAACGTTGTATACTCTACTATTGTGTCTGTACACTTATATATTAACTATTATATAATATAACTTACTTACAGTCAGTCATAGTAAAAGCTAGAATTATCAACTGTTGTATCCTTACAATGTTGATATAATACTGATTGTAAATAGTGACTTATTCAGAATTGTCTCTCCTGCATGCAAACTTATCCTAGAGTTGTGTGCTCATAAAACCTACCTAATAATTTATGTATTCCCTTTTATTCTACTGCCAACATTGATAATTTATTGAGTACAAATTTTGTTCAATGTTTGTACATTACCCTGAATATCAGTTAACTGATACTCAGGGTTATTTAACAAGTTAACTGGTATTCTGGGTTATTTAACAAGTTAACTGGTACTCAAGGTTATTTAACAAGTTAACTGATACTCAGGGTTATTTAACAAGTTAACTGATACTCTGGGTTATTTAACAAGTTAACTGATACTCAGGGTTATTTAACAAGTTAACTGATACTCTGGGTTATTTAACAAGTTAACTGGTACTCTGGGTTATTTAACAAGTTAACTGGTACTCAGGAGTAGTAATAAGGGAGCAGATCTCTGTAATGGAGTTAGCTGGCAGCAGAGTAAGGGCTACAAGCAATTACATTATTAGGTAGGTTGTATGCGCGCAGAGTTATCTCATCACTCATCGAATGGGATATGTTTAACAGCTGATTTGTTGTTATACAAACACGGTAAGATTAGAGAAATGTAGTGAGAATGTACAAAAACTTTTAACCATGCTGCCAACCAACCTGTCAACTGTTAAAGTACCATTTAAAGCTTCTATCAGTTATCAGTTGTCTCTATCATTAGTAGTAGCACATGTTTATTCAAGTATATTTATATTATTTATTTATACCGTATTTAAAACAATTCTAGCAGAAAAATATGCACTGTTCATTTTTGGATTTTGCTCGCAAAAAGTTAAAGTTGTTTGGTTTCGCATTGTGCGAACCTTTTCGTTTTCCATGTTTTCTTACATCATTACCACAAGATGAATAAGAGAAACTCGTGGTTTGACTAGAAAATGAAACCGTTTCACGAAACACATGTAAAAAAATTTTCCTACATGAGTTTAAGCTGTTTCATTTTCCATTTTTATAATGTGAACACAAGTTTTCGTTAGTCAACACTTTTCTAGACGTCAAAGGCAAAAACTAGAATAAGTATCCCTCATTAAATCAAACACTTTTCTATCAGTTTACATGTTGATTAACAGAATTGTCATTAGCCTTTGTATAAAACCCTTCACTACAGCCCCACATTACATTATATATACCAGATATGGAGCAGAGTCCATCAACTTAATTATATATATGTTATTTAACTGTTACTGATAGCTTGAATACATCTATGTTTTTGTAAGTCTATGCTTTATATGGATTTGCTACATTTGTGAAAGCAAATATGTTTTTATGTTTCATCAGTTTACGGTTGACATGCCATAAAAATGTATTCGCTACATCGAAAGCACAATTTTTTAATTTAGTCAATCAAAACATGTCAGAAAAGAAGGTATTATCCCTTCATATCTCACACGCCACTTCTCTGTCTTTCCTTGTCAATAAAGTTTGAGATTATTCAAATCATTTTAGCTTGAGCCCATTTTGGTTTCAAACCGTAAAAGTTTTTTTGTATAACATTCTAATAAAACCTCTGCTGTAATCATTTTCCCAAAAAAAAATCTCTTCTTATTTTCGTGCAATTGGCTCTAGCAGTGTATTATGTAAGCATTTGTTTATTACTGCCAGCGAGTGAAATGTTTGACAAACAGAGCTGATGCTTTACTATTATATAACATAATATATACAACAATTATATAATATGATATAACAGCAATACTCACCCAGTATGTGTTACTTATATCACTAGCTACTGTCAACTGAGCATGCATTCTGGGTCTCTTAAACCCCATGTACATATAGCGATTACTAAGCAATTCCCTAAGCGATTGCGTGATTTTGCAACTTCTGTTTCCTACAAAATCGCTAAGCAATCGCTAGCATTTTATTTGAGGTTATCGTCAGGTTTTGATCGAGATCAAAAAATCGCTAGCGGATTCTTTGATCAGCCAATCACAACGTCAAAAAACTTTACCCTTGTTTCCAATACGGTCTTGTCATATTCAGCGCTCCGATCTATTAACGATCCTGTAATAAATTGAAGGCTATGCTTTATAACAGCGAGTTTTACCGCAATCGCTGAAGAATTGGCAGTAGTGACAAATTGCGCAATTTTGGGGAGGGACTTCCCCAATCGCTAAGCAAAATCGCTAGCACATCGCTATATGTACATGAAGCATTACATTGTGAACTCTACATGCAAACAACCTAAATAATGAAAAAACATTCCCTATTTTTTATCAAAGATTTCTTATAATTTTATAAAATGAAGTTGTACCCGCAACTTTATTTCTTAACCAATAACTGCTTATCACTGTTTTGTATAAAGTTTGTCTGGAACTTTACTCAAGTTGAAACTGCTTTTTGTATGTAGGCTTATCCAATGATAGCATATATAATGGGCTTCCCATATGACTTCGGTAATGGTTAGGCGCGCAGCGCTATGAGAAAGAAGCCTATTGCTTCATGTACATATAGCATCATGCTATCGATTTTGCTTAGCGATTGGGGAAGTCCCTCCCCCATGTTGCGCAATTTTTCACTACTGCCAATTCTTCAGCGAGTCCGATCAAACTCTCTGTTACAAAGCATAGCCTTCAATTTATTACAGATCGTTAATAGATCGGAGCGCTGAACATGACAAGACATTATTGGAAACAAGGGTAAAGTTTTTTTACGTTGTGATTGGCTGATCAAAGAATCCGCTAGCGATTTTTTGATCTTGATCAAAACCTGACAATAACCTCAAATAAAATGCTTGAGATTGCTTAGCGATTTTGTAGGAAACAGAAGTTGCAAAATCACGCAATCGCTAAGGAAATCGCTTGTTAATCGCTATATGTATATGGGGTTTAAATATAACCAAAGTGAAGTAGTGATTGCTATACTTATTGTGTGATTGGTCAATTAATTAGTGTCATCCATATCTTCTTATACAGATAGCATGATCCATTTTATATATTTATACATAAATATGGAGATAATCTCATTCTCTCATCTACCTTCAGATATGATGTGTCCCACACAGAGGTTATATAGATGTTGTACTGGCATCACACTGTACAATAAACTCACTGTTAAATCAATAGCATAATTGTTATGTGTTGCTATTGGTGAAGGGTGGCAATTCTAAACTGTAAAGTCCTTATGATAAAATTAGTGAGAAGGCAAAATATTGTCCACGTATGCAGTTTTGTAATTAAGCGAAAGAAACATTTGAAATGATGCAGTAATTACATTTAAAACTGAAATCACTTGGTTTCACAGCTTTGATGCACAGAATACTCTTTTTCACAGAGCATAATTTTTTAATAAGTTATTAATAAACCATAACCTTGACTTTTGGATTTAGTTTTTAAATGATTCTGGGTTGTTACTCTAGCAATAAAATTTTACTTTTTTGTTTTACTATGAAATTTTTATTATTAAAGCAGTAACAAATTATGTTTAAAAAGACAAAGATAATTATAATGTTATTCATACGGTATTGTATGTATTTTATGTGGTTATGAAGGCATATAAAGTATAAATAGTTATTACCATAAAAGTTTTGAGGAAACCAATACTTGGTAGTGCAGTAGTATAAATAATGAACCTCAATGATAGACATGTCTTGTGTTTGTTAGTCCTCGATCTGCTATTTGGTTAGTTAATGCAGCATTGATGGTGATCATCTCCCCAACATCCTGCTGTATTAGGTCATGGGAGATCGATTTTCTATATGTAATAAAAAATCCATGTGCAATATGTAATCTAAAATCCATATGTTATACATGATGGGAAATCCAAACTTTCTATGCAATGGGAAACCCCAGAATTAAAATATCCATTTACTGTAGCGTGTTGCGTTACATAAAACTAAACAAGAATTTGCGTTTTTAAGTTACAATAAATGATTGCTAGAAATATGTGCAGCAAACTCGGTATCTGTTCTCTGTCTCTCTGGATGAACTAAAATTATTTTTAGTGTTCTCCCATGCTTTTTTATTAATTTATTTTAGCATGTTTATCCCTCGGCATAGATCCCCAGATCATAAATAATACAGGGTACCATGCTTGCCCATTAATGTTCATGAAATTCTAAAAAAGACCTGCAACGTAACAATATTTAATACAAAAGAAACGGCTACTTTGTGTTACTTATTAGGTTCAAAATAACATGGGAATTACATTGTAAAGGCTTGACTATTTTGTGCAGATGCTTTGGTGCAGATGTACCTATACAATTGGTTGTTATGATGTGCCAGTGTCTGCACAGAGTGATATTGTGTGGGGATGTGCTGATCAACAATCTGATATTGAGCTGGCCAATCGTACAGAATTGAGTGTGGCTTTATACCTGTTTTATTTCTGTCAATGGAATGATCTTTTTCCTTGAGGTAAAAAGTTTTGCTGGCAAGCTTAAACAACACGTAACATTCATTGCTGTGTGACAGCGTTTTCGGTTTGCACTATTTCATGGTTGCATTTTGTATACACAAGTGTTGGGAGGGGGAGGGGGAGTCCCTTCATCTCTACTTTGCACACAAATTTGCAGCTCTCTGTCAGACAACACGGCAGTGTGTAAAGTATTAACTGCAATAATCTAGATTAAATAAAACACGAATTGTGAACAAATTGTTTGTGATGCGTTAAAGTATCATCCGTCAGGATTAGCTGGGATTAACTCTTAGGCTCTGTCAGAAGCTTTATGTGAGAAACTATTTAATTGCAAGATTTGAGAAGATGACAACTTCTGTTTGGAAAGTAGTTTGGAGATAAATCCTTGTACCTGGTTATCTGGAGTGGCTCTGCATCCAGTGGACAAGATGGAATGTAAAATACTAGCAGTATTGCTCCTAAATCTCTCTACAGTAAACCAACAGGCGCCCTTCCCCTCCCCTCATTTCACTCCACCCCCTCCATCTTTTGCCCCATCCCCTGCTCTTTCAAAACCACGCACTACTACGCACCCCCTGCATTGCGCTACCCCAGCCCATTCCACCTTCGCCTCATTCTACTCTCTTCATTTCTCTTTTCCTCTCTCTTGTTTCGCACTCGATTCGATAGTGCTTACAGGAAGTGTGTTGTCCCATTTTGATTGATATCTTTGGCTGATTCATTATGTCCTATTGAATGTATATAACTTGCAGCCTATGAATACTAGAAGAAAACCATGCGGATATGCTTTTTGTGAGTTATCTCCTCTTAGGATTATGGAAAAATATTAAGATAAGGTGTAATGAAACAAATGGCAAACTTTAACCTTAATCTGACACTTAAATGGTTCAATATCAAGTCTGAGCAACAATTTTAACTCTCTCGACATTGTAGAGTAGGCAGACATGTTTTGGTATGGACACACAGACAGATAGATAAATAAACAGGCACCGTTAGCATTTAATGCTAATAGAAAATGTACAAAGTATATAAAATAGAAATAATGGAAAGGTGTATGCTTGTTATCTACACAAACATCTCCAGCAGTGATACCAATAATAGTCAGAAGATATCAGACTCATTGATGTGATATATTTTGAAAAATATTTGCACATATCACTTTGTCGCCAGTTTTGTAACATAATTTCTCATATTATGCTACCTACATACATAGAATAACCTACATAGAATAACTAACAACTGACTACAACCCTACATGTGTGTTTTAATGCGCTTGGTTTGGCTTAATTTGGTCTGAATCATCAGTATTGTTGTGTCCTTTACCTGCTGCCTCTTCTCCGCCTACTGTCTGTCGTCCACTTGCTGCCTGTCCTTCACCCGCGTTGCCTGTCGTTCACCTGCTGCCTGTCCGTCACTCGCTGCCTCTCCTTCACCCGCTGCCTCTCCTTCACTTGCTGCCTGTCCTTCACTTGCTGTCTCTCCCTCACTTGCTGCCTGTCCGTCACCCGCTGCCTGTCCTTCACCCGCGGCCTGTCCTTCACCCGCGGCATGTCCTTCATCCTCTGCCAATTCTCCACCTGGTGTCTCAACATTGACAGCATTGTTTATATCAGAATCAGCTACTATATGATTTTCTACCAGATACCAAGGCTCATTTGTATCATCATCGTGTACCAACGATGTCGTTACTAGAGGTTTATCTTCTTTATCCTCTTCTGGATTGGTCCATTTGCCTCTCTCATCTTTTTCCATAACTCTATCTATAAATAAACTTATTATTTGGCATATGTTTCAGTGGGAAATATAGAATTTGCCTCTTACTGTACAAAAATAGCTCATGTTTTACACAGTTTTTATTACTACATACAAGTACATACATTTGTCAGGTACTTACATTTTATAGTGACTGTATGCTAGAGACTTGATAGTTATTTATTTACAAGACATTTAAACTTAGTTGTTTGTGTAGCTGTTTTCCCTTGTTTTAGAGCTAGGAGTTGTCTCCTCACCACAAGCTATAAATAATTACAGCAAAATAGACATACACAAATACATAGAAAGTCATCAGAGATCACAAATTATAAACAAATCGCAAACAATTCTACGTGGATCAAGTTTTATAAAAGAAAACTGAGCTACTTTATGATTTGTGTTCTGTGAGTGTCATAAGTTGGTTGTATAGATACTTGAGATAAACCAGATGAGCTGAGAGTTGTGGTACCCTTGGGTTGTTAGTGTTACAGTTGTACTTGATGGTAACTTGTTATTGTTATGTATAATTGTGACATTAATAATAATAAATAATAACATCACAATATAATATTGTGCTATTATAAGTACATCAGATATTAGAGCTTAGGTTTTTTATGACAAAGTGAAAAAAATCTATTAATTGTCAATGTATTATTTTACTTACTCAATTGTAGAAGGAAAGTGAAAACACAACTTAAACCTTCTTCATTTGTATGTTTTTGACCTGAAATTTTGGTGTCAGCTTTTTATATGTGGAGAGGACTTGCCTAATCGAATCTGATTGGATATTCAGTGGGACCTACACACAACAATATTTGTGACTATTTACTATTTCATTCATTTCACTAGCAAAGATTATGCAAATAGTTCATAAATGTTCAACTATGTTGTCATATATTCTATTGTTTGTATAACTTATTATTATTTTTTTATTCTCTATAAATTATAGTCAATATAACAAACACTTTTTTCCTGTAGAGTACAAGGGTCTAGCAAAAGCTAAAGCGCATAGCCCCATTACAAACATATAAGTTGGATTTTCCCACAGAATGCTCTCGCTTCAGTATTGAGTATATAATGCAGTGCGCGGCGCCTAGGTACGGAGGTTGTATAGAAGGTCGCAATAGTTGGTCATTAGTATTGTGTTGCTATTGCGTATTGGAAAATTGATGACTCAAACTACTTACTGTATTGAGTATGGAATACATATATTGAATACAGAGCTACTACTGCTGTACAACGCTGGTAATGGTAATATGGTGGCTCAATGCTCACAGCATTAAATGCTTTCACTTTCAAGAGCGAATGAACGATTTTGAAATAGTCTACATGGTTTGTAAATTGTTTTTTACGTAGGAAATAATTGGTTGGATGTAGCCTGAGAAACTACACCTTAACACGGCATAAAGCTTATAATAAAAGCCTTAGCAGTTGTGGAATTTTAAACAAGTAACCTGTATTTCCTGTCAAATGATTGTAAAATTTTACAAGTATAGTTTTTTGCAAATATTTCAAAAAGTTTGGAAGAAAATTCAGATCGTTTGGACATAGACAAATTGTGAGAACACTTTAGAAATGGTATAAACTAATTACAAACAATATAAACTACTTTGAAACTGTTTGAACTGTTTTAAAATTATCTGAATTATTTTGAATAAGTTTTCAAAATTTGTACAAGTGCTTCCGACTTACAACAATTGCGGTCATTTTTCGCAAGACGTAGCTATATAGATATAGCGATCAATAGATATAGACATAGCGATCAATAGACATCCAATTGTTTGATATAGTCTCCAAAACTAAGTTTATACAATATCCAAGTTTCAGTGATTATTCACCAAAATTAAAATTAAATGAATGAAAACAAATTTTTCATTTATTTCAATTAAAAATCCCTGTTCAGTATATGGTAAAGAAACAGACCCAAGATATAATATTATAGCAAAATGGAACTAGCAGACATTTTGAAAGCTTTGAAACAATTTTGATAAAGCAAGAAAGTTGGCAAACAAGTCTGACGTTTTCGAAAGCACTCTGATGGTATGAAAAGCAATCGCACATACTAAAACCAGCCACCATTTGATAATGTATTACATCATACATTGTATGTTAAAGCCTTTATGCAAATGGCATGCATAGACAAAGATCAAATACTAATATGGCTGTGAAATAATTTTTACCCATCTATGAAGTTTTGTAATATTATACCTACCACTTACGCAGTAAATGTTGTATACTCTACTATTGTGTCTGTACACTTATATATTAACTATTATATAATATAACTTACTTGCAGTCAGTGAGTATTTGATAATAAAAACTAGAAATATCACCTACTATCTCCTTTGCAATGCTCATTTACTACTGATTGTGTATTGTGACTTAGTCAGAGTTGTCTCACCTGTATACATTTTTATCCTAGGGTTGAGCGCGCATACAACCTGCCTTATAATGCATGCACTTCCTTGTGGCCTTTGTTACAGCCAATATTTATAATGTTTATTGTTATTGAGTACAAAGTTCATTCATGATAAACCAAGGAGAAGCTTTGTGTGGAGGCAACCCTGTCACTGTCGATTATTGGAATATATTACATCACCCTGTGTATCGATTAACTTGTTACAATAGCTGAATATTCTATGATCGCTGAACAGGAGACAGAACAACTTAATTGTTGTTGTACAAAGCAGTAGAGATGCACAAAACTTGGTTACAAACAACAGTTTTGCTCACAAAATTTTAGCTATGCTGCCAACCTGTTACCTGGAGGTTAAGAACAAAACTTGGGCTCGGGCCTAGTTTGTTTAGTTTGTTTTTACCATATCTAGAGTGCTATTTTACTGAAGTATTACATAACATATTACATAATATTACTGAGTGGAGCTACACATTGCTCAATCCAACTGGTGTGGTTCAGAATGGTAAAATTTTACTGGCAGCTTTTCAGCTTGCAGTAGAATCTATTTATAAAGTTTTGAAGTATTTTTATTAATTTTAGGAGCAACAAAATTACTCAATTGTAGGAAGGAATCTTTACAAAACCCATCCTCTAATGAAATAAATAACTTGTAAATATTACATAAAACAATCAAAGTTTTTTTCAGACAAAGACATGAATTGGCTCAGTTATAGTTATAAACTTCTCAGATTGCGGAGTTGTCTTTTCTGGGAGGAATTGAATGTTCATCATTGGTGACTAATATGCCTTAATCACTCCATAACAATATAATTATAATATGCTCTCTCATTTAGTATTGAAATGAGACAATTTGTAATAATAATCTATTGACACTGGCTTGGCAGTTCAACTTTAGATTTAGGTTGCACTGAATTGCACTTTGAGTGCTGAGAATGTGAAGCAAGTGGAATAAGATATTCTAAAAATAGGCTTTCGGCTCATATCTACACAGATTTTTCGCGAAACCATTTTTTGTGAAAATCGATCAATTTAGTAGAGAATAATTTATCATACCCACAGGGGATACATCTGGCAGATAAATAGCTCGCTATTTATAGTATTATTTATTTTATTACTTTACCACTCTATTGTTGAAAAACAAACTCGATTCAGCAGCATTCACCAACGATACCCTCAATGTAATGGTACAACTACACGGTTTTTGTAATTTAATGTCATTCAATATCGTACATAAAGTTATCCATGTACTCACCAGGTTTTATGTAGAGTTATCTATAGTATTCCGTTTTAAATGATGCATCCATAGACTTATTACATAGAGCTAAAAAATATATGATATATAGGTGTAGGTGTTGCATCTGTCTATGCAGGAATAGAAATGATAGGGATAATAATAATGTGTATGCTTTGTTATAAATGATAACAAGCCTACTGGCAGAAAGTGAATATCTATCAATGCTTTATTTGATAAAAAGCTATTTCAAAACATGACATCAACTCAGCCTTCTGTGGAAGTTCTAGTGCATGTTCATGTAAAGTGTAAAAACAAGCAGAATGCTTGCAAGTGTTTGAGAATAAAGATTTGAAACTGAAAAATATAATCAAATGAAAGTATTTCCTAGTAGGCCACCAATAGGATTTTGATCCTCCTTGTGTACTACTGCTATCTTTGCTGCTATGGCATAATAGTGGGAAATTTTGGTCAGTCACTCAAAGGTTCGATCTAGGCTATAGGCACCGCCTAATAAAGGAGGAAGGGGCAAGACTTACTGGGCGGAGCTTATGTCAATCAAACAAAAAGTAATGTATCAGTAATGAATAGCCCGTTACACTCATCATGTATTAGTAATATTTTGAAATAAACCAGATCAGCTGGAGTTGTGGTACCCTTATGTTGTTAGACAGTGTTACAGTTGTATTTGCTGCTAACTTGTTATTCTTATGTATAATTGTGGTATTAATAATAATAATAAATATTATAGCGTCCACAAACCCCATCGGTATATAAATTTGTAACACACGATTTTTACAGTTTTCGAATATTATCGATTTAGTAAATCTTTAATAACTTGGGACTACAGGCTGCTAGAGAAAAAGTTTTAAAAGGATTTAATAGGATACACTTTACCAGACAAGATTAACAAATCACTGCGCTGCTTACATAGCTGTGGACTTGAAAAAAATGTTTTGAAACCACGCTGTAAGCGAGCAGTACCCCAGTGGGCCCTTATGATTTTAGTCCATTTTATATCACTAGCCAATCAGATTACCGACCTGTTGATGTAATATTTGTTATAGATCATGTACGTCTGAAGGTATGAAAATAGATTTAATAATGCCCTTTCCAAATAAAAGCTTAGCTTTTTTTAATATGTTACAATGATGTAACTACCGCAAATTAATAGCGTACGCTTGGCCACGCATCACGGATTTCACTCTAAATGTATCAATAATGAAGCGTAAAACTATTCGCTGTGCAAACGTAAAACAAAGTAATTTTGGTGCAGAGAGAGTAATTTTCAAAACGCATTTTCTCAGTAACCATCAGTGAGAGACGAAACAGTTTACCACTATTGTGACTGCAAGATATGATTTTATGCCATGATATGTTTTTTAATGTCCCAACGCTGATTTGAAAAATCCATTTGTACTGGCTAATAATAACGTAACAATATAGTATTGTGCTATAAATACTTCAAATATTAAGTTTTCAGTACTTTATAACAGAGTGAAAAATTTAGTCTGTATAAAACATAAATATACTATTTTACTTACATACACAGAAAGTAAGTAGATACACAGCTTAACTCTCCTTCAAATATATGTTTTGGTCCTGAAATACTCCAGTAAACCTTTTTATATCTAGCTAAATCAAAATCTGATTGGATATTCAATAGTACCTGCACACCACCAAATGTCAAAAATTGTTTACAGTTTCACTAAATTCATTTGCAAAAGCTTGGCAAATTATTTAAAAACGTCAAGCAAATTGCTGTATATTTTTTTGTTGTATCAAGTATCAATTATTTTTTATTTTTTTTCTAAATTATAGTCACTAAAATAAAAAATTTTCCCTGCAGGGGGGCACGAAGGTCTCACAGAAGCTTCAATGCAAGTCTGCTTTAAACTCATATGAGTGGGATTTTCCGTATCAACGCTCTGCCTCAGTATTGAGTATATAATGCAGTGCACCGCGCAAGGGTAGAAAGCTTTTATGTGACGTCACAGTAGTTAGTCATAGTATATTGTGTAGCTATTGCGTATTGGGAAATTGATGACTTCACTTCAAATACTCCTGATTGTATTGAGCATGAAGCTATGAGTTCTGAGCTACCACTAGGCAATGTATTACATCATACATTGTATGTTGAAGGTTTTATGTAAGTGTGGTGTAGAATAGACAGAGATCAAATACTAATATGGCCTTAATGTTTGGTGACATTATACATACACTTACACAGTAAATGTTGTATACTCTACTATTGTGTCTGTACACTTATACATTAACTATTATATAGTATTACTTACTCACAGTCAGTCATAGTAAAATCTGAAAATGCAATGTTCATATTGTACTGATTGCGTATTGTGACTTATTTGTAATTGTCTCCCCTTTACACAGAGTGTCTTGCATTGTGTGTGCGTGACATACCCACAATGCATGTATTTTATTGTAAATTTTTACAGTTATGTTATTGCGTACAATGTTCATTCATGATAAAATAACTATTTTGTTTGTGCTGATGCTGACATTAGTACTACCAATCTATGAGCAAAATTCATCACTCTGTATATTACATTTCATATCGTACAAAAACTACATCATCACCTGCTAAACTTTCTTACCAGTAGAATTGTTGCCATGCAAAATAGTAAGGATATACAAAACATGGTTACGGTAGAATGGGGCTACGTAGCAACAAATCACATTCTGTTTGCTCACCAACTGTTTTGTTAAAGCCCAACTATGCATCCAACTTGTTAATTGAAGGTTTGGAAAAGGTTTTGGGTGTGATAAAAACCTTTGCAGTAATAGGATCGCTTGGTTTCACAGAGCATAACCTTTTTAATAAGTTATTAATAAACTATAACCTTGAATTTTGGATTTAGTTTTTAAATTATGCTGAGTTGTTACTCTAGCAATAAAATTTCACTTTTTGTTCTACTATGAAATTTTTATTATTAAAGTAGTAGAAAATTATATTTAAAAAGGCAAAGATTATTATAATGTTATTCATACCGTATTGTATGTATTTTATGTGGTTATGAGGGCATATTAAGTATAAATATTTATTACCATAAAAGTTTTGAGGAAACAAATACTTGGTAGTGCAGTAGTATAAATAATGAACCTCAATGATAGACATGTCTTGCGTTTGTTAGTCCTCGATCTGCTATTTGGTTAGTTAATGCTGCATTGATGGTGATCGTCTCCCCAACATACTGCTGTACTAGGTCATGGGAAATCCATTTGCTATATGTAATAAGAAATTCATGTGTAATATGTAATCTAAAATCCATATGTTATACATGATGGGAAGTCCAAACTTTGTATGCAATGGGATACCCCAGAACTTAAATATCCACTTATTGTAGCCTGTAGTGTTATATTAAACTAAAGTAGAACTTGCTTTTTCAACTTAGAATAAATGATTGCTAGAAATATGTGCAGCAAACTTGGTATCTTTTCTCTGTCTCTCTGGATGATCTAAAACTATTTCTGAAGTTCTCACAAGCTTTGTTATCAAATCTCAGCCACCCTTTGATAATCAAGCATATTCACTACAATCAGTGATACCATTTTTTTTTATTATTTGGCATAATGGTGGAAAAAATTTCCTTGAAGTAAAAAGTTTTGCTGGCAAGCTTAAACAACAAGTAACATTCATTGCTGTGTGACGGCTTTTTCGGTTAGCACTATTTCATGGTTGCATTTTGTATACATGAGTGTTAGGGGGCGGGGGGGAGTCCCTCCATCTCTACTTTACACACAAATGTGCAGCTCTCTGTCAGACATCACTGGCATGTGTAGAGTATTAACTACAATAATCTAGATTAAATAAAACACGAGTTGTGAACAAATTGTTTGTGATGCCTTAAAGTATCATTGGACAGGATTAGCTGGGATTAACTCTCAGCCTCTGCCAGAGGCTTTATGTGAGAAGCTATTCAATTGTAAGATTTGAGTAGATGACAACTTCAGTTTGGGAGTAGTTTGGAGATAAATCCTTGTACATGGTTATCTGGAGTGGTTCTGCATCCAGTGAACAAGATAGAATGTGAAATACTAGCAGTATTGTTCCGAAATCTCTCATACAATAAACCGACAGGCGCCCTTCCCCTCCCCTCATTTCACTCCACCCCTCCATCTTTTGCCCCCCCCCCCCCCCCTCTGCTCTATCTCAACCACGCTCTACTACTCACCCCTGCATTGCGCTACCCCAGCCCATTCCACCTTCGCCTCATTCTACTCTCTTCATTTCTCTTTTCCTCCATCTTGTTTCGCACTCGATTCGATAGTGTTTACAGGAAGTGTGTTGTCCCATTTTGATTGATATCTTTGGCTGATTCATTATGTCCTATTGAATGTATATAACTTGCAACTGATTCATACTAGAAAAAAACCATGCGGATATGTTTTTGTGAGTTATCTCCTCTTAGGATTATGGAAAAATGTTAAGATAAGGTGTAATGAAACAAATGGCAAACTTTAACCTTAACCTGACACTTAAATGGTTCAATATCAAGTCTGAGCAACAAGTTTAACCTTCTCGACATTGTAGAGTAGCCAGACATGTTTTGGTATGGACACACAGACAGATAGATAAATAAACAGGCACTGTTTGCATTTAATGCTAATAGAAAATGTACAAAGTATATAAAATAGAAATAATGGAAAGGTGTATGCTTGTTATCTACACAAACATCTCAAGCAGTGATACCAATAATAGTCAGAAGATTATTAGACTCATTGATGTGATATATTTTGAAAAATATTTGCACGTATCACTTTGTTGCCAGTTTTGTAGCATAATTTCTCATATTATGCTACCTACATACATAAAATACCCTACATAGAATAACTAACCACTCACTACAACCCTACACGTGTGTTTTAATGCGCTTGGTTTGGCTTAATTTGGTCAGATTCATCAGTATTGTGTCCTTCAACCGCTGCCTCTTCTTCACCTGCTGTTTCTTCTTCAATTGCCGCCTGTCCTTCACCCAATGCCTGTCCTTCACCTGCTGCCTGTCTTTCACCCTCTGCCTCTCCTTCACTTGCTGCCTGTCCTTCGCTTGCCGTCTCTCCTTCACTTGCCGTCTGTCCTTCACCCGCGGCCTGTCCTTCACCCGCTGTCTCTCCTTCACTTGCTGCCTGTCCTTCACCCGCGGCCTGTCCTTCATCCTCTGCCAATTCTCTACCCGCTGCGTCAACGTTGACAGTATTGTTTATATCAGAATCAGCTACTATATGATCTTCTACCAGATACCAAGGCTCATTTGTATCATCATCGTGTACCAACGATGTGGTCACTAGAGGTTTATCTCCTTTATCCTCTTCTGGATTGGTCCATTTGCCTCTCTCATCTTCTTCCATACTGTATCTATAAATAAACTTATATTTGGCATATGTTTCAGTGGGAATTATAGAATTTGCCTCTTACTGTACAAAAATAGCTCATGTTTTACACAGTTTTTATTACTACATACAAGTACATACATTTGTCAGGTACTTACATTATATAGCTCTCATTACTACATACATGTACATACATTTGTATCTGGTACTTACATTATATAGCTCCCATTACTACATACAAGTACATACATTTGTATCTGGTACATTATATAGCTCCCATTACTACATACAAGTACATATATTTGTATCTGGTACTTACATTATATAGCTCCCATTACTACATACAAGTACATATATTTGTATCTGTTACTTACATTATATAGCTCCCATTACTACATACAAGTACATACATTTGTCAGGTACTTACATGTTATAATGACTGTATGCTAGAGACTTGATAGCTATTTATTTACAAGACATCTGAACTTGGTTGTTTGTGTAGCTGTTTTCCCTTGTTTTAGAGCTAGGAGTTGTCTCCTCACCACAAGCTATAAATAATTACATCAACATAGACATACGCAAATACATAGAAAGTCATCAGAGGTCACAAATTATAAACAAATCATAAACAATTCTACGTGGATCAAGTTTTATAAAAGAAAACTGAGCAACTTTATGGTTTGTATTCTGTGAGTGTCATAAGTTGGTTGTATAGATACTTGAGATAAACCAGATGAGTTGAGAGTTGTGGTACCCTTGTGTTGTTAGACAGTGTTACAGTTGTACTTGCTGCTAACTTGTTATTGTTATGTATAATTGTGACATTCATAATAATAAATAATAACATCACAATATAATATTGTGCTATTATAAGTACATCAGATATTAGAGCTTAGGTTTTTTATGACAAAGTGAAAAAAATCTATTAATTGTCAATGTATTATTTTACTTACTCAATTGTAGAAAGAAAGTGAAAACACAACTTAAACCTCCTTCATTTGTCTGTTTTTGACCTGAAATTTTGGTGTCAGCTTTTTATATGGGGAGAGGACTTGCCTAATCGAATCTGATTGGATATTCAGTGGAACCTACACACAACAATATTTGTGACTATTTACTATTTCATTCATTTCACTAGCAAAGAATATGCAAAAAGTTCATAAATTTGCAACTACGTGGTCATATATTCTATTGCTTGTATAACTTATTATTATTTTTTCATTCTCTATAAATTATAATCAATATAACAAACACTTTTTTTCCAGTTGAGTTCAAGGGTCGAGCAAAAGCTGAAGCGCGTAGCCACTTTATGATCACATAAGTTGGATTTTCCCACAGAATCCTCTCGCTTCAGTATTGTATACAATGCAGTGCGCGGCGCCTAGGTACGGAGGTTGTATAGAAGGTAGCAATAGTCAGTCATGTATTATGTGGCTATTGCGTATTGGAAAATTGATGACTCAACTACTTACTGTATTGAGTATGGAATACTACATATATTGAATACAGAGCTACTGCTGCTGTACAACGCTGGTGATGGTAATATGGTGGCTCAATGCTCACAGCATTAAATGCTTTCACTTTCAAGAGCGAATGAACGATTTTGAAATAGTCTACATGGTTTGTAAATTGTCTTTTACGTAGGAAATAATTGGTTGGATGTAGCCTGAGAAACTACACCTTAAAACGGTATAGTGCTTATAATAAAAGCCTTAGCAGTTGTGGAATTCTAAACAAGTAACCTGTATTTCCTGTCAAACGATTGTAAAATTTTACAAGTATAGTTTTTTGCAAATATTTCAAAAATTTTGGAAAAAGATTCAGATCGTTTGGACATAGACAAATTATGAGGACAGTTTAGAAATGGTATAAACTATTTACAAACAATATAAACTACTTTGAAACTGTTTGAACTGTTTTAAAATTATCTGAATTATTTTGAATAAGTTTTCAAAATTTGTTCAAGTGCTTCCAACTTACAACAATCGCGGTCATTTTTCACAAGACGTAGACATATAGACATAGCAATCAATAGATATAGACATAGCGGCAATAGATATAGACATAGCAATCAATAGATATAGACATAGCAATCAATAGACATCCAATTGTTTGATATAGTCTCCAAAACTAAGTTTATACAATATCCAAGTTTCAGTGATTATTCACCAAAATTAAAATTAAATGAATGAAAACAAATTTTTCATTTATTTCAATTAAAAATCCCTGTTCAGTATATGGTAAAGAAACAGACCCAAGATATAATATTATAGCAAAATGGAACTAGCAGACATTTTGAAAGCTTTGAAACAATTTTGATAAAGCAAGAAAGTTGGCAAACAAGTCTGACGTTTTCGAAAGCACTCTGATGGTATGAAAAGCAATCGCACATACTAAAACCAGCCACCATTTGATAATGTATTACATCATACATTGTATGTTAAAGCCTTTATGCAAATGGCATGCATAGACAAAGATCAAATACTAATATGGCTGTGAAATAATTTTTACCCATCTATGAAGTTTTGTAATATTATACCTACCACTTACGCAGTAAATGTTGTATACTCTACTATTGTGTCTGTACACTTATATATTAACTATTATATAATATAACTTACTTGCAGTCAGTGAGTATTTGATAATAAAAACTAGAAATATCACCTACTATCTCCTTTGCAATGCTCATTTACTACTGATACTGCATATACATAGCACAGGTTCTTTCTATTAAACTAATGAAAAATAGGATGGTCTGTAGCCACACACATCACATATGCTAATTTGTAGACTGAGTTCTTCTCTGTGAGCTAATAAAACACTTCTTCATCCTTACCCTATCATCTCCGTCTCTTGTTTCATAAGTGCACAAGAATGAAACATAAGGAGTTGTCTTCTAATGACCAAGGGGCTACCTACTCCAACAAAAAAACATAAAAATGCACACACTTGGCAAGCTAGTAAAGTTGCTTATATAGCTGCACATCATGAGGAACTACAAGGAAGAAGCTAACGAGTAACAAGTGAAGCAGTGATTGCTATACTTGTTATCTAATTGGTCAATTAATTAGTTTCCTCTATATCTTCTTATACTGATAGTTCAATAGTTCAATTTAATAGAGTGCACAACAAGGCAGCGTGCTGTCGCATTTTTTATTGAGATATTTGTTGAAACTTACTAATCAGTGATGAATTAGTAAATGTATGAACTTTTCAAGGCATGCAAACTGGAAAAATATAATATGAACCGGAAATCAGCATGGAAATGTTTATTTTACATTCAACCAACTGGTAGATACAGATGTCACTTCTTGTGACTTATCTCCACTTAGGATGAGTAAGAAATAAACTCGAAATGCTGTGCAATGGGAACAAATGGCAAACTGTAACCTTGACCTGACATTTAAATGGTTAAATATCAATCTGAGCAACAATTTTAACTCTCTCAGTATTTTGGAGTAAGCATACAGACTTTTGTATGGACACACAGACAGACAGATAAACAGACTGGTACTGTTTGCATGTAATATAAATAGAAGAAGGGCATAATAAATAAAAAAAGAATGGGATGTATGCTTGTTATCTACACAAACATCTCCAGCAGTAATACCAGTAATAGCTAGAAGATTATTTGACTCATTGATGAGATATATTGACTTCTGGGTAATACTTGAGAAGAAGTTTGCGGTAAGAGTTGGTAGAATTTTTGCATTTCTCACTTTGTGACCAGTTTTGTAACGTAATTTTTCATTGGTTGCTTTTGACCTGTTCAATATAACTGTAAAATGACTAGAACTTTTTTGGTGTGCTTTAATGTCTTCGGTTGGCACTTATTCGGTTGCATTCAGCAGTATTGTTATGCTCTTCACCCACTGCCACTTCTTCAACTGCTGCCTCTCCTTCATCCACTGGCTCTCCTTCACCCGCTGCCTCTCCTTCACCCACTGGCTCTCCTTCACCTGCTGGCTCTCCGTCATCTCCTGCCTCTTCTTCGCCCACTTGCTCTCCTTCACCCGCAGCCTCAGCATCATCATCAGCTACTATATCTGCTATCTGATCTTCTACCAGATACCAAGGCTCATTTGTATCATCATCGTGTACCAACGATGTGGTCACTAGAGGTTCATCTTCTCTTTCCTCTTCTGGATTGGTCCATTTGCCTCTGTCATTTCCTGCCATAACTTTACCTATAATTGTATATATTATTATTTCTTTTTTTCACCAAAAATTTGAAGACTGATTTTTACTGTGCAAAATAGAGCTCACACTTTATATAGTTTTGATTACTACATACATGTACATACATTTGTGTCTGGTACTTAAATTATATAGCTCCCATTACTACATACAAGTACATATATTTGTATCTGGTACTTACATTATATAGCTCCCATTACTACATACAAGTACATACATTTGTATCAGGCACTTACATTACATAGCTCCCATTACTACATACAAGTACATACATTTGTGTCAGGTACTTACATTATATAGCTCCCATTACTACATACATATACATACATATGAATCTGGTACTTACATTATATAGCTCCCATTACTACATACAAGTACATACATTTGTATCTGTTACTTACATTACATAGCTCCCATTACTACATACAAGTACACATATTTGTATCTGTTACTTACACTATATAGCTCTCATTACTACATACAAGTACATACATTTGTATCTGTTACTTACATTATATAGCTCCCATTACTACATATAAGTACATACATTTGTGTCTGGTACTTACATTATATAGTGACTGTATGTAAGAGTCAGTATTTTGTTGCCTTTGTAATTGTCTTCTCTTGTTCTTCAGCTGAGAATTGTCTCATCAACAAATTCTATAAACAGACACAACAAAATAGACATGAAAGTGTAAATCCACAGAGAATTATCAGATGCTATACACATCAGAAAATCACAAACAGTTCTACGAAGAAAAATTTTTACAAAAAAAATTCTTTTGCAAATTTGAGTTATTTGCAATATTATGCTTGAATACAATCACAGCACAAGAACTGTTAAAATATAATCGCCTCTATTATTGTTGACAGAAATGTCTGTTTTTGTGTTAGAACTCACGGAGGCTGCTTTCAATGTAATAGTATAAAGTAATCGAGATTCAAGTAGTAAAGTTTTATTGTCTCTGCCAAAGATGTTATATACATTACATCTCAATTACTGTGTCTTTGGTTTTTGAACAGAAAATGAATGAATAAATAGTATTATTTAGTGCTTGTTTTGGTTTGTATTCTGGGAGTGTTATAAATTGGTTGTATAGATACTTGAAATAAACCAGATGAGTTGAGAGTTGTGGTACCCTTGGGTTGTTAGACAGTGTTACAGTTGTACTTGCTGATAACTTGTTATTGTTTTGTATAATTGTGGTATCAATAATAATAAATAATTACTAACAATTATACTACAAGTACATCAAACATTGAGTTTCAGTAGTTATTGCGCAATGTAAGTTGTAGTCTGTATAAAATATACATATACTATTTTACTTACATAAACAGAAAGTAAGTAGATACATAGCTCAACTCTTCTTCATATATGTTTTTTGTCTTGAAATAATCGAGTAAACCTTTTTATATCTGGAGGGAAATTGCTAAATCAAAATCTGATTGGATGTTCAATAATACCTGCACACCAACAGCTATTAAAAACTATTTGCTTTTTCATTCAATTCACAAACAAAAACTTTGCAAACTATTCAGAAATGTTACTCAAATCGCTGTATACAATTTTGGTTGTACAAAATATCAATTATTCTTTATTTTTTATCAATTGTAGTCACTAAAGTAAAACTTTTTTCCTGCAGAGTGCGAGTGTCTCATAGAAGCTTCAGCTCTATAAGCATATTGGCTGGATTTTCCTCTTCAATGTTCTGTCTCAGTATTGAGTATAATATAGAGTAGTGCCCGCCTGGGTACAAAAGCTTGTTTGTGATGTCACAGTAGTTAGTCAGTGTATATTTATGACTATTGCATATTGGGAAATTGATGACTTCATGTCAAATACTCCTCATTGCAATGAGCATTAAATAGAGAGCTGCATTACAGCTGTAGAAAGCTGGCAATGGAAATATGGTAGCTTACAGCGTTAGGTGCTTTCGCTTTCAAAAGCGGATAAGCGGTCAAACACTTGTAAAGTTTTAAGAACTGTGTAGTTGTTTTACAATTACTCCAGGCAAATTTGAAAATATTCAGATCGTTTGGAAAAGTACAGAACGTATTAATGGATTCGAAACAGTATGAACAGTACGCACCAAGTTGAAATAGCTTGGACTGTTTCAAAATTGTCTGAATTGCTTTCAAAAGGTTCGAAAGGTTTACAAGCACTTGGCTTTTGAACAAACAAAAGTCACTGCTATTTTAAAGTAATCTAACATACACATAATGATCCAAAGACATAAGGCAAATGGTTTAACTATACAGCCAATTGTTGGACTCAGTCCCGAAAACTAATTTTTAGGAATAAATTTTTATTTTCATCGATTATTTACAAGAATTAAAATTAGATATTTAAAGTAACTTTTTCCATTCATTCCAACTAATGTTCTTTGTTCAGTGCTGGGTAAAGATTATCAGTCGCAAATGGACTAATGATATATTATAAATAAAGCGAACCAGCAAATCAGCTCAGATTTGCCAGGCATAGGAGGGATTTGACAAAGCATCACAGGATTTGCAAAAAACTCCGTCATTTTAAAAGCGCTCAGAGAGTATGAAAGGTATTCAGACATTCTAAAACGCAAAAGTTCCTGAGCCGCCATTTCGGTAGTGCATTACAACATATATTATATGTCAAAGATATAATGTAACAGGTGTGTAGGATAAACAGACATCAAGTAATAATATATATTATAAAATATGATTTTCATCGATGTTTGCTTATCACGTCTTGTAGTTAGAAAAATATTTTTAGGATTGTAGATACAAATAGCTCTCATTTTACTACCAATAACGTAGACTGTGATCCATACAACATTATACTTAGCACTTATACAGTATGTTGTATACTCTACTATTGTGTCTGTACATTTATATATTAACTATTATACAATATAACTTACTTGCAGTCAGTGAGTATTTGATGGTAAAAACTAGAAATATGCTCATTTGGTACTGATTGTGTATTATGACTTATTAGTAATTGTCTTCTCTATATTTATTCTTTCCCAGGGTCGTTCATTCAGGGTTTATGTGGAGGCAATACTAGTACAATAAATTTATGAATGTAGTACATTACCCTGCATATGAGTTAACTTGTTACAATATATCAAAGTTACATATTTACTGATTAAACAGGATGTCTTTAACAGCTGACTTGTTGCTATACAAAATAGCAGAATACACAAAATATGGTTACAATAAACAGCAAAAAATGTAGCAAGAAGTTCCACTCTTTCTTGCTCACAAAATTTTAACTTTGCTGCCAACCTGTTGGTTGGAGGTTTTGAACAAAATTGGGGCTCGTGGCCAATTTTTTTTTAATTGCTTTTAAACATATCTAGCGTTTTTTCACTGATGTATTAGAATGCTCATTTACATAGTATTGTTGTGAGGAGCTACTCATGGCTCAATCTAACTTGTAGAATTTGTGTATCGTATTATGTTTGACGAACATATATCTTATGCATTGTATGTTGTGTAGAAGGCAATAATTTAATAACTACACATTTTGTAATTTATTATTGTTGGATGTTGTATATAAATTAATTCATGTACTCACCAGCTTCTGTATAGAGCTATCTGTAGTACTCTGTTTTATAGGATATATCCGTAGAATTATTCCATAGAGCTAAACAAAAGGGTACAACATATGTATAGATGTACATGTTGCATCTGTCTATGCAGGAGAAATGATAAAATACCTAGGTATATCATAGCTCAGTGGTATTTCATTGGTACTGTAATGGATTCTGGTCTGGTTACCACGGACATCCACTAGGCTCAAGTATTATACCTCTCTCCAGAGGGGACACTGTGCTGCTAGACAGTGACAACTGTGTATCAGGCAACCAAATTACCCGGTATAGCAAGAGCCCATGGCTCAGACAAACGATACAGCGTAGTGCTTGTGTAAGTGGCTATATTCTCAAGACAAAGTCCTAGAGGGTAATTATTCCTTTAGGGTGTTTGTGGCAAGACATGAAAATGAATGCAATGATTACGGCAAAAGTCTCTCTTTTTATAGGAGAGCTCACAGGAACTGATTAGCATAAAATATATAACGATAAGAGCACAGGAAGTTATCTAGCCAATGCAATGAATTATATAAATAACTAGCCAATCATACAATCAATTAGGGTTAAATAACTAAGGCGCCAAGTGGCTAAGGGCGGAGTCCTGTCTCCTACTGTCCAATCAGACTGTCCTACAGGGTTCCAAGGCTCTGGATGGCTTGCGGTCCTGGTTACTACAGATGTAAAAGTAGGTAGCTTCGGTTCCTGCCTTGGTGGAAAGTCCTAGCTGGTTTCGGAAGTCCTCAACTATGGCAGCCATCTTATACCGGCCCTGAGTCAGCATACCGGCCCTGTAGAGGTTACTACCAGCCCTGTATACTGTGCCACCGGCAAAGTATGGCTTTGCTACCGGCACAGCATCTCACCGATGGCTGTAGGTGCATTGCCAGTGCACTGAGTGGAGAAATGGTGGAGCAAACTCCCAGTTTACTGTGAACATTCACCAAAATCTCCCACAGTATTTACAAAGCTTGTCTAAAGCCATTTAAAGCTGTTACCAGCTAGATAACATTTGGCGTTTTCGGCTAAGTTTACATAAAAAACTGTGCGAATTTTTAGGGGTTCTCGAGAGTGGACACCCGCAAAGCTGGCAAAACACGTAGTTGTGCATAAAAGCAAATTTATCGAGTTGTCTTCTCTTACAACAATCATACGTCATAAAGGCTAAAAATTGAAAAATAATCATAATGAAATAATATTTATTATTAACTTAATGAATAATTGTTTCTGCTAAAACGATGAAAACAAACAAATAATTACTCTTAACACCACTAATATATTGTTACTGTTACTCAATACTCAATACTCAGCTACTGTATTTGGTATAATAAGTTATTATAATTATTATGGCCTTGCATCAACGATCGTTGCTTGCATGAGGACGACTTGCTGTTTTTGTTGCTGTATCCAAACCGGAAACGTTGATTGCCAAAAAACGGATCTGTTTTTAATGGGTAAGCATAAGTACAGAGAAAACAACTCCTGATTTTTAAACCAGCATTGTTTCTCGCTATCATCTTCGCTTTGAATTTATTGCAAAGCAATCAAGTGAAAAAAACCTACTTTGTACTCGCTAAAACAAGAAAACTTTGCCCATTTGTCACAATCGTACCTTCGCGCTAACTCAGCCGAAAGCTTATTGTCTTCAGCATTAGTAATAGCACAAGTTTATTCAAGTATATATTATTTATTCATATCATATTTAAGACAATTCTACCAGAAAAGTATGCTCTGTTCACTTTTGGATTTTGCTTGCAAAAAATTAATATTCTTTGGTTTCGGATTGTGCGAACTTTTATATTTTCTATTATGTCGTACACAGTTCCCACATAAGAAACATAAGATACTGTAGGGCACTTTACCAGTCACCACATGTAACCACTACTTAAGGAAAGTCCCCCTGATAGTCTGCAGGCATCAGGCAAGCCTAACTGAGCAATCAAACAAGCCGGAATGGATTGCAATTACATTAATAGACAAAATAGCAATGGTATAAACATTTGTTGCTATACCGGTCCTGCATCATTCTATACCGGCACAGGGTAATTACTACCCCGGCCCTGGGTAGCTAACCCAGGCCGGAAACAAGATGGCTGAAATAGTCTGAGGAGACAAATATAGCCTTAGGACTTCTAGGACCCATATCCAGAAGCTTACCATCCTCAGAAGTGGAGAAACCAGGATCAAAGACCCTAAAAGACCAGGAGCTCCTGGAGAGAGGAATACCAAGCTATTACTAGCTGGAATGCTTATAGACTCTGCCCCTTACTTCTGGGCACCAGTTCCCTTTAACTTACTTACTTATCTATTATTGGCCAGTATTTTTATACGTATTGTTATTGGTCAACTATTGTAATTATTATGGGTGATTGGAGTGTTTGGCAAACTAGGCCAAACACTTCCTGCCACTTCCTGTAACTCTGCCTATAAAAAGCAGAGCTTTTGTTCAGTTCAATGGAGTTCATCACATGCTACTATTGTGTGCCATTTTGTAATCTTACAACAATAAATGCTCATAATACTCGAAAGCACTGAGTGCGTGTCTGAGCCGAGGGCTCATTACAGTTGTTAAAGTATACGATACTCCTTTACAACTAGTTCCAAGTGCGACCCAGGCACAGGGTCACCTCTGGGGGAAGGTTGACTGTCTATTGTCAGGCCTTGAGAGGCTGACTGTCTTGTTGTGCCGGCAGGCAACAGTTTGCCCGGTGACAACGACTAGTGGAGAAGTAGCAGGACGCTGCAATACTTTTAGTTTGGCTAAAAAAAATGAAACTGCTCCACAAAACACAAATAGAAAAATGTGTATACAAGTTTTCGTTAGTCAACACTTTTCTAGACGTCAAAGGCAACAACTAGAATAAGTATCCCTCATTAAATCAAACACTGTTCTACCAGCATTTTGGCTTGTTAGGTTTTAATTTTCCGTTAGTTGGTCGAATTTTCAGCCATAACATTTCACATGTTGATTAACAGAATAGTCATTAGCCTTTGTATAAAACCCTTCACTACATCCCCACATTATATTATATATACCAAATATGGAGCAGAGTCCATCAACTTAATTATATATAAGTTATTTAACTGTTATAGCTTGCATACATCTATGTTTTTTATAAGTCTATGTTTTATATGGATTTACTCCTTTTGCTACATTTGTGAAAGCAAATATGTTTTTATGTTTCATCAATTTACAGTTGACATGCCATAGAAATGTATTTGCTACATCAAAAGCACAATTTTTTTTAATTCAGTAAGTCAAAATGTAACAGAACAGAAGGTATTCATAAAATATTGCAATCAATTCTTTTTCAATAAAGTTTTGAGATTACTTAACCATTTTTAGCTTCGGTCAATTTTGGTTTCAGACCACAAAAGATTTTTTTGTATAGCATTCTTACAAAACCTCCTCTATAAACAACTTTCCAAAAACAAAAATATTTAATCTTATTTTTGTGTCATTGGCTTTAGCGGTGTATTATGTAAGCGTTTATTTATTGCTGTCAGCGAGTGAAATGTTTGTCAATCAGAGCTGATGCTTTACTATTACATAACATAATATACACAAAAATTATATAATATGATATAACAGTAATACTCACCCAGTACGTGTTACTTATATCACCGGCTATTGTCAACTGAGCATGCATTCTGTGTCCCTTATAAAGTGTGAGCTCTACATGCAAAAAGCTGGATAATGAGAAAACATTACCATTTCCTAGCAAAGATTTTTATTGTTGTACAAAATATCATTTTACCCTCAACTTCATTTACTAATCTATAACTGCTCTTCATTTTTTCTTTATGAACTTAGTGTGGAAGTTTACTAAAGTTTGAATCGTTCTTTGTATGTAGGTTTATCCAATGATAGCATATATAACGGGCTTCCCATATGACTTCGGTAATGGTTAGGCGCGCAGCGCTATGAGGAAGAAGCCGATATATAAACAAAGTGAAGTAGTGATTGCTATACTTGGTGTATGTTTGGTCAATTAATTAGTGGAATCCATATCTTCTTATACCGATAGCATGATCCATTTTATATATTTATACATAAGTATAGAGATAATCGCATTCTTTCATCTACCTTCAGATGTGATGTGTCCCACACAGAGGTGGTATAAATGTTGTACTGCCATCAAACTGTACAACAAACTCACTGTTAAATCAAGTGACAATGCTGTTTATAGAATTATTTAGATCATTTCGTTTATATGATTAATTGTATTGCGTGAATAAGAAATGTGTGTAGTGATTACCGTAAAAATATTTGAGACAATTGGCGATTAGTGATGCAATAATATTGGCAACAAATTTTTATGATAAGTTTATGTTAGTACTGTTAGTAGATACTCCACTTGTTATATGATTAGTTGATACAGCATGTTTGTTGATGATCCCACTAATATACTGCTACATTAGGTGATGGAAAAACCATTTGTTATATGTAATGGGAAATCTATGCTTTTTATGAAATGGAAGATCCCTGCATTGTGTGTAATGGGAAATTCCAAGCACTC
Organism: Cryptosula pallasiana; assembly: GCA_945261195.1. NCBI lineage: Eukaryota > Metazoa > Bryozoa > Gymnolaemata > Cheilostomatida > Cryptosulidae > Cryptosula > Cryptosula pallasiana. The sequence goes on along the minus strand of OX183138.1, from coordinate 29,627,798 downwards.
AAGTCATGCATCTACTGCATAATAACCTGCTCTCTTACATCAAACTACAGAAGGTAATGCTTCTGAATCCACAGAAAGCTGAGTGATTGCAGCAATATTTAATGCAGGCTTGTTATGATTTTTTATCTTTCTGTTTGATCCACAATTTGTTTATATTGTTGACAAGGTTTTTCAATCAATACTTGTAGAGCCTCATCGCTAGACAATACTTATTACTGATAACAACCAAATGCAGGGAAGGTGTCGCACTTGAGACTGTTTATTTGCTCAAAAATAATCAAACCTCATCAGAATAACAATTACAATACACCATGAGAGTATTCAACATTTGTTACTTTTGATATTCAACACAGTAATAGGAAAACACCTCTCTGCGCCTACCGTAAGACATAGATGTTGTTTGTTGTTTGGCGTAAGTTTTGAAATCTCAATCCACAGGCCGACTGCAGAAAATTGGTGGATTTTGGGCTAATACGGGAGACCACAATTTCAAAACTGAAATGAGGACCTTTCAGCGTCCCAGTGAATTATGACTTGCTAGTTAGGAGCTCAATTTTTCATAAGAAGTTTCACGTGACAAGATATTTGCAAGCATAAATTTGGGAAACATGTTATTGCTGTTTCTCAAGTCATCTGATTGGAGTAAAAGAAATCTGTATTGACAGCCCAGAGGGTGTACTTTTTGATGAATAATGTGTGGAATGCTGCCCAAGCTATTTTTGAGCCAGCAGACCAGCAGGTGTAGACCATCATTTACTTTCCAAAATGCAAACCACAAAATTCAACATAAATTTCCTAAAAGTGGCCCAAAATCCACTAGTTTTCTGCAGTGGGCCCACTAGCCTGGGTCTCAATCTATAAAGAATGGGCTTTCACTGTTAAGTATCAGAATGATATCAGTTAGGCAGCTAAGGCTAAGTGCCCCAGTACTCCTACTGTAAATGTCTTAGCAGTCTGTTTATGAGGTCATCTTTTTTGCTCTGTTTTATGTTGACACCTGGTACAGACATCTTGTGGGGTTTCGGCACAGCTTTTGTTTGATGCAGAAATAGCTCTCTCTTTTAGACTGCGCCAGAGTGAGTTAAAGTTAAATTAGCTAAATATGCTAAAACTGGAGTAAGACAACAGTAATCTGCACTTGGTTTTTTCCTGTCATCTTAGGCTGCATCCACTGACACAAAACTTGTATAACTGCTGACAGTGTTGCTGTCATATCTTCGCTATATTGCACAATAGGTGACAAGGTAGCAAACAGTTACATAAGACTCATATATTACCTAACACAGCCTGGTGGGAAAACTAACTAATAACATGAAAAACCAGATGAAGCCTTCAAGGATTTTTTTATTGTTTCCTGTTTTTAATTCTGCTTCAAGTTATGGCGCATTATGAAAAATATGTTTATAAGCATCATATTGATGCCGATAAGGTACACATTGATGCCGATAAGGTACACATTGATGCCGATAAGGTACATATTGATGCCGATAAGGTACATATTGATGCCGATAAGGTACACATTGATGCCGATAAGGTACATATTGATGCCGATAAGGTACACATTGAAGCCGATAAGGTACACATTGATGCCGATAAGGTACATATTGATGCCGATAAGTTACATATTGATGCCGATAAGGTACATATTGATGCCGATAAGGTACATATTGATGCCGATAAGGTACGTATTGTGGGAGATTTTTGCGGTAATTAACCACCCAGACCCTGTCCTCCACCTCCCTCTTGCTTTAGATTACCCCTCCACATAAGTCCCTTATGCCCCAGTGACAATTTTATGTGGACCCGCGGTTTTCCCTTTAAAAAATATATGAGCTACCCCGGGTTAAAGATACCGGCTATCCCGGGTCTACTCCAAGCCTGTATTGACCCAGTGTCATTTATATATGTCATAGAGAACCTACCCTGGGTTGCCCCGGGTCGGTATACCAGCCCAGCCAACAAAAATGGCTGGAAGTAGCAGCCAAAGACCAAGGTGATGATTACCCATCATTAAAAAGTGGAAGCAAAAAGCCTCGCACTCTGCGAAAGAGACTAAGAAACTAAAGAAGCCTAATAAGGACTGGAAGATTCCACCACCCACGAAAACGCGAGAAAGTAGCCCAGTGCTATTTCGCCTTGTGCTCATCTTTTTTATTGGATTGCTTTGTTTATACCTTTTGTATTGTATATGCTGATTGGCCATGCACTTGTGTTATTCTTTGTTGTGGTCTCACCCCTAATAAACGGGGAGGGGGGGTGAGAGTTCCTGACCACCTGCTACAAAAGAAATTGCTCGACATTGAGTTTTTAGAAGTCTTGTTGATTGCGCTTAAGTATCGCTTATGTATTGCTAAAAAGAATGAGTTGATAAAGTATTTATTCGTGTAACTATGATGTAGTGTGTCTGGGTCCTGGACCCTGTAGGAGTTGCTAAAGTCTATTCGGGGTGGACCCAGAGTGTTGGAGTGAGATAGGAGGTGTTTAACGAGGTACACAGAGTGGATACCGTTGTGTCAGTTAAAAGAGGGCAGAAATCTACTAAAATATTCATATATATATATAAATTTACGTACATATACATGGAGTGGTCACAAAAAGTACATTATTACATTAGTACATGTATGAAAACTCAATCAAATCAAATTAACTATTAATCAACGACTCAGCATTTATACAAATAGAATTCATACTGTTCATTATGGTGGCTCATAACGTTAGACGGTTTCGTTTTCAAAGCGTATGAAAGGATTTGAAATAGTCCAGAAATTTTGCAAAGCGTCTTTTACATTGAAAATAATTGGGTAATTGTAGTAAAATAGCCCACGAAACTATGATTAAAAACGGGTTTGTTGGTAATAAAAAATAACTCGTCGGCCTCAGCAGTTGCGGTATTCATACTATCAAACTGTATTTTCTGTCTAACAATCGTAAACTTTGCAAGCCGTATAGTTGCTTAGCAAATAATTGAGACTGCTTAGAAATGATTCAGATAATTTAAAAAATTACAAACCGTATGGACGCTTCAGAAAGAGTATGAACTATTTTTAAATAGTCTGAACAGTTTTAAAACAGTCTAAACTATTTTGTTGTTTTGTTGGAAAAGTTTGCAAAGCACATGGCTTACGAACCAAAAGCGATCGTCATCATTTGATTTATAGCCTCTATACAACTTTATCAACATAGATGTAGATCAAAAGACATAGAGCAACTTAGTTAACTATAAAACTCTAGTTGAATATAATCTCTAAAATTATTTTTTACATTTATATTTAGGTTGTGTTTATTATTTAAAACAAATAATATTTAATAAATAAAAACATTTATTTAAAGAAAATTCAACTTTTCGGTGTTTAGGAAAAGCATTATCAATCTTAAATGGACTGTAGATCTATGATCAATAAAGCGAACCAGCAAATCGGCTGAGACTTTCCAAGCCCACGACGATTTCACAAAGCGTTCAGAAGTTTTGCAAAAGTTTAGACTGTTGCAAATTCGTTCATACAGTTTGGAAAGCGTTCAGACGTTTTAAAACGCAAAACACAAAACGTTCTGAGCCATTATAGTTCACGCCTCCAACCACTGTCACAATCCAGCCAACTATAGGGTAGTGTTCTTTTACTTCTTTATAATTGTTTCTTTGTTCCATAAAATCTTCTCTATAGATTCTGATCTTCCTGTCATCTAAAAGAAACCTAATGAAGTATAATTTTAAATTTTCCACAGCTGACGGTATGACTTTAACTTCACTTTTTCAGGAATGTTAACTTTTGCATTATAATCATGTGTAATCCCCATTGGAGGGAGTTTTTGGAATAAATATCGAAAACAACTTCTAATGACGTTATCTCTTCTGTAATTTGAGATACTATGTTTCTGGCTTCTTTTTACAGCATGTTTTTTTCTCAAAGTTATATTCAGAATTGAAGAGTTGTTGAAACATAAATGTGTATCTTAGGGCAATAATCAATAGGTAGGGATATACTAAGGTACTGAGGCTCAATAGGTGCAACAACTCCAAAACATTGATTATATATCTACCATAGTTGATGTGGTGCGTGGAAGTTGTCAGATGGAGAATGGGATAGAGGTCCATAGCTGTGAGGGGATCGTATATGTATGGGAAGGGTAAAGGAATGGTGGAGTAGGGAGGGGTGTTTTCTGAGAACAGATAACTCCCACGGTAGCTACTAGAGTTAAAGTACCTTTATAATGCCAGAGGTGCAAGCATGTTAGTAGTAATATATGAGCAGATCTCCCTACCAATCATGTTTAGTAGTTTCTGAGAAGTGGGTAGTGGTGCGAGGAGAGGGAAGCTAAATGACTAGGTGAGAGATTGTGATTGGATCTTGTAGGGGAGAGAGGAAGGGAAGACAGTTTATAAAAATGCTTTCACCTGTGACATTTCTTTTCTAAGTCACAGAAAAAGAACGTTTTTATAATTAGAAAGAATTATTCCAATCTCAACTGTAAGCTATGCAGTGGAAACACAAGTGACATGTTTATAATTAATAATCGATTGCAGCAAACCACAAAACTATCAATAACTTTTGAAAATGTTCAATTTCTTCCAGTAAGCCAGAGAAATAAGAGAAGATAATTCTACCAATTTAAACATGGATACATACGATGCTATTATGTTACTATACTAATCAGATACTTGATTCCTTGAATGTAAAGTGTTTTTCAATCAATTAAAGTTCTGTTTATATTCTGTAGTTTTATTTTAACTAGCAGTGGTAGAGGTCTGCTGCAAACAGAGTAGCAAATATCTGACAACAATGTGACTGAAACAGCGTCCGCATGTGGTGAGGATAATCGTAACAACAAAGGTAGGGGGAACGAGTTACCTCCTAGTACCTACCAGAACACGTACTCGCTATTTCGACCTCGAACCGTATTCTAACTTTTTAAAAGACTCAGTGTAAAAACTATTTAGGTGTGTATATTACTAACAAACCAGCTTTAGACCATATGGTTATAGATTGCGTGAAAAAGTTATTTAACAATGTTTATACTGTAGCTCTAAAATTAAACTTCACAGACGAAATACGGTTTATTATATCATCTCCAAAGGAAACTAGTTATGAAACCTGACAATTGTGAAGACGAAAAACAACTGTTTGCTTCGCTGGTAATTTTCCACTAACAATTACTAACAAAAGTGATATGTTTCTTGCAATTCTTGATAATTTATCTAAAAATGGTTTATCATTTTAATCGGTTACCTAAAATAAACTACATTATCAAATGATCTACAAGAGGTGAACATACGGGTACACAAGTACCAGTTTTGACTTTTTCTAACAAACGTAATATTTATTCCAGCTCTAATTTGCTTCTATTGTCATACCTTGACTTCTCCAACGCTGACTGCTCCAAGTATTCTCTGCTGCATGTTGAGAAATCATCCACCATGATCCCGTTCTTCGGCTCCTCCCTCTACCTGTCCATTTAGATCATCGACAATATTAGCTAAGTCTCCGCCTTCCACAATATAAAGGGCTTCACTTGTGTCATCATCACAAACTAATACTGTAGTTACTAATGGTTTGTCATCCCTGTCTTCTTCTGGAACATTCCATTGGTTGATTTGATTGTCAGCCATGTTTCTGTTTGAAAACAGAATGTAAAACTACGCACATATAAATTTTTCTTCCTATATCTTTTTATAATTATTTGTTTTTTATTTCTTTGTTTTTATCAGATATGAATATAGCTGTGAAATATTTAATAATGTTTTGTTTAAATTATTATAAAAAGTTAGATGACTTTAGGCTTTCAATTTTAAGTTGTCAGTCCATAAGGTTTATTCAGTCAGCCATGTGATGTGAATATGAAACAGCTGAAAGTCAAAAGATTTTTTATGCTAATCAATCTTCAAATGTTTTGTAAAACTACTGCATATACATAGCACAGGTTCTGTTTATTAAATTAATGTAAAATAAACTCGCCTGTGGTCTCTCACATAACATATGTTGATTTTTAGACTAGGTTCTTCTCTGGTAACAAAAAAGAACCTGTTTTATTTTTTGTTTTTAGTTATGTTTTAGAAATTTCCATCACACTAATTGCCATCAATAAAGAACACGTGCTATTACGTGTGTGCAAAAAAATTAAACAAGGAGTTGTCTTCTTATGACCCAAAAGCTATCTAGTCTCTTGCAAAGAATAAAAATGCACACATTGCGTGCTTGTAAACATGAAAATCCACAACGAGGACACATGCTGCTCGTACAGCTTCACATCATAAAAGACTCAATTGTTAAGAAAACTGAAACAGGACCACCAAAGTATTTTGATACTGAGAGAAGACGATTGCTACGGTAAGAAACTTGGTAGTACTTTGTTTCATACAAGTGTAAACCATGCACAAGTTGCATCGATGTATGTTTTATTTATTCAGAGCTGCATCCAGAAGGCTGAAGTTTTCGTGCATTATAAATACTAAGTCACCATCAGCACAGAGACATTCTGTGAATGAGTTATTGTTGCAACTATGACAAAGGCTAGCTAAAATCAACAAAAATGCATTAAAAAAAAGTTTAAAACATTGAGAAAGGCTCAGCTCCAGCCACGCCATAGCTTGGCATATAGAATGTACTTTAAGCTAGCTGTTAAATTTTCATCAGCAAGATTTTTTGAAAATAAACTATAAATGCTATGCAGCATTACAACAAAACAATCCATAATTAATTTCAGTTTATTTAAAAAGCATAATTGTTGCATTAAAATTTTGACTCACCTTGATTGGTTTTAGAAATGAATTAATCCTCAATTGTTTGGTTATTGTCAAGTCCAACCTGGTATCAGTAGCTTCAGTACAGCAATGATTCACTCATGAATCTCTTGATTCGTTATGTATGACAGAAATACTAACAAAGCAGTATTGGTCACGCCTGAAAGAATTTGTCTTTTGCAGATTTCGATGTCCTGTTCAAATGACTTAAATTCGAACTTTGAACAGGATCTCCCCTGTACATCCTGTAATACTAAACTCATACAGATGCTTCTATTGTATGCATTCCTTAGTAAACACCTTGACAAAACATCCATGGTCATTTTTGAGTTAAAAATATAAATAGATAGATAAGTAGGTCAGTAGAGAGCTGTGTGTCCTGGTATGACGTTGCATTATTGGCATTGCATGCTATGACTTAACAGTGATTGATGACATCATATTATAAATAACCTCATGTTTTATTGTGATTAGTATCCTAAGCTATTAGTACTAACCACAATGTGCTTATTGCGGAACCAACTATATATAAATTTAATTGATGATGATGACATCACACCAATTGATGACATCACAGTAAATGGATGACATAATACAATAAATAACGGCATATTTTATTATAATTAGTTTTTCCAAGCCATTAGTACTAACCGCATTGTACTCATTGGAAAACTGACTACAAATATTAGTACGAAGTCCTGCAGAGAGCTCTTGTGTGGCCTCAGGTTGCCCTAAAATTTTTGGATCAGTGCATCAGAAACTAACATATGTACGAAACTCAGATTTTTTGACCATTTTATGACAGAGTCAGATCAATTCTCAAAGATTTGTTTAACTTTGAGCCAAAAAATGTGTAACAAGGCTTTTGCATTCAGGTGTATTTGTACTGAATGAGCTCCCATTCCAAATGTTAGGCATCATGTGCCTTGTGTAAGTTTTAGCAATGTGCAACTTTCTGATATGGATGCTAATAATTAATATCCATTGGGTTATCCATCTATTATTTTGATTTCACGATCTTTTTGGGTCTACCAACTGCATTGCATGCATTAGTTTATTTTTTAGTTTTGATTCATTCACGAAAACTATGAATAGAAATTTCTGAAAAAATTCTGATCTCCTTTGCGGTATCGAATTACAAAATTATTAATAGTTACAACAGACACATGAGTAATTGGTACCATTACTCCACCGCCACCAAAAGTATGCTACTTATAACAATGCGTATCAGCAGTTCAAATTCCACTGGCGTCATTTGTCCTTGAAAATATAGCTGTAGTTGGTACCCCGGCCAATTGGTTAAAAGACATCAGAGACAGTATTCAAGTCGCTGCGAGCTGACACTGTATGCTTGGTGGGGTTTAGTCAGCCATAGCCTTATGTCCACACAAAGTTTTGGTTGCAATTGTACGCATTAGAACAGCATTGCAAAAAAGTTACCCATTGCATATCCACCTTTAACTATCGAACGCCACCAATCGGTTTGCAGCATTCACAAGTTACTGATAAAGCAGCTGACGCTCACAAATCCAGGTATTGTTTCCCTAGCAATTTTGGTTATTCTCAATGTAGAGGATTTGATAAAAAAGTTTGAAGCTTTTCGATACTCAAACTTTATCTGGAGATTTTAACACTCATGGGCTTGACACATGTAGCAGACGTCTCTTCCTGACACATGTAGCAGACGTCTCTTCCTGACACATGTAGCAGACGTCTCTTCCTGACACATGTAGCAGACGTCTCTTCCTGACACATGTAGCAGACGTCTCTTCCTGACACATGTAGCAGACATCTCTTCCTGACACATGTAGCAGACGTCTCTTCCTGACGCATGTAGCAGACGTCTCTTCCTGACACATGTAGCAGACGTCTCTTCCTGACACATGTAGCAGACGTCTCTTCCTGACACATGTAGCAGACGTCTCTTCCTGAGCTGACTCAGGTAAGGTGATGCCGATCAGGTAAGTAAACCTCACAAGCCAGAATAAATAATTAAATTCTAAGACATGGAATTATCAGTCAAGTTGCTGACTTAATGACTGACAGCAATCACTTTTCAATCACCTGCCACAATGGATTTCGAGCTATTAGACACAATCATTGCTCACTGGAGAGAGAAATTATATAAAGGACCATTACACCTATGCCTCCCCCCCCCCCCCCCCCACCCTCAAACAATCATTTCCTGTCCGTATTAAGATCTGCCCGCCCCTGCAGCTTCACAAGAAACTTTGACCATCAGCAAGAGTAGACATCAGTCTCGTAGTGTTAGGATGCAAAACCAGAGGTTGACCTTCCAGCTACACATTTGGACCTGTTATTTCCTTCTGTTGATTACCACAAACTTGGCACTATTACCTCTAGGGTGATTGATCAATCACAGTAGAAGCAATAGTTTGCTAGCCTACCCAGATCCCACATGTGTGCTATTTCAAGCGGAAACCACCTTACTGACTTTGAGGCAATGGTTTCAAAATCACAAATGCTCTTTTGAAACCTCTCTTATGATGGTAGCATTAGCAATTATTCTCTTTGGATACCCATTAAGGAGGGCTACACAAAGCAAACACATCAATGATGTCAGACTATCTGAAGTTTACATAAGTAAAACTTTTGCAGAGCTTAATTGCTGGACGAGAGAAGCCTTGTTACTCACATGAACTTAATGTTATGGATAAGACTGTCAATATAATTTTTATTGGCTAGTGCGTGTTTGCCCCTTTTTTGTGTAAAGTTCGAGAATTTGTCTTTTTTTTACTGCATTTACTGAGAAGAAAAGCAGAACAGTTTTGTAATATCTACCATTAGCATTACCGACCCTAGTATTGTCTGTGACTGCTGACTCTGCCTGGAGTCATAGAGTGGTTTTTTTGGCGGGAGTGGAACAAAGAAGACTCACAGATTCGGCTGACTCAGTGAAGGGTTTTGGAGCAGCTGGAAATCCTCTGAACTATGCAGAGTGCAAAGTGGGTGAAATCCCAAGTTGGGAAACTGTAATGCACCGGCATAGCTTTAGAAAGATTTTGTGGTGGTAGTAGAGTAGCAGAGCTTACACTTGCAGGAAACTACAAGTAGTAACAGTAAAACCACACTGCAACAACTCCATTCCGAAACTAAATAGAGGTGGAGTATAAAAAGAGCTCGGTGATAAAGCTTCTATGTGGTAATGCGTTTGTTTAAACAATTTGTAAATACGCTTATCTGCTGTCAAAATGTTTCAGGCCTTGAGACATCCTGGTTGGAATGGGTAATTTTAACCAAATCTAAGAAATTCCATTATGATTCACTGGTGCGAGTCTCTGTGTCATATGATGAATAATGGCTGCAGTATATCCTGGTCACTATACCCTCCTTAGTTAAACAACTATGAATGTTTAATAGCAGTACATGATAACATTTCGTCCTTTATCTCTAACTCGACATCCTGTTGGCTATCAACCAAATGTTCTTAATAAGGATATTGTCCTTGCTTGCGCAATAGGGAAACTACCATCAACTGGTGCTGTGGAGTTATCTTCTCTTCATCTTTTAAGTGTACTGGGGTAGCAACCACCTTTTCATTCGTTGATCTATATCATATGCTAACATATGATTGACAGATTGAACTATATGTATACAAGAATATGTTTCAGCTTTGCTCTTCAATTTGTTCTCATATTTTTGGTTGGCATACAGAAAACATAATAATTTCAAAGCAGAAATTAAAAAACCTGCCAAATGATTTAAACTGGAAGTTTGAATTGAAACAAAAGTGGCAATACTTTTTGTATTTTTAAACAACTGAAATGTATATTTCATTAGACACTGTGACCATAGGCTTTAAAAATTATGTATTATTATTATGTCATCATGAAAATAAACCTCACAAATGGGCTTGCAAATGATAGATAACACTTGCCTTTGCTTTAATACTTTTTGTTTGCGGCATCCTACCTACCACCCATCCTACCTCAAAACCTATAAAATTTCTAAGTCTATTTGTATTTTCAACCAGTTGAATCAATTACCTGAAACTCATGGCACTCCAGGCGTTTGTAGTCTCATTGGCATTCTCCCTATTGGTTGAATACAATGCACTCAATTAATTTCGCAATTATTGTTATCATAATCTTTGTTCAAGGAATCATACGCCGTTTTCCTCTTTTTTATCTAACACAGTCTCATCTAAATTATTGTGTGGTTCCCCAAAACTATATACATGTATGCTGTGGTTTACCAAGACTATATACATGTATTTTGTGGCTTGCCAAGATACTTGCCAAAATACTATTAACTTAATACTAACAAATGTCTATTTTTTATTTGGTGTGAAATCCACAAATTGCAATTCACAATTCGCTAGTTATGGAGAATATAATAATGTCGATGAGGCGCTGACATAAATCAGCTCAGTATGTCCTAACTGTGGGCCCAGGTCGCAACAAGGGTGCTCATTCATGTATTTACTTTGGCAAACTTAATTAAACTTGAGATAGGAAACTTTGAGACCCACCATGTGCATAATAGTAAATCAATTTTTCTCAAGTAAACTAAATCAATATCTTCTCAACAAATAGAGTTTAAAAGCTTGATTGTTCTCTTGAGCTTTCTCAATAACATCTTTTTTGTCATATCAGCTGTTTCAAAAGTCACAAATTAGGATAATAGTCTAGCGAGTCGTGATTTCTAATGATAAGTTCAACGATCTACTAAGATACTTTCGGTTGCATCGCTAAAGTGAAACTGCTCTGCCAGTACCCCATCGGCCAAAATAAAGGCTTAATATTGTTTAGATTTTATCTTTATTCTATTATTTTAGGTTTTGTAGCCATTTTCTAAACATGTCATTATTGAGTCTACAAAACCTGTTGTGTCTGGTTGTCATGACAATAGAGTCTACAGCCTTAACTACACATAAACAGGTTTTGTAATTGGTTTAAACTTTGTCGAATTGTGATACAGTTATTTACAAAAAAATTAAACCCAAAAGAAGATGATGATATACAAAACTTGTTAAACTCTAAAATGCCCAAAAATCAAAAACTCAGCGACACAAATAATGGCTTACTATGATTTTGAAATTCAGGAAAACTTTCATGCTCAAACAGTTTACACAGGGGAGACAACTCTTTATTAGACAAATCACCAACAGTTGACCAAAAAACTGCCAATGGTAGCAATTCATTTGAGTTCACAATCTGATTGATTCGTTAAACAATTTAGAACTTATGCGGTGTATTTCAGTAGCATAAACTCATATCATGTTGTCCCCATAGGATAGCAAGTAGGTAGCAAAGTGAATTTTTATTCCAAAACTCATTTTTGAATTTGTGGTTTTTTTTCCTAGCATCAGGCTATTTCTAGCTGACAGTATGAGTTTTTGTGCAAGCATACGAGCTCAATCATGCCATCATCAGGACAAGATTTTTGGGCTCTAATCTTCTCCCATCGTTGTATCCATAAATTATAGAATTTTCAAAAATATTTTGCATTGCGTATGAAAACTCTTGATAGAATATTTGTTTACTAATTATTATCTCCTAAGTGATGCTAAAGATAGTAGTCAAAAGAGAGACACTACAAAATAAGCTCATAACAATCATGTGTAATTAAATATATTTCAATTTTTCGCAACTTTTTCTGTTTTTTTTTTATCAAAAACTAATTTATTTTCATTCAATGATCATACTGCGTACTTTCTCATTGACAGCAACTCCACCTTCCAGAGTTACATTTATGACACATACTAAAATACTTTGAGCGAACAGCTAGTTTTAAGAAGTTGTCTACACGTGGATTGTGAAAGTTATGCTCTCTTGTTTTCCTGCTTCGCTCCGGATGTCGCCTTTGCGCATGGCTTCAATCTGTCGCTGCCTGACTGCAATAGAAATCAAAGTTGTGAAGTAATAATAGGCAGTTTTTTTTCCAATCATCAATATGCCAAGATCTCGAAGTAGAAGTCCAGTTTCTAGTAGGCACAAAAGCAAACATAAGCGCCACAGATCTCGCTCCCGTGACAGGTCAAATCGACATCGGTACAGAAGAAATGAAAAAAATGCAGAGTTAGTACTAGTAGTAGAGAGTAGTAGTAGTAGTAGTACTACTAAGTAGTATTTAACTTTTTTAAGTAGTAGTAGTAATAACTTATTACTACTAGTGTTTTCAAAAGGATTCATAAATTTTGAAAAACCACTGTACTGTACTAGCTATATATATTATAGCCAATACAAACATATTTTTCAAATCAGCCTTGGGACGTTAAAAAACATATCATCATGGTGTAGAATCATATCTTGCAGTCACAATAGTAGTAAAAAATTTTGTCTCTCATTGATAGTTACTGAGAAAATGAGTTTTAAAAATGACCCTCTCAGCAAAAAAATTACTTTGTTTCATGTTCGCACTGCGGTTAGTTTTAAGCCTCATTATTGATACATTAGAGTGAAATCCGTGACGCAAGACCAAGCGAGCGTAATTAATTTGCGGTTAGTTACTAATTGCTTCATGATAATATATATTAAAAAAAATTACGTTTTTATTTGGCAAGGAAATTATTAAATCTATTTTCCTACCTCCAGATGTAAAGGATCTATAACAAATAGTATATCAACAGGTCGGTAATAAGACAGGCTAGTGATATAACATAAACTAAAATCATATGGTCCATCGGCGCACTGGGAAAAGTCACGTTTACAACGTCATTTCCAGACAATTTTTCCCAAAACTACAGATATGTGAGAAGTGCAGTGATTGGTTAATCTCGTTCGGCATATTGTATCCTATTAAACCCTTTTAAAATTTTGTTTCTAGCAGCATGTGGTCCCAAGTTATTAAAAATTTAGTAATTCCCGAATATTTGGAAACTGAAAAAAAATAGGTGCTACAAATATTTATATCGATGCTTTTGACGTGTGACGTCATGTTTCGTGATCAGTTTGTGGACGCTATATATTATTGATTATTATTTTATTATTATCAATTATTATTTATATACATTTTATATATTATATATATAGCCAGTAATGTTCACGCGGCATTACATTAATTTAATAATAGTTGGCAATTGCTTATCCATTCTGTCATATTTGACTAGTTTGTTTTATTTGCAGGAAAAATACAGATATGAAGAAATGTGTACTAGATGCTGATTGTTTTGCGATGAGAATATGCATTCAATTAAAAAAACATTGAAAGATAACCTAAGTGTATCTTTACAGCTAGCACTACCATTGATCGGGCAATATACAGCACCCGCATAAACTTACTGGTGCGTGGGAAATGATAACGGGCTAAAATAGCGTCGCTCAAAAAAAAATAATTAAAACATTTTTTTTTAAAAATAATGTAATTAAATGACAATACCACTATTAATCATAAAAAAATATACAGGTGAATAGGAAAGATGATTATAGACAAGTTTACCACATCAGATTTGCCAGATGCCCTACTAGGTGCTGGCAGATTTTGGATTTTGAAGGACGACTTTGGAGATTATTTACCAGCTCCATGTGTGATTTGAAAAAGAGGCTGCTAGAAAATGTTTTGAGGTCTATGATCGGCTATTTGGTGGACTTTGAATTTTGGCGTTGGCAACCTGGATTCTAGAGATATTGACATAATCAAAACATGTTTTTAATCACGGGGGCGACCAGATCTTATATGATTGTTTTGGCTCGGTCACGTGGTACGAATTTTAAATCGTTGATCTCGCTAAAATAATACTTTATGAATAATTTTTTTTAATATATAAAATGTATATAAATAGTAATTGATAATAATAAAATAATAATCAATAATATATATAGCTAGTACAGTACAGTGGTTTTTCAAAATTTATGAAATTTTTTGAAAACACTACCATCTTCAATCTTGTAGAGAGTGAGATCTTGTGATTCTACTCATATCAAACTCAACTAGAAGAAGAATAATTACTTTCAATTGATAAATAATTATTGTGATGATGATGACGTTTTGATGTTCAACATCACAATTATTATTTAAGAACAGTAATTACACACACAACATGATGATATTAATGTGTGTGTTACTACTACGTTTTCTATTATTATTAATTTCAAATTTTGTTCATTATTATTATTGTAAATGAAATAAATGTGAACACACAGTAAACTCGATGTTAAAGCATCCCAGCATTGAACAATTTTTTGTTGAATTTTTTAATATTCAAGTCCGAAGCAGTAGATTGATGTATTGAATAACCCTCTCAGCCTAGGCAGTGCTGATCTACAAGCCTGCAAAATACCCCTCCTCCAGAAATGCTCGCCAATATTTACACTGCGTAAAATTGACGTCATCTTTGGATCAGAAGTATATTTATTTCTTTCTCAATCATTATTTATTTGGCCAATCAGATCCGGTTATTTTTTTTTTATTGTTATTGTTTTATTTATTATTATTCTACTGATATGGACAGCAAAACTGCACCAGCTTATCAATCATTGTAACTTAGGATTGTGTGCTCTTTGGAGTTGCCCCCCTTTTTTATTTCATGTAAAGGCCCACCCATATAAAGAGGTGTGGCCAAGAGAATATAGGTGAACACAAGCGATGTACTATTCATTATGTTTTATGCTTACATACAATCAAGCTTGGGACTCGATTTTGGAAAAATAAAGGATTAATTCGATTTTAACATTTAAAAGAAAGGAATATAGCATTTCGATTTTTTTTGTAAAAGAAAGTATAAAGGAATGTACAATCGATTTTATACTCTGTATGATTGTTTATCTTGCCAAAATTTATGTGGTATATAGTCATCTTATAATTTATCAGTCTTTGTTGCAAATATTACATATACATAGATGTATTCAGTAATTACTAGTGAAAATGATATAACTAGATAGCACAATATCAAAGAGCCGTTTTGATCAGAACTCAGCTCTCCACCGCTGGTAAAAAAAAACACATTTCATAGCCTTCATTATTACATATAAATAGTTCAAAGTCATCAGTGATTATCTACTATTATATAGGATCTGGCTGTGTTGCGTAACAGATCCCCGTGTTATTAGAGAAAGTCTCCCGTGTTGAAACGTTGCAATTAATTAATTGATCAAGTGCCTATTGTGAGCTGTGTTATGCCACCGGTTGGTAGAAGCTGCAATACGGAGTTTTGTGCCTTGAGACTAGTCGGCTTGCTACCATTTGCCCTGGTACTCAATAGTTTAGGAAGGCTTTAGTAAACAGTGGTCTTGTGAAGGTATTGAATACGCGCATTCATACAAATCCTTTACAATATATATAAAAAAAATTACGTTTTTGTTTGGAAAGGGCATTATTAAATCTATTTTTATGCCTTCAGATGCAAATGATCTATAACAAGTAGTATATCAACAGGTCGGTAATCTTATAGGCTAGTGATATAAAATGGACTAAAATCATAAGGTCCCTCGGCGCCCTTGGACATTGCTCGTTTACAACGTGATTTCAAGACATTCTTTTGAAGTCCACAGCTATAGAAGCAGTGCAGTGATTGGTTAATCTGGTCTGCAAAAGTGTATCCTATTAAACCCTTTTAAAATTTTGTCTCCAGCAGCCTGTGGTCCCAAGTTATTAAAGATTTAGTAATAGACAATATTTGAAAACTGAAAAAAGCGTGTGCTACAAATTTATATATCGATGCTTTTACTTCATAAACACTACGCAACTATGGTTTTTGTGGGTTCTAAATAATAATAATGAAATACAGAATAATAATTAATAAATTACAAAAATTAAAAACTGAATAATGATGAGCTAATAAATGATGATATAATAATAATAATAATGATAAAAGTAAATATTATTGTTATTAAAACTATAATTATAATAATAATATAATTAATCAAATTATTATATTATTATAATTGTTGTTATTATTATAATATAATTTTGATTGTTTCAAATTATTATTAAATTAATTATTATTTATAATTCTTTAAATTTCCATTCAAGAGATTCGGGTACACATCATCATATGATCATCACATCAGTTATGCCTTAAAAAAAAATCACAGTAGTAAGAAAGGTATATATAAAGGTAGTACATGTAACATTTATCACCCAAGGTTTCCTTCTCAACTGAAATAAATTTACTGTCTGTATCATCTGCTCAAATGTTCCAGTGTGTTCGACAAATAATATTGTTTATGACCTCAAAAAAGATTTTGGTTTTTGTCTCATGGCTAACCTGACCTCAAGCTGTAATCTATAATGAAATTAAAGACTAAAAAAATTAGCAGCTAGAAAAACAACAAAGTATGCAAAAAAATCAATGCATAAACCAATTTTTTTTAGTGTTCAATATCATTGTTGCAGAGACTTTATATCCTGTTTAGTAAGAAATCTTCAAGAAATTGCTACGTATATGGATTAAATACAGCAAAATTCACTCGATGTGAAACTTTAAAAAACAAAAACGTTATGTTACATTGATTTTTCTGTGACCAATTGGATGAGATCAGAATATTTTGACCTTCCATATCTTGAAAAAATCGATTGCATCCTTCAAGCATTAAAATTAAACACTTATAGCTAATCCTTTATCATCCTGAAAACCATTGTAAATAGACTAATTGTTCGTGAAATAGCAGCGACTAGCGAAAACGATTAACGATACGCATTCGTTTGTCCCAAGCCTGCATACAATATACGTCTAATCAACTCTACCACTCATCTGATTACTATAGACTATTTCACAAGTTTGTATAGCTGATAAAGTATAGATTGCACTGAGTTAAAGTAATCAAGAAGCAAGATTTCATCAAGCATCAAGGAGCATTAAAATCAAGGATTTCATTTCAGTGTATGTATCAGGTTGCTTAAGACTTCTGGGTGGAAGCTTGATCTGTAGCAAAACTACTCTAGCGCTTTAGGCTTCTCTGCAGGGCATTACAATTTTGATTTCGCCAAGTCGCCAAGTACTAGCGTAAGACGACATCCAAGTCGTCCAGTACACTACCTACATACTACTGTCCATTCTTGTATGAATACCATTTATTGTTCCCCAACTCACCAAAACAAGCACAATTTTTTTTCTATCCTATTGATGGAAAGAGTATTAGATGATCCTTGTCATTGTGATCACATTGGACCACCTGGAAAATCACGCAATCGTCTCTTGTTGCCATTCACATATGAAATTTGCGTAATAAACAAGCGTTGATTTTGTTTACGATGCGTGTGCTCTAATTGCGTCCATATTGAGAGAAACCACGAAATCCGATTTTATGCATGCAATGTGCAAATTCAAGCCAGATGAAAAATGATGCGTAACAGTAAGGCCCAACATTAAATCTTAGAATCAATTTTTGATCAGGTGTCTTCATAAGGATTCTTTATTCCTGTTGCAATGGCCTTCTGTAGATCTAAGACTAAATGAATTGCCCAATAAGAGTTCATTTTAAACGCAGACCATGAAATTTAATTTATAAAAATTTGCTATTATTTATTATAATTGACCGGGCCCACAATCCGAAGATGACATACTTGGCAATCAATGGAAGTTATAGTAAGCTAGATTTCAGCTGATGCGACAAGCATTTGAGGCGAATGGCTTTTTTGCCAAGCTTGTAAATCAGGACTGAGTAAGCCTAGAGGGTTATTTAATACATCAATCTGCTGCTTAAAACATGAATATTCAGAAACTCAACAAAAAGCGATCAGTGCTGGCATGCGTTAAAAACTTCCTTCATCAAGTAAAAAAAATAATTTTAAGAACTTTAGCTAGCAAGCACAAGTTTAATTTTTGAATGGACAATTTTTTATCAGAGCGTCAGCTTTCAGTTCGATTTGTTTTCCCATCCATTGGTGCAAAAAGTATTTTTGTTACAGTGACACCAGTGGTTGCCTTATACAAATAATTAAAAACATCTTTCTTTAAAAAAATTAAGTCTCGCTGTCGAGCATTGGCAACAGTGTTGTTATAGTGAAGCAAAATCATTGATGCGGGACGATGCAAGTGCAACAATGCTAGCTGATGGTAAGACATGAAGTTTTTGTTTTCATTTGGAAATGGCTCTCCAGTAAATTTATTTTTTGTCTACATAATGTCATTGCTCTATGACAAATAGTATACCACTGGGTCGGTGACATAGTCGAGAAATTAAATCCTGTAAACTAAAATCTTATAAGCCCACGGCGCAATAGGAAATTGCCGGTTTACAATGCATTTTCAAACCGAATTTTTCGAATCCACGACTATATAGTCAGGGCAATAATTAACTAAATCTGAGCAGAATATTGTTTCCTCACTATACCTTTTTTTAAGTTTGTTTCTAGCAACTTCTGGGCCCAAGTTATTAAAGAATCAGTCACACAGGAATATTTGAAAAATCGAAAAAAAATTGTGCTAGACGAAATTATTTATAGATGCTTTGTCTTAATAAATGCTAGGCTCACACAAGTTCTGTACTTGCTATATTATGTACATTCAACTTTTTGCTTCTCAGTCTCGAGCAGTGCTCGTGATGGAGTTATGTGCCCAACTTTTCAATCACGGCCATTGCTCGTTTTCAAAATCGTCCAGTTTTAGGAACTAATTGCACACATTTATGAAGGCTGTTCTACATGATGGTATAAGAATTATTGGAATCAGAGTCTTGTCTACTTTTTGGTTTTTGTTTGAATACTAACGAAAACAGATTCAAATCTCTGTGACCCTCCCACTTCCGGTACTCATTCTCGGTAAAGAGCTTGCACATTACTTTTTACTTCTAATATATTTGGTTTAATATTATTTTAGCTTGTTTGAGCTTTCTGATTGTCAAAGCGGAGGTCTGCAAGCTGTAAATTAATTATTTAAAAACTCTGAAAATAATGAATAATTGATTTTATTTTTATTACTGTTGTAAAACTATTGGATATTATTGTTCTTTATGTCAAAATGAAGGCTTTAGCTTTGCTAGTAACAAAATTATTATTTTTTTCTGTGAAAATTTTTTCGAAAATGTTTGTATTTTGTACAGTCAGTGGCAGATTGTTCCAACTCCTGTTTTTGGATATTTTTGCGTTAAATTTTGCTAGTTTTATCAGAATCTGTTCTCCTTCCAACTATGCTATTGGTTTTTTGTTTAGTTTGATACTTTCACTTTTCCTAGTTGATAAGTGAGGGTCAATACTAAAGCCCTGGTCACACGAAAACTAATGAAACTTTGACGAAACTGTAAACAAAACTATTTTTACCGGCCCAGTGAATTTTTTGCTGAGAAAACCAAGCGAATATTTCAGTTTCGTCGTGATTAAGCAATGTTAGGTTTGGGAAATTCATCTGTTGCGATGTTTGCATGTGATTAGACCATTGGACCACATAAACTCGTTGATTGGTTTATTTTCTATGTGTCGTTATTAGATGGTCTCTAATGTCAGCTAATATCAGGGTCATTCACAACAAACGCATGCTTTCCATAGTAGCACATTTACTTTTTTGAAAAAATAGTTATTTATTTTATTATATTCATAATGAGTTTTAAATAAATGAAAGATGATAATAATAAATTATAATCAAACAATCGTAATAATAATGGATGGTCAAGCTTAGCTATTTATTAAAATAATCTAATCCAAACCTTGCTTCAATTAATATTCATGCTTTTGCATCATGCAGGAAAGTATGAGTAGGCCCGCGCACAAAGCACAATGCGTTGTCATTGGATGAAACTACTGATCGCTAGGTGTAGCGAATCAGTTATAGTTGTTGTGTGACCTGCCTAACGAAACTTTATTTGCGGTGCTTCAGCGACCACCTAATAAAGTTTCGTTATAGTTTCGTTATCGTCCACGTGTGACCAGGGCATAAAAAGGTGTAACAACTAAAAAACTAATAAATCTAGTTCAAATTGCCAGAATCAAAAGACTAATACTTTTACTTCAAGAACAGAGAATGCTGATTCACAGGAATTTAAATTTATAATACTACCATGAATAGATGAATTTTAATAAAAGTTTGAAAAATTGGATTTTTTTAAAAGGGGGTGAAAATTTGAATTCAGTGATTTGCGCAGCGAATTACAAACGAAGAGTTATTAAGAGTATTCGTGGCCTGTTCGTCGAACAAAGTTTTAAAAATAATAGGTGTTTGTAATTCAATATGTCGCGCATGCAATGGAATATTAGTTTAGAACAAAATAAATATTCAATGAAATGTTTTAGTTTACTGAACAAGTTATAAAGAAGATAACTCCCAATTTTTAACATCATCAAGAAAATAATAAAATTTAAACTGCTTTAAACTGGAATAGTTTTTGTAAAGCTGCCTTTCAATTTAGTAAATTTTGAACGCTTGCAATGATTTTGAATTATTTTTCAAGGATATAAACCGGTTTATAAAAATGAAAAACTCAACTCGCTCGTTATTATTTATTTAATGTTCAGTTTCATTTGTGACCTACGAACGACATAAATAAATACTCGTTGATTATTTTTTTATTCGGTAAGCTACTTTTAAAATGGTTATTTATTCATTAACTTTTTTGCCGGTCTTATTATTTTCATTGCAATGTGTTCGACGAACAGAGGTCGCTAATACTCTCAATATGAATATTTAATAAATAATAATACTTATTGTTATTATAGTTTATTATTATTATTACTGTTCTACTACTGAGTCTTATTGTTAAATTATTATCATAATCATAAAGTAATAACAGTTCTTCATAAAAGAACATCCACACAAAAAATATACTGGAATATCTGTCCGCAGAAATAATGCGGACACAAATTGAGTGAACATCGACGAAGATAAAATGAATGTCAACAAATCTGGAATGAAAGTTGGCTTAGTAATAAATGACAATAATGTTTCAACCATCATTCTAGGAAGTTTTGACTTTCGTTCCGGGGAGTCGACATTCATTTCTGATCTGTTGGCGTTTATTCCATAGGTTAGTCTATGTTGGTACCTGATCTGTCTGCATTTATTCTCTTCTACATTCTTACCAATCGCCAAAATTTCCTTCACCACCATCGCTTTGTCATTTGAACATTCTACCCTTGGTTGAGTTTTGGTTGCATGAAAGTTTCAACTACAGCAGCCTAACATAATTTTTTAGATCATAATAGTTCGTTGGTAATTTTTTTGTAGAAAAAAATCGCGATCAGCTAGTTCTGATAGCGATACAGATCTCTTTGGTAGAGATGTCAGCCGTCGAGCTGCAATTGCAGTAAATAAAGAGGAATTGGAAAAAGCCGCAGAAATTGAGAAGCAAAGAAAAATGTGAGTATGATGCTTTGGCTTATAAATATACAAAGTGTTATAATATATTTGAAAATTATTTTTTATTTTCAATTTGGTTGGAGTAAAAGCTTTCTCTTTTTTATGTACGGTGATTATAAAACAGAAGGCAAAAGGAGATGGAAGAAAAGTTGATAGAGGAGGAAGTAGTGCGGAGAGTAGATGCTATTGTCAAAAAACGAGTTGAAGAGGAACTGAGTAAACGACAGGATGAAATTGAGGCAGAAGTGGCGCGGCGTGTGGAGGAAGCTAAACTTGCTATGGAAAAACAAATGCTCATCGAAGTGGAAAAAGAGCGACAGCATCGCATTGAGCAACAAAAATTACAAGAGGTAAAGTCGATTTCCATGTCAACAGTGGGATTATTGACATTCTCAGTCAAACGGCTGAGCATGCCTTATCAAATGTAGTATCAGCAGATGGTTGATCTAACAAACAAAAAGTTAGTTTCAACTGATTCGGATATTAACTTGTAAGGTCAATGCTGGTACCACATTTGACTTTGGGAGTTGGTTACTGGGTTGGGATTAATTAATTATTTATTAGCTTGAAATACCAATTAATTTGGAAGTCCAAATTGTTTTTCTTGCCAATAAAAGTTGGCGTTTGTTTTCTTGAGTCACTAGCCATAGCCTGTGCCCCATCTCTCCTAATCATACTTTTGTCCACTCCTGTTTTAGTGGCTCGAGTTCTCAGTAACTTGGGATAAAAGATTGAGCTATTCTCTCTACCCCTCAACTAAACTTAGGCTAGATTAAGCGTTTTGGTGCCAATTACTGTATATATGCGTAACCTCATGCATTGCACAACACAATTTGACAGGCTGTTTTCTAGCTATGAAATATTGGGGTAAGTAGATCTTGTGATGAATGGCTACGTTATTGAAGAGTAACAATAATTTTCACCTAGCATATTTCTAAAGAAGAACCGCTGCCTAGCTTCTCTCCGGTATGTATTGGATCTGCGAGTGCTGTTCACGTTATAAATATGTATTATTATCTCCTGAAGATTATTTCACTAATTTTATGGTATATTATATTCATTGGTAATGAAGCTAACTTAGACGTAACTGTATGCCTGTGTAATGTGTCGGGTGTGTCATGTGTCAAGGTTTTTGTGAAATCGTCATTTTTCGTAGAATTTTATACCGAAACTTTTTGGTCGGTTCAACTTATTGGTTTTAGTCAGAATATTTTGTGACACGTAATTTTGTTTAGTCGATGGAATAACTGGATTGTTAGGCCGTGGGATGTGGTGAACGCTGCTCACAAAAGATGAAGGGTGCTCAATGACAGATCACTTCAGTAAAGTCTGTTTTGTAGGAAGCCGAGAAGAAGAAACGTGAAGGGTTGGAGAAAATTTTAGAGGAAAATAATCGCAAAATTGAAGAGCAACAGCGACGTCTGGTGAGTTAATGTCATGAGGTGAAGGTCATTGTCATAAAGTTCAAAGTCACTGCAATATGGAACAGAAACTATTCAGCATTTGATAACTAAAGACTTGTTTAGAGAGCTTAAAAGTATATTATTAGCGTTTTTGGGTCTTCCGTTTAATTACAAAAGCTG
This sequence comes from Cryptosula pallasiana, assembly GCA_945261195.1. Classification (NCBI taxonomy): domain Eukaryota; kingdom Metazoa; phylum Bryozoa; class Gymnolaemata; order Cheilostomatida; family Cryptosulidae; genus Cryptosula; species Cryptosula pallasiana. The sequence goes on along the minus strand of OX183138.1, from coordinate 29,604,289 downwards.
TGATATGGATGTTTACTGTTGCGATTACCTTGGTGAACTTGGTTGTGTTTACTTTAGCAGCCGCGGTCATGCTGATGTTGAATGACTTTGTGTTGACTTTGTTTCATTTAGAGTAGGGTATATTTTGTGACATACAAAACACTTTGCGCTACTCTGTTATACATTAACGTTGACTTTGCTTTGCCAGCTTGTCTGTAATTACTAACCTCTTTGTTAAACATTAGGTACGTTTTTCCATCCTGTGTCATCTGGAAAGCTTTGGAATTTGTTAAATTGTTTGCTGAAACCTATTTGTTGTTGAAGTAGCTAAATGTTTTGAGCTGGTTTTGTGTTGCAGAACTTTTTTCTCAAAGATTCATTGAGTTTGAAAATAGTATGTTGCATAGTAGCACAAATTCTAAAAAGAAATTTGTCAGTATTTCCTAAAACTTTTGTGTTCTTGTAGGTTTTATCCCAGTATTCTTTCTTTCATTACACACATTTTGTGTTACTGCCTACGAATCAACTCTCTATAATTGTGGAAATTCGCTGCCTGTGCTGACGATTACCAATGGCAGTTGCGTCATTGCGTGTCCACTTGTGTTGTAGGCTGAAGAACAGTTAAAGTTGGTAGACGAACAGCGTAAGGTGCTGGAAGAGCGACAAGCTAGGGAACGTTTGGAGCGCTTGAAACAGGACACTGAACAAGCTATTATCTTAAACAAAAAAGACAAGAAAAGACCAAAACTATCATTTTCTTTGGCACCGAAATGAGTTCAGTAGCAAGGCCAGACATTGCTGCGCTTTGTCAATCAATGCAGATGTGCTCGAGATTGTTTTCTCTAGGTTTTTGTATGGTTGGATGGTGTAACTCCCTTTAGATTTGTTATGGTGGTTGGCAGTCAGCTTTAATTGTAACTTCTGATAATGATATTGTTTTGAACATGCAATCTATTATAACGCGGTTGTGTTGTACATTATATAACTAGTTAGTAAATGACTATTTTTGTGTAGAAGATTTAAAGTCCGCTTGGGTTGCTCATAGGTGTCTCCTTGCTGCAAGATTATCTTATATCAAAGTTGTGGCATTTAGAGAGGATCCTACCCAGATTACTGCAGATAACTGATTTATGCCTAACTGCATTTGTAATAGTTGACTTTATTTTTGCTCCTTGCCTTGTACATAATAGACAATAAACTCTTAACAACACTCACTAAAATCAAAATTAATGGGAACCTGTTTTAGAGATTTCTCTCTGTTGCATTGTGGGGCATATCGATTGTATGGGAAGTATTGTGACATGGATATGAAGGGTTATGCTCTCTCGCTACAAAAGCCTGTTTAATGATGTCTCATTATTGGCATTACCGGCAAATAGAAGATATAACGAAAGTAAAAGAGAGGTCACATAATAGGCTAAATGTTCGAAGTTGGGGCGTTGTCCCTGGCCTATGCACTCGGCTTTGAGGACGGTTTTTCATCAATGTAACATTGAACAACGCACACACGTATTTGGATTTTTTTTGTGAATTTCAGGCTCAGCTTATTTTAGAAAGTGGTATTTATTATCATAATAATAAATAAATGTGTGCAGTTTGTTTCTGGAAAAAATGTCTAATTGGGCAGGCTTTTCTGAAGAAGAACTGCGTTGCCTAAGAAACAGTGACCCTTCTAAACAATTGAGGAACAATCCTTATGGTAAATGCTACAACCTATGACATTGTTTCTCCTAGCAACAACATGAATCTCATAATAATAATAATAATTATTTTAATGATGATGATTGATTATTATAATAATCATCATCATTATTATTATAAGATTCATGTTGTTATAATAATAATAATAATAATAATAATAATAATAATAATAATAATAATAATAATAATAATAATAATAATAATAATAATAATAATAATAATAATAATAATAATAATAATAATAATAATAATAATAATAATAATAGTAATAGTAATAGTAATAGTGTATAGGACCGGCGCCATCTTGCTGAACATTCTATGCTTACCGAACATTCTATGATATAATAATTACGAACACTTACACTTACCCAGTTCTATGCTTACTACATGTATTGTTCTATGCCTGCGCTCAAGGGCAATTCACTCTATGCACAATCATCCTTACTTTTCTTTAACATGCAATCTTATATGTGTACCATGTGAGTTTAGCCATGCATTCACTGATGTACCACCTCTTGTATCTTATTCGCACACGCTGGCCAATCAATTGTGCCAGGTGTGGCCTCTTTTGTTTATTCACTTGTCTGTCACTTTTGTTACGTAACAGTGTACATAAATATGGATGTTTGGTATCAATAAATCAGAGTCAGCTTGCACACTCTCAGAAGTTTCTTTGTTCTAACAAATAACTTCACTGCGCACCATTACTCGAGTAGTAATATACAGGCAGATCAGTCTGGACCTCTGCTGGCCGAACTTAGCTTTGTCTAACTTCGCCTTCAATGTTCGACCTCTGCACAGCACTGAAACAAGACAGCCGAACCTCTGCTGGCCGAACCTAGTTTAACTAGTTCGCCCTTCAAAGTTCGAACTTGCTACACACACAGATAACAGCTAACGCAATCGGCAGCTCACTAGTAACTGAGATGGTTAGTCACCATTCTTCAGCCTACTAAGTCGACCTGTGGAAAGATTGTATTGCTAGCGCATTAGACACAGTTGCCATTACAGTTCGGGAGGTTGTGCAGGTAGGCCGAGCTACCACCTCACACCCCCACAGTGAAATCCTGCACATTGGTGGCAGCAGTGGGATTGACAGACACCCACAAACAACACCTCCCAGAAGAAGGATGGCGACCAGAAGAAGAGCACTGAGTATCGACAGGGATCCTTCCAGCCTGCAGATGATGGGGACGCTCACCGATATCTTAGACCGCATGACAGTAGCCACAGCCAGAGATAAGTTCAGAGTACCACAGTACGATGGTACGGGCGATGTGGACTACTTTCTACAACGGTTCCAGGAGGTGACCAGAGCAAACCATTGGCCGGCTGAAGAAGCAGTCATCCACCTACGCCAAGCCTTAACAGGCAAGGCCGAACAGTGCGGTCGAGGTGAGACCACAGAGGAGGTGGCACGGACGCTACGGGCAACCTTTGGCATGACTCGTGCGGAAGCTCAAGCAAGGTTGCTAAGCTACCGACGAAACCCCAGAGAAAGCCTCAGGGACCATGCCCTCACGGTCGAGCACCTCATTTCGGCAGCCCACAGCACTCTGCCGCGACAGAATAGGGACGAGCTGGTAATGCAGACATTCCACAGCACTCTAGGGCACACGTATCTGCAACGTCACTTGTTGGCAGTACGCCCTCAGAACCTGGAGGAAGCGATCTTAGCAGGGAATGAGTTCCTGCAGGTGCCTCATCAACCATTGGGAGGACCTCACATCAGGACAGTAGAGGCCGACCCCCTGGAAGAGGAGATGACCCCACAAAGAGAGACGGCTCGACACCAAGAGGTACAGGACCCCTTGGCACAGCTGCTGAAGACCGTAGAAGGGTTGAGCAAAGAGATTGCCAGCCTAAAGACGGAAAAGAAGCCGGAGCCACCCAAGAGATGTTGGGGATGCCAACAGATAGGCCACACCCGGAAGGCGTGTAGGACCGTCCCTTGGCCTAGCCGCCAGGGAAACGACTACCGCCCGCAGCAGTAGGGAGACCCGCTGGCTGCACACGGGCAACGATACCTCAGAAGGAAAGGGCACAGGCGCCCTCCGGTGGACCGGCAACAGTGCGTCGAGCAACTCCTCCCCTGGACCTCCTGACTAGTCCCCCTATCGCCCTACACAACCGTTTTGCCAGCCTGTCGGCACTCGACAGCTCAGTGGCGGAAGAAACGGACGGCGACGGGACTCCAGAGCAGCAGGAACCAAGGCCCAGGAGGAAGGACAGGCAGACCCAAACGCCCCCACTGGAGCAGGAAAAGTTTATTCCCAAACCTGTGACACTCCAGAGCAACCAGATCGAGCGACCATATCGCTCGAGTTACTACCTACCTGGAAGGGTAGAGGGAGAGGCGGTAACACACCTCATAGACACAGGCTGCAACACTAACCTGTTGTCCAAGCGAGTCTTTGATCGGTTACCGAGCCACGTACAGCGCAACCTGCAGCACTACGATTCCCATGGGATCATGGCCGACAGTACTAGACTTCCGTTCTACGGCTTGCTCGCACTGAAGGGAAGGATACGACACGTCAAGTTTGAGGAGACCTTTGTAGTCAGTCAGGTCAACGAAGACGTTATCCTAGGAATGCCCTTCCTGACAAGCCAAGGATGCCAGATGGGATTCGACCGTCCAGTGCTGGTGATACAAGGAAAGGAGCTGGCCTGTACCGACCGCCACGGGAGAAATCTCGTGTCCAAGGTACAAGTCCGACAGGACACCCAGCTTCCACCACAGACAGAAGTGACTATTCCATGTCACTTGAGCTCCAGGGATACGTTCCCCCAGGGAGTGATTGAAAGCATCCAGGGTGGGATACCCATCGCCACCAGCGTCAACAGGCCTGACGCTCAAGGACACGTGCTGGTTAGATGTCTGAACCCGCCGCAGGACACCCTAAGGCTACCCGCAGGAGAGGTTATTGGTACCTTTACGGGAGTAGAAGAGGGTGGCGTCCAAGAGCTGACAAAACCAGACGGACAACAGAGGAGCAAGACGGGAGGAAGAGAGTTGCCCCCCCATCTGCACGACCTCTTCCAGCAAGCCAAGAGAGGGTGCCAGGACCCATGGCAGGAGCAGCAGGTAAAGGAGCTACTGATCGAATACCAGACGGTATTTAGTAGCCACAGCGGGGACCTGGGCCGGACAACGCTGGCCGAACACTCGATCCCCACGGTAGAAGGGGCTCGACCCATCCGGTGCCCACCACACCGTCTGGGACCAGAGAAGGAGGCAGAGGCGGAACGCCAAATCAAGGACCTTTTGGAAAAGGATCTAATCGAGCCGGCCGACGGAGCTTGGAGCTCCCCTGTGGTACTGGTGAGGAAGAAGGACGACACGTGGAGATTCTGTGTGGATTACCGGAGGCTGAATGACATAACTAAGCAGGACGCCTACCCCATCCCCAGAATCGATGAATCGCTGGATGCCCTGGCCGGAAGTAAGTACTTCACTACGTTGGATCTCACTAGTGGATACTGGCAGGTACCCCTGGACCAAGACGCCAGTGACAAGTCGGCCTTCACCACAAGAAGCGGCCTGTGGAAATGGAAGGTGCTGCCCTTCGGGTTGACGTCAGCCCCCGCCACCTTTCAGAGGCTCATGGAAAAGGTCCTCAACGGTCTTCACTGGAAGACACTGCTCTTGTACTTAGATGATGTGATCATCATCGCGCCCGACTTCCAGATGCACTTACAGAGGCTCGGAGAAGTGCTGGGACGACTCCACCAGGCAAACCTGAAGGTAAAGCCCTCCAAATGCGAGCTGCTACAAGAAGAGGTCAATAATCTCGGACACGTGGTGAGCGCAAAGGGAGTGGCTACCGACCGAGGAAAGGTGGAGGCAGTCAAGAGATGGGAAGCACCGACGGACGTAAAGGGGCTGCAGGCGTTCTTAGGAACGGCCGGGTACTACCGCCAGTACCTCCCTGACTACGCCACTATTGCTAAACCTCTCACCGTGATGACGGGCAAGGAGACACCATGGAAGTGGGGACCGGTGGAGCAGACAGCCTTTGACCAGCTCAAGGCCAGACTCATCCAAGCCCCGGTACTCGGGTACCCCGACCCCAACTTACCGTATATACTGGACACTGACGCCAGTGCGGTAGGAGTCGGCGCTGTGCTCTCCCAAATACAAGAAGGCAAGGAACGCATCATTGCATACTTCAGCAAGACGCTGGCACCAGCGGAGAGGAACTACTGCGTCACCCGGAAGGAGCTGGTTGCTGTCATCAAGGCAGTAAAACATTTCCGCCCCTACCTCTATGGGCGGGAATTCAAACTCCGGACGGACCACGCATCCCTCCGCTGGCTGTGCAGACGGAAGGAACCATCGAACCAGATAGCTCAATGGCTAGAGATCTTGGCTGAGTTTCGTTATAAGCTCGAGCACAGAGCTGGAACTCACCATGGTAACGCTGATGGGCTCAGCCGACAGGGACCCTGCGCGGACTGCAGGCAGTGCGGCTCCATCGAGCAAAGAGATGGAGGACCTTCCCATGTGGAACTGCAGCAAGAGGCTGGACAGAGATCTCAGAGAGAGGCAAGAGACGACCTCAACACATTGAACCCGGTACATCCCCCCCAGGATTCGGCTCAGCCGAAGAGACGGGATGCGGTAGGCCGGACTTACGCCGAGCCGAGACGGCCGGGAGAGATGATGAAGAGGGAGTCTACAGAGAAAGGAGAGAAGGAGGAGCGGGTCAACCTCACTGGGACAAACCCGGTACACTCCGCCCAAACCTTAGCTCAAGAGCAAAGGGACGGGCAGGATGCGGTAGGCCGGATTTATGCCGAGCTGAGACGACCGGGAAGCGTCACAGAGAGAGAATTGGCCGAAGGGAGTGTCGAGTTGAAGACACTGTATGATCGGAAGGAGGCGATGAAGATCCGCCCTGACGGGGTGCTCGTCATCACGCTGCACCACCCTTCCAGATCAAAGCAATGTGTAGTCTGCCCACCAAGTAGGAGGACACAGGTCGTCTGGGAGACACACAGGATGATCCATGCAGGGATTCATCGGACGAGACAGCGCATCCTGATGGATTGGTACTGGCCGGGCATATCCCCCCTGGTCAGGAGACTAATCAAGTACTGTGAGGTATGCCAAGTCGCCAAGAATGGGAAGAAGGCAGAGAACCCTCACCGACAAAGGATGTACGCGGGACGACCTTTTCAGAAGCTGGCGGTCGACCTGGTCGGCCCCCTGCCCTTGACAAAAAGGAAGAACCGCTGGGCGTTGGTCCTCACCTACCACTTCACCCGTTGGCAGGATGCGATAGCTCTGCCTGATGCCACAGCACCTACGGTCGCCGTCGCGCTGGACGAAAGAGTGTTTGCCTACTGGGGCCTGCCCGAACAGCTACACTCCGACCAAGGGGCTCAGTTTGAGTCCGTGCTGTTAGAAGAGCTGTGTAGCCTGTGGGGCATCAAAAAGACAAGGACCACCCCCTATCACCCGCAAGGGAACGGGATGGTGGAGCGTCAGAATCGGACGCTGGGAGACGCACTCCGGACACTGATATTGACGAAAGGCCAGGACGAGTGGGACAGTCTGCTGCCGCAAATCATGCGGGCCTGTCGCAGCACCCCCCACTCAGCAACAGGGGAAACGCCCAACATGTTAGTAATGGGACGGGAGGTCCGCCTTCCTGACCAACTAACGGGTACGCCCCCTACCCTGGACCCTCGCAACATCATGGAGCACACTGTGACAGTACAGGAGAACCTTCAGAAGGCGCACGAGTACCTCAGGCATCAGCAACAGGAGACAAGGAGCCAGGACGACGAGGAACCCTCTGTGTTCCAGAAGGGAGAACTCGTCGTACTTGAGAATAAGCGGAGAGTGAAGGGCAGTAATCCGAAGCTGCAACCCCGGTTTGTGAGCCCATACCAAGTGACGGAAGCATTTCCAAACCACACTTACAAAGTGGAAAGAAATGGGCAGTGGTCAATACAAAACGGAATGCGACTACGTCACTACAGGACATGTCAAGAACCAGTCGGCCGAGCTCCGCCCTGTCGGGAGCCGGCCCTCCAGCCCAACATGAAGGGGGCGAGAAGAGGACGACCTCCCAAGGCACGCCCAACACCAGTCGAACCAATGGAACTATTGCCACTACCATTACCGTCTCCTCCACGAGACGGAGAGCCACCGATCGAACCAATGGAACCATTGCCATTACCGTCACCCCCACGAGATAGGTCGCCTCTCGTCAGAGAGCCACCGACACCACCACACACCCACGAGCCCAGGAACCTCCTACAGGGAGGCGGGCCACCCCGCACCCCCGTACCAACACCTCCGCCTTCACCTACGGTCGGCCATAGCCCACCGCGAAGGCCGGAACCAGCAAAAAGCATAAGAGAGAGAGAGTAGAGAGACAGGACGATCCACCCCTGGAGGTCACCCAAAGGACACCCAGCCCTCAGAGGCCCCCTCCCCTCAACGAGGAGGACTGGCCAACTCTGAGCCAAAACAGGGCGCCCACATCACCTCTAGATCGACCCAGGAGAGAGAGACACCAGCCAAAAAGGTTGGCTGACTACCACTGCTATACAGCCATAGGAGAGCTACAGTCACCCAAGGAGCCACCCACTGGAGCAGGAAGAAGCCCTAGGGCAACCCCACAAACCCTAGCTCCCACTCCAGTGAGCACACCTGGAGAAAACCCGGCCGAAATCGGCTGGACGATTGTACAAAGAAAACGAAAACAAAGAGATCTACAGAAACGAGAGACGAGTTATCCACAAGAGGGGCGAGAGGAAAGCAATGAGCAAGAGCACACAACTCCCCAGAGCGGTAACGTCACCCCCGAAGAAATCGACAATACTCAGGGGGACGTAACTCCCCAAGGTAGTAAACAGATACCCGCCAGAAAATCTAGCGACGAAACCGCCACCCCACGTCATCAAAATAATACCACGTGGGGGGCGGCACTAGGAGAACACGTGGTGGCAACTGCCAATCAAAATATAGATAGAGGCAGGAGCCGCCAACGTTCAGTTTGCCATCAATTACGGAGGAGTTCACTACCCAGCAGAAGCGTAAAACAACTGGACTATCCGCTACAACAACAACTACAAGACATGGCACGTGTAGTACAACATCTGGCAGAAAAGATCGGCATTACGTCGACTACAGAGAAAGAGCTAACCCGACCATTTAGAGAGTAACAGAGCAGAGCCACCCTACCGATGCCGCCGACGCAGTTTATTGGCCACCATCGCCAATGGGACGGAGTATGTAGAGGACCGACGCCATCTTGCTGAACATTCTATGCTTACCGAACATTCTATGATATAATTACGAACACTTACACTTACCCAGTTCTATGCTTACTACATGTATTGTTCTATGCCTGCGCTCAAGGGCAATTCACTCTATGCACAATCATCCTTACTTTTCTTTAACATGCAATCTTATATGTGTACCATGTGAGTTTAGCCATGCATTCACTGATGTACCACCTCTTGTATCTTATTCGCACACGCTGGCCAATCAATTGTGCCAGGTGTGGCCTCTTTTGTTTATTCACTTGTCTGTCACTTTTGTTACGTAACAGTGTACATAAATATGGATGTTTGGTATCAATAAATCAGAGTCAGCTTGCACACTCTCAGAAGTTTCTTTGTTCTAACAAATAACTTCACTGCGCACCATTACTCGAGTAGTAATATACAGGCAGATCAGTCTGGACCTCTGCTGGCCGAACTTAGCTTTGTCTAACTTCGCCTTCAATGTTCGACCTCTGCACAGCACTGAAACAAGACAGCCGAACCTCTGCTGGCCGAACCTAGTTTAACTAGTTCGCCCTTCAAAGTTCGAACTTGCTACACACACAGATAACAGCTAACGCAATCGGCAGCTCACTAGTAACTGAGATGGTTAGTCACCATTCTTCAGCCTACTAAGTCGACCTGTGGAAAGATTGTATTGCTAGCGCATTAGACACAGTTGCCATTACAGTTCGGGAGGTTGTGCAGGTAGGCCGAGCTACCACCTCACACCCCCACAGTGAAATCCTGCACAATAGTAATAGTAATAGTAATAGTAATAATAATAATAATAATAATAATAATAATAATAATAATTATTATTATTATTATTATTATTATTCACTTTCTTTGAGTAATCATTACTATAATATGTTTTATTATTGCTATCTAATTTATAAATAATTATTATACTACTACTACTACTAGTGGGTAACTGTTATGATGATAAATAATAATAATAATGACAACAAACAAGTTAATAATAATATTATCATAGTATTATTAACTTGTTTGTTATTATGACCATAATAATTATGGTCATAATAATAATTGTTTACCTCTCCATTGATTGGTTTTTGTTTGTTACTGTTATTTGTTTATTGTCATTTTTATCAGACATTACAAATGTTATGCCATGATGATGTGAAATTTAGCATATATTATGACTACCAAAGAAGGGAAAGTAAATTTGACCATTTGGGTCAAATTAAGAAATTCTACACTTTCTCATTGCAGAATGGATTGTGAAACAAATCAAAAGGGCCGAATTTCTAATTTGCGTTGCCATTTGCAGTGTTTGGTACAAATGAAAAATAAATCACCTCTAAGTTTGTAGTTTTGTTAAGTTTTTGTGTATTTCTCATTTTTGGAGCGCTTGATTTGCTGCAGCATTATAAGTTATTCAGGAGTTGGTTACTCTACCCATACTCCATCTTTTGGATTTAATTTGACAATTGGATAATAATGCACAGGAACAGTTTCGTTGAAAAAATACTTGTAGAATTGACACTCTTATGGGTTCTTTACACACTATACATCTCATTTTATTGATAAAAAAATTGATTTGCCAAACATAGGTTTTCACAAGGCAGGCATATATTAAGTATTCTTAGGTAGACTGGAAGAAGGGGGTAACTAATTTCGACACATCCCTACAGCAGCATAAGGACAGTTGATTATGTTGCTAGTTTCAATATAAACACAAGTTAGTCTTCAGTTTTTTAACATCTGCTTAGATAGCACTGTAACCTAAATTTTTGGTGTATCAATAAGCCTAGTTTAGTTTTAGTTTAGATTGTAAAATTTTGCTTGGAATGAAAAAAAACAATGGAGTGATATAAGGTATTGTCTGCTACTGTGTTGTTATTTTTTTTCTAGATGATTTAATCCAAATTTATTTTTACGCTATGTAAGCCTTTGATTGAAACTACCAATTTGAATCTTTTTGAGATGGACCAGCTTTTTACGCTATATAAGTCGTGAACAGACACCAGCCAAATAAAGCTCCTTTGAATAGTGTACAGTGCTGCGCAAAATGAGTCCAAGCTATGTTTGTTAAGCAAAGTGTAAAACAGTTTATGGTCCATCAAGCATGATTGGGATTTGTGTGCTATATCATATAATATAACACTGTCTTTGTCCAACAACTTTTTCTCACTTCATATGTTCTTTGGTGGCTATGCTAGTGCTGTATGGTAACATCACACATAATATTGGGCCGTATCATTAATTAATGAGTACTCACATACAGGCTCAGTTAAACTAGATTAATATTGATAATATAGTCAGACAAAACAGATGATGCAAATCCATAGAAATATCCGATTACTAACAATAGTTTTTGGAGTAGACAATATGAGAGAGATAGTTGACTGTCTTTAATTCTTCAAATAAACTGAATTCAGGTGCTACCCAACCCGGTTCTGGCGCTCAAAGAAACTCTCTCACTTCTAAACCACGCCCACGTCATGCTGTCCAACCAATGAAGAAGCAAACTGGGCCCCCAGCTGAAACAACTGATGTCCCACAATCAGCAATGTTATCCAGCCCTAAAGCTAAAGACGCTGCTGAGAGTAAACCAGCCGTCAATGTTGCTTCTCCCACGCCAAGTGTTGTATGTTCATTGCATTTGTCAGCATTGCCAAATAGAATGAGTTGTTGGCGATATAAATAAATTTACTTTGCTTAGTTTTAACTACGGAGAATAATTAGTCAACCAGCGATAATCAAGCATGGCTGCGTTAGCTACGTATTTCTGCTTTATTCTGGAATAATAATCATGAATAGGAAAATTTTCTGGTTAGCTGACCTTGAGATTAGATCAAAAGTTTATCCGCTTTGTGTTTTTGTTACTCTTTACTGCTCGTCTTTTTTCTTTACTAAATTTAACTATGACATTACCCAGGATTCCAAACCGGTCAACAACAACCCATTTCTATCGAAAGATGAAAGCTCGGCTTCACCAGAACCGCAAGCAAGTTCCCCATCTTCCGAAACGAAGACATCAGTGCTGCTCGATGATAGCGATGGGAGGGACAGAGACCTCTCCACGCTTGAGCAATATCAACAGCAACAGAAAATGATGGAAGAGCTCAACAAGAAGAAAAAACAAATGTTGGCTGATGCCCTGGCTCAAAGGTACATTACACATCATTGTCTTACCTGTAGTACATTAGACATCATTGTGTTACCTGTAGTACATTAGACATCATTGTGTTACCTGTAGTACATTAGACATCATTGTGTTACCTGTAGTACATCAGACACCATTGTGTTACCTGTCGTACATTAGACATCATTGTGTTACCTGTAGTACATTAGACATCATTGTGTTACCTGTAGTACATTAGACATCATTGTGTTACCTGTAGTACATCAGACACCATTGTGTAACCTGTCGTACATTAGACATCATTGTGTTACCTGTAGTACATTAGACATCATTGTGTTACCTGTAGTACATTAGACATCATTGTGTTACCTGTAGTACATCAGACACCATTGTGTTACCTGTAGTACATTAGACATCATTGTGTTACCTGTAGTACATCAGACACCATTGTGTTACCTGTAGTACATTAGACATCATTGTGTTACCTGTAGTACATCAGACATCATTGTGTTACCTGTAGTACATTAGACATCATTGTGTTACCTGTAGTACATTAGACATCATTGTGTTACCTGTAGTACATTAGACATCATTGTGTTACCTGTAGTACATCAGACACCATTGTGTTACCTGTCGTACATTAGACATCATTGTGTTACCTGTAGTACATTAGACATCATTGTGTTACCTGTAGTACATTAGACATCATTGTGTTACCTGTAGTACATCAGACACCATTGTGTAACCTGTCGTACATTAGACATCATTGTGTTACCTGTAGTACATTAGACATCATTGTGTTACCTGTAGTACATTAGACATCATTGTGTTACCTGTAGTACATCAGACACCATTGTGTTACCTGTAGTACATTAGACATCATTGTGTTACCTGTAGTACATCAGACACCATTGTGTTACCTGTAGTATGTTAGAAATCATTGTCTTGCTATAAACTGCTTTATAAATCATGTTGTTACTGTATAATACTTTAAACTACACGTACATCTACCAAATAGCTACCGATTTGCCCTTACACATCGGAAATGACGACAGGCTGTTTTTCCTGTTTTTTCCCTAATTGCCATTCTCACACATTACCGGTTAAACTCCCTGTATGTGATGTCATAGCTGGCCATAAGATGCTTTGAAACAACAGAGACGGGACGTTTATGAACGACTCTTTTTACATAAAAAATTGCGTTTGAGAAACATTTTTATTGAAAACATTAAAACTGCCAGCAGTGATATGATTGGTCGAATCACGAATTGTCTACTGATTTTTTATGTCGATCAAAACCTGCCGATTGCCTAAAACAGAAACATTCTACCGATTGCTTGGCTATTTATTAGGAAACTGAGGCTGCAAAATCACGCAATCGGTAATGCAAATCGGGAGGTAATCGGTAGATATACATGGGGCATTAGACCCCACCATGTTACCATGTAAACTTTAGACATCATTGTTTTGCGATGTAAACTTCAGAAATCTTTGTGTTGCTACAGACAAAAGCAGGCTACCGTTGAGGCCCACAAACTACATGCAATAAAGAAAGAGTTGGCAATGCTGGACCAGATGCTAACAGCAGATGTCAGTGTGATCAGAGACAAAATAGAGGAAGCGACAAGGGACTATGCAGATGCAAGGTGCCTCCATTTAACAATTGGCCGAAATTGTTCTGATTGTATCTAGTGTTGACTGTTGTAGCTGAAATGTTGCAGCGTAGCAGCAAATATAGATCTAGTTTGGTTTATATTTATTGTAAAAATTGTTTTTCGCTATTTGTTTTGGTCAGAAATGCTATTATACATGTAATGGTTGTCACTAGACAAGCTGGAGCACCCAACGAGTTGGCTCTAACCACTGTAGGGTGTTTGTTGTATGTTAGGGTAAAATAAATGAGATTATTGTGGAGTGTTTACCGTCTGCTATATTAACAGATCTATGAACCTGTGTGAGGCGTTTACTGTATATTGTAGTAAGAGATGTGAACCTGTTGTGAGGTGTTTGCTGTATATTGTAGTAAGATATATAAGCTTGTTGTGCGGTGTTTACTGTATATTGTAGTAAGAGATGTGAACCTGTTGTGAGGTGTTTGCTGTATATTGTAGTAAGATATATAAGCTTGTTGTGAGTTGTTTACTGTATATTGTAGTAAGAGATATGAACTTGTGAGGTGTTTACTGTATATTGTAGTAAGAGATATGAAGTTGTTCTGATGTGTTTACTGTATATTGTAGTAAGAGTTATAGACTTGTTGTGAGGTGTTTACTGTATATTGTAGTAAGAGTTGTATATTTGTTGTGAGGTGTTTACTGTGTATTGCAGTAAGAGTTATATACTTGTTGTGAGGTGTTTACTGTATATTGTAGTAAAAGGTATGAACAGGCAGAGAAAGAATTTGTAGCCTCTAAAGTTAACCTACACAAGAAGAATGATTTAAAGGAGCAGCTCACAGAGCACCTCTACACTATCATCCACCAGAATGAGGTGAGAACTTGGGCTATCATGTTAAGGTTGACTTCTGCGGCATAGCGCAGCTACATTTTTGTAATGGAGACCGCAGTTGTCTCTCTTAAACACTGTTGAATCCCATGCGCAGTTCACATGCCGGGTAAGTTTGATGAAATGTATCTATAACCTTGATTTGGGCATCTATAATTTCCCCTGTGAGATATAGCCTCGAAGTAGAAGTTAAGATATAACAGACCTTGAAAAGGTGATGGCAGCGATAGTGAAATCGATGGCACCAGTTTTGTGTTTATATTTCGACAGTTCTAGGGCTTATCCTTGTGCGTGTCAAAGTATTTATGGAACGTCGTCAAGAAACTTTGTGTCAGCTCTGACGATCATTGATCGATCTGTTAAATATCGCGAAAACATAACGCAGTATAGTCGTGAAAAGTAAGATGAAAAGGTAAACAGGACTTGGAGTCACAGACAGACAACTCCGACCCTCTAGTCTAAATCAAAGCTTTTCCCTTATGAAAATTGTTAACTTTTTGGTGATCATTATTTATTTAAAGGTGCTGTGTCATGGATTTTCGACCAAATCCAATTAAAATGATCTTCACCAGTTGATTTTTTATCAATAAAATTGTGTTGCGGAGTTATGCTTTCATTAATTCCATCTACAGTACAAGCCCAATAGATGCTGACTTGTTTGCAATTTCTTTCAACATCAGAGCCCTAAAAACGAAGTTGCTGAACTTTGGCTGTTCGTGTAGAAGTAGTAATATATGAGCAGATCTCCCTACCAAGTGTTTTTTTGTGGATTATACCTTGGGGGTTATGCAATGGGTTACGACGTTGGATGGATTCGCCGAGTTTATATTGTATTTTACTTGAGGGGCATTTGAGTGGCATTTGAGTGGCATTTGAGTGGCATTTAAGTGGCATTTGAGTTATTTTTTTACTTAATTTGAACTTATATGGCGTATAGATTTTGAATGTATGGCATTTAAGTTTTGATAATTCTATACATAATTCTAACTCATATGGTATTGAAGTCTTGATAATTTTCTTACATAATTCGAACTCATATGATATCTTGAGAGAGAGGAGAGAGGGGAGAGGAGAGATGAGAGATGAGAGAAAAGAGAGGAGAGAGAGGAGAGAGATTTTTTAGTTTTCTATACATTCATGTATATATGGATAATTATGTACATATTTATGGATATATTTATATCTACATTGAATAATATACATTTATTACATAATAAGTATATTGAATGCTGTAAAATATGTTGGAAAATCACCCACGTCCATATTCATTTCAATTTATGTACATATCCATATCCATTCATGCGCATGACCATATTCATGTACATGTACGTATTCATGTCCATTTATACACATGTCCATATTCATGTCCATTTATGTACATGTCCATATTCATGTACATATTCATGTCCATTTATGTACATACCTATGTTCATATTTATGTACATGTCTATGACCAAGTTCATGTCCATATTAACATTTTATAGCTATGTACATGTTCGCTTATGACTATATCCAATTCATGCTTTTTGTTGTTGTCATCATAATCTAAAATCAAAAGAAAACAACGCAACTAGTAAATGATAATAAACATCAACGCAATATGTTGATAATGGTTAATTAAAGGAATCATGCCAGCGATTTTGTGTCACAAAAACAGTATATTAGAAAATGTTTCTTAGATACGGAACAGTTTATTGGGTAGTAGCGCTTCAAAAAAGAGCTACAAAAAACTAATCAGTACACAACTCAGTTTATTAGGTAGTAGCGCTTCAAGGAGGTACAAAACACTGATTGCTGACAAACAACGAATTTTAATGCAGATTGGGAGAAGTAGCTTTTTTAGACCCTATAATCATCCTGATTGCACAGGTTTTAATATCAATACAAAATGAATCTTCCACCTTTAAAATATGATGGACGTTATTTTGCTGTACCAGAAGAGGAGTATCATAGTTTGATGGAAAAGATCAGTGGTTGTAAATCAACCGACCAAGACAAATTTGCGTCATCATTGTATGACAACCCGACAAAATGGTGAGAGATATCGAGAAAATCCAGAATATTTTGGTTGAAACGAATGAAATAGTAATGGGAATCAAAAACGAGTTGCTTGAGCGCAAAAAGACAAATGAAAATGTTCAAAGCACAAAAACCTATCGGAGTGATGTTGGAAAGATTAGGGGAGAGTACAAGCAACCAAAGAGCTGGAGCTCTGCTAAAACACCAAAGCTCTCACCATCATCGTTTGATAGAAACACAATTGACGATGATAGCAATAGAGATTCGGAGAGAATGATGCAACGATTAGAAGAGTTTAAAAAGAAAGTATCCAACATGACAGCTAGCAACGACAATCAAGCGTTAAGTGTAAAAATATTGTATCGATTGAGAGACCTTGGGAAATACGATCTGGATACTGACAGGATAAAACTCAAGGGAAGATGGCTTAGCACTAAGCTATCAAAGAATTTGTTGCAAGATGTACTAACTGATAAAGACTCAATAAGATCAACAAAAGATAACTACAGTAGATTTAAGAGTCTGCTCACCACTCAAGGAATCACAACTGTCAGGAGTTCCTCATGAAAAACTTATTTTAGCTACCTAGTTGTTAACTCAAACATCTTAGCAACAACTTAATAGCTCAAACATGACTTTGTTATACTATTTTTTTTGGTTAATGTCATTGTTGAAAAGTCTATGTTTATTGCTAATGCTTGCTAATGAATTACTGCTTAATCCTTTATCCAACACCTACAATAATTCTTAGTAATAGTAGTGTAATGAGACTGAGTAATAATCTACACACACCTTGTTCACTCTGTATGCCGTAGTACATGTTATTCCTTTAGTTATCTGCAATTACTTCAATTGGATCTGATCCAGATGTTTTATAGTCTTTACTGCTGCTACGTTTTGTCTCAAACAAGAGTTCAAAGTAGGCATCGTGTCTACAAAATACAAAAAATTGATTGTTACAATTGATTCATTCATTTTCGTTGACTTTATCTACATAAAGTAGCAACAAAAAAGTCCTTTTTTGACCTGAAAAATGTATATATTCAGCATTTTGTTGTAAAAAAATACATTATTTACACCAAATAAGTCCTTTTTTCAGCTAGAAAATGTATATATTCAGCGTTTTGTTGTAAAAAAATACACTAATTACATCAAAAAAGTCCTTTTTTCACCTGGTCACCTGGAAAATGTATATATTCAGCATTTTGTTTAATTTATGGTAAAAATTAGTAAAACTCACCTATAGTGATATGATTGCCTTGAGTTATAGATTAGCTTCTTGAGCTCTTGTTCTGGACAGTTTTCTTTTTCAGCATCATTGAAGTAGAATCCATGTAGTTTGAGTCTTCATTGGTTTAGTATCATCTAAACAGGAGAGAAAGTAATGTTGTGTACCATTGAGTCTTCATTGGTTTTGTATCATCTTGTCTTCAAAATCCATGTAGTTTGAGTCTTCATTGGTTTGCCATCATCTAAGTAGGTGGTAGATCTTGAAAGGAATTCTTGCTGTGTTGTCTTCAAAATCCATGTAGTTTGAGTCTTCATTGGTTTGGTATCATCAAAGTAGGGGGTAGATCTTGAAATGAATTCTTGCTGTGTTGGAGAAGTATGCTGTCTCCAAAATCCATGTAGTTTGAGTCTTCATTGGTTTGGGATCATCTAAGTAGGTGGTAGATCTTGAAAGGAATTCTTGCTGTGTTGGAGAAGTATGCTGTCTTCAAAATCCATGTAGTTTGAGTCTTCATTGGTTTGGTATCATATAAGTAGGTGCTAGATATTGCAAGGAATTCTTGCTGTGTTGGAGAAGTATGCTGTCTTCAAAATCCATGTAGTTTGAGTCTTCATTGGTTTGGTATCATCTAGGTAGGTGGTAGAACTTGAAAGGAATTCTTTCTGTGTTGGATAAGTGTGCTGTCTTCAAAATCCATGTAGTTTGAGTCTTCTTTGGTTTGGTATCATCTAAGTAGGTGGTAGATCTTGAAAGGAATTCTTGCTGTGTTGGAGAAGTGTGCTGTCTTCAAAATCCATGTAGTGTGAGTCTTCATTGATTTGGTATCATCTAAGTAGGTGGTAGATCTTGAAAGGAATTATTGCTGTGTTGGAGAAGTATGCTGTCTTCAAAATCCATGTAGTTTGAGTCTTCATTGGTTTGGTATCATCTAAGTAGATGCTAGATCTTGTAAGGAATTCTTGCTGTGTTGGAAAAGTATTCTGTCTTCAAAATCCATGTAGTTTGAGTCTTCATTGGTTTGGTATCATCTAAGTAGGTGGTAGATCTTGAAAGGAATTCTTGCTGTGCTGTCTTCAAAATCCATGTAGTTTGAGTCTTCATTGGTTTGGTATCATCTAAGTAGGGGGTAGATCTTGAAATGAATTCTTGCTGTGTTGGAGAAGTATGCTGTCTTCAAAATCCATGTAGTTTGAGTCTTCATTGGTTTGGTATCATCTAAGTAGGTGGTAGATCTTGGAAGGAATTCTTGCTGTGTTGGAGAAGTATGCTGTCTTCAAAATCCATGTAGTTTGAGTCTTCATTGGTTTGGCATCATCTAAGTAGGAGAGAAAGTCATGTTGTGTAACATCTTTAAAGGGGTTCTTGGTGTGTCGGAGAAGTGTGTCGTCTTCAAAATCCATGTGGTTTGAGTCTTCATTGGTTTGGTATCGTCTAAGTAGGTGGTAGATCTTGAAAGGAATTCTTGCTGTGTTGAAGAAGTGTGCTGTCTTCAAAATCCATGTAGTTTGAGTCTTCATCGGTTTGGTATCATATAAGTAGGAGAGAAAGTCATGTTGTGTTACATCTATCGTTGGTGTTGGTAGATCTTGACCAGATGTTTTATAGTCTTTGCTACTGCTGCGTTTTGTCTCAAACAAGAGTCCAAAGTCGGCATTGTGTCTACAAAATACAAAAAAATTGATTGCCACAATTGATCCATTTATTTTCATTGGCTTTATCTACATAAAGTAGCGAAGAAAAAGTTTGTGTGAGTATAAAACTATCTAGTAGAGATGAATTTATATCTAGGTTCAACTAGCATTAAATAATTATTATTATTTTGTTAATAATAAATAATTAGAGTAGGTTACTTTACTAGTGCTTGGACAAACACACAATTTTGTTAATGTCAAAGTCTGTGATCTTACAATGAAATAGCTTAGATATTAATAGCATAAAAGTATCTAGTAAAGATAAATTACCTAGGAGTAAATTCTAGTTGAGGTTCGATTTTTTTAATAATAAGTAATTAAACCCGCTTGGACAAACAGACAGATTTTGTCAATGACACAGCTTGCGTTCTTGCGAGCGAATAGCTTAGACACTGTGCGTATAAAATTATCTAGTAAAGTTAAATATATATCTAGAGGCGAAAATGGAGGACAACTCCGTATCGCAACTAGTTGAGCTTTTCAACTAGTGTTAAATACTCATTTATTATTTATTTTAAAAATAAATAATTAGAGCTTTCTACTAGTGTTAAATAATTAGTGATTATTTTTTACCTTATCACCACTTAGAGCCAGATGATTTAATTAACTAAAGAGAAATAATTATTTTAGCATTTCTTACCTCGATGCTGGATGGTCTCCTAGTAGCTGTAGTAGATGATGCTTCTCCGCTTGCTGTTGAAAAACTGGATGCTTTCTGTGTGAAAACAGTGGCTCTTAAATAGCTAAAGTTGCACTGATTAAACCCTATGAATCAGCATTTTTTCCAATGCTTTCGCGGGAATAAAACATTTATTTTCACGCGAATAGAAACCAATGTTTTCGCAGGAATAAAAAAAATCTTTTCGCGTGAATAAAAACCAATGCTTTCGCGGGAATAAAACATTTATTTTCACACGAATAGAAACCAATGTTTTCGCGGGAATAAAAAAAATCTTTTCGCGTGAATAAAAACCAATGCTTTCGCAGGAATAAAAAAAATCTTTTCGCGTGAATAAAAACCAATGCTTTCGCGGGAATAAAACATTTATTTTCACACGAATAGAAACCAATGTTTTCGCGGGAATAAAAAAAATCTTTTCGCGTGAATAAAAACCAATGCTTTCGCGGGAATAACACATTTATTTTCACGCGAATAAAAACCAATGTTTTCGCGGGAATCAAAAAATTATTTTTACGTGAGTAAAATCCAATGTTTTCGCGGGAATCAAAAAAATTTTTTCGCGGGAACAAAAACCAAGGCTTTCGCGTGAAAATAATTTTTTGATTCCCGCGAAAGCATTGGTTTTTATTCACGCGAAAAGATTTTTTTTATTCCCGCGAAAACATTGGTTTCTATTCGCGTGAAAATAAATGTTTTATTCCCTCGAAAGCATTGGTTTTTATTCACGTGAAAAATAAAATAAATGAATCAATTGTAACAATCAATTTTTGTATTTTGTAGACACAATGCCTACTTTGGACTCTTGTTTGAGACAAAACGCAGTAGCAGCAAAGACTATAAAACATCTGGATAAGATCCAATTGAAGTAACTGCAGATAACTAAAGGAATAACATGTACTACCGCATACAGAGTGAACAAGGTGTGTGTAGATTATTACTCAGTCTCATTACACTACTATTCCTACGAATTATTGTAGGTGTTGGATAAAGGATTGAGCAGTAATTTTAATAAATTCTAACCATTGTAAATAATACTTCAACTCGATTGAAAAATTAATGAAAATTGAATGGAATGAAAGAATATTTTACCAAATACCCCATTTTTCTTGTGGATATATACAAATAGATGAATATCTAGCTTTTTCTTTTTTTTCATTGGAGTGGAATTATTTCCCCTCCTCTCTCCACTTTTCCTCTCTCCTCTCTCTCAAGATACCATATGAGTTCGAATTATATAAAAAACTATCAATACTAAAATGCCATACATTCATCTAGCTATATTATATGGGGACATTTTCCTTACTTATTATGTAATAAATGTATATAATCATATAATGATTCATTTTTAATCAATGTATTTATTCAATTTAGATATATCTCCTCTCTCCTCTCTCCCTCTCTCCTCTCTTCTCTCTCCTCTGTACATAGCTATAAAATGTTAATATGGACATGAATTTGGACATGCACATGTACACAATTATGAACATAGATATGTACATAAATGGACATGAATATGGACATGTACATAAATGGACATGAATATGGACATGAATATGGATATGAATATGGACATGTACCTATTCATGTCCATTTATGCACATGTACATGAATATGGACATGTGCATATTTACTGACTCTAGCTATATTATATAGGAAGATTTTCCCTACTTATTATGTAATCAATGTATATAATCATATAATGTTTCATTTTTGATCAATATATTTATTCAATGTAGATAAAACTCCTCTCTCCTCTCTATCTCCTCTCTCCTTTCTCTCTTCTCTCTCCTCTCTCTCAAGATGCCATATGAGTTCGAATTATGTAAAAAAATTATCAAAACTTAAATGCCATACATTCAAAATCTAGCTGCCATATGAGTTCAAATTAAGTAAAAAAATAATCAAAACTCAAATGCCACTTAAATGCCACTCAAATGCCACTCAAATGCCCCTCCAATAAAATACAATATAAACTCGGCGAATTCATCCAACGCCGTAACCCATTGCCTCAACCCCAAGGTCTAATCCACAAAAAAACACTTGGTTGGGAGATCTGCTCATATATTACTACTTGTAGAGGCAGCGAATAAATTGACTCAGTTTTGTTCCAAAAAAAGACAAATCTGATTTTATACTCATCCCTTGTAGAGAAGACAACTCTGCTAAAATAATCACTGCCACCGTGATTATAACGTATAATTGTTTTTGGTAAAAAAATTTGAGAAAAATTAGTAAGAACTTCAATTACTTTTTTGAACAGCTAGTTTGGTGTTGGCATATCAAGGCTAGTATTCCAACTTTTGATTTGAGAATTATTCAAACGCGTCCAAAGACAGTATTGTATTTATCATAATGAAACCAAGGTAATGCTTCATGCATGCCTAGTAAAAGTATGTTGGTACATAGGATTTCATGCATACCTAGTAAAAGTATGTTGGTGCATAGGATTTCAAAAAATCAGTTTCTGTTCTCAATGCTTTTAAGATTTGGAGTTGTTCTCTTTCCAGTAAATAATTTCTGGATGAGTCACTTCATCCTGGAAATGCAAACAGTTCATGGTGCATTCACCATTATCTGTTTTCCGTTGATGTGGAGTTGTTCTCTCATGAGTTGAATAAATTCCAAATGTAATACTGGTATGCCTTCTTGTGAATAACCCTCTACAACCAGCTAGTTGTTGACTTAGGAAGCTCCTTCTTTTGTCTAAGGAGACATATTGCCTTAGCATTCATGGCCTAGTTTTGTTATCCCTGATAGATTGCTGTTATCTTTGCTTTAACTTTTAGATTCGTAAAGCTAAGAAGCTGGCTGAGTTAATGGATAAATTAGACCTAGCCACAGCCCAGGAAGAGGACAACTCCACAGCACTCCCACTTCCAAGTTACTCATTGCTAGGTGGCCTACAGACTGTGGGCAGTGGAAACTTAGTGCAACATTCCATTAGCCATGATAGCGATAAACACCCTGCTTGTCAATCTCCCGAAGAATCTTCGCCTCCTACAGAAGTACCACTGTCACCCGCCCCTCAATGCCAAAATGATGAGGTTAAGGTTACTGAGGCTAATACAGAGGAAAACCTGAAGTAGGTTTCCTGATCAATCAGATCTTCTGTGGGTTTTCAATGCAATAATTAATGTTTTATTTATGAATCTTTCAGGATTAGTCTTTCATAAATCCTAAAAACTGAGCTAAAATTAATATTATTTTGCAATATTTTCTTGCTTTTTAATGTTCCTGCAAAAAAATTAAATGTATTCACACTATGAGTATGACAATAAATATAACATGTATTGTGTGGAGGATGAAAAGTTGAAAGTTTCTTCCATTTTAAAGTTGTAGTAGTTACATTTTCTTTTTTTACACTTTGTGAACCGTTGCTAGGGTACGGAATATGTATTTAATTTTCTCTCAATCTTGTTTCAAATGAGGAACCAATCAGTTATATTATAGTTTTGTGTCTTCCTTCTCATCAGCTGTGATATAGTGTATAACTTGTTGAACATATCAAATGCGTTTACTTGTACTCCTCTCTTATTTCTTGTGTCAATGAAAGGTTACTGGCTTTTTTTTAAATAAATTTTTGATAACATTTTTTTTAAAATTGCTCATAGGGTTTACAATATGGAAAGTTGATTTGTGTGAATAAAGTATATCTAAAGGTGATTTGATGCTGTTTTGTTGAAAATATTTGTTTGTTTGTTTGTGTTGCTGTACCTACATAAAGGGCAGCCTGAGAGAGTTTTTGTATTTATACCAGCCAGAATGTCTTTGCTGACCATCCTCTTATTTTTGTCCTTTTAGTTCATATTTGTGTTTGTTTTTTTTATACAACCCTGCATGCAGTTGCTACATAATGAATGCCTTTACTTTTTACTATTTTCTCAAAAAAATGATGACAATCATTACATTATGCATGTCTTGATGTGAGATTTTAGTCCTCTATCTACCAGATGGAGTGCTAATACAAGGCTGTCTGTCTGACTGGTTATATCACCGTCTCTAGACATCCTTTTCAGATTACAGGATAGTATCGCACGATCTGTACTCTCTGATAATATTTACCGTACAGTTTCAAAAGCCTGTTGGCTTTTTAAAGATAGATTCAGTTTGCTTCATTTTATGTTATATACCCATTCATCCAAATTGATAGAATGAGGAGAGGCTAAGGTCAAATGGTAGAATTTAGTGTTATTGTCAGGGCAGACGAGCTTACAGTTGGATTCTATACATGACCGCACTAAGGGTGGTTTAATTGTGTAGTTGATTGATTGGTTTGTGAAGGCAAACGTGAAACTCCAAATATGGTATTCTTGCAAAGACCGTGTCGACAGAATTTTCTCACATCATGACCATAGTGACTCAGTCATTGGAAATCAGCATTTTGTGGACAAAGGTGATAGGATAAATGCTTTGTAAGTAGGGATAAATCCAATACATTTATTCATTTCACTCTTCCAATGTATAATGCTGATGAAATTTGTAAATTCTTTTTGGATTAGTCACGCGTGACTGAGTGCGTGTGTTTACTTTTATTCCCTGCAGACTACAGTCCATATTTAGTCAATCAATCGACTGAACGTTCGTTGGACAACTAGCGATAAGCTTAGATAAAAGCGCGACTAGTAGGGATCAAAGCACATTCGATCAATCAACTTGTCTACCGCAGCGGGCGCATACGAGACTGTCACAAGGAAAGAAAGTCAGTCAGATAGGAAGATAGAAGGCGACTAAAGAACCAGTCTCATATCCAGGTTTGAGCGTGTATGTGCGCTGCACAATCTACTAGGTTCCTATACTGCTACTTGTACAAACATTCACACTGCATTTCACCTCTTGCCTGCAGGAAAGGAGCAGCGGTAGGAGACAGAATTTAGAAATAAATAGACACAAGAAAGGCTTTGACAAACCAACACTGACTAGTATCTATCTAAGGGGCAAGGATGCTCATAGCAGGATTTGAGATACCAATATGGCTGATACTGTCTGTTGTTGCATTGCTGCTCTACTAGTAAGTTTCATTTCATTGCCTGGAAAATACCTAAGACGCAGCTAGTCATGTGACCAAGACAAGTGAGGACAAATCCAATATATGAAATATTTCTGAACCATTGCAAGTTTTGGTAGTGCCTGCATACATACATCTTTACTTTGGTTGAAGATAAAAAAAAAAATCGGCTGTTATGCGCAATGTAACACAAAACTAGCATAATTCTGTTTCAAATTCAGAAGTTATGTTTTGCTGGCTTTAGTATTTGTAAACATTTTGGGACTCCAAGCACAATTTGTATGGATGTGTCGCAAAATTATGCCATGTTTGTCGCATTCCATCAAAGGAGATTAGTTGGTAGGATTGGTACTGTGTTCTGTAGACTCTAATACGTCATATTGTATTACAGCAAGTTGACTAAAACATTCAACACATTTAAGAATATCGGAATAAATGGACCCAAACCATATCCATTGATTGGTACTATGTACACAATGTATGGCCAGGTAAGTGTGCAATACAATAGTGTGATTTCACCACAACATCCTAATAATGTTTATTTATTTATAGTTCCACAACTCGGTAAATAATTATTTTGCTTTTTTACAGAGTCTAATGGACCACGATATTATCATGTGTAAAAAGTATGGGAAAATTGTTGGGTAAGTTGGTGCGATCTTTGCTTACCTGATAAATAAATGATGGATCTTATCGTTTTGATGAGGCCAGTGCTGTAAGTTTAAGTTTTGTTGGTGTCAACAGCACATTTGATGGGACAACTCCTTCCCTGATGGTATTTGATGCTGAATGGTTGAAAGAAGCTTTCATTAAGAACTTCTCGGTCTTCACAAATCGACGTAGGACAAGGCAAGGCGGCGCATTAGATGCGGCTTTGTTTAGTATTGAAGGAGAGCACTGGAAGTTTTTGAGAAAAATGCTTTCTCCAGAGTTCTCTTCCGGCAAACTTAAAAAGGTTTGTTGTAATTAACGAATACTGTGGAATAGATTAACAGATTACGTAATTGTTTTATTACATGAGCGGGAAAAAAAAAGTGCCGTGTTGAGGGATTGAACCTGGCGGCTTGTGACAGCTTTACTTGCAAACAGCCACTCTCAAGCATTACACCAGCTTATTACCCGTCATGTCACAGAAATATTACAAAGCTATATGCAGTGCTTTTTTTTATCCGTTTTTAGATGATGCCAGCCATACAGAAATGCGATGACATATTTGTTGACATTCTCAGAGACAGCCACGGTGAACCTGTGGACATCCGCAGGTATGCATGCCGGAGACCAGTTGACGTATTTTTCAACTATTTCCTACTTCACTGTTTGGCGCAATTTTATCTGCCGGTATTTTTTGTAGAAAGATACATCGACTAACTCTGGATGTTATCTCCACGACAGCGTTTGGTATAGACAGCCAGTCACAAACTTTAGAAGATAACGCGTATGTAGATAATGCTTTACTTCTGACCAGTGCTTCTGAAGCCAACAGCACTATCAGGGAGAAACTACGACTTGTCATGATGATCCTCATCGTTTGTAAGTTCTAACGTTGATCACCAGCTTTGATCACCGCTTGTTACTCACCAAAAAATTTCTCTATCTTATTTCGATTTTTTATTCATTATTTAGTAATGGCTCCAGAATGGCTCTCCGCATTTCTCAGCCAGTACTTGAATATGGGATTTCTCGACACGAATGCTTCAGAGTATTTTGGCAAGTTATGTGAAAATGTGATAAAAGAGAGAAAGCAGGAACCTACAGGACATGATTTCATTCAGAATCTCGTAGATAAACTTGTGGAAGCAAAAAAAGGAGATCTGGAGACTGAAGTAGATAGTCTCGGCAATCCGTGGACTCGCAAAGGTAAATATTTGACTCACTCAGCGCAATAGATCCCTAAGACTGGTGGAGAGGTAATTATTTAGTTTTATACCCTCCTCTCCCACCAGCTCTCCCGCCACCTCTCCCGCCACCTCTCCCGCCACCTCTCCCGCCACCTCTCCCGCCACCTCTCCCGCCACCTCTCCCGCCACCTCTCCCGCCACCTCTCCCGCCACCTCTCCCGCCACCTCTCCCGCCACCTCTCTCGCCACCTCTCTCGCCACCTCTCTCGCCACCTCTCCCGCTACCTCTCTCGCCACCTCTCTCACTCTGTCCTTTCTTAGTTTGACCTTCAAAGGTTTTCCTCACTCAAGGACTATATGAACGCGCATGTTTCAATAGCCTTATGTTTTTGTGATTATGCCTGTATGTTCCAATGATACAACTAGTCTACTGTAGCGTGCTAGGTCATGGGTGTTATGACATTAAAATCAAATGTAATATGGTCAAAGTTTTCAAGAATTGATTTGATATTTCGATTGGACAGGCAGCCATAGCGGTAGTTTTATGATTAAGTAAAATGACTGCTGTAGGTAGTAAACAGCATTAAATTGAACCGTGAATTAAAATTGTAATCGATAAAAATAAATTTGCGAAATATAAAGCTACGTTCACACTATGCGATTCTCGGCCGAGTGGGCGGAGCCAAAAATCGGCTCGCAAGTGTGAACAGTGAAATCTTCAAGGTTTCACAATCGGTGGCCGATTTTTTTTCATCGGGCAGTGATGGTTCTCTGTACGATTATCGACTTGCCTAGCCAATCAACATCCGCATCACAGCTTTTCAATTTAATGCTTTTCAAGAAACTTGCAGCTACTTGATAATTATTATTTAACCAATTTTAGAATATTTTTTAATATTTCCCTGATCAATTGCAAGTATGGTTTACAGGTAGAATATTAAGGTGGGTATACTACCAGCGCCATGATTATAATAAATAATTGCATTGAAAAAAGTTATCATTTATTTATTAGTCATTATAATTAATTGAGTATACTTACCATTATTTATTATTATTATTATTATTTGTAATTTATTTCTTATTATTGATGAGTGAAGAAATGGTATAATTTATTGAAATATCTGGTAATATAAGCTATATTATATTATTGTTAATAATAATTTGATGTTATGTAATTATCAATGAAATGCGGTGTCTTGACAACATGTCAAGGCCATGCAATATCGGGCACAAAAAATCGCAAGTGTGAACTCTTGTGAATAATCGGGAGAGCAACTCCCGATTCCTCCCGATAATCGCATGCGCATAGTGTGAACGTAGCTTAACTCAGTTTTTATTACGTGTATTTTCCATTAATTAACCAAAATTAAGAAAGAGAAAATCGTAGAAACAGTAGTTTTGAATCAATTATCGACACAGGTTGAATTTCGAGTCTACTTTTAGTGAAACTCTTTCATGGAAATTCGTATATCAAAACGTATAACCAAAATTGCCAGAATGTGGGCACATCAAAACATAGAAATATGATTCTATATACGCAGAGAATTAAATGGATATTCGGACACTCTGGGAGAATCATGTTTCACGCTGATCAATAAATGAGCTTCATCACCGTTTCATTCTATTTTTAGGAGTTACCAAAGATGAGATTATAGGAAATGCTCTACTGTTTTTGTTAGCCGGATTTCAAACTACTGCAGACAGCATGCTTTTTATCTTCTATGAGCTAGCTCACCATGCTGACTTGCAACAAAAGGTAGGTTTTTTTTTGTAAATTTGTTTCTTTGTGAACAACCAAGGCTGTATTCATTAGACTTTGAGAAAACTGTTATGTACAGAACTGTGTAGCAGTTGCAATTATTATATTAACTTTCGCAGGGGTTAGAAAAACTTGGCTGCACAAGTAATGTTCCTCACTGCAGGTCTTGGCAGCTGTTTTGCTATAATCCAAATGTATATTATCAATGTGGTGTGGCTTTGTATTGGAAGCGTTACTTTGCTGTAGCTGTATGAAGAAGTGCAAGCTGTGTGTGATACAGAGGAGATAACTATTGAGCAAATCAACCAGATGAAATATTTGGATTGTGTGATTTCAGAAACAATGAGACTTTATCCGCAGGGTTTCAGGTAATTTTATGAAGTATAATATCAATAAACCACTCGTAATGTGAACGTTTTGAGAGCGGAGTAGTGTACCATTGCAAGCATTTATAGTTCTCTTGAAATCTCTCAGGTTTACTAAAATGTTGCATCATATTTTATATTTTGCAGGTTTGACAGAACAGCTTCGGAAGACGTCACTATACGAGACATCCACGTGCCAAAGGATACAATTGTGTCAGCTTGCTCTTGGGTCATCCACAGAGACCCGGAAGTGTGGGAAAACCCGGAGGACTTTGATCCTGACAGGTGCGTATGTACTCTCCACCTCGTTCAACCCATTTTATTATTATTTTTTATTTTCGTTTTTTATTATTAATGATATCGTTAATTTGATGTTGTTGTGATCCTATAATTTTCATCACTATTAGTTTAATAATACAATAGTAATAATATTAGTATGATTGTATAATAATAATATATGTTTAATCACTTTACCTAATCTTATAAATTTATAAGCTTGGAAATATAGTTTTTTTACAGTGATATTTTTTGTAAGTTTGTTTGGTTGTAAGCTGTGAAGATACCTAAAGATATCACTACCTTGTTGTTTCGGCAGGTTTCTACCTGAGAGGTTGACACCCGAGGCAGCAGCAGCATACATGCCTTTTGGTATCGGCAACAGACAGTGTATTGGCAACCGTTTGGCTTTGATAGAGATGAAAATGACGATGATATCAACTCTGAAAGCTTTCACCATTGCTAAGAATGACCAGACTCCAGTAAGTAAATCATTTTTACCTAAGTGTTTTTTTTTTGTTGTTGTAGATATTTAGTTCTTTTGGTCAAAAATTTTGTTGAAATTAGTCTGTAGTTTGACATATCTTATTTGATCAAAACATATATTTACCATTTATTTTATGATTCTAGAGTCGGCCTATCAAGATGAAGGCTACTTTGTCAGTGGTTCCGGAAGATCCCATTGTGGTCAGCTTTTTACCCCGAGAATAGCCTCCCCATATATCATCGAGAAAATTCCATTAATCATGGAGAACGTTCCAGAATGTGTTATAATTTAATTGTGATAAAAGTATCCATATTAGTAATTTTCAAACAGCTTTGATATTATTTGTTTTTAAATTTTTCATGGAATTGCACAATATGAATAGGTCATGGAATTGAGTAAACTGATATTCATTGTAATTTTTTTAATTCACCTGATGATTTTCATTTTGTGTTCTATAAATATGGACAAAAGATACCTACACCTGATTTTCTATAGTTTTTTAATGCCTTTATAATACACCATTATTAAAAACAACTAAGGTTGTGATTGCTCTGGTGATGAAATTCATCATTCAGTCACTTCTGTCTTATATGTCGGCCAACTCAAAGAATTCAGATACTAAACACAGGGAGTGGATGCTGAAATAATTTCATTTAAATAAGCCGGAATAAACTATTCAATGAAAACTTTGTATTGTATTAATTTTATCATGTGTCCACATTTGTCCAAGGCTACATAAAAACCATCATCTTTAAATTCATTCCATGACATTAAATTAACGCTTGTCAATTGTATTAAAGAGAAAAGAGGCAGCGGCATGAACGATTGCCAAGAAAATATTTTGTGATTCTGAAAATATATGAAGACACTGTCTAGAATAAATGTCACAACATCCCTTTGTATCTTGTCTCATGGTGGAAGGCTATTTTAAGCTTATTGTCACTGATTCTAGATAGTGCGTATGACCATCCTTGTCTGCATCACCACCATTTACAATGTTAAATCCTGTTTAAATTGTAAAGCACCCGAATGTCTGCCAATTAAAAAAGCGTAAATAATTCTTTTGTGGTTTAAGACAATTTTGCTGCTACTCACTGTAGTTCAACGGTGTACAGCATTCGTAGCTCCTAAACTTCTCACTAGTAACGTTTATTACAAGTAAAGTAAATTATATTGATAAAAGAATTATC
Source organism: Cryptosula pallasiana (assembly GCA_945261195.1). Lineage (NCBI taxonomy): Eukaryota > Metazoa > Bryozoa > Gymnolaemata > Cheilostomatida > Cryptosulidae > Cryptosula > Cryptosula pallasiana. Next base: position 29,573,165 of record OX183138.1, on the reverse strand, counting down.
GTTGAAATTTAAATAGGACAAGGCCCATCCTTCTGACTGACTGCGCACTGCATTGGGAAGTTTTTAAACTGGTTACAAAGCAATAAATAAATAAAATATTCCACTCTATGTTTGTTTGTTATCATTGTCATTAATTCAAAATCAAAGCTAAAAGGCCTTTCTTCGCTGAGTTAGACGGAAGTTTGGTTTTTTTTTAGAATTAATGAATATGAATTCATGCAACATCCATTATTGATAATCATAATCTAAATTGATAAATTACCTTTTCGCTTTTTCTGAAAAACTAGTGAGATAATTATTTGCTTAAACGATAGCCTTGTTATAATCAGGACTCTGGGATATAGAAGAGGACCCTGGGATATAGGAGAGGACTTTGTCACAAGCGAAAGCAAGAGCAATCGGTTAGAGCACATTTTGTGGGACATTATATGCGCCCATTCACAGAGTAAATGATATTACTCAGCTTTATGCAAACATTTATTGACCTCTGTCTACTTAAGTTACTAATAATCGTCACAGTTTGACACTGGCAAACAATACAACCTCCTTGCAGCCTGAGAAAGAGGGCCAGTTAAGACTTAAGCTGCGGGTAAGTACATACTGAGCAAATAATTTCAGTCACGAACAAATAAAAACCAATGCTCTGCTAGGTTGTAGTTATTTCTAGCCTTTCAAAGCAAAGAGCGAGGTAAGAATACAATCGTTAGCGTTGTGTCCAATCACCTTGTGCAAAGTGATTTGCTTGAAGCCGCGCTATATTGAACATATAGTCGGCAATTCATCGCTTTTGCGCATTTCAAGAATTCAAGTTTTTATGTCTTGAAACAAGTTGAATTGTCTTCTTTGAGTTAAGTTTTTCTTCCATCGGATTGAATGAAACAGTTCAGCAAAATCGTAGGTTTTACTTTAGGTAGTTGATGCATTTTTTTTAAAATTTGTTACTGGTTACTTTTGTGTCACTCTTATAGAATATCCATCAAAAGCTGCTGGTAGGCCTGAGGTATTGACATATACAACATATCACTTTGTGCCTCAACATGCTTATTGCAGGATTTGAGCTTTCACCATGGCTGCTGCTAGCAGCTGTTGCAGTATTTCTTTACTAGTAAGTATTACTGTTTGTGTGATCAACACAAGGTGAGATAACTTCAGCTACAAAGTAGCAGCAACTGCTTATTTGTGTTACTGAAAACTCATTTCTATTGAAACTCAACAAAAATATTTTCAATAATTATTAACTTGAATCATGACATACTTCACTTTTCAAACTAGTGGGTTTCAACATTGTAGCTATTCCACTAAGACATTCAACAGGTTTAGAAACTTAGGAATAGATGGGCCAACATCATATCTGTTGGTTGGTATGCCGTATGCTTTGTAAGTTATATCATATATACCTTATTTGCTATTTGAATTTATTCCATGTTCTCAAAATTATTTGTAAATTCAAGTATGCTTAGTATGCAAACTTCTATGGCAGAATATCATGACATATGATAAATACTTAAAAGAAAAGTATGGAAATTTGGTCGGGTAGGATATGTATTACTAAGTTCTCTTTCTCATCCCTTCCCTTTTGTCTTTTCTAGAGTGATATAAATGTGCTTCAGAGTTAGTTTTGTGTGTTTATTTGACAGCACTTTTGACGGATCAGCACCTGTGTTTGTAGTGTTTGACCCAAAATGGTTAAAAGAAGCTTTCATTAAAGCTTCAATGTTTTTAAAAACCGACACCGAGTGAGACAGGGCAGCCCCTCAGATTTTTCTCAGTCAGCCATCGAAGATGGAAAGTAATGTAAAAAATGCTATCACCAGAATTCTCATCGGGAGAGCTTAAAAAGGTTGGCCATAAACTCTGTTTCAACTAGCTGCAAAAGCAAAAGAGTTTCACATCAATGACTGTTGGCTATGTAATGAAATGGTGAATGAGTTGGTGTGCATTTATTCAGATAATGTCGACCATACAGAAATGTGATGAAGTGTTTGTGAATATTCTCAAAGACACCAATATGGCACCTGTAGACATTAGAAAGTATGCATACGATGAACTTCTCAACTATTTTAAAATCAAAAAAAGTGTAACTATTTGACTATAGGAAGGTAACTCTGCTCAGCTGGATGTTATCTCTATGACAGCGTTTGGTAGAGACAGCCAGGCGCACGCTCTAGTAGACAACACATATGTGAAGAATGCCTTTCCGCTGACCAATGATGCTGAAGCTAACAGCACTTCATTGGAGGAAATAAGACTAATAGCCATAATATGTTTTCGTAAGTGATTGTTTCTTTTGTGATTTGTGTCATTATCGTTTCTTGTTTGTTAGATTATTGTAAATGGCTAATAATATTACTATTATAAATACTTATTGATATTGTTATTAATGTTATTACTATTATAAACTGTTTTTAATAATAAATAATATGATTATTATTATAGATAGTCTGTTATAATAGCATCATAAAAAATTTAAGTTCTGTAGTGATGGTCCCAGACAACATAGCGGTGTACCTGAATAAGTATTTCAACCTGGGTTTCATTTGTGCAATTGCTTCGAAGTATTTCTCACAGTTGGGTGACTTTAGCATAGAAGAGAAGAAGAGAGATCCAACTGGACACGATTTCGTACAGAATCTTATCGAAAAATCTTGTTGATGAAAAGAAAGGAGATTTGGAAATGGAAGTTGATAATTTAGGCAACAAGTGGACTAGACAGGTGGGTTTTATATTTTTGCCGAATGGCTTTTCCAAATTCAGTTTTTGTGTTACTGTCATTGAAAATATTGTCTTCAAAGAAAAGGAAAAGGAAAAACATCGGCTACTGCAACTTTTATGCTGCAGGGTTAACAAAAAATGATATGGCTGGAAATGCGTTCCTATTTTTGTCTGCTGGATTTCAGACGACTACCGACAGCCTTCTGTCGGTTTTCTATGAGTTGGTACATTACCAAGATGTTCAGCAAAAGGTACAACAACAGATGTTCTTTGCTGACACTTAAACTACCACAGCGCATCGCCAATTTTCTTTTCCGAATCAGCTTCACATTGTAGGTTGTATGAGAATCGATTAAGATATTTTGTCGTTGCTGGTGAGGAAGTGCAAGCTGTATTTGATACAGGGGTGATAACTATTGACCAAATCAACCAGATGAAATATTTAGATCGTGTGATTACAGAAACATTGAGACTCTATCTGCAAGCATTTAGGTAATTTGCATCAAAATAGTACACGTTGTTTTTTAATTCGAAGTCAAGCAGCACCAAAAGGACTTGGGAATAAAAACAAAAGATATTAACAGTAGTGCAAGGGAAAGTGTTTCTATCCAAACATGAGTTACTCAACATCTTTTTCTAAAAACTTTGCATCAGTAGAGATAAAAGTTATGCCCCTCTTTGCGAGGTGACAAATTGGTTGGCAAGAAACGCTTATGATATTATTTATTTATCATTTTGGCAAACTGGTATCAATCAGCGTTATTCCTAAATTGTCTCAGTTTTGGTTTCTATTTGCTGTTTCACTCAATAGTGTTTCTCCTTGCTGTTTTGCTCAATAGTGTTTCTCCTTGCTGTTTCACTCAATCAATAGTGTTTCTTTTGCACTCTAAAATCTTTAAACGAGATGAAATCGGGAAACTTTACCGTGGTTCAAAATGCTTTCCTATGCACATTTTAAAGCATTTGAACGCTTTGTCGAAATTATTTATACAATAAAAAACCCAGTCAGCATACTATGCTATTAAATATTGATCATGAAAATAAATTGAAAGACCAAAGGAAAGTTATTGTTTATATCCCATATACTTATTATTCACACAAAAAATTACACAAAATTATTTATATCCAGTATTGTTTGACAACTTTTATGAAACCTTATCCAGAAATTGTTCATTCAGTTTGATTACAGACTTATGTCTATTGATCAACACGTCTATGGTATATGTTTATCTTTTAATTTAAAACCAAAACTAGATTGACAGTTTTTGGTTAAAAGTACTTACTCTATACAAACGATCCTAACCTTTTCTCAACAGCGTAGGCAGTCAAACAGTTCAGAACATTTTTAAACAATTCATAAAGTTTTTAAATAGTCTTTATTATTTGAAGTTGGTGCACATACTTGTTATTCGTAAGTGTTATCGTTTTGGAGACCCCATAAAACCTGTTTGTCGTTTGATATCAATATTTAGTTGTTTTGCAGGTTTCTACCCGAGAGGTCGACGCCTCCGAAAGCGGCAGAGTACATGCCTTTTGGTATTATAGGCACCAGACAGTGTATTTGGAATTGCCTGGCTTTGATAGAGATGAAGATGACAATGATATCAACCCTGGCAGCTTTTACTATTGCTAAGAATGATCAGACACCAGTAAGTGAATCATTTGCATTGCTTAAAACAAGTAAGAGTGTTTTCCGTATTTTAAAGCAAAAAACTATCCATATTTCACATAACTTGTTGTTTCTATTTATAGAGTCGTCGTCCATCCAGTTGAAGTTGAGCTTAATGTTGGTCAGCTTCATCCCGAGAGGATAACTCCCAACTATATAAATACAATAAATAACTCATATTTATACAGCCTATCTATATATCAAAATATACGTTGTATTGTCTATGTTATTTGTAACTGGTGTTTCCCTGCACAAGAAATAGTTTTCCAATGGCTATGTTAGTGATGCCAGACCAGTATGGTTGTAAAGAATTTGCGCAGATGATGTGAGTGTTATTAAAATCCACTAAACTATAATGCACCGGCGAGCTCCGGAGTTTGTTGAGAAGATAACTTCATCTTTTAAATTGATGTAAGAAATACCGGTACTTCAGGTAAGAGTTGTGTCCTCTCATTTTTCTTAATTGGTAATCTTAAAACTGTGTTAGCAAAACTTTACGAGAAGTACATTTACCCCTCATTGATTGAGGCGCATAGCAACTTAAGTTATTTCAGCTATCTGTTTCCGGTTGTTCTTGTGGTGCTAAGCAAAAGTTCTCACCAGCAACCACCACAATCTTCTAGTTATTATTTAAGACTGCCCTCGTGTGAGAGTGCTAGTGGGGTCATGGCTGCGAAAATGTTTCGATCAGGAGTTATTCTAGCCAGGCAATTGTTAAGGAACGAGCCTAAACTGGTAAAATTATGAGTTGCTTGAACGTTTTTCTCCAACAACAACCACAAGAAGTTGTTGTTCAAGTTGTTGTTGAACAACTTCAACTTAATGGTGGAAGCTCCACCAATTATGATTACCATTTATAACTTTTTGTTATACTGAATAAATATAACTTACAATGTTGGTGTTCATAAATAAATATGTATTATAAAACTACATGAATAATAATGAAAAAAAAATGATAAATAATAATAATAATGATAATAACTAGTTAATTATTATTTAGCCAATACAAACATATTTTTCAAATCAGCCTTGGGACGTTAAAAAACATATCATGGCGTAGAATCATATCTTGCAGTCACAATAGTAGTAAACTTTTGTGTCTCTCATTGATAGTTACTGAGAAAATGAGTTTTAAAAATAACCCTCTCAGCAAAAAAATTACTTTGTTTCATGTTCGCACTGCGGTTAGTTTTACGCCTCATTATTGATACATTAGAGTGAAATCCGTGACGCAAGACCTAGCGAGCATAATTAATTTGCGGTTAGTTACTAATTGCTTCATGATAATATATATTTAAAAAAATTACGTTTTTATTTGGCAAGGAAATTATTAAATCTTTTTTCCTACCTCCAGATGTAAAGGATCTATAACAAATAGTATATCAACAGGTCGGTAATAAGACAGGCTAGTGATATAACATAAACTAACATCATATGGTCTATCGGCGCACTGGGAAAAGTCACGTTTACAACGTCATTTCCAGACAATTTTTCCCAAAACTACAGATATGTAAGAAGTGCAGTGATTGGTTAATCTTGTTCGGCATATTGTTTCCTATTAAACCCTTTTAAAATTTTGTTTCTAGCAGCCTGTGGTCCCAAGTTATTAAAAATTTAGTAATTCCCGAATATTTGGAAACTGAAAAAAAATAGGTGCTACAAATATTTATATCGATGCTTTTGACGTGTGACGTCATATTTCGTGATCAGTTTGTGGACGCTATATTATTGCACTGGAAATATTCGGCACAATTTCCTGTGACTGATAATTTAGAGATAAATAATCACGTACTTTTATTATTATTATTACTACTGTTTGCAATCATGATCGTACTAAACCACATTGTTAAATCACTCACTATGTATAATATGGGAGCTCCAGCACAACCACCACGCTCTGTGGCCACTCCAAAAGTCCCTTCCTAGCTTTCTGATCCCTTCAGCTGTTTACAATCCTTTAGCTACCCTTAACCTTCACTAATCCAATAACTACATAATGCACGATTATAACATGCCCTTTTTTTCAAACTAGCAAGATACACAAGACACAAGATCAACAGTTACAGCTAGCTCCAGAGGTGAAACATCCGCATAAGCATACTTCAAACTATGCACTTTGGTTAGGGGCAGAGACAGTATCCACACCGGCAAGGTTTACAGTTAGGTAGAACAAATACATACCTCACCCGTGTCATATCTACCACTGGCCGCTCACCACAAAGACTCAATCTCACAAGCCTTCGTATCGTCCGTATTGCCACAGCGGTCAAACCAATCTCGCACCACACCCGAGGGTGTTCCACCATCATCATTTGGTTTTGGTTCCGGACCACACAGTTGGTCTTCACCTCCACCTGGCTTTGGATCTGAGTCACACAATTGACTCTCACCTCCACCTCCATTTGGCTTTGGTTACGGACCACACAATTGGCCTTCACCTTCACCTGGCTTTGGATCCGAGTCACACAATTGACTCTCACCTCCACCTATCACAGTCTCACCTAAGTGAGTAGCACTATCTCCCTCACGGGAGTGAGTATCGCAATCCATGTTCTCACCAGAGTGAGGCCTCTGAACAGCCTGGGAGGCGAGCTGTTGCCGGGTCACAAGTGACTGCTCAGCAACTACCTCCTGGCGTTCCTCCGCAGGAGCCGAAGCTTCCGCAGGCCTAACAGACAAGTCCCTCTGGGCTGAGACCAGCTCCTCAGAGTGGGTGGGTCTGTTAGGGGCTTCAAGGGTGCCGTGAGCTCTGCTAGCTCTGACACCACTTGCAGCTTGGGCCACAGGAGCAAACCTTACATGATCTATGTGAACCTCACTCATTTCACTAGCACAACTCTCTTCACTACTGCAGCTACTACCTCGATGACTATACCTATCAGTATGATTATACCTTTTATAACGGCAGTCCTGGGAAGTATGACCCGTACCATCACAAATCCAGCAGTGTACAGCTGGGCAAAACCTAATTTGGTGATCATCTCTGCCACAGCAAAAACACGCTTTAGCATCATGGAAAGCCAAATAACCTCTGCACTTACTGCCATCATTTCTTCTATCACTTTCAACCCTGCTCTTACTAGAGTCTTTTCTGCGCCATTCAGGCATGACCCTTTCATTGTTAGAATGCCTAGTAGACCTATAATTTCTACCATGGGCAGACCTATAATCATCATAGCTGTGGCCAGCCTCACCTTTCATCTTTCCTGCATATTTCTCAGCATATTTACCATATTTCGCAGCAGATTGACCATTGCTAATGCTACGTACATTCAAACTACTGTGACACTCACCACCATGCATGTTCTCTTTCATATCAGATACCTGGGTGGAGCTTAGGTGCTTTGCCTTACCCCGCTCCATGGTGTTCTCTGAATCTCGAGCCAGTTTTCTTGCCCTTAGACTGTCAGTCAGTCCCTTCCAGTTCAAATTACCTTGTTCCATCAGCTGAATACGCAGTGAAGATTCTCTCAAACCATTCACAGCTATAGCTAATGCAAATTCCAGCCTAACATTATCATCATTCCCAAAACTTAATGACCTACTAAGTTTTTCAACACATAGCAGATAATCAATTTCATTCTCCCCCACAGCCTGATTAGCGGTGACAAACTTGAATGTTTTCACATAAACTGTTTCCTCGAAACCATAAACATTTTTCAAATGAGCCATTGCTTGTTCATAACTACTTGCCTCACTTCTCATATCAAATCCAAAAGACTCCAGGACATCTCTACCTCCTTGACCAATGGCATGCAATAAAGCCAAAAATTTCATTCTCCCCTTGAAAACATCTTGTTTTTTTCCGATTTACTGTTTCCTTCCCTAGTTTAAAGGTAACCATTTCCACACTAAGCTCAAATTCATCTAACCATGCCTTCCATGAACCATAAGTGTCATCAGGATTTATAACTAACTTAGGAAAATCATTAAAATCAAATCCCAAGGCCATATTTCACTAACCTGAAGTGTTCGGCAACACTGACCTTAAAAACTGGTAGAGTAGATGCCAACTTCTTCACAAATCTTATTGACTGAATCTTTCAACAACAGCAGTTGTAATGCACCACCACAATCAAATAACAAACACTCACCTTCACCACCACCAACTGGCACCAGTCCTATAACAATAGCGTTAATAAATCCACACCGACCACTATCACCACAAACCCTTCAATACTCCTTTCACAAGATGACGAACACAATAGTATACAACAACAATCCTCCTTTCCTTTCGCTTACGACGCCATGTTAAACCACTCACTACGTATAATATGGGAGCTCCAGCACAACCACCACGCTCTGTGGCCACTCCAAAAGTCCCTTCCTAGCTTTCTGATCCCTTCCGCTATTTACAATCCTTTAGCTACCCTTAACCTTCACTAATCCAATAACTACATAATGCACGATTATAACACACATTATAAATGTGTCTATGTATGTATTTTCAGCATAATTTTTATTATTACTGTACCCAATCATTTATATGCCTCCCTTTTTATCACTTATGTTTTGAGGCTACAACTTTTGGACCGCTTTAAGGGCAAAGGTCAGTCACTGTATGTAAGCAGCTGCTGGACCTTTCCTCACCAGTGTAATTGGAGAGGTACAGCTGGTATTCTTTAGAATAAAGACAGCATACATTCACTCATTCAAGATTATCTTGATACTCTGCGCATACAAATCAAGCATACTCACAAATACAGCAACCACTTAGAAAGACAACCTGCTCTAATGGCCCTACAGGTCTGACAGTAGTGTTGGCTGATGGGTGGCAGACGAGAAAGGCAGACCTGCTTGAGAGACACAGCCTACCAAAGTCACCCTTCAGGCACCCATGCTAAAAGGCAGACATTGATACGGCTTGTCTGAAAGCGAGTTGTCTAACTTGAGTAGATGTCTTGCCTACCTATAGGTTATGCGGGTGGCTACCAGTGGTAACTTACCATAGATACAATAAATTACTGCACATTATTATAATTTTTTATGATTAATAATTATTACATCATGCGCATAATAGTTGTGTTGCTATTTATTATTATTTATTAGAATAGTGATTAATAACAATTAACATTGTGAGGGACGCCAAAATTCACTCTACGTGAGCCGCCATTTTATTACTATTTATTTATTCACATGGCTACTTACGAACATTTGCAATTCTATTCCTTGCCTACACATTGTCAACTACGAGATTCTATTTAGTGTGAGATTCTATTTTGTGAACCTAAATAGATATTTAATTAATTATTATTATTATCTACGAACATTTTCCACGAAGTTAGGAAACTACATTTTGGTGCTGTGATGTAAGTGTGAGGCGTGGCTTACACATAATTTTACCCTATTCTATCTGTATAATTATCTGTGTCAGAATCATAAAGTTCAGAGTTAGCCTAGCTCTCAGAAGATTCTCTTGCACTAAGAAGCAGCACAGCTATAAGCACCAAAACTATAAGCACTGATAAGGTCGACTGTTAGCAAGCACGAGGCTTGGCGGAAAGTGAGAACGGTTCGCCCTCTTACTGCGTATTCTCTTGCTACGGCGAGGACTGCGACGCAAAGCACCTGGTGCCCTAATAGTTCGGCACTTACTAAAGTCGGACGATAAAGTTCGAAGCAAGCTAAACAATAATTACAGAATAATTATTGTCGACTATCACTAGTCATCCTGCACCAGATTCGGCTGCACCCATAATTGCACAAGTCAGCAAACGCTCTCCAACAATAATCACAAAGTATTGTATACTGCCTTGGTTGATAGTAGAGCACATTCGGGAAGTGTACAGGTGGCTACCACCCAGACATAAATTCCTGTACAATATTACTTGGATCTTTATTTTTAATGATTATTATAAATATTATGAAATCTATTAGTTATGATAATTGTCACTTTTGCGTAAAAATGTCAAATAATATCAAGCTTCAAAGTTGTCAAAAAAATAATTTGGTTACCAACTCGGTCTTCTGTCGATTTATTATCTTATATCTTTATTTTCTTGATGACTTGTTAGATTTGCTCAAATGGCAGCGTGCAATCATTAGTATTTCATGTTTATTTAGACGTGTGGTCAATGTAGAAATCTGTCCATTCATGAGTGCGACAGTATGGGATTGCTGAAATCGGCAGGAATTTCTGTGCCCGAGTTTAGAGTTGCTACTAACAAGCAAGAAACAATCGAAGCGGCTCATGAAATAGGAGGTGAGCGGAAACAGTCCATGAATATGTTTAGCCAGCTTGTATGAAATATTATCGTTTTGCAGTCGCTGTAATTGTTGTATAATTATATGGAAACCTGCAGATAATAAACATGGTTTGTTTAGCGATGACAGGAAACAAGGACGTTGTTGTGAAGGCACAGGTGCTAGCAGGTGGTCGTGGCAAAGGCCACTTTACTAGTGGACTAAAGGGAGGTGTCAAGGTTGTTTACTCGTAAGTATTTGGAGCTGTTTTTGTTTGCTGATATTTTATTAGCCAGAGTTTCTTAAAAACTAACATTTCGGTAAATGTTGTTGTAGACCGGAAGAAGCCGGCAAACTTGCTGAGCAGATGCTCGGGTACCAACTAATAACCAAACAGACTGGAGAAGCTGGTAGAATATGTAACAAGGTATTATACCCCTGCTGTCTGCTCAATGAACCGTGACCCGTAAACTGTTTGGTCATCTGGTCGCCTGTGTTTGCTAGATAGCATTTGAATGATGCTCGCAGGTGCAATGGAAAGCTGTCTTTTACAAATGGGCGATCTATAATTTTAGTGTTTGGCGACTTTGAAGTTGAACAATATATGACAGCATAGATAAATATAATTTACACTGCACTCTTGATCACGCAGTTGTATTGTTCAGTGATCTAGTGAGTGATGTTATTTTTAGGTGGTAGTTCTCTGTGCCCTCAAAATATTTTTATATCATGTAATTTTCCCTTATTTACAAATATTATTGATATTTATTAAAATAAAAAGAATAAATAGAAAATTAAACTGAGCCAAAATTCGATTTCTTTGCGGTTTATGTCGAATTTAATAATTACAACTAATATTTCTTTAATTATTATTCCATATATAATTTATGAAATTAGTTAGTTGAAAGTGATAAAGGTTCATTAATCATTGCTGTGTTTTAATAAGCACTGTTTACATTATGTCCTTGCTTAAACGAATAAAAACTGTGGATACCCTTCACCAAACAACACAACAGGTTAAAATGTATCCCATGGTTATGATGTCACTACAACTTGGCTCCAGAACCGAACGGGGGCCAAGTTGTAGTTGGTACAATGTGGCATGGGTTGGTAAAGCTGGGTTGTTACAGCTCAGCCTGCAATACCGCTGTCTCTCCACAAAGCGTACACAATTTTTGGTGACAAATTGATCAGAAAACATCAAAGATAAATTGCTTTGTGTAAATGCTGCTTTAACAGTCACGTTGTTGGACATTACGATGCGCTATTTAAAGATTACACAGTATTATTTTCAGTTATAATTATCACTTGCAGGTGATGATTGCTGAAAGGAAATATGTACGAAGGGAATTCTACTTTGCGATCACACTGGACAGGAAACACGCTGGACCAGTGCTCATCGCCAGTTCCCAAGGAGGTATGTAGTGCTTGTACAAATGTACAACATGTTGGGGTATTTCTCTTTAGCTAGCTATTTCATCACTTTTGGGTCTGCCGTTGAAGGAATGAACATAGAGGACGTGGCCAAGGAGAGCCCTGATGCTATTATTACCAAACCCATCGATGTGGTGGAAGGACTTTCAGATGCTGCCGCTCAGCGAGTGGCAGCATTGGCTGGGTTCTATGACCAATCACTTGACCAGGCTGTTGATATTATGAAGAAGCTGTACGCACTGTTTATGAAGACAGATGCTACAATGCTGGAAATAAACCCTATGGCTGAGGATAGGAAAGGAAATGGTAAGAGGAGCATGCTGGGTAATGTTTTGACTCTAAATTTTGTTGTTGAGTAATTTTATAAGTCATTCCAAGCACCAGATTACCTCATCATTCAACATTCTGTTACTACGGCAACAAAGTAAAATGCTCTCTTCATATTGTTTGTCATCTATTTAGCCTCAGGTACATAGCGATAGATGTTGTAAGTAGACCTCTCTTGTGTTAGGAGTTAGAAATGTTTGAATATAGCCCTGCACAGTGCACTGTGGTGATTGGTTGGTTTCACTGTAGTTGTATGCATGGACTGTAAGATCAACTTTGATGATAACGCTGAATTTCGACAAAAGGAGATTTTTGCTTTAAAAGATGAATCACAGGAAGATGCCAGAGACAGCAAGGCTAATGCTGCCGGACTCAATTATATCGCATTAGAGGGCAGCATTGGTTGTCTAGGTATGTGAGATATATATGTCTATGCTTCGTATATGTCTATATACTGTGTATGTCTATGTACTATTGCATTCTATGTACTTCGTATGCCTACGGGGTACGTATGTCTATTTATTTTACATATCCAGGGGCGGATTTGGCTATGGTGCATTGTAAAAATACATTTTCCACATCCTGTTGTCTGTGAACACGCCGGTAGTGCTGTAACATAGCAACAAGTGCAATGGTTGCACACAGTTGGTCCAACAGCCCTCTGCTGTCCACTAGGGTCGCTGCAATATCCAATTTTGCTCATGAGTTGGGATGGCAGTGATATAGCATCGACAGTGTTGCAATTGTAGGTTATATTTACCAATTTGTGTAAAAAAGGTTTATTGCGGGTTTTTTTTTCTTCAGATGTCATCTTTCACAATAATTTAATGTGAACTGAATTCCGAACAAAGACCAGCAGGCCGGCTATCAATAATGTATGCTGTGTTTGGTCTTCCAAAGATGGAAGATTCTTGGTCAGTGTTATTAATACGTGTGTATATAATGACAATGGATGGTCAATTAGAATTGAACAGTGTAATAAATCACAAAAAATTATTAATGATTAATAAATAATAACCAGTAATAATAATAAGTAAACTATAATTGTTTGGGTTTTATTAATATTATTATCATTATCTTGGTTCGTGTGATTATTATTGTTGTTGTTGTTACTATTATTGTTTATGTTGTTGTTAGTGTAAAAATAATAATGATGCATTTGGTGTGTATTATTATTATTACTTACAACATCCACCAGCCAATCATAATGTGTACACTACTTTAACTAGGAACGTATGCTTATGAACGATAGCTTACTATTCAACAAGATATCAAAGCTGCTAGATTATTCCAGTCTGGCAAAGAACTGTCTGGTTTATGTATATTTCAGAATAAAGTTCACTGTTGTACACAATTCAGTGCCACTTCACCTACATACCTGATAACTCTCATGAATTAGGTGTTAGACTTACTCATTTCTAACTCATTTCCCTCTTTCGACCAAAAAAATTTGTGAAAACAATTTGTTTAATTATCATCTGTCTGCTATGAATAATTATTTACTATTTTTGGTTATTGTTAATTAATTAATAATAATAATAATAGCAAATAATTATTATTATGATGATAGTCACTATTATGCACTACTACTGCACTAGCTAGTATGAAGTAGTTGTGATACTACTAGCATATAGTACTATTATTATTAGATACGGTTGTAGATTAGATACAGTTGTAGATTAGATACAGTAGTAGATTAGATACAGTAGTAGATTAGATACAGTAGTAGGTTAGAGACAGTAGTAGATTAGATACGGTAGTAGATTAGATACGGTAGTAGATTAGATACAGTAGTAGGTTAGAGACAGTAGTAGATTAGATACGGTAGTAGATTAGATACGGTAGTAGATTAGATACGGTAGTAGATTAGATACGGTAGTAGATTAGATACGGCAGTAGATTAGATACGGCAGTAGATTAGATACGGCAGTAGATTAGATACGGCAGTAGATTAGATACGGTAGTAGATTAGATACGGCAGTAGATTAGATACGGCAGTAGATTAGATACGGCAGTAGATTGGATACGGCAGTAGATTGGATACGGCAGTAGATTGGATACGGCAGTAGATTGGATACGGCAGTAGATTGGATACGGCAGTAGATTGGATACGGCAGTAGATTGGATACGGCAGTAGATTGGATACGGCAGTAGATTGGATACGGCAGTAGATTGGATACGGCAGTAGATTGGATACGGCAGTAGATTGGATACGGCAGTAGATTGGATACGGCAGTAGATTGGATACGGCAGTAGATTGGATACGGCAGTAGATTAGATACGGCAGTGGATTAGATACGGCAGTAGATTAGATACGGTAGTAGATTAGATACGGTAGTAGATTGGATACGGTAGTAGATTAGATACGGTAGTAGATTAGATACGGTAGTAGATTAGATGCAGTTGTAGATTAGATACAGTACTAGATTAGATTGCGCGTATCATGAGTGGTCGAAATTGGCACCAACCTTTTTAAAATTCTGGATCCGCCCCTGATATCCATATACTGCATATGCCTTTGCACTTGTGTATTGTATGTGTCTATTTACCGTATATGTCTATCTCTTTCTATGTCTATATGCTATATCTGTCTATGTGTTGTCTATGTACTGTGTTTGTCTATGTACTTTATATGTCCGTATACTATATGTGTATAGGTGTTATAATATATGTCTATGTATTGTCTATGTCTATGTATTACATTTGCAGTCAATGGAGCAGGTCTAGCCATGTCTACCATGGATATTATCAAACTACACGGAGGTTCCCCAGCTAACTTCTTAGATGTGGGTGGTGGTGCTACGTCTCAACAAGTTACTACAGCTTTTGAACTTATCACTAGTGACCCCAATGTAAGTAAATAATTCACTGTTAGACAAAGCGCCGTTTGGCTGCTGGAGTTGTCTTCTCTCTGGTTCACTGCTGCATACACTAATACTCCATTGCTGTATCCATCCCTATTTTCTGCGCTTGCTGTATCCACCCCTGTTACAGTACTGTATCCACGTTTGTTTCTATGCTGTATCCACCCCTACTACAGTATTGTATCCACATCTGTTTTTATACTGTATCCACCCCTACTATAATTTTGTGCTTACCCCTGCTTTGTTGCTACATCCACCCCTACTGCAGACTAAACCCTGTTGCAGGTAAACGCTATATTAGTGAACATATTCGGAGGAATAATGAGATGTGATGTCATTGCTCAAGGAATTATAGACGCTGCCCGACAGCTCTCTTTAAAAATACCCATCGTTGTGCGTTTGCAAGGTAAGTTTGTTGTGCGCTTGCAAGGTAAGTTTGTTGTGCGCTTGCAAGGTAAATTTGCTTCTGTATATACAGGGTTGGGTTTGGTGAGGTTCTAGGCTAATTGTATGAACTCTTTCTATAAGACATACAGAGGCTGTCCCGATATAACTAGCTATAGTCTAAAGCCGTAGTTACACTGCACCGATGTGTTGGTGCCGATGTACCTATACGATGGATCCTAACAATGTGTTGGTGCCTACGCAGGCTGATGTAGCGTGCCGATGTACTAAAGCACGTCAGCGAGCTGCTATTGAACCAGCCAATCATAGGACACAAAGCTCGGTTTTTTGCCTGTTTCATTTCCGACAACGAATTATGTGTTTCCCTGACATAATAATTACAATACTAACAATATTCTCTGTGATGTATGGCTGTTTTTTGTTCACCATAAAAAACATGACATTTAATAATTGTTTTGGTTTTATTGATTATTGAATCTTCAGGATATTGTTATTATTCATCATTCATTTTATTGTTGTTCTTGATAATAATTTTAATTATTAATATACTCAGGAATGCTGAAATTATCAATTATCACTGTTTTATGAGCAATGAAAAATAAATTCACTTGATCGAATTGTTTTTGGCAACAATTACATCCAAATTATTTTGATGCAAAGAGTTGGATGGCCAACATCAAAATTTCTTCGAAATTTGGCGTGTTGCTGATAAAAAATTTCTAGAGGAAATGTGTTGAAAATGATTAAACTTGATGAGCTTGGGAAATATTTTGGAGTTTAGATATTTTGGACAGAGAGCGCCGATGTGACTTCGGCATCTGGCGTAGACCGATATGATATTACGCTCACGGACAAGCCCCACAGTGTGCAGTGTATCGGCCACTCCATCGTAACGCCTTCTCATGCCAAACATCGGCTTGTGTAATCACCCCTTAACCCACGAGACTTTAAATATTAGCTATTCTAGCTGGTTTTCTTTCTGCAATATAATGTTTATGTACGAGTCACTCTTGGCTGTATGAATTTCTATCCTTAATATAGTACAAGTATGTACAGTTAAGTACTAAAGTACATGTAGATAAGTACTACAAGTACATATAGTTACGTATTACAAGTACGTACAGTCAAGTACTAAAGTACATGTTTCTAAGTACTACAAGTACATATAGTCAAGTACTACAAGTACTTACTATGAAATGATATTATGCAGGTACCAGAGTGGAGGATGCCAAAGCTCTGATGGCGGCGAGTGAACTTAAAGTCATCCCTTGTGACAGTCTCAACGATGCTGCCTCCATGGTGAGTTGTATATCTTCTGTCATTTGTGTCGTTTTGATCTATTGAAATAATTTACATTCGGTCTAAAAAATGCCTGTATAGGTCAAGACACTTAGCTGTGAAAGTTATGCTGTAAATCGCTCGAAAGAATAGTCTCAAGTTAAATTTCTAGATGTGTCTTGTGGTTATTTCTTTGCCTGTAGGTTGCATTCACCCTCTTATATATTCTAGTACTGACAAAGTCTATATAGAGTTGTCCTCTCTTCAGAGAGACAGTTTTTATGTAAAGTGAAATCTCTGGTTTTGATGTTTTATAAGTTACCAGGAATGAAAGTTCACCCTTTCTATAAAGCGCTTCTACACAATTTCATTTACTGCATGGTTTATTATGGTGGATCCCTGTAGCGTTACGTCCATTTCCCATCAAAGTTATAATAGAAAAAACCATTTTGTGTTACTGAGTTTTTACCAGCAATCTTTCGCATTGTGACGATGTATTGTACATAATTCGCAACATTGTACCTAGCAAATAAAGAGTGATTAATGTTTTATTACTGGTGGGTCTAGTATTAGCTAGTAACACTGGTAGGGCTTGTATTAGCTAGTAACACATGTAGGGCTAGTATTAGCTAGTAACACATGTAGGGCTAGTATTAGCTAGTAACACAAGTAGGGCTAGTATTAGCTAGTAACACAGGTAAGGCTAGTATTAGCTAGTAACACAGGTAGGGCTAGTATTAGCTAGTAACACAAGTAGGGCTAGTATTAGCTAGTAACAGAGGTAGGGCTAGTATTAGCTAGTAACACAGGTAGGGCTAGTATTAGCTAGTAACACAGGTAGGGCTAGTATTATCTAGTAACACCGGTAGGGCTAGTATTAGCTAGTAACACAGGTAGGGCTAGTATTAGCTAGTAACACATGTAGAGCTAGTATTAGCTAGTAACACATGTAGGGCTAGTACTAGCTAGTAACACATGTAGGGCTAGTATTAGCTGGTAACACATCAGTAAAAGCTCACACTGACTTTGCTGCTACATTGTAGATAGTGAAGATGTCCAGTATTGTCGAGCTAGCCAAGGATTCTAATGTTCACGTCAATTTTGAGCTGCCTATCTAAGCCCCTCCGACCCCTTTGAGAGATTTATTTACGTGGTTTTTAAAAGAAGGTATAAAGCATTTACTCATTGCTGCTCTGTAGTCTGTATTGTTGATAATCTCATAGACTGTGGTAACTGAGATATACTTTAGTGTAAGGGTGCCACAACTCCCTGTTGGATCTGCCAGTCATTTCATTGCTGTCTTGTGGCCTGTGTGTGTACAGATATTTATTTACGTCAGCATGTGTGTGCACTTGATGCTGCTTACAGGGCTGTAAGTTTGTAAGCTTGGTAATTAACCTCGTATTTGTCCTTCTATGTCTTTTCTATCCCTGTGTCTATGGGCTGCATTGGTAGCCGCGGTTACCGTATTGTTTATGATAACATTAAAGTGAGGATTTGGACAATACGCACAATAATAATCAAGATATTGGTTTGGATATATTAGCAACATTGACAAGCGCATGTGGAACTCAGTATATTAGCTATGATATATTTGTTCGACTGTCTGATATTTGAGTTTGTGTACAGAATCCATGACAAAAAATAAATAATACGTTAAATACTCACAATCTTTCATCATTTCCATATAATTTCTATTCAGCAAGAGAACATAACTCTTCACTTTCATTTTAAAATGATAGCGTGTAGTACAGAGCATGCTTAACCTTCTCTAGCTGCTGTAAAGTATCGGGTGGTAAGCAACCATCCCTCCTGTGCTGACTAGAAACTGAGTCTATTTGATTTGTTAGTCTAGCGAGCACTACCATCTTTTGAGCTGCTGCTGATACATCTAGCCTTTTTGATAGCTCAAAGCATTTAAGGAGTGGTTTGTAGGCCTGTTCAACTTCTCCATCTTTTTCCATCTAAAATAGACGGCTCAAGCTACACAATAATCTCAAATAGTAAAGTATGTTGTAATAAAGCTGCCAGTCACCTGGAAATGTGAAACAGTGAAATACCTGTGTTGACAAACATTGAACCTAGCAATTACTGCTTTCAGAACAGCGTAATAGAGTTGTCTTTTCAGAACAACGTAATAGAGTTGTAGTTGTCTTTCCAAATATTTTTTCTGTAAATGAAATATTACCTATGTCTATATGACACATGACCTGTCAAACTAATAATTGCACTTCATTATTTAGTCTTTCTGTAAAACACATCATTTTGCAGTAGAAGGGTTTTTGGATGGAATGTTTGAAAGTTGTTAGAGACGGCTGAATACCATCTTGGGTGATTTTTAAAATTTTATTGCAACAGTAATCAACTGAATTGAGGCAAGCCTGTAAAAGTCTCATAATGCTAACACCAATAGAGGTAAACAGTTGCTTGCAAGAAACTGTTGAAGGGACAGCTCTCTGGAAACATTGCGCAGATTTTCATGTTCCTGGAGGGAACATTGACTCTCACCAGGCAGGTCCCAGCAGTACAGGTGGAATCCAGCAGGCTTCCAGGATGTGTCACCTCGATGTTTGCTGGCCTGCTTAGTTTATATTTTAAATTACGACTGGAAGTTATTTGTGACTTAGAAAACCCATCCAACTGCTTTGTTCTATAATAACGAGATAGCTATTCAAGGGACATGTTTGCGATTGGTTGTGCTTGTTTACAATTGAAGTGATATGACGTTTTCGATAAGGCTAGGTTTTTAAAGTACTTTGACTTTTTTCAGGTCACCGACCAGCTTCATCACCTATTGTCCCTTTCTAAGTCGTTTCCATGCATTAAATTTTGCTAAAAGCATGTAGAAAATCGCAGCTGAAGCTTTTTGGTTGAAATAGCCGCTGGTCTTCGCCATATTCACAATGTATGAAATATAATAATTTCTCCCAAGACGGTGACTATACATATCAGATTACACACTCTGATGATGTAAGAGCAGGACAACACGAAATTACTAGTAGTGTCAGGTGTTACGTTAGCGATGTCACAGATGCTCCCTCGTTGACTAAAACTTGTCTAGTTTCAGGCAGCAGCGCTGGATGCTGACAGCAACTGTGTAAAGATGACTTTGGTTCCATACCAATTGTTCACCACTCACCTGTTCAACATAGTCTAGGATGTTGTCTATCAAATCTTTGATGTCCTCTTCATCAATAGCCCAAGAGTCACAGTGCTCTATATTCTCTAGCGTGGTGGCGTGTTTCACCTGGTTGGCGTGCCCTAGCATCAACAAAATTTGTTCTTCAGCCGAAAGAGTTCTGTGTTTGCTCATAGCAAAGGAACGATTACAAGTTCTTTGTGTTTTAACCTCGCTTTGTATTGTTAGTAAAATGCGATCGCTAATAAAGTTGAACTAAAAACTAGTTGGCATGAGGAGATACAAATTTGGTGCAACACGAGGTACAAAGACTGGTTCATAGAGTTAATCAAATCATAGATAAGCTATCAGACATTTTGTTTCATACAAGCTCTTGTGAGGTTAGCATGTGCTATTGCTGTGATAAGATAATACACATTAGCTGATCTATCCATCTAGCTTTAGATCCCATCATTATCTCATTTCATTACATCACCAACAAAGATGTGCCATTTACACTGTTACAGATTGAAAATTATTGCTTAAATTTGTATCCCATAGATTAAGGCAGTTTTAGTCCGGTTGATCAGTGGTAACATTAAATTTTGCGAATGTTAGTTGTTCAGACACATTATGAATAATTTGAGTGAAGATGGTTTTTAAATAACTCATTCAACATCCATCTTGTGGTAAAATTTTATTTCACAGGAAAAGTAAATTTCATGATTTCAGAACGTTATTAAAATAATTATTGAAAGTAAATCGAAGTTTTTATACAAAAATCCAACAATCATTTAACAGCAAGCAAAGCAGTCGTTTATCACAGCACAAACCTTCTGCACTTCAGTACGAAACAGGCAGCACAAACCCAAACCTTCTGCACTTCAGTACGAAACAGGCAGCAAAAACCCAAACCTTCTGCACTTCAGTACGAAACAGGTGAAAACTTTGTAAAAGGATAACAATTACATGAATAAATGAAAACTTGAACAAATAGTTTGCAACTCGCACCTCAAAATAATAAATAAATAAATATAATAATTAAAATAAATCAATTAATCAAAAATGAAGTTACTTTGCAAAAAATATTTTAAAATCTGCTTTTCTTTGTCATTGCCTCGTCTGAAAAAATCTTGACATCGGACTTGTCAGCTTGTATATTGGACTTGTTAGCTTGTATATCCTTGTTAGTAACTTTCGCAGCTTCATTATCGCTGACTTGTTTGTCGCTGCCATTGTCAGATCGAGGGGATCCATCTGTTGAAGAAGTTTTCTTGTTAGCACCAGCTAATAGTCTCAGACGTTCCTCTTCCTCCTCTCTCTCCTTCCTCTCCCTCATTGAGTTGGCTACAAGCTGAATGCATGGCAGCAGCGGTGTCGGCTCTATCAGGTCTGTACCTGCGGCAGCAAACAGGAAATGTTGGCTTTGCGGTCAGAATTTTTTGGCACGACAAACTACCTTCATTAAGACATTTTAAAACTCAAAATAACTGATAACCTTTGATCAAAACAACAACGATTATTCTTATAGTTGGCCGAACAAAGAATAAATAGGCTGATTACTTTTATTGCATAATGTTTGGCAAAAATTGGTTGGCAATTAAATGGTGACAAGAGAAGTAGAATAGCACTTGAAGGTGTGCCACGAGTCTTTGTTTGAGTTCATCTCAGTATATTTATTTCAGGCGATTTTGTAATAGAAAAACTTGGAAAGTTGTGCCCTGGCAATAGTCTACTTACATAACGCCATAAAGCAAAGTTGCAGAAACAATTGGTTTGTACACGTGGGAAGTATTCGTAAGAATAGTCATTGTGCAGAAATATTTAAAAACATAAAAAATGCAAATGCAAACTGTTGTTGGAAGTTTTGCAAATGTTCTAGCAGACAGCATGCTTTTATTTATTGTCAGTAACTTTGCTGATTATGCTATTGTTACACATAAAAAATTAAGTAACTTTTCGGTTTTATGAAACACTTACAACTTTAAACGTATTTCAAATATTTCTATGACAAAAAAGTTATGGGCAGTTTTGCGTTACTTACATAAACGTCAGTAGTAATATATGAGCAGATCTCCCTACCAAGTGTTTACATAAACGTCGTATTCAATAATGATGACGATCAGCTTTAACTTTCAAAGTATTTTACTGAAATCAATTAAAGCAAATTGGAATGAAAATGATTTTCAGGATCAATAAAAGAACAGAAGGGCTCATAATTTTACTAATTTGGTGTTGACTTGGCAATCTTGGATGCGTGAAAAAAAAACTCCAGAGAATCGAATGCATAACAAGTGCAGGTGCCAGACATACATACCAAGTAGTTTCATTGCGTCTTCCCCATCAACTATAGGATGTAGCCATGTTGACTTCCTGTCGTTAATTATACCTGTCCCCTCTGGCTTGTATATCTCAAATACAATGTCCAGCACTTCTCTCTTCTTCAAGGTAGTTCTTTTACCTCTGGGAGTACCTGCAGTAACATGACAGTTGTGCACCAGCTCCTTCAGTATATGTATCCATGGTGTGCCATAGGAACAACCAGACAGTATCTCACCTCTAAACACCAGATCTGTAGCATGCTCTATCTCATGATTGGCTGGCATTAGATCACACTCCTTGAAGTACTGTACAAGCTCCTCCTCCTCCAGCTCTCCACCAAACGCTCTTCTCTCAAACACTCCTTCGTACCCTGCCAGTATCGCAGCAAATCAATAAAAATATTCAACAACACAATACAGACAGTGTTTTGTAAAAACTATTCATGAGATGTTTTCAACTCAAATATTGAACGTGATCAATTGATACAGAAAAAAACTTCAATAGAAAAATTTTGGTGATGAAGGACAAATCTCTCCAATCACGCACCAAGTCATATATTTCTGCACATTGTTGAAAAGTTAAAAATCAACCACACAATCTCTGGTACATTTTTAGAAACAGTACCTGATTAAAAATATCAAAATAATACAGTATACTGTATATTCATGTCCAATACTTATGTTACTGTATATACAACATATATACAGTGTACATGTATGCATACAATACACAAAGTGTACAATATGCAAAGTGTACAGATTACAAAGTGTACAATAAGCACACATACGCTTCTTTTGAGCCATAAACTTTTGCATCTGCTCCAAGTTGATCTCAATGGAAGGTTTCTCTATTCCTCTCCTCTTTAGAATTCTTCTTAGGAACTGTTTATAGTAGTTGACCCACTCGGACCAGCTTGAGGCATGGTCCTTAGCCTAAATATACCAACCCATACAGAAATCTATACATTGGAAATAAGTGGCCGGGGGTGGGGGGTGCCTGAGTAGAATGCCAATCACTTGGGATAACTGAAAGGCTAAATCGAAGTTGTCTCCTACTGATGCGAGTTTGCAATGTGACAACTAACCTTTGCCTTGACTATATCCATGTATTTCCTGCATTGTCGACCCCTTACCAACTTTTGTATTTTAGCCGCTGCCTTCTCCATCTGTTGTTTGCTGTATCCAGACTTGGGCGGGTGATAGGCACTATACACAAACAAAAGAAAAAGATGCTACATATTCTAGAAAATTCCTTCAGTCAAAGTACAATTTAATATACATTGATTAATGTTATTAATTATTAAAAGCGTGTAAAATAGACATTACCAACCTGTATACTTCCACGTGGGGACCAATCACAGAGAGCTTTGCTTTATCATTCCTATCCTGCTGTCTGATTCTAGAACAATCCACAGTCATCAATGAATTATTATTTATTTATTAACAAAAGATATGAAACTGACGAAGCAGTTTTGAAAATCGGGAGGCATGTACATTATTACATAATATCAGACATACTGGGAAGTTTCTGACTCTCTCTTGAAATCTCTCTCCACTTTAGCTTGTTGTTGGGTTTGTTTGAACTGTTTAGCCCACTGCAATGTCTCAGCTTTCACCGCTGGTTTATCGTAGATGTGAGAGAGCTTCATTTGGTGCCTTCTCCATGACCTGCACGTCAAGTTCTAATGTCAACAGTTCTAAACTAACCCCATAAGATCACAGAAATAAATTTTAAACAAATGGAACTAATAACTTTTTTATTCCAAAGTATTTTGTGTCAGAAAGCAATTTGTCGAAGTGGAAAAATCTCTATATAACGAAAGTAACAGTTATAAACTTATTCTATTTACCTCCATTCAAGCCCCGCCTACTCGAGCTGCATCCAACCAACCCACACCCGCTTAAACCCCACCCACTCAAACCCCACCCACTTAAACCCCACCCACTCAAACCCCACCCACTTAAACCCCACCCACTCAAACCCCACCCACTCAAACCCCACCCACTCAAACCACACCCACTGAAACCCCACCCACTCAAACCCCACCCACTCAAACCCCACCCACTCAAACCCCACCCACTCAAACCACACCCACTCAAACCCCACCCACTTAAACCCCACCCACTTAAACCCCACCCACTCAAACCCCACCCACTCAAACCCCGCTCACTCAAACCACACCCACTTAAACCCCACCCACTCAAACCCCACCCACTTAAACCCCGCCCACTCAAACCCCACCCACTCAAACCCCACCCACTCAAACCCCACCCACTCAAACCACACCCACTGAAACCCCACCCACTCAAACCACACCCACTTAAACCCCACCCACTCAAACCCCACCCACTCAAACCCCGCTCACTCAAACCCCACCCACAGAAACCCCACCCACTCAAACCATACTCACCTAAACCACACCCACTCAAGCCACACCCACTCAAACTCCATTCACTGAAATCGCACCCCAACAAATCACATCCACCCATAATATTATCTCACCTTCTAGATTGATAATCGTAGGTCAAACAGACATGAGCAGTTGATGACAGATACAGTTTATATAATACACGTTGGACTCATAAAATAGCATATTGTGGTACGCCAGTTTCGCAGGGCACCACACAACATGGCTCTAAAATCATCTAAAGCTACAGCTAGTTAGCATTCTAGACATCCCAGAAGATGAGACAATTCTATGCATCCATAAAACCTGCAAATACCCAAACCCCACCCACACAAACCCCACTCACACAAACCACACCCACACAAACCACACTCACACAAACCACACCCACACAAACCACACCCACACAAACCACACCCACTCAAACCACACCCACACAAACCACATCCACACAAACCACACCCTCACAAACCACACCCACACAAACCACTCACACAAACCCCACTCACACAAACCCCACCCACACAAACCCCACCCACACAAACCACACTCACACAAACCCCACCCACACAAACCACACCCACACAAACCACACCCACACAAACCACACCCACTCAAACCACACCCACACAAACCGCATCCACACAAACCACACCCTCACAAACCACACCCACACAAACCACTCACACAAACCCCACCCACACAAACAACACCCCACTCAAATCACACCCACACAAACCACACCCACACAAACCACACCCACACATACCACACCCACACAAACCACACCCACACAGACCACACTCACACAAACCACACCCACACAGACCACACCCACACAAACCACACCCACACAGACCCCACCCACACAAACTACACCCACACAGACCACACCCACACAGACCACACCCACACAAACCACACCCACACAAACCACACCCACACAGACCACACCCACACAGACCACACTCACACAAACCACACCCACACAAACCACACCCTCCCATGCCACCTCAAGTCATACTCACTTAAACCACTTCTATCCAGGCCGCACCAACTCGTACTACACCAAACCCCTTACCCAGACCATGCCCACCTAAACCGCACCTACCCATGTAAACTCAAGCCACACCCACAACTAAATACAAAACCAACCTCTGTATTTTGATGGCTTGCATGCATTTGTTCTCTTGTTGTTCCCTGTAGTCACGTCTCAGGTTGAGATAAACCTTTCGGCTGACATATCCTCTGAAAATCTTCTGTATGCTGACGGCAGCTGCTGCCTCTCTCTGCCTCTCTGTGTCAGCGTGCACCTTCTCCCAACTCTCAGCCTGACAATCATCAAAATGCATAAATACTAACCGAAACTACACACATAACATAATGCAAGTATTTTGAAACATGAACCAAAGCGTTTGAAAGTAACAAGTGCAAACTAATGTTGTATCTATAGCAAAACTTTAAATAGACTATAACCGCTTGTGACTCATTGAATAAATGCCTACACATTCAAATATACAAAAAAGCAAACACGATGAGGATGGGATTCGAACCCACGCTCCCAGAGGGAAATGGATTAGCAGTCCATCGCCTTAACCACTCGGCCACCTCATCTTAACATACCAGGTGAAACTTGTAACCTGTGGACAAAGTTTTGACTAACCTTCATGTACTGGGGTATTGGCCGACTAGAATCTGGTCTTGAAGGAGAGATCAACTTGCTGGACTTGGGTCTGCCAGTACCAGGTCGTTCATGAGTGGGACTACACACACTAGTCCCGTGTGACTCTGTCATGAATGTGGGTGAGGAATATAACCTCTGCTCTGGCATTTCAACCCTAAAGAAAATGGAAAGTGTTATGAAAAAGTGGAACAATCCATAGACGTTGAATTGTATATTCAAAGTAGTAGAGACTTACAAAGATCGGTCAAACTTGATGGCATTGTGCACAGACATAGTAAGATCTGGATAATCCATATCTCTGCGCGATGACATCGGTCTAACATCCAGGTATGTGCCAATGTCATCATTTGGTTCTTCCATGCTAGCTTCTATGATGACATCTTCACTTCTCATACCTTGAACTGTAATATAGGCGAATCAAGTCATATTAGAAGTTGCCTCCTCTGTCATTTGTTAAATTAATTATTGGGAGTTGTCATTTCAATAGAATCATTGATTCAATACTACACAACTACCAGCTGCCTATACATCGCTCACCTTTCTTCAAGTACTCCTGTGGATTTAGCTGCCGATGTGCGCTGCGATCATGCTCTCCACTAAAGGGGTGATTTCGAGCCAATCGAGGTGATCGACAGCCATATTCGTTGTACACAGAAGGAATAGACGGGGCAGAGCGTATGGGACGGATTAGGGTTTGTGATTTGTCTAGTGAAGACTTCAACCGACCAGCTGACTTTGGTTTGTCTCTAGAGATAGAGATGCTATCCTACAGCAAACAACACCGCTGTGAGGCCAGAGTCATAACATTTTAGGAAAATGAATGAAGAGAAGACAACTCTCGATTTGTGAAAAACATCGTTATGGGTAAACCCAGCATCTGCAGACACTTATCAGGACTTACTATTGAATATTCTAGAAGCCTTGTAAGGTACATATACAAACTTACTGTGGTAAATTGGGGCTCAAAGGTCACGGTAGTAACAGCCACCTCTGATTGGCTATCCCTTACAACAGTGTTTGCTCTTCCTTGGGGAGATCGGGCTCTCAGTACCCCACCCTTAGGGGTAGGATATGCTGAGTATTGGAACATAGGCGATTGTACTAGAGACTTTATTTGCATTAGTTGAGTACTAGAATGTTCTTTCTCTTCAGCTCTGGGTATCAGCGCTACCTCTGAGTTGGTTGATTCTTTCTAAATGCAAGATGGATCCATAAGATACTGCATTTATTTAGTAAACCCTGGCTGAACAGCCATTATTATAATTATCATCAATATAATACATGTAATAATTATTATTACTAACTACCATTATTTGTTATTATTACTAGTCAGTATTCTTTTTTATGATAATTTTTTTTATAATAGTTAGCAAAGAATTCAAACAAAACCGCGATACATTATATTTATATCCACGAAGCAGCAGAACAAACCTGGGTGGCAGCAGAAGACTCAGTGTGCTCTTTGTTGTCAGACACAACACTCTCTGCCACTGGAGGTGTCTCGTCTTTTGTTTTTACAGAAGAAGCTGGAGTGTTGAGCCTTTCAATCCTGTGAGAGAAATATTAATTGCTAAAATGGGTACACCAGCATACATTGAGTTATAAAAATTTGTTAGTAGTTGCCTACCCCTGCTAAAATGTAATTTTAATAGGAGCGTTTTCATGATTGCAAGCAAATTCTTAAACTTTTGCTTTTGAAACAATTTTCATCAGATTGACCTTAAAAACAAAAAAAAATAAATATATGGCTTTAAATTTTCACACATTGACTTTACCTCGTTTCCCTTTTGCTTTGAGCCCTGATTCTCTCGATATCTGGACCTATAGACTGCACAATACTGAAATATTCTACATTTCGAGGGCTAGGTATACCCGTCTCCTCCTCATCTTCTTCCATGAAGGAGAAGGATTTAGGTATAGGCTCGTATTCATAAGGGTAGCTCTCATACTCATATATACTACTGGGTGGTACATAATAGTCTGGGTTCATGTAGTCTGTATAGCCACCAATAAGCTCTGGGCTACAACATCAGGTTGGTATGGTGCAAGGGCTATTCTATACAGCACATGCGAGCTAGTGTGAGGAGCTATCAACTAGTGAAAATAGAAAATGAAGGGTGGCTATATACCCCAACCCACCTGCTAGCACTCTTGTGTCTAGGAGGTGACGATGTCTTGATATTGGTTATGTTTAGTAAAGTTTTAGTGGTTTTCTTGTCTATTTCTACTAGAGTGTTACTAGCTGATTGTGGTACTCTAGTCTTACTTGCTGACTGTGACACTCTTTCATTCACTGCTAAAATCTAAAGTATAAAAAAAGGGATTTAAAAAAATCAAGAGAGCCATTGAATAGTCAAATATCAAGGTTTCTCCAAAACTTACTTTCTCTTCTCCAGTTTTTGGTCTATGATATATTGAAGCTGATGCGGTCCTTGGTCTATATCCACCACTATTACCTCCCACAGGCCGTCCTCTAGCTGATAGTCTTGCCGAGTTTTTAGCGAAACTGTGAGATTTGAAGACATCCTGATGCCTAATCAAACAGTTAAAAAATAAATAAATAAAATTAAAAAACTTTGATATCAAATTTATTTGAACAAAAACATAAATTTCATTGCATCGATATCTTGTACGATTTCAAAAAGGTTAGTTAATGGAATAAAATCTCACGAGTCACTACATGTGGGAGTTACCCGCCCTCTCCAGTCTACTACAGTGGTGAGTGAAAGAGAGAGGGTGGGGCTACTGGCACTTTCTCGAGGTAGTGTGGGTTCTACAAAAGGTTCTGTATCCATAGAGTGAGG
Source organism: Cryptosula pallasiana (assembly GCA_945261195.1). Lineage (NCBI taxonomy): Eukaryota > Metazoa > Bryozoa > Gymnolaemata > Cheilostomatida > Cryptosulidae > Cryptosula > Cryptosula pallasiana. Next base: position 29,543,958 of record OX183138.1, on the reverse strand, counting down.
AGCAGGCTCTCTACAACAACACACACGCTTTACACAATACATATTGTGGATTTCTATGGGCATAAAGGCAACTATTTACTAACAAATCATAGACATGGTTACTTGTTGCACTCACATCTCAAGCTGTCTGGGAGCTGATTGTAGGGATGGTGGCTGATCTTTAGGTCTATTGAGCATAGATCTTAGCCCTGATTCCTTTTCATAACTTATCTCAGCTGAGGCAAAGTCAACTAACGACACAACGTCTTTCAAATGCAATGATTTTGGTTCCTGAGGCTGTACTGATGATCTAAATAAAATCACAAACAAACCAATTTCAAAGGACAACTCCAAACTCCGAAGACAAACATCAGCTTTAAAACACAACTCATAATTAATGCGCTGAACGTTTGAGAGGACAACTCTTACCTAAGGAAAATGTATCAATTTGAAAAGACAACTCCTAAATTACAAGTCAAAGTATTTTGAGGGGACAACTTTTAATTTATATTTTACAGAAATTTGAGAGGACAACTCTTAATTTAGGGTAAAACAAAAGCCCTTACCCATACCCTACGCTGTACCTACCACCAAAACCTCTTGTCAAAATACCCTACCTCTACACAAGTTGTCTTTACTTAGTGTCAAAGATTGCTGAATAGTCATAACCAAATTACTAAAAATAATCTTAAACTAGCACAGACTTACTTTTTAATGTGTTTGAAAATTATTATTTATTTACATTCTACATTGTGTGAATTTTTTGAAGTCACAAAAGTTGTACTTCAGATTGGAGAATTACTGTTGCTGTTAATCACGAGAAAAATGCCGGAAATGCAAGCCCCGCATTTTTTCTCTTCAGAAATAAGTTTTAAATTATGATAATTTATATCTACAGATACTATTTGATTTAAAAATAAATTTCTTGACTTTGAAATTGTTTCAGTTTTTCACATATTTAAAACTTAAGAAATACGCCTTCAAGTAGGGTGTTTCCTATAGAGTTGGGGGTTTCGATGGTAAGGTATAGCACAGGGGGCTTCGTCTGACCCGTAATTTACATGTTGCAGAGATTTAAGGGGACAAGTCGTAATTTACATTTTAAAGAAATCCGAGAGGACAACTCTCAATCTGCATGTTACAGAATTCTGAGAGGACAACTTTTAATTCACATCGCATGTGACCAAAGCCTGAGAGGGTATAGTGAACTACCTGCTATTGGCTGTAGGTAAACTAGATTGTGGGCGTGGCTTGATATCTTTTCTCGGTTGTAATGCCGAGAATCGTTTCATACTTTTAGGTCGGTATTTATCAGCCATTTTGAAAAAATTCTCTGTAGTCTCTTGTCGAAGCTTACTCCCGACATCAGCAGAGGGAAGTGGTTTTATTGGTTGTAAATCTGACAGAAGAAATCAATGGAAGCTGTTAATGTATGTCAAAGCTTCAATTAAAAAAATTAAAAGTAATAAAGATTGTTAATGAAATTTGATTTAAATCCCAAACTAACAAAAATAACGTTTCTCACCTTCATTTTCATCTATCAGAGCGCTGACTATGTGTGGAGTAAATAACTCTGGATACAGATCCGACGGATGACCTTGAACTTTGTTAACCTCGCGTTGTATTTGTTCAATGTATTCATAAACCACCGGAGTATATGATCGGCCGACTACAATGGATAAATGCAGGAATCACTACAAAGCATCACAGTCTTTTCTTTTGGTAATGCCAAGCGTGATTTGATTCTCTTTATAACATAGCTAAGCTACTAGCCAATCAATATGTGCGATAATAGCGTCTAATTAAAAAAACTTGAAGCAGTTATTAAGAGGAAATTCTAACTTGATCATGTGTAAAATTATAAGTATTGCATTTATAGAAAAGAAAAAAAGTATTGGGCATTTGAGAGCTTCGACCTCTTAACCTTCATCTGCCCGCTGAGCATGGTACCCACTGCACCACAAAGACCTAGCTAACTTTGCAGTTATTTAACTTCGATGAGTTTAGATTGACCCACCAGGAGAATTTTGGCCAGCAGCCAAATCATTACTCTTGGACACAGTGTCTATATAGCTACTATCATCTACTAAATGATAGTCTGGGGTCCTTCTTTCAGCCACAGAATGCACAACATCAAATCGTCGTCTCCGACTAGCTGGAGAACTTGGGCTACTAGTTGTTTCACTCTAAAACAAAACAAACCATATGCAGACAGTACAAAAATTAGTCCTGATAAACCAACTGATGAAACCGTTGTGACTGTGGGGTGAGTGAGTGACATGCAGTGACTGGTGATTAGTTAGTTAGCAGTTACTAGTATGGTTAGTGGATGCATGAGGGATGTAAGTAAGTGCATACAGGTTTGAGGTAAAGAGAGATTCTACTTTTTCAGCAATTGAATATGCAACAAAATTTCACTAGCAATACTTCTTACATTTGTTACATTTGTTACTTGGTATTACATAATATAAAAAAAATAAATATCGAACAACACATAAAAAGCTGACAATAACATTAATACACGATAAACCTATCACAAACTGTAATGTCGCGCATGTATGTGAGAAATGCAATGATAAAACCAACAAGATTCTGATATACTCAAAATCGTTAAGTTTGCAGATATATACCTTACACAAACCATCTCCGTAGGTAAAACAAAGGGTAGACTATTACAACAAGTAGTTATTACCTGCGTAGTTCCAATTGTATATCTATATATGTACAGCAGGTATATAAAAGGAATTTAAATGTACAACGAGTGAACAGAAAGTAGTAGTTGTCCTATCATGATTTCTTCAAAATAATGAACAATGAACATTTTGGAATTATCTACACAACTGTAAGACAACTTCTAATCAAAAATTATTTCACAAACAAGAAAGCAAAAATAGTCTAGAAGAGAGAACTTTTGTTAAAGCAACTATCTATGTCTCTAATAAAACCATTAAAGGTTATCACCACAAATCAATACTTGAAAAAAACTGCAAGCTTTGGTCAAAATTGGCAACAGTAAACAAGTTTTGAATGGTTACATATTGTTGGCCGTAACTAACCATGCATTAGCACTGATATATATCTCACCTTATTTTCGGTGTCTTGTTCCCACAATTCTTCGCAAACACTTCCTTCTCCGTCAGCTCTTTGTTCATCATGAGGTTCGCTCCAGGTTACAGATTTAGGTCTAGATAGCTGCCGTTTGCCTTCCCGTGACATCTACAACAAGAGATACAAAGCTACAACTACAGACTGCCCGTTTCATCAATATTTTATTCATAAGCCTTTCGAGCAATATCAGCTAATTAGTATAGAAAAGACAATGTAGCTGTTATGTAACTGCATCCACTGGCAGCAGTATTTGTACAATGAGCTGTTTATTAGCAGGATATGCCCAAGGAAAGATTACGGGGAACTATCCTCTCTTGTTGAAAAATATATAAATGAGAAAAAAAAATTTATTATAAATTTGATCAGTGAATTAAAAATTAATTATAAATGCTACAGGGTTTAGATTAAAATTAAAAGTTGAAAACTTCCTTTTGAATAAAATTTTTGTCATAATTTTGGTAACCCGACAGGTTCTGAGCTAGTCAAATTAATTGCAATGTAAAACATTACAGTATGTAAAAATTGCATTTACCGCTGTTTAACTTTACCATTACGCCCAGTTACAAATGAACTGTTGTCATCAGACAAAAGATAATAATACCTTTCAGAAGCAAAAGTTTGCGAAAGACAAACTAAAAACTTGATTTGTGAATTTCTTATCAAGGAAATGACTGTTTGTGCCCATTAATGCCTCACAACACACATAAAATGTTTACATGGGTATGCTAAAGCTTCATTTATATCTCTGACAATAAATAAGAATCTGATATGCTTTCGAGAATTTCCCGTATTGCCTATTGAAAATGTTTATAATTTGTTTTAATTTTTCATTTCAAGTGACTTCATGTTCAGAAATATAGAATAAGAGCGGCTAATTCTTTAGCTTGAGGTCCATTTATCTACTTACTCTCATCGAAGGAGATGAACGAACAGTATCAGCGGCAGCTCTTGATGAAGACATGCTGATTGGACGATTCATTTCACTATCTGACTCGCTTAGTTTGACAGCAGACTAAAACCATTATATAATATCTAGACAATACCAGTTCAGTACTGAACGGCATCGATTGCAGTATAACAGCAATAAAACTGTAGCAGAAAAAGGTTACCCTAGAAGGAGGGGGGGTTTGATCAGTGCCATCTGGTGATGTCACCTGCTGACTTCTATACTGTGTCCTTGACATTGGAGTTTCAGGCGGAGTTCTGTCCGCAGTGCTAATTGGTCGAGATAAATTTCCATCTGAATCATGTCTTCTGAATGCTGGTTGCTAATAATAAATTAAAAAATATAATCACAAAAGAGAGAGAGTTGTCTCTCTTTCGCAGGTCACATGACCAAGCTATACACAATCAACCAACAGAAACAAAAAAAAATAAATAACAAAATTCATGGAATGAATAAATTTTGAAATAAATATTTGAAAAAATGAATAAAATTTCTCACCTCTGCAAAGTGAAGCTTATGAAGGTTGGTTGTGTACCATTTGTGAACTCGATTTATATTGGTCATCTGTTGTTTTAGTGTCCGAGATCTATAATGTATCAGACACATGTTGTGGCACACTATACAAAAACTAGCACAAATGGGCCAGTAAATGGAAAGACAACTCACAAAGTGCAGAGCCAGACATATAACAAACAAGGTAAGTGGGATTATATTACAATTTACTCAACGCCATAAAACCTAATGTTTGCTTTTCTCAGCCTATTTAGTTTCAAAACCACAAACAATGACTTGTTTGTTCCAAATAATAATAAAAGTAGTTTAGCTAATGTTTGTGATTTGATAAGAACAAAAGAACAATCAACGCATTAAAAATGTCGGCATAACAAAATTAAATCGATGAATTCATTTGACCAAGTCAAATGTATGTAAGTTTCTTTGGTCAAAACTTGTTCATGGGTGGTCAAAGTATTTCTGGAATATCAGTTCTGGTCAATGCCCTGACTAACCAATGCGAATGTAATGTGTGCAAACAATTTATTCAGAATTAAAATTACAGGATATACTTTTTCAGTTGCAGTAACAATATCTATTATAGTTTTATGAAAAAATGAAAGTTTTAACATTGACTTGCATTTGTTGTTACAAGTAGGTGCAAGTCAGAATTTCAAAGCTTTGGTTTTTAAAATGTTGTAATAAATATTACATAATTGGCAAAAAGAGTGCATAGCAACTATTTGCTGCACCTGAAGCATAGACTTAGTTATTAAATCCTGTGCGTAGACTTTGATAGCACACCTAGAACACAGACAGCACACAATATGTCATAAATAGATACTTACTGACTGATAGCCTGAGAAATCAGTTTGGTCAAAATACAGAAGAACTTTGAGTCATGCAAAACCTTTTTGCTACAACAAAAAATAATTACAAAATGTTTATTTTATGATGCTTAGAGAAAGAGCTAATACCTGGCAAAGTCTTGTAAACAACTCATAATTCTGATCTGGCCATCGAGCCAATTAATTGTATCGTTGAAAATTGCTAAATAAAACTTGTGTGCGTGAAAGCATTGATGAGAATGAGTGCGCAAAAACCTGTTGATAAATGGATACCCCTTTTATTATCAAAATGAATATGGATATTTGAACATCTTCCTTGAGCCTACAAAAACACGAAGTATCTCCTTACGAACACAACAAATCACGCAGTAAAACGTAATTATTTATCAACCTATTTGTTAACAGAGCAGCCTTCATAAATTGACTATTGGAAAGGACATAAACAGGAATGAACGCAGACATTGCAGGAATGAATGTAGACATAGCAGGAATGAATGCAGACATAGCTGGAATGAATGCAGACAGAGCAGGAATGAATGCAGACATAGCTGGAATGAATGCAGACATAGCTGGAATGAATATAGACATAGCAGGAATGAATGCAGAGATAGCAGGAATGAATGCAGACAGAGCAGGAATGAATGCAGACATAGCTGGAATGAATGCAGACATAGCTGGAATGAATGTAGACATAGTAGGAAAGAACATGAAAAACTCATGGAATGAAAGTAAAAGTGATATGTTATATATCGCTGAGAAAGAATGTAGACATTTCTGGGAATGGAGGTCGAATTTTTTTTCTCCATAACAGAGTCGACGTTCATTCCAGGATGCGTCCACATTCCTTCCAGCTATATCTCCATTCATTCCTCTCTACTTTTGTTCCAACCCCTTATAAATTAATTATTAATCAACTTTCCATCAGCCTCTATTGAGTGCAATGCAATACAATGCACCTGAACAAGAATATGACACATGAAGTACATACACAGTGCAACTCTCCACTAGCAAACAAAACCACTCAATTAAAAATGCCTTCAGAGACTTCAAAGACTTCAATACAACCAAAGAATAGCTGCTTCAACTATGAGAAATACACAGTGCTTTCCTTTCTCCAAACCAACCATCTCCAAATATGCTCGACCGAGAACCAATAATCATGGCAACTTACACGTAATCCTGAGCTTTTCCTTGCAGTTTGATAGTTCTTACTTGGGTATACTGTCTTTGCAAGGCTCCATACATTTCAGATACTGGGTGGGCAAATTCCAGCTGCAACAGCAATTTTGATGGCATAACAACCAAGAATTTAAATGATCTTCTTTATTGTTGTTGATAGTAAAAAAATTATCAGCTTGCTACATATCATTCATTAGTAGCGTTTTAGTACTCTGATTATTATTATATTTAATCACTATTTAAATATTATACAACAGCATATAATCTATTATTTTTACTACTACCACTATTAGCCAACTACTGCTGTTTTTGTCCATAATTATTTTTTCTATATTTATTAATTATCATTGCTGTTGTTGATAAGCTTTTAACAAGTACTGATCAATAATAGCGCGTTGTTTGTAATGAATTATTATTATTATTATCACTTCAGTGTATGTAGTTGCACTTGTTTTAGTTTGATTATAAAATTTTTGTTTACTCAACTCATTCTTGCCTCACACATGATAATTATAATAGCATTAAAAGATCAAAATGATATGTTCTATATTACTAATATTAATTAATAATAATATCATTATAATTATAGCATAGATAGTTGTCATTAAATATAATTTAAACAGCAATTATTATTATAATAATTATTTCTTACTAATTTTATTAATTATTATCATTTATTATTATTACTACTTATTATTATAACTAATTATTATTATTACTAAATTTAATTATTATTATCACTACTATTATTACATTTCTATGATAATTATTATCACTATTATTAACTTACTATGATAATTATTATCATTAGTCATTATTATGGGACTTGGGTGAGTGATGTGATGTGTAACTGTAAACCAACAAGTTCAACAACAAACAAACCAACCACCAACCTTAGCATTTTTTATAGTGCTTAATCCTTCTTCTAAGATGTTCCTTTCAGCTACTAGAGAACCCATTTTCAGGAGTAAAGTTATTGCTAAAAGTAAACAATTCTTGCTTAGTACTTAACTTAGTAACAACAATAAATCTTCTAAAACAAGTCCAAGTTTAATAATAAGCAGCACCATTTATTTTAGTTTTTATATCATCGTGCTGCGGTGAATTTTAGCATAGTCACGTGATATATTTTTACTTAGAAACGGAAACGGATCCAACTCCTAATTACAGCGAAGCATACTTTACTCTGTTTTATTGTGGGAGTGACTTGTGATCCTGAGGATACGGTGAAGTTGTTGACTATTTTTCTTCAAATTAATAATATTACAATAATAATGATAATTCTGCTATGATTACTATTTAAGTATTCAAAAGGAGCTACCAGAAACTGTTCCACGCTTTGATCTACAGATGGATGAAGAATTTTTCACCGACCATGAGCTAAAGCTAACTACCTATGCTGTAATTATTATTCTTATTTTTATTTTATATAATTATTATTATTAATATATATAATAATAATAAATAATAATAATTTATTAAATTAATAATAATTAACCATTTTTTTCATAACAAGCAGAGCATCATCATCATTGTTATTATTATTCTTCTGCTAGAAAGAAGTTATTTTTTGGTGGTTGTTGTTTGTGATGTTCAACAACCAATAATAACACTAGCAACAGCTTGTTGTTTTTGTTGCTGTGGTTGCTATTTTTTTTGTTACTACCTACTACTAGTACAACTACTACTAACTTTCTGACTATTACTTCTTGAACACCAAGAATTTTTCTCTTTCTATCTTCTTGTCTGACCACACTTCCACTCTTTGGTAGTCTAGAGGCTCTATTATAACCAGAACAGCGACAGCAGAAATTTCTCTTAATTTTTTTGTGATAAAGATGGTTGTGTGATTTTAAAAAAAGTTGCTTAACAAATTACAATAACAAGTAGTAATAGTAATAATAATTGATAAAGAGTAATAATACTGATTGATATAATAATAATGATAATAATAAATGGAAATAATTAATATTGTGACTATTGTTGTTGTTGATGATTATTTTACATTTTTATAATTTAAAAACTTAACTGTAAAATAACAATGATAATATGATTATTTATTGTCCAATGAATAATAATAATAACAACATTTATTGTATTTACCATTATAATAATGCGCACTAGTAATGTTGTTAGTATTATTACTTATTATTCTTGCATAGCAATCAATCATATTATTGTTTCACAGTTACGTTATATTGTGAAATAATTATCGATGTTGTGGATGTTTGTAGGTTAATATTTATTACTAGCTCTAATGAAAAATAATAAACTTGAGTATCCTCGCTACTTTTGGTTTCTTCTGACTAAATAATATAATTTTTGATTGGGTAATTATTATTAATTAGTAATGTCTTTGTGTTGGTATATTTATTGAGTTATTTTTAGGCATAGGATAATAACTGATAGTCAATCAGAAGATTAACATGTTGCTGGTTTGTAGAATTACTAAACTCCTAAGTTTTATTTTAATCATTGAATAGTTACTATATATATATACCATAATGAAAGACAACAATATAACCCTTATAACTCAATCATATGGTGGCTCATAACGTGAGACGGTTTCGTTTTCAAAGCGTATGAACGGATTTGAAATAGTCCAGACGGTTTGCAAAGCGTCTTTTACATTGAAAATAATTGGGTAATTGTAGTAAAATAGCCCAAGAAACTATGTTTAAAAACGGGCTTGTTGGTTATAATAAATTAATTGTCGGCCTCAGCAGTTGCAGGATTAATGCTATAAAACTGTATTTCCTGTCCAACAATTGTAAAATCTGCAAACCGTATAGTTGTCTTGCAAATAATTCAGACGGTTTAGAAATGATCCAGATGATTTAGGAAATTACAAACCGTATGGACGCTTTAGAAAGAGTATGAACTATTTACAAACCGTATGAATTATTTTGAAATAGTCTGAACTGTTTTGAAATAGTCCAAACTATTTTGAAATGGTTGGAAAAGTTTGCAAGGCATATGGCTTTCGAACCAAAAGCGATCGTCATAATTTTATTTATAGCCTCTATATAACTTTGTCAACACAGACGTCGATCAAAAGACATAGAGCACGTTAATCAACTGTATAAAAATGTTGTTGAATATAATCTCTAAAATAAATTTTTACATTTACAGTTAGGTTGTATTTATTATTTAAAATAATTTGAAGCAAATAATATTTAATAAATAAAAAATTTTATTTATTTATTTAGAAAAAATTCAACTGTTCAGTGTTTAGGAGAAACATTATCCATCATAAATGGACTGTAGATCTATGACCAATAGAGCGAACCAGCAAATCGGCTCGGATTTTCTAGGTTCACGAACAATTTCACAAAGCGTTCAGAAGTTTTTGCAAAAGTTCAGACTATTTCAAATTCGTTCAAACGGTTTGGAAAGCGTTCAGACGTTTTAAAACACAAAAGGCAAAACGTTCTGAGCCACCATACAATCAAGTTAAAATATTGACAAGTAGATTGACACAAAACGATATGAAAATAATGGCAAAAAACTTGTAACAAGCACGTATGGATACATATGATTAACGTGTAATTTAAAGCAAACTTGGAGAAAGACTGAGTTGTTGTGATGTCTCAAAAGTTAAGGCCTGCCTGTGCTATTGCAATTTTCAGAATTTAATTTCTTTTCTCTGTTAGCATTGTATTTATTGAATGTATTGAATTATTATTGAATTATTAGTCGTTCTTTATAGTTAAAATTTTTGTTTTACCAACTGTTTTAGAGGAGAGTACGACATGTTAAGGCATTGAGTATCAAAAGTTTGTCTTACAAATGCTCTGATGTCAACCATTTAGAAGTATATTTTACATTTCACGCCAATGCTACTTCTGCAGGTAAGTGATGTCATCAAGTTTTAATTTTACTTGTGAGTCAACTACCACCAGTATTTGTATCTATATATTATTTAGGGGCACTTCAGTGGTGGTCTCTTATCTTTGATGTTGTATAATTGTACAATACAGGCTGTGCATTGTTTTAGAGTTTTACAAAAGCGACCCTGTGCGTGGGACAATAAACCTTTCATGGAATTCCATAGACCTGAGACATGTGCCATACTTATATACAGCGCCAACTGTCATTTTTTTACGTGTATGGGTGCAGGATGGCAAGCTAAATCCAAAAGTTCACTTAGAGTATGATTTAGATCTTCAAACTCTGGTTCTATCTTCACCAACTCACAACTCGGTATGTATTATGGTGACTCTTGTGATATGTTAGTAGTAAGCTGTGGGATCTGGTAATAGTAACTTGTGTGGTCTGGTAGTACTAACTTGTGTGGTCTGGTAGTAGTAACTTGTGTGGTCTGGGAGTAGTACCTTGTGTGCTCTGGTAGTAGTAACTTGTGTGGTCTGGTAGTAGTACCTTGTGTGGTCTGGTAGTAGTAACTTGTGTGGTCTAGTAGTAGTACCTTGTGTGGTCTGGTAGTAATAACTTGTGAGGTCTGGTAGTAGTACCTTGTGTGGTCTGGTAGTAGTAACTTGTGTGGTCTGGTAGTAGTACCTTGTGTGTTCTGGTAGTAGTACCTTGTGTGTTCTGGTAGTAGTAACTTGTGTGGTCTGGTAGTAGTAACTTGTGTGGTCTAGTAGTAGTAACTTGTGTGGTCTGGTAGTAGTACCTTGTGTGGTCTGGTAGTAGTAACTTGTGTGGTCTGGTAGTAGTACCTTGTGTGTTCTGGTAGTAGTAACTTGTGTGTTCTGGTAGTAGTAACTTGTGTGGTCTGGTAGTAGTACCTTGTGTGGTCTAGTAGTAGTACCTTGTGTGGTCTGGTAGTAGTACCTTGTGTGGTCTGGTAGTAGTACCTTGTGTGGTCTGGTAGTAGTAACTTGTGTGATCTGGTAGTAGTACCTTGTGTGGTCTGGTAGTAGTACCTTGTGTGCTCTGGTAGTAGTAACTTGTGTGGTCTGGTAGTAGTAACTTGTGTGGTCTGGTAGTAGTAACTTGTGTGGTCTGGTAGTAGTACCTTGTGTGGTCTGGTAGTAGTACCTTGTGTGGTCTGGTAGTAGTACCTTGTGTGGTCTGGTAGTAGTACCTTGTGTGGTCTGGTAGTAGTAACTTGTGTGGTCTGGTAGTAGTAACTTGTGAGGTTTGGTAAAAAAACTAAATTTTTGTGAGTTCTGTGCCAAAGTCAAAGTTCACGGATGAGCTAACTGATATATCAAAGCAAATTGCTGATGAGTTGCCAAGTTTTTTTTGTTCGCATTTCGCTTTGCAAGTTCAAACATTTGATGTAATCAAATTGATGGATAGAGAGTAATAGTTGTAGATGAAACTCGAACAAAACTCTGAGATTGTTGGTGCAATGGGCCATGAGTTCTTGCTATGCACATTCAGTTTTAGTATTTAAGATCAGTTTGTGTGACATTTATTATGACTTTGCATATTCGTTATTTACTAGTGTTCTCGAAGCCTTTGCTGAACTTATAAACAGGCCTTTTTATCAGACAGGCATAAGTGATCAAACAATGCTCTTGATTTATCGTATTTGTATTATTTGTTTGCGGTTGTATAGAGAGCTGATAGCTCAAGTTTCTACATAATCGATAATCAAAAGTCTGTGTTTCTCAAGGTCATTACATAATAATCAAGATTTTAGACTAGATTTAAACACTAATATTAGACTGTGAATGGCACACTCATTGGGTGACCACTACAGTGGTTTAACCTCTCCTCATTTCCAGATCCTGTCATTCATTGCATAATACTACAACAATTGTATCTGTTTTCTTTCTACGTGCTCTCTCTCAATCCAGATTGTAAAATACTAGAGCTTATCATGGCTCAATAGTTGCCGATAAAAGGTTGAAATAATAACTAAAAACGTTCAACCGTTTGTTTTGAGAACACAGTCTATTATTTCTGTGATTATTTATGCTATCATCATCATCCTCTCTTGAATATAGATCTCACTTCGCTGTCTGTTCTGTGTAGGTCGGAGAGGTTGATGGGGCGAGCGAGGAAAGGGCCGTTACTGATGTGATAACTTTTGACATGTTTGGTGCTAAGTTTGAGCTGCCCTCAAATACTGACAGCTTGCCGGAGTATCTCTATGTGGAAACTGATCAAACACCCAAATGCTCATATTCGTCCAATCAGCTGGCCAGGTAGCTACTGTTTATCAACCAATCAGCTGGCCAGGTACTGTTTATCAACCAGTCATCTGGTGACATGCTGTTTGTTGATCAATCAGATGGTCAGATACTGTTTATTAACCAATCAAGTTTTGCAGCTCCAGCACTCTGTACATTTATTGACAAATAGGACATAAGGCTGCGTTGATCAGAACACATACGCGAAGATTTCTCTAACTTTACGTATCAAAACATTTATTTCTCCCAAAGAAAGCAACTTTACATTTTTTTCTGAGTTTTTTGTTGTTGATAAAATCACTTTTTACCAGCTAATAATAATGTATCGTCTTTTCCGATAAAAACATATGTTAAATTTGTAACCACTTTTAAAAATGTATAAATGCAAATGTTTTTCTATGAGAGAAAATGTGGTGTTGGTATTTCGAGGCAAGTTTATTAACGTTTGTTTGATTATCTAATCTAATTTGTAATAGATAATAATTTTATTTATTATCATAAAAGCATATTTAATAGCATCATCGTGTTTTGTGAGCTCTTTCCTGTATCGAATGGTCTGTGAAAGAGACGATCGCAGTCCCAATTATTTTAGCTTTGAATTTACTAAACTGTAAATTGATATTTATTGCAAGTATAGGACTGGTTTTGTTTGGTTGGGTGACCTGTAGCCTTTAGAGCTTTTGCTCAAAGAGGAATTCCACTACGAAGCAAGTAAATAAACCCACAGTTTGCATGTTCAGTGCATTCAATAAAATCCCCTTCCATAGCTGTTATATGAACTTCCGATGACTGTACTGGGCATACTTAGACAAGGAAGTATATCACTACCTCTACATGTGCTCTGTTTTTGTGATTGCTCTAAACCACACTGATGTAAGGTTACAGGAACTTACGTGTTACTTTTTCTCTCATTTGATGAGGAACATGAGATCTAAAGATTTTTCAAGGGGTTACTAGCGATATCCATAACTAATTATGTTATGTGTGCAGGTTACAAACTGTGCTAAGAGCTCTAAAACAAACCGAACAGTCGACGGTCAGAGTTAAAGAGGACATCAATCGCAGGATGAAGGAAAGAAAACCTCTCTCAGATAAGGTGAAGCTATTGTTTTATATCAGTTGAGTAGCTGTAGTACAATAGCCTGTGTACCTAGTTCCAGGAGTTATCAACTCTTTCATTTGATGTTTTTGCATGACAAAGTGTACGTTGTAGTACTACTGGGTTTTCCTTTTGGTTTAAATATCTGATATCCTCACAGAGATAAGTAGTTACTGGTATTTATGTGAAATGTAAATAAAGTAGTACTACTAGTTGGCTAGTTGCTCATTACTAATAATTTTTTAGTTGCAAGTAAATATCATCAACGTTTCATCACATTTATGTGATAAGAACAATTACTGGTTCCGTAAATTTGATGTTTTGACAACTGGAATAACTGTTTGTAAAAATGCATTCAAAAGTTTGGAATCCCCAATTTTACATTTCTCTAATACAATCAGGCTTTATGATCATGACTTTCTATTACTAGAAAACAACCATGACTGTTTGTATCACATGCATATTGTTTGAGAAATTTTCCAAAAAAAACCAGTACTACTCCAAGCTGCTACAACAATGCTACAAATACTGATGAAAACATTTTTTGTTGGCAGCAAGAAAGAATAGAATCTTGTAGCGTCAGCATAGCATCCATCAAGGCTAAATTGGAACAGAAGAGAGAAATATTGTTAGTTAAAAAGTCAAGGGTGGCAGCTCGCAGATCTGAGACAAACAGACAGGGTGAGTCTATGATGCTATCTAGGTAGTGTGTAATATATCTGTATTTATAAACAAGAAGTGCGAGATATGCTGTACAAGTGTTTGTTAAAATGCACGTTTTATGCAGCAGTGGTTGGGACACTAGTTTCAAGTTATGGGCACAAGTACGCCATTCGCTCTCAAATTGCTCTTATTAATATGGTGGTTGGAGTGTTGAATAGGGATTTCCTAGTTGGTTTATGACTCAAAATGAATCTTCCTACATGCACAGATTGCATCATTCTTGTAAGCTTTCCTATTGAACTGCATTTGTTTTTGCTGGTTAATTGTGTCTGCAGTAGTTAGTTGACTGCATCAGCGAATACAATACAATAATTCAGTAAACTTCAACGTGAGCTCAATTAAACTTGAAGACAGACTAATGAGAAGGGGAGAGATGGAATGATAGCGATGTTATAGCTAGGCTGGAACAGGGAAGGGGTATTGGTGGGTGTGACGTAGAGCTCAGCAAGGAAATGAAGAGGCAAGGGAAGGTTGACGAAGCGGTTAGATTGAGGGGTTTAGATAGAGTGAAGCGGGAAAGGATATATCCGGGGTAGCACAAGGCTGGGGTAGAGCAATGGACTTATTTGATTACATTAATGTTGTTACTGATGGCACACATGTGTCTAGTAAGTATGTATTTAGTATACACTTATATATAGTATACTAGCTAACCTACCCGTCACCGGCAGCATCAAATGGTTGCAGTCACGGCTGCCTTTCTTCCCAGCCTCCACCTCCCATGGTCACCTTCTTTGTAGTAGCCTCTTTCCAAGGCAGCATCTTCCTATGGTAGCTTCTACTTGGGATAGCTTTTACTTGGGGTAGCTTCTACTTGGGGTAGTTTCTACTTGGGGTAGCTTCTACTTGGGGTAGCCTCTACTTGGGATAGCCTCTACTTGGGGTAGCCTCTACTTGGGGTAGCCTCTACTTGGGGTAGCCTCTACTTTGGGTAACTTCTACTTGGGGTAGCTTCTACTTGGGGTAGTCTCTACTTGGGGTAGCTTCTACTTGGGGTAGCCTCTACTTGGGGTAGCTTCTACTTGGGGTAGCCTCTACTTGGGGTAGCTTCTACTTGGGGTAGCCTCTACTTGGGGTAGCTTCTACTTGGGTAGCCTCTGCTTGGGGTAGCCTCTACTTGGGGTAGCTTCTACTTGGGTAGCTTCTACTTGGGGTAGCCTCTACTTGGGGTAGCCTCTACTTGGGGTAGCCTCTACTTGGGGTAGCCTCTACTTGGGGTAGCCTCTACTTGGGATAGCTTCTACTTTGGGTAGCTTCTACTTGGGGTAGCTTCTACTTGGGGTAGCCTCTACTTGGGGTAGCTTCTACTTGGGGTAGCTTCTACTTGGGGTAGCTTCTACTTGGGGTAGCCTCTACTTGGGGTAGCCTCTACTTGGGGTAGCTTCTACTTGGGCTAGCTTCTACTTGGGTTAGCTTCTACTTGGGGTAGCCTCTACTTGGGGTAGCTTCTACTTGGGGTAGCCTCTACTTGGGGTAGCCTCTACTTGGGGTAGCTTCTACTTGGGGTAGCCTCTACTTGGGGTAGCTTCTACTTGGGGTAGCCTATACTTGGGGTAGCCTCTACTTGGGGTAGCCTCTACTTGGGATAGCTTCTACTTGGGGTAGCTTCTACTTGGGGTAGCTTCTACTTGGGGTAGCTTCTACTTGGGGTAGCTTCTACTTGGGGTAGCTTCTACATGGGGTAGCCTCTACTTGGGGTAGCTTCTACTTGGGGTAGCCTCTACTTGGGGTAGCTTCTACTTGGGGTAGCCTCTACTCGGGGTAGCTTCTACTTGGGGTAGCTTCTAATTGGGGTAGCTTCTACGTGGGGTAGCCTCTACTTGGGGTAGCCTCTACTTGGGATAGCTTCTACTTTGGGTAGCTTCTACTTGGGGGTAGCTTCTACTTGGGGGTAGCTTCTACTTGGGGTAGCCTCTACTTGGGGTAGCCTCTACTTGGGGTAGCCTCTACTTGGGGTAGCCTCTACTTGGGGTAGCTTCTACTTGGGGTAGCTTCTACTTGGGGTAGCTTCTACTTGGGGTAGCCTCTACTTGGGGTAGCTTCTACTTGGGGTAGCCTATACTTGGGGTAGCCTCTACTTGGGGTAGCCTCTACTTGGGGTAGCCTCTACTTGGGGTAGCCTCTACTTGGGGTAGCCTCTGCTTGGGGCAGCCTCTACTTGGGGTAGCCTCTACTTGGGGTAGCCTCTACTTGGGGTAGCCTCTACTTGGGGTAGCTTCTACTTGGGGTAGCCTCTACTTGGGGTAGCCTCTACTTGGGGTAGCTTCTACTTGGGGTAGCTTCTACTTGGGGTAGCCTCTACTTGGGGTAGCCTCTACTTGGGTAGCTTCTACTTGGGGTAGCCTCTACTTGGGGTAGCCTCTACTTGGGGTAGCCTCTACTTGGGGTAGCCTCTACTTGGGGTAGCCTCTGCTTGGGGCAGCCTCTACTTGGGGTAGCCTCTACTTGGGGTAGCCTCTACTTGGGGTAGCCTCTACTTGGGGTAGCTTCTACTTGGGGTAGCCTCTACTTGGGGTAGCCTCTACTTGGGGTAGCTTCTACTTGGGGTAGCTTCTACTTGGGGTAGCCTCTACTTGGGGTAGCCTCTACTTGGGGTAGCCTCTACTTGGGGTAGCTTCTACATATAACTATATATAGTATGTATACGACTATATATAGTATGTATATGACTATATATAGTATGTATATGACTATATACATAGTATACATATTTGTACAGAGAAAGAAATGGAAGAGAACCAAAAGAGCATGCAATACGATGATATGCACTACACCGATGTAAAGAGTGACTACTACAGTGCAAGGTAAGTTACTAGAATATACTCACCAGATGTGCCATTGCATTACTGTCAGTGTTTAGTATGCACTGCTACCATTCTCTAATGGCACATTCTAGTCTAAAGCTATGACTGATATGTTTTTTATTACTGAATGCATAGATTTGTGATACTGTGTATCGGTTGTACTATATTTTAGTATACCACATTGTCTTATGTATATTTAGAGAGAAGCTACTGAAAGGTAACGCTCTTTTGTCTCAAAGGAACAAACAGATGGTACACGAGCTCTGTCATATATACCCTATAGAGCAGGTTAGTGTGTTGCCTGCTGCTCTTGGAATTATCTCCCCCCACAGATATAATCATCCTCCCTTTTCTTATAACTCATTTTTATATATTTTGTTGGATCGAACCAACATTTTGGCATTAGGAAACTGCAAAAGGTTTGTCTCACGGCTCATTAATTACATAACTCATTAAATACATCACCTTGCACAGAGTGTGTAACACAGAGTGGGTGTTATATGCTGATAGTACCCATGATGCACCAGCTAGTATGCAATGCGAATAAGCCGGCTGTATACAACATGATGAGCTGCTATGTGAGATATGAAATCTCTGAGTCTACGAGACAAGAACCTGAGTCTACTAGACAAGAACATGCGTTGGGTAGATTATTCCATATCACATGTAGAACTGGGACAATGTTAGTTCTCTCAATGAAGCAAACCCTGTAATTGTGAAGATCATGTGTTGTTGATATTGTCTTATACTGGTGGTGTTAGAAGTCAATGGTAACCAACATGGGTGCCAATTGTGAGACTCGTGACTTGTGACAAGCTTGTGTCACTGAATCTATGTCACAAATAGTATACTAATTCCATCAGGTAACTTTTTTTATAATTGCAATTTGTAAATCTTTCATATAAAAATATATGTGATTGGGGATGTCAAGTGGTATATATGACTGGAGGTATCAAGTGGTATACGTGACTGGAGATGTCAAGTGGTATATATGACTGGGGATGTCAAGTGGTATATGTGACTGGAGGTATCAAGTGGTATATGTGACTGGAGATGTCAAGTGGTATATGTGACTGGAGGTATCAAGTGGTATATGTGACTGGGGCTCTCAAGTGGTATATATGACTGGAGATGTCAAGTGGTATATGTGACTGGAGGTATCAAGTGGTATATGTGACTGGAGATGTCAAGTGGTATATATGACTGGAGATGTCAAGTGGTATATGTGACTGGGGGTATCAAGTGGTATATGTGACTGGAGATGTCAAGTGGTATATATGACTGGGGATGTCAAGTGGTATATGTGACTGGAGGTATCAAGTGGTATATGTGACTGGAGATGTCAAGTGGTATATGTGACTGGAGGTATCAAGTGGTATATGTGACTGGGGCTCTCAAGTGGTATATATGACTGGAGATGTCAAGTGGTATATGTGACTGGAGGTATCAAGTGGTATATGTGACTGGAGATGTCAAGTGGTATATATGACTGGAGATGTCAAGTGGTATATATGACTGGAGATGTCAAGTGGTATATGTGACTGGAGGTATCAAGTGATATATGTGACTGGATATGTCAAGTGGTATATGTGACTGGAGGTATCAAGTGATATATGTGACTGGGGCTCTCAAGTGGTATATATGACTGGAGATGTCAAGTGGTATATGTGACTGGAGATGTCAAGTGGTATATGTGACTGGAGATGTCAAGTGGTATATGTGACTGGGGGTATCAAGTGGTATATGTGACTGGAGATGTCAAGTGGTATATGTGACTGGAGGTATCAAGTGATATATGTGACTGGGGCTCTCAAGTGGTATATATGACTGGAGATGTCAAGTGGTATATGTGACTGGAGATGTCAAGTGGTATATGTGACTGGAGATGTCAAGTGGTATATGTGACTGGGGGTATCAAGTGGTATATGTGACTGGAGATGTCAAGTGGTATATGTGACTGGGGCTCTCAAGTGGTATATATGACTGGAGATGTCAAGTGGTATATGTGACTGGAGGTGTCAAGTGGTATATGTGACTGGGGCTCTCAAGTGGTATATGTTGACAATTTTGAAACCAAAATACCATCAGCTCTGGTCCACTATCACAACAAACTGTGAACTCCTATTTCAATGGCACACAGGATTGTAATTAGTTTGCGTACACTTTTTCAAAATAAATTGTGAGACTTACAACCCCAGAATGTCTGTTTGGTAAAACATATTTTTTAAACAGTAAAAGTTGCATGTCAAAGGGGCGGGCTTTTCTGTTCCCTTCTACCAAGATGGCCGTAGGGTATGTTGAAAGTGCCCACTCCGTGTATTGAAGCACTCTGGTCGTATTGAGAACTTCTCTTTGTAAGCTTTTAGTTTACTAGTTTAATTTCTTTTAAATTAAATAATTATATAATTATGGGTATGTTGAGTAATCCCATAAATATTTGATAAAAAAAATAATAATAGTGCCGAAAAAGAGCAAAATAAAATAAATATCGAAATTATATGAGACAAGCTTATCCCATACATTACCACATACATTATCACTCACAAAACGAAACTGATGAAAGATTTTAAATATTATTGGAAAATGAGATAGTGATAACATAACATAAAATGATATTCAAACAACAATGCGTTATAAATTTTAAAACAACTAAATCAAGTTAGTTGTAAGAATACCAACTGCACATATTGCGTTGTGGTGTGCAACATTTATTGACTTTTTATACTTTGTGTTTGTAAAACCATTCGATTATGTAATCATTTTCCTTTTCGGCGTTATTCATCAGTGAACAAAAACATTGTGACATGTCTCCACTCACCAAACTTGGGTATGTCTGTAGATGGTGGATGGGCGGTACACTATAGCCGGTGTATACCTACCTGGTGTTGAACAAGTCAGCAGTCAGACTGAGTTAGCCTCCAGTACTGCTCTCGGCTACACAGCACATCTTATTAGTATGCTCTATCGTTTCCTCGAGCTTCCTCTACAGTTCCCTATTGAGTTTCGTGGGTCAAGGTCACTCATTTATGACATGGTGCGTTTGGGGCCTGTACTTCCGTCTCAGAAGGACAGATCGTAAGTGTTTTGTACTTATCAAAGCTCTCTAGTATTGTGTCAAGATGAATTATCTTGTATCTTTAGAATTGTCTTCTCACAATGCAAGTTTTCACGACTGGAATAGGACAGCAGCAATCTCCATACAAAATAAAAAAAACATCAAGTTTTTTGCTCAGAAGTATATATTAGTGGGAGGAGTTTAAAATTACTTAATCTTCATAATTTTTTTTGATATGCAAAACCAGAGTTTTGTTTTTTAGTAACGCCTTAGTTTTCTTAACTTTTTTTATTACCAATTTTGTAATATCAATTTTTTCTTGTGTGGTCTGTGGTTTTTTGCTTTATTCGCGATCTAACAGGTTAATCTGAATGTATGTACATGTGACAATGGAGGCCAGGTGTGACGTAACCCTTATACCGCGTGTACATATAGGGATTACTAAGCGATTTCCTTAGCGATTGCGTGATTTTGCACCTTCTGTTTCATGCAAAATTGCTAAGCAATCGATAGCATTTTATTAGAGGTTATCTCCAGGTTTCGATCAATATAAAAAAGTTGCTAGTTTATTTTTTATAATCAACCAATCACAGCGCACAAATGCTTTGTCCTCCTTTTCAATAGTGTTTCGTCATATGCAGCGCTCCGATCTACCAACAATCCTTTAGTAAATTGAAGGCTATGCTTTGTAACAGCGAGTTTGACCTGAATCGCTGAAGAATGGGTAGTAGTGAAAAGTTGCACAATTTTGGGAGGGACTTCCCCAATGGCTACGCAAAATCGCTAGCATGATCGGTATATGTACATGCAGAATTAAGCTTTTCTAATTTTTTTGTGAAATAGAAAAGTTTTGCCCCATGAAGCTAAGGAGAAGAAAAAAACACCTTTTTATTCACATGACTTTATACTAGATAGAAAATTGACTCCACAAACCATCATAGATAGAAATGATTAACCAAAAAGTAGACAACTCCACCCGAACTTTGTAAGCGTTAGTTTGATGTCCATGAGAAGTTTTTAGTGTTGTTTGCGGTTTAGCCAAGAGTTTTCTACAGCATCTAATGTGCGGGTTGTATGCAGGTTCCCACTGTACAGTAGAGGGAAGGACAAAAGGCTATTCTATTATGCCTCTCAACTACTAAACCAAAACATAGAGAATTTGAGACACGCCTACGAGCTGCCGACCAAAGACTCCAAACTCACTCTTAGAAATATCAAAGACTTTCTGCATTCCAAGTTTGGTGTGGGGTATGTTTCTCAGACTATTTCTTGCGCAATATAGTTGGTGTGTTCTTGTGTGAGTTGTTGTGTTTTACTTTTGAAGGTGAACTAGATCGAATATTTGTTATGCTCAATTTAAATATTTAGAAAAGCTATGCAATTGTGGCATATTTACTAATGCAGTTGAAGTTATAAAGAAATATTTTCTTTTTGATGTTTATGTGATCTCTTTGTCACATCTGTACAACCTCTGTGTGATCTCTGTATAACCTCTGTGTGACCTCTGTACAACCTCTGTGTGACCTCTGTGTGATCTCTGTGTGACCTCTATGTGATCTCTATATAACCTCTGTGTGACCTCTATGTGATCTCTATATAACCTCTGTGTGACCTCTATGTGATCTCTATATAACCTCTGTGTGACCTCTATATAACCTCTGTGTGACCTCTATGTGATCTCTATATAACCTCTGTGTGACCTCTATGTGACCTCTATATAACCTCTACGTGATCTCTATATAACCTCTGTGTGACCTCTATGTGATCTCTGTATAACTTCTGTGTGACCTCTATATAACCTCTGTGTGACCTCTATGTGATCTCTATATAACCTCTGTGTGACCTCTGTGTGACCTCTATGTGACCTCTGTGTGACCTCTATGTGACCTCTGTGTGACCTCTATGTAACCTCTGTGTGACCTCTATGTAACCTCTGTGTGACCTCTATGTGACCTCTGTGTGACCTCTATGTAACCTCTGTGTGACCTCTATGTAACCTCTGTGTGACCTCTATGTGATCTCTGTGTGACCTCTATGTGATCTCTATATAACCTCTGTGCAACCTCTATGTGATCTCTATCACTATGTTCCCATGGTTCGAATTTGTTTAGGTTGAACTCATAAATTGTCATGGTCATGGGAATTGTGACTCGTACGAGTTGGTTCGGGTTTGTGCGTGTTAGCTCGGTGCGATTCCTCAAACCGTATTCGTTCAGATTCATTCGGATTGAGCATTAATTAGAATCATGGGAATCGTTCAGGTTGATGAATGCGAATTGCTTGGACTGCTCTTTTATGGAGGCATTAAACTTAAATAATTATAAAATATTTAATATTTTTCGGGAAACTGACAGAGTTCAGAGAATCGGAGCTCTGTTTGATAAGTGGGCGAACTAGATTATTATTAATTAAAATAACAAATAATTATTATTTTTTTATTATATTAGTTTATTATTATTAATTAATTATCATTTCTTAGAGTTATCATATTTATTAAATATCATTTATAATTATTATTAATTGCTGTTTTTATTGTTACTCATCTACTTACTATTACTATTAGCGAGTGCTGTAAACATTCCACAAATCTGACTCATGTTACTTAGTAATACGAGCATGGTTGTTTACTCTGTAGAATTATGGGAATTAGGTGAGATAAATCTATGGTTTACTCTCACTAACGATAAAATAATTATTGCCCTCGCTACTCACTGTAAAGGAAGGACAACTCCTGCATATGATTCAATTCGATCTATCATAGGAACAGTTAGCAGTGCCAAACCGAATGAATGCTAACCAACTCGAATTAACATCCAATCCCAACGAGTTCGAACCATGGGAACATGGTGTATGTAACCTCTGTTGTGACCTCTATATAACCCCTACGCGACCTTATATAACCTTTATGTGACCTCTATGTAACCTTTATGTGGCCTCTGTATAACCTTCAAATGAGCTCTATGTTCCCGCTGTGTAAGTAACCCCTATATGACCTCTATATAACCTCAGTGTGACCTCTACATGGCCTCTATGTGACTTTTGTATATCCTTTATGTGACCTCTATTTAACCTCTATAAGACCTCTATGCAATCCCTGTGTGATCTTTATGTAACCTATATGTGACCTCTAACCTCTATGTGACCTCTAACCTCTATGTGAGCTATATGTGCCATCTATGTAAGCAAAATTTCTGTTTCAGGCTGGTGACTCTGGGACAGCAGGAGTCGCGCTCTCCCCCAATGCCCATTCAGAGAACTGTATCGGTACCTGGTGTCAGGCACCCCTCCTTAGCAGGTAAATTTTCTCAACTAACTTCATCTACAAAGTATGCAATCTTCTCACAAATTTTTACTGCCAGCTCTGAGCAAGTTTTGTTTCAATCCTTTATAAAGCCCTGTCACGTTTTCACTATGTGTTGATCAATTTGATAGCGTACACTGAAATTAATACTAGTCATGTCTACCGGCTATTTACTGTAGCTTTCTTTTCAAAACATTACCTAATAAAAGAGCCGTGCCATAGATTTAAATTGAAAGTTTACTAATAGATTTTCCTTTATTCAACCCTCATCAATATTGTAATTGAGCTCTAGTTTCTAGCAGTGCCAAGTGCCATGCAGCGAAATGTGTGTCTGTAATGCCGTGTCTTTACTTTGTTAGCTCTAGGTCGGACACAAACCTCAAATTCAGCTTGGTCCAGTCCTGCCACTGATTCACCATCTGAAGAATATTTTAGCGATGAGACATCTGCTAAACCTGTCACTCAACCACCTGCTCAAAGCCATTCTTACCAGTATGACACCACTGACAGCTCTAAGTTAGCATCCAATGACACTTTACCAGTAGATGCCAGTATTGGCAGTAATTCCCCTCATCTCATTAGACCACCCACAGATAGTATTCCCTTCGATACTTCTGACACTTCTCAGCAGTTAGAATATACAGTTGATGACAGTTTGACACTTGGTATCACTAACGATATCGTTGACACTGATCAGCAGGTACTTGAAGCAAATGCTCAAAGCATATCCAACGAAAAATCGTCAGGTGTGAATGATGTAATTTACCATCAAAGTTTGTCAGACGAGTTGGTTTCTGAAGAGGACGATGTGAAGATTCATTTAAACAAATCTGTGGCAGTTTGCAATCAACCAATGACAGCAAGCCTCTCATCAGATGGAAAAGATGCTGCGCAAGAAGAACAAAATGATTCAAATGATGATAATCGCTCAGTTGGACCGGCAATCAATGTCAATGGTGTAGACAAGCATAAATTGAATGGACAGATTGGTGTGAACGATGTCAGTTTAGATGTTCGAATGCCGTTTGATGCTCAACCAGAAGGGGCTGTATTCTTGGAGAAAAAGACAGAATCTGAAAGCCATACAAAACCTAACAGTTTATAACGCTATTAAATAATAATAAATTTATAGGAATTAGTAAATGAAACGCTCGTACCTCCAAGTTCATACATTCTACTTTATATTTTGGATTATTTAAATGTTTATGGAGATTATCCAATTAATATTTTATTTCATCGTTTTATTTAAAGTTTTGTAATATGTAATATATATGAAGTTATGTGAAATATACTTCTACAGTTTGTATTAATAAAGTCTGGCACTATGCTAGTATGGTACTGTACTGGTATGGTACTGTGCTGGTATGGTACTGTACTGGTATGGTACTGTACTGGTATGGTACTGTGCTGGTATGGTACTGTACTGGTATGGTACTGTACTGGTATGGTACTGTGCTGGTATGGTACTGTACTGGTATGGTACTGTACTGGTATGGTACTGTGCTGGTATGGTACTGTGCTGGTATGGTACTGTGCTGGTATGGTACTGTGTTGGTATGGTACTGTACTGGTATGGTACTGTACTGGTATGGTAGTGTGCTGGTATGGTACTGTACTGGTATGGTACTGTGCTGGTATGGTACTGTGCTGGTATGGTACTGTGCTGGTATGGTACTGTACTGGTATGGTACTGTACTGGTATGGTACTGTGCTGGTATGGTACTGTGCTGGTATGGTACTGTGCTGGTATGGTACTGTGTTGGTATGGTACTGTACTGGTATGGTACTGTACTGGTATGGTAGTGTGCTGGTATGGTACTGTACTGGTATGGTACTGTGCTGGTATGGTACTGTGCTGGTATGGTACTGTGCTGGTATGGTACTGTACTGGTATGGTACTGTACTGGTATGGTACTGTGCTGGTATGGTACTTTGATGGTTTTAGTATAATTTATTCTCTAACATTCCCCCAGACAGGTTGTTAGGAGAGGCACGCTAAGTTTTTATAAACATGTTATTCTTTCCACACTAAAAGAGAGGTGGACTATCAAAGCTCAGTAACAAGTGTTTATGCTAAAATATAAGAATATTTCAAGTCCTTAAAACTTGTTATTTTTTAACGCAAAAATAATCACTCGGCAAAAGTTAAAATTCATGCTCTGATCCAGTCACATACCTATTAGCGAATAATATGGTACTCGAATACAATTTATTTATGTCAGTTCTCTGACACAGAAAATGCCATTAGAAAATCGAGATCTGATTTTCCAACTATTTTCATTTTAAAAGTGATATGATAAATGGTGAATTTTGTTGTAAGCAAAGTTATTTATGTAGAAAAATACTTTAATTATGAACAGAAATATAAGGCGCATTATTTTCTTTGAATATTTTTTCTAAAAAATAAAGATAACAAGTGAGTAAAACTAGCTATTGCTCAAAAGTATAAGTTTTTCGTTTTTAAAACAAAAACACTGAAATATTTTTATAATCGTTTTACAAAGAATCCAAAACATGCTAAGAGCGATCTCTTTGGAAATGCATTTTACTGACAATGAATGTTGGCGATGATGAGGACAGATTTCAACTCACACTAATAAGACTTCCTGATGTTTAGCTCTATTTACTTTCATTTTTGAGTTTCTCCAAACAAACACATTCAGAGCTGACGCTGTCAGGCACATTAAGCCAGAGAACACAAAGGCATATCTGTACGTACCAAACTGGTCCACTAGAAACCCTGTATAATGTATGTAGACTTATTGAAAACACTGCTAAGTTTTACTTGCTGTCATGGCGGCCTTTGCCACGCAAGTAATATATTTGTGGAAGCGAGGCCAATGTGAGATACAAGATGCAAATTTATGCTATGAAACTGAA
Organism: Cryptosula pallasiana; assembly: GCA_945261195.1. Taxonomy (NCBI): domain Eukaryota; kingdom Metazoa; phylum Bryozoa; class Gymnolaemata; order Cheilostomatida; family Cryptosulidae; genus Cryptosula; species Cryptosula pallasiana. The sequence goes on along the minus strand of OX183138.1, from coordinate 29,517,440 downwards.
GTTGCCTGCTCTTTAGCAGTTTTTTGCCTACCTAATCCTTTTTGGATAAACAAAAAATCACCAGTCTGTGTGGCTGGCTATGCATGCATATTCACCCTACGCTGATAATGTTAAAAACTTCTGTACAAACAGCTATGGGTTCACTCGTTTGAGAGGTCAGAGTTCTGTTTGACCATTTAGTCTCAAACCAGAGATACTTCCGGATTTCAATTTTTCCATCGATGTCAAGGGAAACAAATCACAAAATAACACTCGTTGGTTGGAGCCCAACAAAACATGTGCCAGTGCCAGGTTTACTGGATGTCGTATCAAGCTGGGCCGGGAGAAATGGTAAGAGTGGAACAGGGTCGGAACAAGGCGGAGGGTGAGAAGTAGAACGCAGCAGGAATGACTAGATTGTTTCGGCGGCAAATGGGTTACAGAGGTAGAAAAGAACGGGTCAATAACCTGGGTAGAGGAGCAAGAGTGGAGAGGCTGTGTGTATCAAACACGACAGGTACTTCTGGTAGACATAGTCATGTAGCAGCTCAATGAAAAAATGCAATGCGTTTTGTTCCTTTAGAACTTTGTTTGTAATTGGAGATATATTTCTGTAGCAAAATAGCAACAAATACATTTCTTATTTGTTTATTCCAAAAATTGAACCCGAAACAGCATGGTAGCTAGAAAAAAATCAAAATCACTAACAATTAGCACCATTTGAATCTGTACTAACTGAGCCAATCTACGCGTCTCTCTTACATATTTAAATCAATCGACTAACTATACCAATGCAATATGGGTTGACATGGATAGCTACAATGGTCAAGTTTTCAGTCGAAACATTTATTATTACTCTGAAGAGTCATTTGGTGACGGGCAGTCACATCGAGGCAGTACGATATTGTATCGATTGCTGACCACCATGACTGCTCTATAACACATGTGCTCTTCCTTTCTTTCTAGAATCCATGGACGTATGCTGGCACCGAGGTACTTCAAGCTGACATAATCCTGAAGGTCTTTTTCCAGGGGCAGTTTGTAACAATCTTTTACGATATGCATATCTCTCATGCTCTTTCTAATAGCCAACCTAGCCAGCTGTTTTAAAGTGAGCGGGCGACTCCGAATTATTTCTAATGTGTTTGTTATAAGCCTCTGGCAGGTACATTTAGGTTCATCAAATAGAATGCAAGATCGATTGAAACAAAAATAGCCCAAATCTATCAAATTGAACGCTAACCAAAAAAACCATTGATCTCGTTCCCGATTGTTGACAATGAGATGTTTCCAAAGAGCTTTCGGCGAAACTTTCGCAGCCATTGTTAGCAAACTTAAGAAATTATTTGCTATTATAGATGGCTCTGGGTACCAAGTACCAAAAGAAACTGGATTAAAGTTCAAAATTAAATCCTGTATGGCGAAACTTCGCTGACACATGCTGATATAGAAATACAAAGCTCCATCTAACATATACATGACCTTGTTAGCATCTGTAACACGCGCTTTAGGTACGAGATCGTCCCGAAAATTTAGTCTCTCGGCAATGGGTAGATTTGGACAATCTCTTTGACAATGTCCTAGTATCGACCTTAATGCACGTACTATAGTACTTCGATATCTTGTTTTGGCGCTGTCTGGTGCCATTGTGTTCAAACAGTGTTGGCACTCATCTATCATCCTTTGATTACTTTCACGCATTTTCTCTGTTGCGCTTTTCCATTTGTACACAGCAACATCGAGGCTGGAGTGGTATCTTTTAGATGGAACAAAATGTCTTTTTGATGAACTTTCCGCACCACCTTCTTCATCTGCAACAAGTACATCAGTTTTCACTATACATAAAGCAAACGCAAAAATGTTTCCCCGTGAATTTTTTTTAATGAAATTTGCGTATTAAAACTATTCCGCAATCAAAACAAATCACAGAAAAATTCACTAGATAGGAATGAAATTCCACATCATCCCATAATGTAGCAAAATAAATAGCTATTAGCAATCAATGTGCAGGTAAATGCTCCACCAAAAAACTCCCTCTTTTAACTAAAATAAATCACACTGGTATCAAAGTCTAATTTAAAAGATCACTTACCATTACCAACCAGGTTTGTAGCTGAACGTTTCATCTCAACTCAAGAAGTGAGCCTTATTCCGAGCTTTCCAGCATATGTAATCTCTGGAGAAATATATAGCTGTGTAGCTATGGAGTTTAGTACAGCTTTTATGTCGCTTTTTTAATAGCGGCAGGCTGCCTTGTTTTGTGGAGCAAGTCTAGAAAGCTAGAGTGTCTCAGTCCCAACTGGATAGCCGTTCTGGCAATTTCTCAGATCAATGTGGCAGGGTTGGCCCCTACTGGGAATGTGTGGCAGAGAGCAGTGTTCCTATGTATGATAGATCCTGGCAAGTGGTTTAGTTGTTCACAAAGCAGCACTTTCTCTGCAGGTCCTGAGGCTATTCTACCTCGGCTGTTGATCTCCTTAATTATGCAGCCACTTCAAGCTGTGAGCAGAGAAGGATGGGAGGAGGGGGGGGGGGGGGTGCATGAGGCTGTTTCTACATTATAGCATACAATACCCCAAAGGCGTAGAACGGGATACAAAAGACTTCCACAAATATGCAGATTTACCTACAGTTGCATCGTACTGTAGCTGTACAACACTGTAGTTGTACTGTACTACAGTGTTGTACAACTACAATTGCATCGTACTGTAGCTGTACAACACTGTAGTTGTACTGTACTACATAGAACATCACAACATCTACATATTATTTACGTCTGCAGAGCCTTTTTAACTCTTTTCGGCCCAAGATATGCATATTTGCAGGCTATAACCTGAGAGAGTACAATAGCTGAGTGATGAAGTGTTATACCTGCTATGGGAGGCCCACACAAGTTTCCAATAGCGCACGAAAAGTTCATACAGCCCATAGAATTAGACAGGTTACTTTCTCCCAATAAGTCTGTGAGTAGGGCTGGCCACACAGCGCCCCCACTCGCACTAATAAACATGCCAGTCACAATGCTACAAACAGAAAACAGCTGTGACATTGAGTGGTGAGTGTGGGATATGTATATAATACGTGGCAGGAACATGTTTTTGTTTCAAATTATTTTGATTTTTGTTGGTTTTGAAATAATTAGTATCACTTAGGCCAAGCAACAACAACAATTTACTCTTTCCAAAAAGACTTTGCTAATAATTAATTGACCGCTTTTTCAGCTTTTACTAGTTTGATAGGTTTTTGAAAATGCTTGTTCAAAATAGAAGTAAAGCTGATTAAAAAAAACACTGGCTTTTTTAAAAACACGTTAGCATTTTCAGACGTGAAAGATAATTATTATCTGCTTTAACTATTGTGCTTATAACAGAGTCACACACAAAGTAAAATCCGATACAAGAGACAGAAGCTCCATTATTTTGTTTACATTGTTTATTTGGTTATTTTATTTGCAACAAAGAAAATAGATTACAGTATTGAAATGAAAAATATCAGTTTTTTTACCAGCAAAAATTGAGCCTGAATGCTCAGCACTGTAGAATGTGCTCTTTTGAAACCAACATAATAGAATTGTTTTAAAACGACTTTTTGATGTTGATCCGACTGGCGTGTACATATGAAAAACAAATTGGCATTTGCTTTATGCCAATCAGCATTAATGATTGGTTTTAATCATTAAACATGGTAAGTAATGCATCAAACAGAAAAGGTTTCATGTCACTTTAAACATCCACTGGTGTTTGTTACATACGAGACCATCTGGGCATAGAATTAAAAAATATGAACAAAGAAGATATTTACCTGTAGGCCACGAGCCCAGGAAAGTGAGGGATAAATGGTAGAATTATAGATGTAAGTCCAATAACAAGACTAGAAGTAAATACCACAACATACGCTGGTAAGTTCCTGGACAGCAGACAACCGTAGACTATCCTTGATGGAATGCCTTTATAAAATGTACCAAAGTTTGTCACCAAACATTTACATGCGAGGTGATGCAACAGTTACATGCGAGGTGGTGCAACAGTTAAATGCCAGGTGATGCAACAGTTACATGCGAGGTGGTGCAACAGTTAAATGCCAGGTGATGCAACAGTTACATGCGAAATGATGCAACATTTACATGCGAGGTGATGCAACAGTTACATGTGAGGTGATGCAACAGTTACATGCGAGGTGGTGCAACAGTTACATGCGAGGTGATGCAACATTTACATTCGAGGTGATGCAACAGTTACATGCGAGGTGATGCAACAGTTACATGCGAGGTGGTGCAACAGTTACATGCGAGGTGATGCAACAGTTACATGCAAAATGATGCAACAGTTACATGCGAGGTGATGCAACAGTTACATGCAAGGTGGTGCAACAGTTACATGTGAGGTGGTGCAACAGTTACATGCGAGGTGGTGCAACATTTACATGCGAGGTGATGCAACAGTTACATGCGAGGTGGTGCAACAGTTACATGCGAGGTGATGCAACAGTTACATGCAAAATGATGCAATAGTTACATGCGAGGTGATGCAACAGTTACATGCGAGGTGATGCAACAGTTACATGCGAGGTGATGCAACAGTTACATGCGAGGTGATGCAACAGTTACAAGCGAGGTGGTGCAACAGTTACATGCGAGGTGATGCAACAGTTACATGCGAGGTGATGCAACAGTTACATGCGAGGTGATGCAACAGTTACATGCGAGGTGATGCAACAGTTACAAGCGAGGTGGTGCAACAGCTACATGCGAGGTGATGCAACAGAAATATTGTCAAAACTGATCTTCTTTGGTAACTTTTAATAATGTATACCAAAAAATAAAACTGGCGTATTCTCAAAAAAGTTGAATTACGAGCAGCTTTATTTATTAAAATGCTCCTTAAAAATCTTGGTTCAACTCTTTTCAAAGAAAAGTAAAAACAGTTCGGCCATTTTTTTAAAATGCAGTAATAACTCTATTACATATTTTCCAATTTTCTACTCTCATTTCCTAAAAGCTTTTGGATTGCAAGAAGGTAGCAACCTCGTTGCTGATGAATTTTTTTGGCATCAATTTTTATGCTTGAGCTCACAACACTAACCGACAGCTTTTGATAACTTCATTTTTATAGAAACAAAATATGCAAAAATTTAGATTAATTTGCAAAAGTGCTCATAATTCTAAAGATGAAATCTTAAATTTTTTATTAAAGCGATTAAAAAATGATGTGGGCGTATAACAAGCATAAATAAGGTCACTCTGGTACCATTTGTGTACTAAATAATAACACGTTACAATGAGAGCACAATTTCTGAAACCAAACTTACCCATCATTCCCACAAGGGAGAGAAGCAGCGCTGCCTGTTGAGTGGGTACACCCACATCGAGTTGTGCAAAGGCTGACAGGTGTATTGTGATAATACCTGTGGCAAAACTCACAAAAGAGCTTGCTAGACAGACACACACAAACCCTCTGTGTCGGAATATGCCCCAATTCATTATCTTCATATCTACTGTACTGCAATTGAAAAAATAATTTAATGATCGTTAGTAACTATGGAGTTGATACATATTTGGATGAAGTTAATGGTGTATAATCCCAAGGATAAAAAATCACTGACATGATCAATCGTTAGATGTGAACTGCAGTTAACTATGCATCTGTAGTGGATTTTGGGGGCTGAAAACCCACTAGCTGAAGTCGGTAGCTTGCTGCCACCAGTTGTTATATTTTACCTGCTACAACAGCAGGGTCGGTATCCCACCGAGATAGAGTATCAACTCTACAACCAAAACGGAGCCCTCGGCTCAAACACATTACTCAGTACTTTCGAGTAATTAGACATTTATTCCTCCAGAATAAATACGAGTTAGTTAAAAGGCACAATTTGCACAATAAAATAACAATAACTGAAGACAAATGGTAAATGTTCTGCCTTTTATAGGCATCTCACAGGAAGTCACAGGAAGTAATCTTTGTCACAACCAATCACAAGAGAATAATAGATAATCAACCAATATACAGTCCCATAATAATAGATAGCAAATCACATGGCTAAGATAAATATGGTGCCATCAAAGGTAGGTGGGGTTATCAGGTAACTGTCCAATCAACAGCCAATGCACTTCCTGTCCCGCCTCTGCAGCCTTTGTATCAGCTCCTCATCCAGTTTAGGGTGGGTTATGTCCTGGATTCGTCTTCCTGAGTCTTTTAAGATACTTTATGGTTCTCAGCCTATGCTGAGTCATTTCCTGCCGGCCCGGCAGGGTCGGTAATGTGTCATACAGGGCCGTCATAGCCCGATACAGGGTGGGCACTGTGCTTAAATGCAGAGTCGGTCATCCCGGTATGATTGATACGACCGTTTCTTTGTCTAGCCGTTAGTATAGGGTGCTAGACTTAATAATAATAAGATGCGCAGGAGTGCATGCTATGAAAATCCACTACACATCTCCAATTTACAACACCTTATGGAATCTCACATGCTATTTTTCCCACCTAGTATTATGAGTCCTATATTCACAGCAAAAGATTAGAGCAATGGAACGTGTCTTTTTCAAAAAGCCATTGGATACTGGAAACGGCTTGATTGTACTATTGAATTTATATGAAACTGCCGACAGCTTAGACAATTTATACAGTAGGTTTAGCTTGTAATTGGCTTTTATTCGTAATACCGATCTCTAGGGTGGCAATCCACTAGAGTAGTTGGCGGTACATGAAAGAATGCAATGAATGCAATAAAATCCAGCTTTTATATTGGCAGGCTGGCAGGAAGTTATTTGCATATAATTCATAAGAACACATTAACAGGAAAGAAATCAACCAATAAAATACAAGATACAAATAGTTTACCAATAATATCATGCAGTGATTAAATAGATATGGCGCCAAGTGACTAAGAGGTGGAGTCATTTCTCAAATGTCCAATAGTTGGCTTCTGCTAGTCCTAGGGCTAAGCTAGCCTGTAGTCATTGGTATTGCTCGTCCAAAAAACGGTACTTCTGGTTTCAGGGCTGGTTAAGGTTTTCCAACTATTTTTAGGTTCCTTCACTAAGGCGGCTATCTTGTACCGGCCCAATATGGTATCTACCGCAGGGGTCAATACCGGCCCGGCAGGAAGTGCTTCTGGCGCAGCAATTTGAATCACCAATACAGCACCTTATCTTAGGGCAGGGTAGCATTTTAGCGCATACATGGTTGATGATTTTGAGGCGAGTGTAGGTTTTTACCAGTATCATAAACCAAAATCTAGCACAGAATTGGTCTCACATTGTAGCAGGGTTGTGTTTTCTACAGAAAATATTTTTAATACAAGATTTGAGCCTTGTGATTTGAAGAAACCACTTTTTTCTTGTATTGACTTGGTCAAGCATTCAAGTTGTAAATTCAAACAATCTCTTTCACACGTACTCTTACCGGAGCTTAATCTATTGCATCCATGTTTCAAACTAAACTTCAACAATAAGAGTATTCACGACCTCTATTCACCGAACACATTGCAATAAAAATAATCAGACCGGCAATAAATTTAATCAATAAATAATCATCTTGTTCGGAACTCGTGGGTCAACAAAAAGTAGCTCATTGAATAAAAAAATAATCAACGAGTATTTATTTACATAGTTCATAGGTAGCGAATGAAACTGACCACTAAATAAATAATAACATACTATTTGATTTTTTTATTTTCATAGACCAGTTTTATATCCTTGAAAGTAAATCAAAATAATTGCAAGCGTTCAAAATTAACTGAATTAAAGGGCAGCTTTACAAACTTTCCAGTTTATAGCAGTTGAAATTGTATTACTTCCTTAATTATTTTAAAAATTGGGAATTATCTTCTTTATAATTTGTTTGGTAAACTATAGCATTTCATTGAACATTTCTGTTGTCCTAAACTGATGTCTCGTTGCATTCGCGAGGTATTAAACTGCGAAGACCTATTACTTTTTCTATTTCGTTTGACGAGCAGGTCGCGAATACTCCTAATGAACCAGAGAAATTCAATAGTGGTTTTACATAACAGACCTGCCATGGCATAAAGAGAGGTAGTTCACAGACCTGCCATGAACACACATGAGAGGTAGTTCACTCCGCTCGTGGAAAGGTCGATGAAGAAAGCCAATTGCTCCAAGATTCAGCACAAGTGCACTACAAACCAGGAGGCTACCCCTCCAGCCATAGTAAGTTATCAGCCTCTCAACCATGATTGGTCCAACAAACATTCCTGGAACAACAATCTGGAACTTTAAAACCATATAATAAACAACTCAAATGAAGAACACTTGTTTTGTTTGAACAACTTGAGATGATGGTAACGCTTTCGGTTTGACAAAATGCAAAGGTTAGATAAATTGAAAAAACATTTAATGCTAATGGAGTTAGAAATCTCAACTTTTAGCCTACCACGTACTTTACCCACCACTCCAATTATGCAGAGCAGTTTTAGTAAAATATACTCATTTGTTGATCAAGATATTACCTGCTCAACAAACACGTAATGTTTTTACACTCTCTTTTATGGTTAAGCCACTGGAACTAGGATCTATAAAAATGCTTGAATGATAAAACAACAGTTTTCTGTGGAAATGTCAGCACAGACTTTCTTTGATGCCCCCAGTGGGGAGGACATTGATACAACAGCTAAATATTATGTTTCTTCACAAAAAGGAAGAATTACTTCACAGACGTGGTCAAACGGACATAAACAGACAGAGTTATTTTCTATAAATACACATAAGAATTATTACTCACCAAATGAAGAGCCACTTGAAGCCATAGATTGAGCAATGTGCTTCCATTTATCAAAGAACAAAGTTACAGATATCATGTTTGGTATTAGAGCAATACCCAATCCAACACCTGATGGGTATATAACACATGTTTGGTATTAGAGCAATACCCAATCCATCACCTGATGAGTATATAACACACATGTATTGTACGGTTACTTGCACGACACTTATAGACTGAGACATCTCTATCACTGCTAGAAAGTTCTACACCGCTATTTGATGAATCCCCAACAAACTGGGTATAGGGTGTTTGCTTTGATAGCTATTTCATGTACTGAAACCTCTAAAGGTCGCCTCTATTAGAGGATGTACCGCTGGTTCAAATAAAGTATATATAAAAAAAACAAAAAAAACAAAAAAAAACAAACACTTAGTAAAAGCCTCTGGGCATAAATAATCAGGTAGTAACAGATTTTACTGATATTATTAAAATTATTAAAATTATGGAACGGAACAGAACCTGAACATTTTATCTCAATCTGTTACAAGCTTCAATGTGTTTTACAAGCTAAAAGTCGCGTTATTTCAGGTAGACTTGCGTGGTGTGTAAGTTACTTCCTACCATTCCCCAATGGTGGTGTGTTGTGGAGCTTTGAGCAAACATTTGGTTTGAATCAGTAAAATGGTTCACCGTATTTGATTAGCTACAGCTCAACACAATACAGCAAGTACCCGAATCTTCACAACAATAAATATTTGAATGAAAATTTTTTTATATGTGATGTCATGATTGTTACTAAATATTAGCATTTTTGATTATTGGCTCAAAGAGATGGGAGCTTTTATTTGAAGTATGACAGTATTTGGTAGTTAGTTTTGCCAGCAAGTTGGAAGATTTTTACTCAACTCTCTGAGTGAAAAATGAAGAAACAGCAAAGCTATACACTTGTGACCTCACAGCTGTAAAGTCTAACAAGACTATCGTTCATCACTTTAAATTTTATTGATGATGTAAAAATCAATCAAATTTGGGGTTTTATTTCTGCTCAAGGCAGTTCAAGAGCTTTCCACTGCGGTGCTCTCGGATTTGGTGATCTGAGCACACCGCAGAGGAAAGCTCTTGCACTAGCTCAAAGGTTTCAAAAGGTAAGTGAGATATACAAACCTACCTGTGATCACTCCATATGATACATACAAGTAGTATATACTGGTGGAGAAGACGGAGGACATAAGTCCAAAGGAAGCTATAACAGCACTGATGGCACAAGTCAGTCTTGCTCCATACTTATTCAATAAAGCACTGGATAGCACGGCTACAATAAGGGTACATGTTACAGCAAGTACACAGATTTTTTTTACTTTATATCTCAAATGATCAATAGCTCCGGAAAAAAAGATGCTGTTTCACAGAAAAATCAGCTTTATTCGTGTTTTTGTTTAGATTTAAAAAACAGTCCAGGTGATAACAGTTGACTTTTGGACCGTTCAATAAAAATTTTTTAAAAAACCACTGTGAAAGGTATATACAATACAGTATAATTTATTTATCAGTGGTGTTTGTTTACATTAGAGTATGGACTTTATCAGCTGTTGAAACGCATTCTAAAGTACACTGAATTTATGAAGTACTAACAAAACTAGTGAAAATCCAATCAGTTTATGTAGTTGAAAGTTTCATATTACGCTAGTGTTATAGAAAGAAATTTTTGATACATAACAGTAACTTGAAAGGTTCAAATAAATGTTATTCTCAATTTCATTAATGGCTAAGCCATAGAAAGAGCAAGACAGGGTTTTCTACGGAGCGTCGAATTTCAATGATACAACTACTTACACGCCAGGCTCAATGATACAACTACTTACACGCCAGGCTCAACGATACAACTACTTACACGCCAGGCTCAATGATACAACTACTTACACGCCAGGCTCAATGATACAACTACTTACACGCCAGGCTCAACGATACAACTACTTACACGCCAGGCTCAACGATACAACTACTTACACGCCAGGCTCAACGATACAACTACTTACACGCCAGGCTCAATGATACAACTACTTACACGCCAGGCTCAACGATACAACTACTTACACGCCAGGCTCAACGATACAACTACTTACACGCCAGGCTCAATGATACAACTACTTACACGCCAGGCTCAACGATACAACTACTTACACGCCAGGCTCAACGATACAACTACTTACACGCCAGGCTCAACGATACAACTACTTACACGCCAGGCTCAACGATACAACTACTTACACGCCAGGCTCAACGATACAACTACTTACACGCCAGGCTCAACGATACAACTACTTACACGCCAAGCTCAACGATACAACTACTTACACGCCAGGCTCAACGATACAACTACTTACACGCCAGGCTCAACGATACAACTACTTACACGCCAGGCTCAACGATACAACTACTTACACGCCAGGCTCAATGTTACAACTACTTACACGCCAGGCTCAATGATACAACTACTTACACGCCAGGCTCAATGATACAACTACTTACACGCCAGGCTCAATGATACAACTACTTACACGCCAGGCTCAATGATACAACTACTTACACGCCAGGCTCAATGATACAACTACTTACACGCCAGGCTCAATGATACAACTACTTACACGCCAGGCTCAATGATACAACTACTTACACGCCAGGCTCAATGATACAACTACTTACACGCCAGGCTCAATGATACAACTACTTACACGCCAGGCTCAATGATACAACTACTTACACGCCAGGCTCAATGATACAACTACTTACACGCCAGGCTCAATGATACAACTACTTACACGCCAGGCTCAATGATACAACTACTTACACGCCAGGCTCAACGATACAACTACCTACACGCCAGGCTCAATGATACAACTACTTACACGCCAGGCTCAATGATACAACTACCTACACGCCAGGCTCAATGATACAACTACTTACACGCCAGGCTCAATGATACAACTACTTACACGCCAGGCTCAATGATACAACTACTTACACGCCAGGCTCAATGATACAACTACTTACACGCCAGGCTCAATGATACAACTACCTACACGCCAGGCTCAATGATACAACTACTTACACGCCAGGCTCAATGATACAACTACTTACACGCCAGGCTCAATGATACAACTACTTACACGCCAGGCTCAATGATACAACTACTTACACGCCAGGCTCAATGATACAACTACTTACACGCCAGGCTCAATGTTGCAATAATGAATGATCCGACGCAAGCAGCAGCACTTCTGGATGTCTGTAAAGCATTTAGAATCTCGACATAATAAATTCCTGAAGAGTAGGCAATTCCAAATAATATTGCTCGTGAGAAGAATGAAGCTGTCAAATAAAAAAGATCGGTAATAAATGGATATGGTTAGCTTCGGAATGATTTGTTTCATTATAAAGTTGCTGATTATTTCTCAAGTTTTTTCGTGGTGAGGAGAGCAATATGGTACTGAGAAGTGTGGTGGACTATGCAGTCTATGAACAGCTAGAGCTGTCTACAAGCTCTTAACTTGCTGACACAGTCTAAAAATACTTCTCTCTCTCGAGGTGACACTCAGCCAGTATGGCCTGTAATATACTACAGAAAAGTGGCAAACAGCTTCACAACACGGGAGAGTCAGTGACTCAAGCTAAATAGTAAAGTTTCGATTCAATAACCAATATATTTGACTCAGCTCTGTAGAAATCATACTTCCTGGTAGGAGAGTCAGCTAGAGTAGTAAGACAAGTACTCGCAATGAGTAGTAGTTAAGGCTTAGACTGTAACAAACAGTATACCAGTATATACAAGCTGATGTAGAGCAAACAATTGACCTAGATAGAGTTATGCATACGATACAATTGACCTAGATAGAGTTATGCATACGATACAATTGATTACTTATACATGACCAATGGTAACAATTGCTATAAACCAGCAATTCATGCAGTGTATATGGGATCAGATAGAAAAGGCGTCTAAAGGAAAAGAGCTAAGTCACTGGCTAACTATCTAGGTAGTCGACTTTTAGATCCTCTTCATGTTCGTTGGTCTTGAGGTAACCAATAGAACCAACTGGTAGCACCATCTGGAGGCAGTAATGTCCGAGATTCTCATGCCTGAGGGTACTTAGACTACTCTTAAACTACAGGCTATGACAGCCATCTTGGTGTTGGTCCAGGAGAGCCATCCATGGCTTGTACACTCTGAATGACTCTTTCATGGCATAATAATAAGTGCATAATGCACTACATAGCTTGTAGTGGGTGTCTGATCTCTTTGATGCTTTGAGAAGACAAAGTAATAGTGTAAATTTCCAAGAAAATTGTATATGAATACATTTATCATTTTTCTCTGCAAAATGGTCATCATTAAGTTGACCAAAAACACGAAATTTCTCACACTACAACAAGGTGTACAGTTGATAGTGAATGCACACTCTGTGTATTCAGTTCGTGGTCTGTGCAGAATTTGGGAAAGAGACTTGACCAATACAACTTCCTCACTAGATCGTGCTGGTCATCTGGCTATCTATATATATTGTATTTCATTCTTTGATGATTTTTTTCAAGTTAATCACATTTTTGTAGCTGTTCAGTTTTCTTTGAATATATCACAAAAGTGGTAGTTACATGCACTTTGTCACTTGCTCTTTGATAATGAAGCTTAAACAGGAAAAAAAGCAACAATAAAAAGGCTGTGATTAGCTTTAGAGAGCTCAACTTAACATAATTTTAGCTTTGTCTTTGGTTTCATCAAACTATTCTTAGCATCCTAAATATCTAAAGCTTCTTTGTTGGATATTTCTTTGCACAAACAGTGTAAATAATGTATAAAGATCCATGACCACATTGAAGATACCTGGCCTTTGTCATGCAAAGACTGATGGTCATGACTACAAGTTGAGTGTCGGAATTTTGAGGAAACTCGGCCTTCCCTTCGTGCATGGCAGAAAAGTTTACAGACAACACATACATCAATCAGATTCATACATACAAATGGACATGTATACAAACTTACTGAATTGAAAAAAAGTTTTAATCAGAGAGTGGGCAAAAATTTAGCAATTTTTTTCTGGTCAACTATTCTCTTTTATAAAAAAAATCTTGGATAAAATTTAGCTACAAAAGTCATATTAAACGATATAGCCTCAAAAGTCCCCATACAATTAGCTGACAATCTAGGTAAAGAAGTTCAATTTTTCAACTTGAATTTCAGTGAACTAGTTTGGTACCAACTTGTAGAGCCAGAGGTGTTTATCACAATGGTATAAAAATCATTAGTAAAAGTAACTTTTTAGATGCCTAAATTTACATTTTAATAATAAAAAATAAATAGACACAATTGCGGTTTGTTTTTTAATGCATTTACCACAAATGATAGCCTAAGAAAAACCGCAATTTTATTTGGCTGAAACATTGGGTAGTAGTAAGTGATAGCACCCGCAATTACTGAATGAGATTTTGGGCTACATTGTCTCGTATTTATAAACCGCTCACAACTTATTAGTAAGCTTTGGAAATAAATTTTAATTAATGCATGAAAACCTTAAACACAAAACATAATATTGAACAATACCAGGAAACCAGGGAATTACCAGGAAATTCATTCATGAAACAAAATATTAGATGCAGGTTTGAAAGTGTTTCGTTTTAAAAGTTTGAGAGGCGACCTCCTCGCTGGTGCTTTACATCAAAATTATGAGCTTTGTAGTAGAGTAGTTCGTCAAAATAAACAAAGCTAGTAGCTTGCTGTAGTTGAGTAAAGCTATACCAGATGTAAAGATATAATGCTGGTTGTCCTGGTAGGTATAAAAGCAACAGTATCAAAGAAACATGAAATTTTTGTTGATTCCACAACTTTCTCTGTTTGCCATGTACAATATAGGTAACACACTCACCCAAACATACGATATATGCATAGCCATGGTCCTTTTTGTTCTCCAGCAAGCATTCTGGATAACAGCCCATTGCTGAAGAGGAAACTGTCTGCTGTCTAGTCAGTGAGTCAGCTACATTGATTGTTCTCGACTGAGGAATGCAACAATCATTATTTAATGGTGTTTGGAGTTGTTTGATGAAGCTCTACATCATAGACCTAGGTCTATGCTCTACATTCACAATGCATTCTTCATCGGTAACAAGTATCTTTCAATGAAACACTTTAACAAGTGTGCTGGGTGAATGAAGGGCATTACATGATTCCAGATTCAACTATTTGGATTATGATTGTTAAAGCGTAAAAATTCTACAAACTTCATATTGTACTACACTTTATTTTGAATAGTCCCTACTTAGTAAGAGAAGCACCGAACCACAGACGTGCTCTGTTCCAGCTCTATAGACACTTATCCACGATCACCCACAAAACATTTTTGCTAAAATGACGTTCCTTGAAAGTTTGTCGATGTGATACGTCACCAAAATAGTGCGAAACTTCTGCGGAGACACAGGGCCGTTGCGGGCGAAATTGCACCAACAAGTAGTGTTGGATTAGAGAGAAAAATTACGGCAACTTCATGATGTAAAGATTTTATGCTCAAACATACCTGAAGACACGACTAGAATGAACTGCTGAAAGGAGAGTCCAGTCTGCTGTAACTCCGGGTGGGAGTAAAGTATACTGCAAGTGTCTCCGTACCAGAGTTAGTACTATGACAATGAATTTCGTGTGAGTATTCAATCTAAAGAACTTCTATAATAATAAAATGGCAACCGGCCAGAGTAATCACACAATAGTTTGGTTAAACAATAAATATGTTTTCTTATAATGGCTAGGGTTCACAATACATAATAGTCTAATCGAGAGTTCTGAGTCAACACTCGGCATGTTACGCTATCTAGAGAAAAGTACTCTAAACTGAGCACTAAATGACTAGCAACAAAAATGCAAGCAAAATTGTGCAAGAATTATGCAAGTGAAAAAGTAGAAAATGACAAAATGCCGTTGGCCGATTAGAGTTACTTAGCAGATGATTCTTATGAGGTGGCCCCATTTATAGTATATCATAATGGGTTGGCTTCTGTTAGTCATCTTCTGTGATGCGTGTTTCTAGCGTAGCTGCTCCAACAACTTCTTGTGTAAGCTAGATTATACAGCTCTCCTACCAGGTAGAATTCCCTTCTATTATTAGCTACTAGTGGGCGAAATGATGCAATCTAGTTACAATAATTTGCATTTCAACCAGCTGTGCTCATTGGTACAGCATATCCACTATATGCTTTTATCTAAGTAAGGATACCATGTAAACAAGCCTTAATAAGAAATTGTAATATTTTTGTTAATACCATTAATTAAAGGAATATGAAACATAAAGAACTAAACTTTGGAGCTCAATCTAGATTCTGAGTCAATCCCTGGCATTGTGTTATTTCGTCAATAAGATAAACAGACTGGCAATCAGTTCAAATTGTGATCTCATCTGTGGTAGTGTAAATGATTTTGCCTTGTCCCTTTACCAAACAACTACTAGAGAAAAAATACTGGGTGTTAATAGTAGGCGACAAGTTATCAGCTTGTTTGCTTCTAGGAACTTGCAAGACATGGTAGCAATAGTGTCAGGTTCTGTAGGATTGTACTGACTGCACCAGTTTGTGTAGAACTAACTCTGTATATAGCACCCTAATATAAGCAGTACTCATTAACTAATACAAGCTTTAGTTAGTGAGAGTACACAGGGTTCTGCCAGATATGGTAGAACAGAAGATATTAGCATGGCAACCTGCTAGAGCTTTAAGTTATCAATAACTTTACTCAAGACAATAGCATTTGTTCAAATAACCTTCCAGTACAAAAACATAAACAGTTTTACCTCTCTGTGCATGCGGTTATAAAACAGTATATGTAAATTAAGCAGTTCAAAAGTGACCCGTATGATTAGCTACTAATAATCAGGCCATACAACAAAAACATGTAGTGGATTTTACTGATCACCAACTGTGACCACTACTTACCAAAAGTCCCCCTGATAGTCTGTAGGAATCTGGAAAGCCTTAGAAAGCAATTATTGAAGCCTGGAATTAATTGCGGTTAACCTAGTTGCTAAATTACATGCACTAGAGCCATTATAATACTATACCTGCACAGGGTATTTACTATCCCGGCCCTGGGTAGCTATCCCAGGCCGGCAGCAAGATGGCTGACATAGCCTGAGAGAGGAAAATTAGCCTAAAGCCTTATATTACCAATATCTTGGAGCTGATGACCCTCGGAAGTCCAAAAAGTAGGATCCAAGGCCAAGAAAGACCAAGAACCTGTGGAGAAAGGAATACTTAACCATTACTGACTAGAATGCCTAAAGACTCCGCCCCTCACTTCCGGGCACCAGCTATCTCTATTCCATTTACTTACATTTCATTGGCTGCTATACTTATGTACTGTTTTAATGGTGTATTCATATTATTCTTGTGTGATTGTTGAGTTTAGCAAACTAGGCCAAACACTTCCTGTCACTTCTTGTATCTCTGCCTATTAAAGGCGAAAATTTTGTTCATCTCTTTGCATTACCTTACAGCACAATCCTACAGTATGCCATACAGCACATTGTACTTGCTGCTTGGATTGCCGTCTTTTTATTCTGGAATGAACAAATGCTATATCACTCGAAAGCACTAAGTATATGCCTGAACCGAGGGCTCACCGCAGTTGATAAAGTAAAAGATTCTTCTTCATAACCATTTGTTTGTGCCATCCCGGCATGGGGTCACCTCTGGGGAGAGGCTTACTGCTCCTAGTCAGGCCGAGACAGGCTGACTGCCTTGTTGTGCCGGCAAACAATAGCTTGTGCAGTGAAAACACTTAGAGGCCAGGTAGTAGGGCGTAAAAACTTGTTACATAACAATGGTAGAGGGCTTATTGTAAACACAGAAGTCAATAATAGCATAAGAACTGATTTTCTGGCCTTGTGAGGCGATTCTACCTAGACTCGACATACACTTGACCGAGTCTCGACTAGAATCAACTTCTCTGACTCGGATTTAACCAACTACCGAGTCTTCTATTAACCAACACCAAATGAAACAATGGCAACTGACCAGACAAGCTATTTAATGACTTAAGTAAACTCTAATGGCAGAAACGGCACAAAAATATAATGTAGATCAACAACTGAACAATGATAATTCATGGTTCTACTGAAATAGAATTGCGGTAGGATTGAAACAGCAGCATCTTAATGGTCTTTAGCGAGGTGTGTTATAAATCCTTGGTACAGTCACGAAAAACATCTTTTCTACTTTTTGCATGAACTTCATGGCCACACTTAGTACACTGTTCTAACTGTCACGATTCCAATGGTTTTGATAACATTTTCATTGGGAGTTGTGCTCTCTTGAATGGTGATTAGTAACACTGAGGTGATCTCAACCTATATTAAAGATGGTGTTGATGTGAGACTTAGGCTAATCTGTTTTACGATAAAAACTTGAAACTGTAAGAGGTAAAGGATTTATTGGGTAATAAATAGACTGGGAGATTGTTGGTGAGGTTGGTGCCTGGTAATTGGAGGGTGGATGATGAGACTGTGGTTGCAGACAAGTAATCTACTAAGGTAGGGCTAGGGAACAGTTACCAGGTGGCTGAGCACTGGAGCAAAGGTGGGGCAGGGTTATGTACATTACAAGCATGTAGTGAGTGGCCAGTGGCAGATACAAAAAATAGGGGTGGATCCAGACAATTACATAACTGCTTAAATCCTTGATTCCTCCACATAATCATTGGAATTGTAACACAGATGCACCACAGCGAAGTCCGTGTGAAACATTGTACTTGCAGGCAACAATGAGATATCAGATGCTTTAAATGCCATTACACTTTGCACTGACAGATTGCAG
The DNA here is from genome assembly GCA_945261195.1 of Cryptosula pallasiana. NCBI lineage: Eukaryota > Metazoa > Bryozoa > Gymnolaemata > Cheilostomatida > Cryptosulidae > Cryptosula > Cryptosula pallasiana. The sequence goes on along the minus strand of OX183138.1, from coordinate 29,498,892 downwards.
CAAATCACTTTCAAAACATATTCAATGTACGGTTGATTACTTCTAACAATCTAGTCTAGCCATGCCCATAGAGCTATTGAAAGACATTGTAGTCATTCGCTGAGATATTACAATATTGTGCAGTTGTATTAGTGTCTATTTGCTAACAGTGCAGTTAAAGCCAGTTAAAGCCAAGGAGCACGTAGCTAACTGTCACAAAATACTTGAGCTATGGATTTGGCATTGGAGTTTGAGAAAATGGAATTACTAATAAGAAATAGTGGCCATGGATATTCAACCACCAGTGTCACATCTGTGTCACATCTGTGTCACACCAGTGTCACTTCTGTGGGACTTGAAAGTTTTCCCAGCTCAGGTAAGTTAAAAGTTTAACACTTGCAAAAAAATTATGGATCATTTCGGGTAAAAAAATGTGCACCAAACAAATCGTATTATATTATTTATTATATAACATTTGAATTAATTGTATTAATAATTAATCAGAGATATAGTTTGCCTCAACTCTTAAATCGTGAAATAAGAAGAAAGACATTTTTTATTTCATTTGGAGATCAAAAGTTTGGCTACAATATCTGCATAAACCAAGAATAAGGCAAAGGAAGGGGCAATGATAAGCAATCTCACTGCTTGCATAACCCCAATCAACTCATTTATTGCCACCGCGTTGTCATTGGATCGCTAGTCGCCCTTTTAAATTATCTACATCTAATTTGAAACCACTTAATGAGCCACAGGCCTTAGCAGCCAACTCCCAGAGAGTGTGCATCCATCTACATTACTTTCGAGCATTTACTACTCCCATTTCTTTCAGTGGGTTACCCCTTGAATAGCAAGCTGTGATGTTTCTATCACTATGAAAAACCACACCTATATTTAGCTATTGTTAAAAACCTAAACCTCACGTCAAAGTCACCTTCGGTAAAGGCCACACTCATTAACAATTATACCAACTCTTCCAGCTACCAAAAGCATGTCTGTATAAATAGGGCACGAATACAAAAGTGTGGTAAACAGATAATCCTGTAGCTGATGAAAAAGAAAAAGAAAAATCAATCAACTTGCTAAGCTAAACTACTATTCTCGCTCTTTGCTTTTTTTTTACCTATTTCAACTAGAAAGCTTTACAAAGAGATTGACAACATTTTAAAGGCTGTACACTTGGTATAGGGTGCCTTGTAGCCCCCCCCCCCCTTCCCTCCATGAGTCTGAAGTCAAGGTTTCATTCCCTCTCTGCCCAAGAAGGCCTATTCTGTGGGTGAAGTAAAAAATATTTAAAATAGCCCAAATATATTCTTTTCAGTATCATAAAAGTACTGAAAAATGATTTAAAATTGGGTCAGGAATTACCAATTAGTTGTTCGTCCAGTTTGGGCTAAATGGACATTGAAAGAGGACTGAGCATTGCTAATCACTCCAAAGGTGACTGTCACTGTCCATCGGAGTGAAAGCCGTAGTAGCCAACTCAGATTCAATTGAAAGCTAAAGAATTTCAGCTTAGACTTTTTATTTTTAAAATATAGCAATTTTTATATGACAAACTGATAAATTAAATTTTTTTACCTTCTAACATAAAAAATAACTTGAAGTTTGATTAAACAAATTTTCAAAATCCAAGAAAATATTTTACATTTGAAAGTGTTGCAAACTGGACGAACTATTTGCCAAACATTATTTATTGATTCCGCTGATAATTGTTATTGATATGCTGCTTGGATTATTCTAATTGTATGATTCACGTTCACATAAAACCAGACAAGCAGAATTAACTTGTACCAGTAAGTTTCATTTTCTGCTGTAATTATTACACAAACTGCTCACGAGGGAAAGGAAATGGTAGGTGTGTAAGTAATGCAGTTCGTTTCATCACAGTTGATTGAAAATAAAAAGTTAGTCAGTGAATTGTACTTTCAATTAGAAATATCCAAAGCAAGCACAAGCTTGAAGCCTCTTCGCATTTTACCGGCAAATAAGTTACAAAGAAGCAGTAGTTTGTTAAGACAATCAAACCAAACAGAGGCATCTAACGCATAAAATTGCCACGTGAGGCCTGATTGTAAGAACAAACGTGCCTCCTAAGTATTTTACTATACCTACAATAAAAAACCTCTTATGAAACCATTTTTATTTGACCTAAAAGAGACTGACCTTTGATTGATATCAAGTCTCAGGTGTCACAATTATTCGCTTGGTTACACACAATGACAAAGAAAACTCAAATCTAGTGAGTATATACAATGTGCATTAATTAGGAAGCATGCATTACAATGTGTATTCTGACAGCAGCACGGAAATATTAGGTGTACCAGGGCTTATTGCAGCTCAAAGACATGCAGCAAAAATATTGTTAAAGTTTGTTTAAAAAAAAGCTTTACCTAGCACCTTTTGAGGGCTCAGTGTTTATTATTATTTATTTTATTTTATCATTTAAAACTTAAACTTTGTTTACAACTATTTCGATGGTGCAATGATCATTTTACTCCCTGCCTCAATATTTTTCAGATAAACTTTATTCATTTGCTGTGGCAGAGGAAAAATTGAGGGCATGTTTTTTTTCTTTGTTAAAAAACTTTTTTCGTTATTATAAAAAATAAATCGTAGTATATGTGTTTTCCATGTTTCATGGCAACAAAATCACTTAAAAGCGTACACTATAACTAAAACAAAAGAGACCTACAAGTTAATTTGAACTCTTACTAGCTGCTACACCAAATACATGAATGGGTATGGAAGCTAGTGCTGTAGACAACGCTGCGTTATAAAGCTAGCTACAATTATCCATGCATAATACTAAGGGTATGTGAAGTGAGCTTAGAGCTATCAAGTAATTAAAGTGAATAGAGATCGTAGTTTGGTCCAATTTATTATATAAATGAACTAGACTTTCTACTGTAATTTGCATTTAATGTGATTATATCTTATTGGACCATTCATTGGCATTCTTACAATAACAAGAAAGCTGCTTTTGATTAAGGCTGTGAAATGATTATGAAATTTAGTCAAGATTAATCTTAGATTCCTATTTATTGATCTTGATTAATCACAAAATTAATCTCCTTCGATATCTATAATCAGCTCTAATTCTCCAATATATAACTTAGATTTCTCGGCTCTGATTGAACACTATGAGCGTGGGATTGCATCATTGTTGATCGGAATTCATTCTCAGTCATTGAAATGGCAAACTTGAAACATTACAAACAACAATGATAATAATAACAATAATAAATGCCATCAGTCAAACAAAATCACAATTGCTAAGTTAAAAAAATACAACAAAGAAGCCACCGACAATAGTGAATAATTAAAAGTTCGTTTTTAATCAAGTTAATTTTTTGAGCAAATCGTTCGCGTTAATCGTAAAAATAGCTCAATTAAATCACAGCCTTACTTTTCATATTGTGGTATATTTTGGTGAATGTCAGTAATAAACTGCACGTTTGCTAGCAAACACCAACAACCAGTGCGCTAGAGTTCCACCCCCAGCCATTGTACAGTGCTGTGCCGGTGGAATAACTTGCTGTGCTGGTGGCACATCTTGCAGAGCCAGTATTGACCCCTGCAGGGCTGGTAGTGACCCCTGCAGGGCTGGTAGTGAGCCCTGACCGACCCGATATGGTGATACTGGGCCGATACAAGATGGCCGCCTTAGTTGAGGATGCCAAAACCATCCAGGAACCTACTCTAACCCTGCAGGTGGAAGTACCCTTCCTTGGATTACCAGATGTAACGACCACAAGCTAGGAATAGCCTGAGAACCCTGCAAGGACTAGGATTGGACAATGAAGATAGGACTCTTCCCTTTAGCCACTTGGCACCAACGAATCATACATTTAATTGCGTTCTATCGCATGATTCGTTGGTTATTTATATCTTTATTATTATTGGTTTAATCACTTCCTCTACATGTATTGTTATATGTAATATGCAAATGACTTCATGCCAGCCCACCTATATAATGGCTGGAGCTTCCGTACCCCATTGCATTTATTCATTGTGTCTTGCCAACCACCCTAGTGGATAGCCACCCTAGGACTTTGGTTTCTAATGAATAAAGCCACAATTCAAACCACACTCTGTGTAGTTTGTCTGAGCCGTGGGCTCTGTGCTTGCCAACTTATCCGGCAGTAGCTATCATAGTTGTCACTGTCATACCAGCACAGGGTTGCCTCTGGGTAGAGGTATAACACTCCAGATTTTAGTGAAATTTCGTGGTAACCAGACTGAAATCTATAACAATATCGACAGCTTGTACTTGTATTTTTGTAGAGAAATAAGCAAAATGTCTAATAAAACTGTCAAAATATTAGTGAAATGTAACTTACCAAGTTCGTCATAGACATTAGGGTAACCTATTGTTGATAGTGACCCTCAACTGTTTGTAACTGTTGTTGTCTTCAGGTAGACGGATCACAAAAAAGAAGATACTTATAGGAACTATTCTTTCTCTCATGATTTTATGCCAAAATATATCAATAAGTTTGATGGTGCCATTCTTTCCTACTGAGGCTACCAACAAAGGAGCCACCCTGCCAGAAGTAGGCATGATATTTAGTGTGTTTGAACTGACGAGGTTTACAACTGCAATGGTTTATGGATCTGTGGTGAGTGTACATTGATTCCATACATCTCTGCTCTGGGGACATGTTTATTTAGCTAACAGTATTCATGAAAGTTTGTTATTTGTCATTTTGAATAAATTTTTTTAGTCAAAATACTAAAGGGGTAACACAAAAACTTGCAAAGTTTTTAAATGAAGTAGTTTTTTATTTAGTCAATTGCTGGGAAATAAGGCAGCTTAGGTTAGTTCTAGATAGTAGATGTTTTAAGTCGTAGAATTGTTTGAACATTAGTCCTGTTTCTCAGTGCACACCTACCCACCCTTTGCCAATTTTTGTTATTTGCATGCGACTAACTAACTCGGTTGCACACCTCAGCATCATTGAGAAACTGTACCAGCTTGGGACAAGATTCTAAATTAGACATGAAAACAGAACCTTCAAACTGATTGGGCCTTAGAGATAACTAAGGAACTAACCTGCTATGTAACTACACAATGAAATATGACTTGGTCCAAGAGCTGAGGCTATTGGTAATACGATGGGAATTAGACAGTACTCCAATGGATAATAGGGTCCCTTTACTGTAGGATTTACTGATTAAAACACCCATCTACCCAAATGCTACAATGGTTAAACATTAGCTAGTGGATGTACTTGGTTATATATGTTGTAACAGGTCCTAGAGAGGTTCTTTTTTCTTTGCTCAACAAATAAAATGAATGTTTTCTTTCACAGAGCTTAAACGATGCCGAGTTTATAGTGTCAATACCATTTTTGTGATTTATTATGCAGTATTTCTACACACAATCTGAGTAACAAAGCATTCACTGCAACTCTAGTGGATTTTGCTGTCCATCTATTGTCCACTAAAATATAAGTACTGTGCACGAACTCCCAGCTTGCCTGCACCGCCAAAGATTTCCTCAACCAGTAACCCCGAAACCGGCTGTTGTTCATCACCTTTCCCTTTAGGTAATACCGGCCGGTATGGTCTTAAATACATCTCACAAAACCTAATTAACAACTCTACAACAGAGGAAAGCCCTTGGGCCAGACCAAAAATTCACAGTTCCACTGCATTTAACATAATATTGTAATGGAAACGCACAGTGTTGCCATCAATCCGCAGCCGGTGCTACACTTATTTACTCAACTATTTAATCAACTATTTATCCAAGACTGACTCATACGCTTGAGCGCCCACAGCAGTGCAGTTGCACTATAGCAATAGCTTCAAGCCTTCAGGAAAGACATTCCCGCCTTTTTTAGTTATTTATATCTGGCATGACGCCCATGCTACTTTGTTTACTCTTTACTAGCCAATCATATATTTATGCACTTCTGTGATTTTGTTGCTCATATTTAAGCACTTGCATGTAGCCCAGCCAGCCAGTATTATTTAGTTACCAGTAGTGCTCAAACATTACATCGTAAGAGACTGCCTAGGACTTGTGCGTGCTTTGCATTAGCAAGACAGCTGAAAGAGGTTCACACTACCATAGAGAAGATCCCACAAGTGTACAGAAGACGCTTGGACTCTCGTAGGAATCCACACCAGCTCAAGACTACGCCAGAAAACGCCTACCTACCAGTACTGGCAACAGTATTTCAGAGACATTACTACTACCTTTGCAATTACCACTAATAGCAATTTTGTGCGTACTAAAGAAGTGAGGAATAAAGTCTTTGTTCACACTTTCAATCAATTGAGATCAGTTTGGCCGGTTGCCAACTATCGTTGTGACTGCTGATAAGCAGCATTCTATCTCGTCTCATACAGAGAGATACTAAACCTTGCACTCTGTAGCCACGCTACCACAAAAGCACAGAGTTAGGCACAATCAAAAGTTTCTCTTGCAGTACCTGTGGCAGTATTTCTCGCATTATACGCAGAAAACCGTTACAATATTTGCTCAAACCTACCAAGAAATACTGTAATGGATTCCGGTCTGTTACCACGGACATCCACTAGTCTCGAGTATTGTACCTCTCTCCAGAGGGGACACTGTGCTGAATGACAGTGACAACTGTGCAGGGTAACCGAATTACCCGGTAAGGCAAGAGCCCATGGCTCAAGCAAACAGTACAGCGTAGTGCTTGTATAAGTGGCTTTATTCTCAAAGGCAAGATGTTAGAGGGTAATTATTCCTCTAGGTGGCAGCGAGAAAGAATGCAATGAATATATAAAATGTCTCTCCTTTTATAGGAGAGCTCACAGGTATCAAACATATAACAGTAATAGTACAGGAAGTAATTAGACCAATGCAAATGCTCATATAAATAGTCAACCAATCAGGTAATCAATAGGGATTAAATAAAGGAGGTGCCAAGTGGCTAAGGGCATAGTCCTATCTCCTGCTGGCCAATCAGGCTGTCCTATAGGGTCCCAAGGCTCCAGTTAGCTTGTGGTCCTGGTTACCGCAGGTGTTAGGGTAGGTAGCTTCGGTTCCTGGCTTGGTGGTAAGTCCTGGCTAATTTCGAAGTTCCGCAGCTATGGCAGCCATCTTGTACTGGCCCTGTGTCAGCATACCGGCCCTACAGAGGTCACTACCAACCCTGTAGAGGTCACTACCGGCCCGGTACCGGCCCTGTGTACTGTGCTACCGGCACAGTATGGCTTTGCTACCGGCACAGCATCTTATCGATGACTGTAGGCGCATTGCCAGCGCATAGAGTGGAGAAGTGGTGTAGCAAACGCCCTGTTCACCATTATCTTTCACCAAAATCTACCACAATACGCTGTTAGGGAGGCGATCAACCAGAGTAAGGGCTCAAGTTGAACACAAGTTGAAAAGAAGATGAACGCAGTAAGAGACAAGTCATTTTAGGTTGGTTTACCGGAACTTACGGACTTAGTTCAATGCTCATCAAATAATACAAAATGTTATAACTATACGAATAGCAGTAGCGACATATACAAAAAACTCGTACAACACATAAAAGCGTCAAATGACCAACGGATATGGACTAGAGGCTTCCCAGTAAACCGACTTCAGGCTCATCTCTGCGCACCTCAATCTCTAAGTAGCCTAATATGCGCTGTTTGTGAGATAGTCCAATCTCTACAAATGTCCAACACATTACTTAGCAGCTGACATCCCCCATCCCGCTAACATTAACACTGCACACCGACAGTTGACGTTCCCTAACATCAGCAACTATCTCCTAACATCAGCAACTGATGTCAACTGGCTCCTTCCAACCATCATCATCATTCCAGGGTCTACACGCTTTCCATGGACTTTGAAGTTACACTATTCCACACTCATTTGTATTATCCTGTGTCATGTGGCTATTATAGAAATTAGAATAATATTAATTTTACTTACAACTGGTTTTGACTTGTTTCTTATTTTTACATGCCCTACACTTCGGCAGCAGTTACTTGTATATTTACTTATTCTATGTATAATTGCATGTCACTTTTTGGCAACACAATTTTAGTATCAGTATAAACACTGTTGTTACTTTTAGATACAGGACTAAGTGCTTTAGTCACAACATGAGCTTGAGTTATTTGTCTAATGAATAAAGTATATTTTACATGCAAAGCTTCCAAGTGTTGAGACTTGTGGTGCTAGAATAACCAGGGATCACATGTTTATGGTGAAGTCCTGGATCAGGGCTTCTAAATATTTTTAGGCTATCATTAGGTCACAGGCCAAGGCAGCCATCTTGATGCCCATCCAGGACAGCACCCAGGGCTGGTGGACCCTGCACTGCCATGGGTCTAGTTAGTAATTATGGCTTATACATACTACACTGATTGTACTAGGTGACTGGTTCCACCTTCACTTCCTGCCTCAGCACTGAGAAAGTCTCTCTGACTGTATACTATCAACCACATGCACCTCTAGGGTTAAATACAAGTTGGGTATTGTCCGCAGGAGACTGTGTTTGTACAGTTCCACAGCGCAGCTACGTTTGGTGTGTCTGTACTGATAGTCCACTAGAATTACTAAAATTGTGATAACTGATATATGATTACTATTGGAAGTTATCCGGCCCGGGATATTTCATAGCAAACCACGGAGCATATTTGTAACTGAAAGTGTCATCAATGAATGGAAAGTTATTGGATTTATAGTAGATACCAAAATCCACAGCACTGAATTTCCTCTACTGCCATTTGCAGTTGACCTATTCTACATTGGCCTGTCAAACCATATTGATTTGACAAACGAGGCTTTGTGGATAATCCAGAAAGCAAGCAGCTTGCTTGGATTTCGAAAGAATTCATCATGTATTTTATCACAAGTAATAAATTTAAAATTGCTCAGCATTTGCTGCTCATGAGACGCAAATGAAGAAAGGTGAACAAAAATTGGATCCTGGATTAGCATTCTGGAAAAGTTCTTTTGAATGAGAACCTAGCTTGAACATTGACAAAATGATTGATTAGAAAAAAGCGTTTTTCCAATAATTGGCAAGGAAAAACAACTTCAACTGTAGTTTTTACTTTACAGATTGGAAGGATGGGAGCTAAGGCTATGTTCATACTTGGTTCACTTCTACTGGGAGCCAGTAGTGTAGTCTTTGGGTGAGTTAATTTATAGGAACACAAAGTGAGTTGCATATGATAACTTGACACATCTATGCTAGTAGACTAGTCCACTCCGCTCTATCAAATGCTGCCGAGGGACATTGTCATATAGTTTAATTGTTACTTGAAGCTTTTAATTGATGGGTTAGAAACCAATCATAACGCAGCTAACAAGTAATTTTTCGTTTCTGACAGCGATGCTATTCATCAACTTTTCCAATCGTAATAATGTAAAGTTTCATGTTTCAAATAAATAACCAAGAGAGTTGGTGGGGCAGGTTTTGGCGTTTCTACCTATGCGCTCCACACAGAACACACAAGGTTATGGTTTTCAGAAGTTATCACTTCATGCTCTTTCCTATAAATTAAATATTCTATTTTGTTTCTGCTTTGTTTTAGTAAAACTCCACTCAGGGTATTTGGTATTATAGCCACTAGATGACGACCAAATCGTTGTTTTGCACATAGGAAAACTCATATATAACTGCACATTGCAGCATTATATTCTGAATGGTGCCAGACCAGCCAACTGACTAGGTGTGACTATTTCTGTCAGTTTCACCCGTTATGCCTTCATTTAATTGTTGTCCATAGGCTGTATTGCACTGGCCTGTGAAATTTTATTGATTTTCTTCTTGTATATGACAAGTCTGATTTCTCAGATTAATTGCAATGTACGTCATCACTAGCTATTGTAGCGCTATTTTTAGACACCGCCTCATCGTTCGCTCAATGCTGCCTTTGCCTACGCTTACATGATAAACATATAAAACTGTAAGTTATGTATTTGATGCGTATTTATAAAGGCCTTATTAGTGTCAATTTACTCAGTAGAAATAGTTAGTGTTGTACAGTGGACCCCAAATTTTAAATAGTTTGTTACTTCAATGCTCACTTTTTCTCTTCCTTTTTTTTCTAACTTTTTTTTACTATTCATCCTTGTTCTATTACCTGATAGTTGGCCTATATTTGTGACAGTGCAGTAGTTTTGTACTCGTAATGAATGCTTCAAAGCTTCAGCGCAATCAACTAGTATACTACTACTACTACTAGATGTGAATAGCTAGTAGATCTACATCTATGTTGGCCGCTGTGCTCACTATTATGCCAACTGCCTGGCACGGTTGGAGATGAGTAGTACAAGAAGAGAAGCCAACAATATTCTTTAGTGAAAAGTGGTTACTGCTAGGATTGGTACTCCATATTATTTGAAGGTAAGAGACTTGCTATTGAATAAAATTGTTGTGCACATATAAGATAATTATAATAATAATGAAATATATATATAGAAAGAATGATGATCATGATGATATATTATTACTATAATAATGTATAATAATAATAGTAGTTACAATAGTTATAATAATAATTATTATTGTTATTATTATACATTTAATGATAATAATAATATTATAGTAATAATACTACTACTGGTCTGTTATTATGCTTGCAGAATAGTATTTATTATTTATAGGAAAGAAGATATCATCATCATAATAATAATAAATAATAGATAGTTGACTTAGCCACAATCAATACACTACTACTACCACTACTACTACTACTACTACTAGTCTCGGTATCCATAAAATTTTGTTGTCGATTACCACCATCTTCTCCTATCTATAATACTGAGTAATTCAGAAGAAGTACACAGTTAGCAACAAAAATCCCTCTGTGTGTTAGGTAACACCGTACAGCCACAAAATTTATGGGATCATACATATTTGCCGCATCATCATGTGATTCGGTGCGCTTAGCTGCTTCGAAGATTCGCTGTCACCCTCAGTATCAACAATGATTCCTTTTTCCTTCGTTCGTTTGTTAACCATCTGCTTTTCTTTTTCTGCGATTGATTTATGCAGTGATCTTAGGAGTGGTTTGAATTGTTTGCCTGCCTCATAAAATGCTCGTTTTGCAAGAACTGTTTTCCTAGTTTTAAACTTTTATTTGGTAGAAATGAAGCTTTCAGGAAGCTTGCTGTCATATGGCCAACCACATACCGAGTATTCTAAGCAACATTAAATGTTGACATCAGTGAGTATTCAATTGAAAATATTTCTTGCTTGCCTGACTGGGCTCATCAGGTAGTTACACCAATGCAAGGTTCAAAGAAATCTTCAATTTACTTGAAGCACTTGACAAATTAAAATTGGAATTCCGTATCTCAGATGCTGGCTTCCATTTCATTTTTTTTTTATGATAATAGCCAATGGCTTTTTCTTAACTCAGTTCAGTTTCTTGTCATCTGCGTTAGTTGTACATTAATTGTTACCAATTTATTTCACTACACGCTCACTGTTTCTGTTACCATTGTTACAAACCGAAACTTTGGTTAATACTGATCTGCTGCACTTATATACCACTGCTATATAGTGAGCTTGTTTGCTTGCTGTTGGTGTCTTTTAGTAGCTACTCATCTTTGCCTTGGTCGTCTGTGAATGAGCAAATATTTACAAAGCTGTTGCAAATTTTCTATGCTGCTCCATTTTTAATGGCATATGCATCATTTGCACTGAGTTGGTTTCAAAATGTTTCGCATTCGCAGTATTTTGCCATTTGCATGTACATGCATTTAGCTGTGATAAATTGCGCTAGTTGACCTTTGCTCATTTCATTCAACTGATAGCAGCAAGTAGTTGGCATGATGCCACAGGCATAGGCAGACTTTAGTACTCTACTAGTAATGTGAAACTCCTGTCCGTCTGTTGCAAATACACACATTCACACCTCATTGAACAGCTAAAGTATTTCCATGTACAGCTATTGCATCACTATCTTTAGCTAATAGTGGTATGGCTAAAACAATGATTTCAACTTTGACCTTTCAGCCCTGAAATTTTGCTTTGGTTTTGACACGATTATATGCTCTACAGCTGCAGATATTAAAAGGCGGTTTGCTCCACCGACCTTATTTTTTTTCCATGGACAGAAACATATTGTTTCTCAAGCAAAAGTTATTGTAAAGAATTGCGTTATGTACATGTGTTTTACAATGTGTTCCATTGTTCACTGGTTTTGTTATCTGTGATTTCATCTTCATCAGCATCTATCAAAGGTAACTGAACAGATTTTTTGCTTCATGCAGTGTGATCAGCTGATCAACGTAACCTTTTTCTGCTTTACAGCAGACTCCTGGTCCAAGGTCGAGACAATCAGCAATTTATTTGAAGTGTGAGAGATTTTGCAGTCTTGTGCTCAGGTTAAAAGCTGAAAAATCTTGCAAGTTTCATGTCTTTATTCCAATAACTCTAAATAAATTCACCAGACTAATGATTTGAATTTAACTGTCGTGCAGAAATAGTATCTGGTTTTTATTACAGTGTTGCAACCAAGTATCAAACTGTTAAACGCAGTGGTTATTGGGGACTATACATGGGTTTTTTATTCCATATTTTTGATAATTTAAGCGATTTGCATGCAAACCAATCTTTAGCTTTTCAACAGCAAGTCTGCCTGCAAGTACCAATTATATCAATGTTATAGTGTTGGTGATTGAAAACTATTTGTTTGACCCAATAATGAGTATTTCAGTTATTATAACCGCTTTTATTGTTGCTCCTAATAGAGATGAATATTCTCAATAATTCACATAATGCTGACAATTGAGTGAATCGGGAACGTTATAAAATTAGTAATTTACGCTACTTTGCCTTAGTACTAGGAGTTTTTGAACTCTCTTTGGACAGAATTGAAAACAATTTCTCTGTCTTTTGTAGGAAACCCTCAATAATGTTGATTTGGACCAGCTGAAGTAACGTGTTATATGACATCCTCATTCCTTATTCTAGCACAACTTCAAAACTTGCATAGTAAGTGATGTCAACTTTATATACAGTGTACATTTCAGCCAACTCCTACATAGGGAGTTTGCGAAAGTTCAACGAGTACGTGAGAGAGGTCACGTGGTACCACTAGAGCGGATTATTTTTTATTATTTGTATTGCTAAACGTAACACCTCCACATGACACCTCTTGTTTACGTGAGCTTTCTTACGACATTTCACTGTTTTGACAGAAGGAACCTTTTTCTATGTCAGCCGCCTCTTTTACGCTGGAGGGAGATTTATTGCCGCCATCGCAAACTGTTGATGATTATTATTTACTTTTATTTATCACAATAACTAATAATAATTAATTTACTCATCATTAGTGATGATAATAGTATTTAGTTTTGTGACTTATTATAACAATAATTAATTATTATCAATTGGTATTTGTTGTTAGGAATTATTAATTTCGCTTATTGTTCATTTATTAAATGTATTATTAGGCGCTTTCGGTGTGCTCAACGTTTACATTTAATCCTCAATGGCAGTTTTTTGTCGAGGGATTATCTGCCCCTTTACAGCAAGTTTTTTTTCAACGTGCATCAACGCTCATTTTTGCGTTTGTCAAAGAGTTTACAGTGCACGTTTGCCAGCGAACACCTATAAAATTCAACGCGTCGGTTTTCCAAAGGAGTCGTCTTCTCACTAATTACGGCACTGTACCTTTTTGCGGCATTATAACTACAACGTGCTATCAAAAGTTAGAATTTTTTTCCTTGTTTTTAATGGATGTATTATTACTTATTATTAATGTCATAGATTATTAGTTTTAGTACTGTCATTATTATTAATGCTATCACTGTTGCCAATAATAATATTACAACTTTCATTCATTTTATTTTTTATTATCTTTATCTGATAAAATATATTATTTTATAACAGCGAATCAGCACACCATTATTATTATTAAATAATAATTCATGTTTTTGCTTGTTGCTGTCATTATTATTCATCATTGTCATTATTATTCTTATCACCATTATTATCAATAACAAAAAAAAATTTGTACTTGGTGGTGGTTTGCTGAGTTTTAATAACACTGTGTATAAATAGCAGGCAGATGATGCAGTTGTTGTCAGGGCAACAAAAATCTCGCTATGAACAGCTACTTTTCAACCCAAGAGTTTAGGCTAACTAACTTACGATTGCGGAGCTATATTTATGACTGATGACACAAAAAAAGAAGACAACTCTTGCAAAACTTTGTAAAATGTACGCACTCGCCTACTACCTTAAGTTATCGTTCGAGGGATAAACACGTCGATCAAACTTTCTCAAACCAACGCGTTGATACATCGAAAACGCCTATTATTACATATATAAATATATATAATATTATTATTTTCATCAATGTGATCGTTGTAGATTAAGCGTCATAAAAAATGAAAATTACAATGACCGGCGTATACACATTTTGAATGAACATCAGTTAGGCCAGTAGTCCATTTACAGGTAGCCTCCATGTTAATAGCAACTTACAACTTTGATTGGGAAGCCATTGTTGGTAAAAAATACAAAAAATGTAGATGCTATTGCTGTGAAAACGGAAATGGTTTTCAGTCATGGAATTGGCTCACTCAGTAAGATTTTCGCAACGTACTTGGTGAGCTTATCCTCGAACTTTATAATTTGGTCACTTGGCGAGTACCCTACGTTAACGTACTCGTTAGTCCGGGTTTTCCGCAAATTCCTTAATAACATTTGCTTTACCTGCCCTTAACCCTCAGGCTCTTTAGCTACTACCCTAGAGGACTTTACTTTCGCTGGAGTTTAATTTCGCTACCTCCGTGATTACAATTGGTTCGCTAGCAAACATTTCGCTAGCAGTTCCGTGGCAATTATATTAGCGGTACACATTTTCGCACCCGGTTTTTCATATTATTATTGTTATTATTATAATAATAATAAAATAATTATTATTTGTCTAAACATCAACAATGTGATGTATTTACTTACATGAGGGTATATTATCTTCCTGTACTCTTTAACCTCACAATAAAATATCCCTTAAATATGTTCTCATCTGACAAAGGTATGACAGTGCCAAAAACATAAATCACAGATGAAATGGTAGAGAACAGTATTTATCTCTCTTTATATGTGAAGAAGAAGACCATGACATAGTGCATGCTGTTAGGGGCAAAACAATGCTGGAATGCGAGACGTAATTGTTAGTCCCTAAATTACAAATAGAAACTTAGGCTCAGCTAGCGAGCCAAGTTGTTGTTCTGTATGAAACAAAATCAGATTGGAGCTTGTAAAAATAATCATCACCACATAAATTTCGACACCTCCCCTCATCCTGCACCATTTATATTCGAATTTGCCTCCAGAGGATTCCACGATTTGTACGATAAATAATACGTACACATTTATTTATATCATTGGTCATGAATTTATTTCACTTGAGTAATTGGAAATAAGAAACTAAATGCCATCATCATACCATAATAATAATAATCATAATTGTTATTATTATAATTTTCTTGTTCTTTATTATTTTCTTTAATACAACAAAAATAGTTATAGTAATAGTATTATATTTAATTATTGTTATATATCATTAATAATAAAATGTTGTTATTTGTTTTGTGTTCATGTTGATATCATATCAGTTGGATTATTTTTTTTCTTCAAGTTTCACTATTACAGGGGCTGAAAAGAAGTTTGTTGGAACTACATTTCGCTACTTCCAGCACCCGCGGAAAACGCGAAAGTTTGGTCCCGCAAAAACTAAAGTCCTCTAGGGTATCAGAATATGTTTCTCACAACAGGCAACCCTAATCATTGGTTATATTGTAATTTGCTTGTGTTTTACAGGAAACAAAAGTAGTCCTTGCTGACACCAGAACTAACAGCTGCAGCAGAACCTTGCGACTGTTTCCACTTTCACTCCGCTATAAGAGGTAGGTGCCAGACAAAAAAAGCAAAAAAGAAATTCTTTTACTGAAAATGCACAGAAAAGCAGTTGGTTGTCTTCCCATTGGAATCACAACTTCCTAATAAGACAATAGCTGTAGAAAGGTTTTAAAAGTTGTGCTCTCCATTGCAATGAAATTAGAACACAACTTCTATTTTAACTAATAGACATGGGTCAGAATTTTTATTATGAGACATCAATTATTTTCAAAGTCAATTTTTTTCATTTTTTATGCTCATTTGTTTGAGCCAAACCATTTGTATTGGCATGCTTCATATGTAAGCAGTGTCAAACTACAAAAACAGTGAAAATAAAAGTTGACATTGATTTTTTGTTATTACTTTTATGTAGGCTATTGCCGTCAGGATCAAGCTTATTAAAAATGATAATTATTCAACAGATTGTCCAACATCATCATATTTTGGGTTTGAAAAATATTAGCGTAATATAATAAGTCTGTTAAAAGTAAAAAATAGCTGTCATTGTGGATATATTTAGTATTACAGGGATACGCAACAATTATATCGGGTAATAAAAATAAATTATTCATCAATAAAATTTTTCAATGAGTAGTATGGTATTGGTTCTATAAAAGTGAATAATGATAAAATTACTTAATTTCTTAGTTTTCATTGCTTTGAAAATGCTGCTGAAAAAATATTTTTCGGTAAGAGAAGGCCCAAAAACTTGTTTTTGTTTCAATTATTAATAATTAAATGCACACACTTAATCAATTTAGGCCAAATTTGATATCAAATTGCTCCTCTGTTTGCCACAAATTTTAAACGAGTATTTATTTTTATTTGGTCGTGTTTTGATCCACTTTTAGGCTTTTTACCCAAAATTATATGGTGTCTCATCGTAAACAATCTGACCCATATGCAGAAAAGGTCATGGAATACAAGAGTAGAGAATCTTTGGCAAATATCATACCTACACCTTATGTACTAGCCTGTGTATTATTATACATAAGTACTACTACATCTGTGTACAACCATTACTGTGAACTACTAGGGGTATTCTTTACGCTATGTCTGTACTGCAATGTTTATGTACTTCTATGTTGGTTTATTGTTGCCTATGTACTACTGTGTGTATAATATCATTTTTCTCTACTATATTAAGAGTATTTGCGACCTGTTCGCCGAACAAAATACAAAAAATAATTTGTGTTCATAATTCAACACGACGCGTGTGCAATGGAGCATTAGTTTAAAACAACATGAATATTTAATGAAGTGTTATAGTTTGCCGAACAAATCATAAAGAAGATAACTCCCAATTTTTAAAATAATCTTGAAAATAATAAAATTTGAGCTGCTACAAACCGGAATAGTTTGTCAAGCTGCCCTTCAATTTAGTAAATTTTGAGCGCTTGCAAGTATTTTAAATTATTTTTGAAGGATATAAAAAGGGTCTATGAAAATGAAAAAAAATCAACTCTCACATTATCATTTATTTAGTGTTCAGTTTCATTCGCGACCTACGAACAATATAAATAAATACTTGCTGATTATTTTTTTATTCAGTGAGCTACTTTTTGTTGATCCACGAGTTCCGAAAAAAATGATTATTTATTGATTAAATTTATTGCCGGTCTGGTTATTTTTTTTGCAATGTGTTCGAGGAACAGAGGTCACGAATACTCTTATTGTCTACACCCTACTATGTCTATGTAATTAGGTGTCTATGTACTACAATGTCTACTTACTACAATAACTATGTACTATTATACCTATGTATTACTATATCTATGTACTACTAGTTCTATGTGCTACAGTGTTTATGGACAACTATGTCTATGGACTTCTATGTCTATGTACTGCTATGTCTATGTACTACTATGTCTATGTACTGCTATGTCTATGTAATGCTATGCCTATGCACTACTATGTCTATGCACTGCTATGTCTATGTACTGCTATGTCTATGCACTACTATGTCTATGTACTGCTGTGTCTATGTAGTACTACGTCTATGCACTAATATTTCTATGCATGGCTGTTTTTATGTACTACTGTGCCTCTGTATGACGATGTCTGTCTATGCACCAATATGTCTATGTACTACGATGTCTATGTGCTACTATGTCTATGCACTAATATTTCTATGCACGGCTATTTTTATGTACTACTATGCCTCTGTATGACTATGCCTATGTACTACGATGTCTATGTACTACTATGTCTATGCACTAATATGTCTGTGTACTGCGATGACTATTCACTGCCATATCTCTGCACGACTATGTCTATGCACTAATAAAACTACGCACTACTATTTTTATGTACTACTATGTCTATGCAGTACTATGTCTATGCACTAATATTTCTCTGTACTACTCCATCTATGAACGACTATTTTTATGTACTACTATGCCTCTGTATGACTATGTTTATGCACTAATATGTCTATGTACTGCGATGACTATGTACTACCATATATATATACTGCATGAGTCAAGGTGTTTGTTTGCTTGTAGGTCTGATGTCCGCAAAACGGCACCAGTTAAACCGGTGATTGGTCACTATTACTTGTGTTTAACCCGAAATGACAAGACATTTGCCACAGGCATTGATAGCAAGTTCAGTCTCTGAAGTTTCGGTTTATCCTCCATCCTATCCAGACGCTCAATCCTTATACTTAGCATAGAAAATCGCCTACCATAGACTTGCTGCGGAGATGAGTTTTGTGTGCATGTGTAGAGACCGTTGCACTTGTGTATCAACGTTCCGTTCGTTTCACTTGGAGTAATTTAGTCTAGGTCAATTGTAACTCGTACTCACCAATGTACCATCCTGCCAAAGTTGAATAACATTGAACTCAATTGAAACTATGGGTCTCCCACGTCCAGCTGTCCTGATGCAATTAGGAATTCCTTGAGCTTCTTGAGTGCTACAGCTGAGTATCTTCTGCAGACATTGAGGTTGTGGTTTCTGTAGTTCAACCAGATAGCCTCCTTCCGTGCTTCGTGGACACAGAGTACTCCATAGAGCTAACCAGCTTTTTCGAAACTTGACTAAATGAGATTGACAATTATTAGTCCATTTGTGCTTCATTATTCATTTTTCTTTCTTGATTACCAACTCTAAGGTTCACTATAGCTTGTCAACTTTTAAAACTACTGTATTAAAAATTGAATCATGGGATAAAATTTGTACTGTGTGATGCATATCTAGTATCTATATCATTAGTTATGGAAAAAAACCATAGAGCCATCCGTAATAACTCAGTTTAATGCATTCCTAGGATGAGCAATAGTTGTAAATTGTTTGATAGCACAAGCTACAAATTAGCACTCCCTTGGCTGTGGTTAACCACAGTTTTATTGGCTTTGCTTCTCTGCTCAACTTTGGCCAGTTTATATTGCTGAGCCCTTGCTGAGGCCTGTCATGTCTTGAGGGTGACGGAACTCAGTGAGCATGTGTGGCTTTTTGGTTTAGGTGCTCTTCTCACTCCGAAAGACTCCCAAAACTGTCTGTTCCATTCCGATCAAGATTGCTTGGGCCTGGGAAGTTCTTTCCTTGCAGCTCTTTATTTTTGATTGATAATCTTTGTTGCATTATATTTTTTGGTGACAAAAACTAGACAAGGTATGCAGCTGTAAGAAATCAATATTGGTTTTTGTGTCATCGTAATGCTGAATGAGTAGAAAGTAGTGTTTGGCTGGCGTATGCATTACCTTAGTATTATCCTCAGTGTGTCAGCTAGGCAAAATTGGGAATTGATAGCAAGTTATGATAACAAATGCAAACCATCAAATAGCAACCAGTACCTGAGGGTGACAAGTCATGAAGGCAACTAAACAACCTTCAGCGCTGTACGCAGTGGGTTTTCCAAGTGCTATTCGGTGAAGCGAAAATAGGTCACCGGCTACTAAAGAGTATCATATAGCTTTCCTATAGCTAGTGCAGGGCAGCTAAACTCAAAAGCTAGGTCGAAGCAAGTGTATAAAGAATTTTTAACCCTCAATACCATAATTCCAAAACAAAAGAAGAATAACATGGCCAAGTTTCCCCAATTTTCAACATTTCATGTGTCATTTGGTGGTTTTACCAAATCTCTATGTTGGGTACAACTGTAGCAATATGGCCGGGTACAACAAAGTACAAAATTGCATAGCAAAACAAAATACTGTTTGATTATTTACCATTCAAATTGAGGTTTACAGTTTTGTTTAATTCCCCACATAAAATCTGAAATTAGCCATCCACCACTGTTTTTACTTCATTTGTAAGCCTATTAGTTTTGACAGTAACTGGAAGGGTAGTTTCAATGAATGCATATATATACAGCAATAAATTTCATCAGCTGCCTAATGCTTCAGGTATATATAGCAATCAGGCTAGCGATTTTGCTTATCATTTGGGGAAGTCCCTCCCCCAAAATTGCGCAAATTTTCACCACCACCCATTATTCAGCGATTCTGTTCAAACTCACTGTTACAAAGCATAGCCTTCAATAAATAGGATTGTTGGCAGATAGAAGCGCTGCATCTATAGTTACACTATTGGAAACAAGGATAAAGTTTCTTTGCATTGTGATTGGCTGATCAAAGAATCCGCTAGCGATTTATATATCTCGAACAAAACCTGCCGATAACCTCAAATAAAGTGCTGGCGATTGCTTGGCGATTTTGCAAGAAACAGAATTTGCAAAATCACGCAATCGCTAAGCAAATCGCTTAGTAAGCGCTATATGTACAGCGCTCGCACTGTAAGGCCCCTAATTCATCTGTGATATTTGGATTACCAATAATGGGTCACACATTCTTGGGATGTATCACAGTTTAGTTAACAGCCACAATCATGTTAAGGCTATGTGTGTGATGTGTACACAACAGTATGTGTAGCAGCATTATTCCATAAACAAAACAAAGTTTGACATTTCTATAGAGAAAACAAAAAGGTAGAAATTTATTTGTGCCCAAGTAGGTAACGTGCAAACAAAATTACACATGTAAATTTATAGAGAAAAAACTACAAAACGACATTCACAGAAGTCAAATATTGTAATGTTACCGAGATGATTGGGGATGCTTGAAAAAGTAGAATCAAGAAATTTTTAAATCCCTCAACATTGTGGCTACATTTTGAGACAAGCTTTGCTCTTCATAGCATACGACAGGGCTCATTTCCAATGCAGCTGCACCCGCTTTCAAAAACATTAGGGAATTTCCATCATCGCAGCAGAAGAATTTATCTCCAATCATTTTGTAAGGCATGTTATGTCCATTGGTCTTCCAATAATGTCTGGAGTTGCCTTCTTGACAGCTAATCTCTTCAGAGGCAAAGACTACATTGTTAGACAGCATGTCCGGGCAATTGCGTACATGATAGCAGTCTTTTCAGAGACTCTCTTTTCTGACGCATGAACAATTTTCATGCAAGTTTCATGTGAGCAAGTTTCATAAGCTTCCAAGGCAAGCAAATGTTCCATATCCATCAAACTCCGAAGCGCATCGGCAACCTTTAGCACAGTTACCACCAGATTGGGCATGCTGTTTGAATGAAACCAAGATTTTCATATTGGAAACCATTTATCACTTATGGTGTTGGTGATGTGGTATTTTGATGAGCTGCAAGTAAACAGAACACTTAAAATTTACACTGTCAAAACAATAGGCATATCAAACAATAGTATGGAAGTGAATGGATATCTCCATTAAATGCACCAATTTCAAACATAGGGAACTTTACCAAACGTCAGTCCAAAAATTTGCACCATTATAAGATACCGGCCAATTTTTGTTTTGCTCTAAAAACCTGACTGTAGCTCAATCGATTCTCCATTATTTGCATGCGCTCAATCACAATCTGCCTTCCCTCTTTTATTGTGAAAAAAAATTGTATAAAATGTTGTTGTTACAAATAAAAAATAGTTTTCGGAAAAGAGTGCTATTAAATAAAATAATAGGTTACCAATTTCACAATACATCTTTTAGTGCTTACTATCTCCAAGGAAAGACCTCAACTTTTAAGTGTTTTTGTATGAACTCTTTAATATTTACTTCCAATGGCATCAAGTAAGTTATTGAAACGATTTTCAAAAAGAGAGGTCGATAAACGTCCGGCACAAAATAGAAAATACAAATTTCAAAAAACCAATTAACTAGTTGTTTTTGAGCTGCTACTTTTTAAATGTATGTACCCCTAAAAAGTCAGCTTCGGCTATTTTTTGCACCCAAGAATGCAACCAAATCTGTGATGTGGATGTTGACGAACCATCACGAAATCCAAATTTTGTGAAATGCTTTCTTGGATATGTGAAAAAATGGCAAACGGCAGTGAAGGCAAGACAATTAATAAAATCTATATATTCTTCACAAACTAATTACAATACAGGTGACCAACAGTTAGCCCTGCACTACTTTGGTAACTGCTATCAAACATTTTACACAAAAAAATTGTAATTCATCATTACCTGGCTGCTGTGTTAGTAGGCATTCTGGATGATATTTCAATTAAAATGATTAGATTTCATCTTTGAAGGAAACAACCGGTATCAGCAATGAAACTGATAGATGTTGTTCTCACTTAAAACCGTTTCAAGTTGTGTTTGTGGGGTTGCTGTTTCGTTGATGACTAGCACTGTATTTGAGTAGTGCCACTGCGATAGCTGTTTGTCCATACCTGTGGTCTAACGATTACCGCACTTGCTGACTACTATGCTTACTGAATCATCTTATTTAAACAAAGGAGGTGTAGGTAAGCAGTGCTGACCCACTTATTATTCAACTTCGTAGTAGTTCATGCCAGCTCAGCCAATACCCTAATTGCCACTCAATGTCTAAATCAACTGACACATTCTTTGTCCCATTATAAAATGCCAAAATGATTTTTTTCCTGTGAAGATGTGCTTATGGAAGGTAAATTCAGTGTCAAATAGACATGACGACTGCTCACCTTCATAGTTTGCCTGACCTTTGCTTGACAGTAACCGAGTTATTCAAGCAAGTGGCTCCAAAGAAAGTGAACAAGGTGCTAACAGAGTACTTGGAAACAGGAAACAACTACAAAAGTAAAGATCGAGGTGAAGAAAAATATCACGCATTACGTCATAGGATAGTTCCTTATCTCCAACGACTCCAGGAACAAAATGGAATGAAACTTGCAAGACATTGAAAAATTTTTACTATCTGACCAATAGGGAGCTGGCAACTACACGCATTAATGAACAATCAGAGAAGCGGAGGCAAGTTTGCGCTCACTTCCTCAAAACTGCCGAGCGCAGATGATGAACCGATTTTCAGTTTTATTTCATTTTCAATGCACAAAAACATACTTTAAAAAATATAAACAAGGAATATAAGAAACATCTTAGGCTATATATACATGTAAAGTTTGTCAGCCTGTGCCAGCATATGAAGAAAGGTGCAAGCAGAAAAAAATGATGCAACATTAAATGGCAAACAGCTGGCGCGCAATGAATCATGCACTTGTCTTTCGCATATGAGTGACAGGCAATCTGCTGTAACTAGAGCCAGTTAACCGCTACAGCAAAATATTTTAAATACAATGAAAGAAAACATATCAAGATATATATAGATGTAAAGCTTTTCAGCCTGCAAAAGCATGTGAAAAAATGTTCGAGCAGAAAAAAAATGATAAAATATTAAATAGCAAACATCTGGCGCACACTGAATCATGCACTTGTCCTGTGCATATGAGTGACAGGCAATCAGCTGTCGCTAGTTTAAGAACAAATAATAATCATAAGCTGTACATAAAAACATTAATTAAATGATTATCTTCTTATAACGGTAAGTAAAAAGTGTACATAAAACATGAGGCCGAGAAGTGGACTGATGATGATTAGGAAAAAATTTTGTTCCTGCTGATATCATACCATTTTATTCATCATAATAATAATCATAATGAGGAGGAGTTTAATAAGTATTGTTAGCTATAACTAATAACAATAATAATTAATATTATTATAAATACACTAATAAATACAATCACCATAAAAATAACATTAAGTAAATATTAATAGCAGTAATTTTATAATCTTATTACTGTATTATTATATCATTATTGTTTAATGGTTATTTACTGTTTCTGACTAATCAATAAATAATAATAAATTAATAAAATAATGATGATAATAACAGTAATAAAAATAATGACTATAATTATAATATAAATGATAATAATATATTAAATTTAATGAGTGATGATGATAATAATAATAATCATAATTAATGAATAATCATAATAATAAAAAAATAACAAGTGATAAAATAATTTTAATAAATTATTATTAGTTGAACTTACTTTTTTACTACTTTACTGCCATCCATGGAAGAAAGTCTTTAGAGCTGATTCTCAGACAAAAAACTGCTCGGCAGAAGCACTCTCATTAATTGTATCAAAAATGTTGATTGATGAATATTTGATGAAACATAGATTTGTTAACGAACGAAAATCAACTGCCCAAATAAAAACAAAATAAGGAAAAGGCTGAGCATGTGCGGAGTGGCCGTAATTGAAGCCACTGAAATAGATTTCAGCGATTGAAGCGTTGCAACTGGCCTGTGAACCACAAAAGCCACTTTATCAATTACAATCTAGTAGTGATATAACAACACTAGCAACCTTGGGTTAGAAAACTTGGCAAAGGGGCAACTTTATGAAAGAGTAGACAACTTATCTAAAACGAAGAAAGTAGGACAACTCTGAAAAGCAGTTAAGGAAGATAGCGATGGGGAGATTACTTCTCAAAAAAACCTTGTGTGTTCTGTGCACACAACAGCTTACTATGCTGATCTTTGATGAGAATTTATTGTATACAAAGGTAAATATTTCAACTGACCGGTTTTAGGATAAATGGTATATAATATATAGTATATTGTGTAGAAGCATTGACGGCGCTGGCTGGTATTGAGTACAGTAGCATGCATTTATTTATTCAAAGACAGTGACACGACTTTCTATCACAGAAAATCTGGCCGATTGTTTTACAAACAAAGATATCGTTTATCCTATATTTTTGCTGTACAAACTAGTTCATAGTTATTTCTCAGTCATTTACAAAGATTTTTTTTGTTTTAGATTTTTAGACAGACTTCCAGATGGAAAGGGGTATGTAGCGATGTGTTTCCTGTGTAGAATTCTAGAAGCAAATGGCTCAGTAATGATGAATACTTCTGCATACGCTATTATGGTATCAGCTTTTCCTCAAGATATTGGCCGCGCTGTTGTAAGTAACAACTAACATCCACTATGGCTTTGATTCCACTATCAATATTTTCATAGCGATTTTTTCCACTTCTAGTCAATTCAAGTTTAAACATAATATCACTCGCCATGCTGAGTATTTGACTACAACATTAAAGTTTTAGATTTTTGATTACTTTTATTTATCAGGTTTTCGTTTCTTGTGTGATTTATGAAATCATCTCTTGAAATGCTGTGAGCCACTTAAAAAGATAAATTTTACTAACTTGCCGTAGATAAGTAAAAAACAAATGAAAAATTAACTACCATTAGCAAGGATAGTTCTGTCTAACAAGGGAGTTCCCTATTTCGGGAGCCGAAAATCTTTTAGTTGATTTATCCACATCCAATCAACAAATACTTGAAATTTCAGGAGCAAACATCTCAAATTTATTGAAGCTAGAACCAATCTAATGTAGCCCAGTTTGAAATAACAGCTTGGGTTTCGCCAAAAATGATATTGATTCATAAAAAACCGATATTTAGCAAAACATGTAGAATCTAAGAAACGAGTGTTATCAAATACCTATTACTAAACTAAAACTTGTCTCTCAAAAAAGAACGGTTGTCTACCATGATTTTGTAGCCAGTGCAGCGATGCTAAAACTATGAATTTCGTCAAATGTAAAATGGTGAAACACTTTATGCAGCAATTAAAGGTATCTGTGATAGGCTCATCAAGCGGAGGCAAAAGATAATTAGTGGTTGTAGGTCAATATGGTGCATATGAAACTGAACACTAGTTTAGAACATCAGAATAAATTGATAAATTATTCTGAATCACTTAAAAAGAAGATAAGTACCAATTTGCGAAGTGTTAAAGAAAAAATGAAATCAGTATCAATATATTATGTATCATATGTCTTATGAAGTTCCTGGTGATTCAAATCTTGAATTAATTACATTTGTTTGATGTGATTTTTTCAATGTTTATTTTTATTTTGCGCACTACAAACGATATCAATAAATGCTCATTGATTATTTCTTAATTCAGTGGGCTACTTTATGTTGACCTTCCAATTCTGAGCAAAATGATTATTTATTGATTATATTTATTGCCGATCTGAATACTTTTATTGCGTGTTTCTTGGTGAACACAAGTGGGGAATACTCTTGATGAATATTTAATTGAGCTAGTGAGAACCTACAATGTTGTGAAATGCATAATATTCTGAAATCAGCTACATTGTTTTTATTTCATATGAAATGGTGTTTCTTGCTATATATTCCACAAGCCTCCGTATAATCCAGTTATTAACCTTGAATGTTGTATGATGTTAGAAATAAATGAGTTATTCATCCAATAAAATCAAACCGGTGATGTTATGTTGTAGGGTGTACTTGAAATGTGCATGGGACTTGGATTAGTCCTAGGACCATCAATTGGTGGAGTTCTTTATGGGGTGAGTGTACTACCTCTCTGGCAAGTACTTATTTTGCTAAATAGTAGAAACAATTTGTTTTATACAGTCAAAAATCTCAAATCCGTTCCTAAGAAAACCATATTAAAAACTTTGTAACTGAGAAGATTCCAGTCCTAGTGTACTCTAGCCAGGGTGGCTTTCTGATGTTGGGGGAAGCCCGCCCACAACTACAAACCCCACCCCTTGAGAGCCGCCCCGGCTAAGTTTACTCATGTATAATAATAGGAGTTGTCTTCTCAAAGTGCTGACAATTCAAATTTTTTAAGCAACTGACTTGTGTTGCTATTCAGCAGTCTTTGAGCATAAACATTTTTTCTTGAATTAGGGGTGCCAAACCAATATACCAAATGTGATGGTTCTAGAAAGTCAAATCCATTTAAGTTAAACTGTCACCAATTCTGCACCACTTAGTTATTATTATCATATTAATTAATATTGATTATCATATTTAAATTATCACTCGTGTTTTTGTTTGCATATAAACATTTACAGCTAATAACTGCCAATAGGTTTTTGCCCATGTTAGAAGGCTGTTTCAAAATTATTGGGCAATATTGTTTTTGTTTGTGCCACTATTTTTAACTGCTGGTGCTTTTATCTTTGCTCTAAGATGAGAGCTAGTACATTTACAATTAGAAGTTATTGCCTTTGCACTATGTCATGGGGACATAAATATACTCTGAATCCCAAAACTATAGGAAACTCGATAAACAAATTTTATTTTTAAAAGTCATAACCCTAACATTATGTCCGTGACATAATTTAAGTTTTTATCCTCTCCGTCTGCGGTACTTGTATGTCGATTGGTACGAGTGTTTAACTTGCAGTAGATCCATTAGACTCTTTTGGTTTGTCACTCTTTCCATATGATAGGCTGACCATAAAATGAGTGATTAATCAACCACGAAAAAATCTCACGACAACACCATGTAGCTTAGCAGTTAGATGCATTAATCATCACATCAACCAGACGTCTTATACACAATGAGTTTTGCTAATAAACACTATCGGACTACTGGACCAACAGGACCTACTGGACCTACTGGATCAACAGGACCAACAGGACCAACTGGACCAACTGGACCAACTGGACCAACAGGACCAACAGGACCAACAGGACCAACTGGACCAACAGGACCAACAGGACCAACCGTACCAACTGGACCAACAGGACCAACTGAACCAACAGGACCAACAGGACCAACTGGACCAACAGGACCAACAGGACCAACTGAACCAGCAGGACCAACTGAACCAGCAGGACCAACAAGACCAACCGGACCAACAGGACCAACCGGACCAACCGGACCAACAGGACCAACCGGCCCAACTGGAAGCAGGACTTACACCTATGGTCATCCAGCTGCTATATGAGATACTTAAAAAGAAATTTTGTTGTATTATAAAATTTTTACTGCTAACTAGGGTTGCCTTAGGCCATGGGTTCAAATCCCAATCTAGCATAAGTTTATTTGCAATGTGGTCCTGGCGGAGTATTTTCACTTTAGCGTCGCAACAGGAAGCAGCGTAGTCAATAGTATAACTTATGGTGAGAAATCACGACTTGCTTGACTGTTATCCTGACTTGAGAAAATTCGAACGGTTGATATGACGAAAAAGATGTTGTTGAGAAAAGTCAAGAGATCAATAAAGCCTTCGAACCTTTCTTCTTGAAAAAATGATGATTTTTTATTTGAGAAAAATTAACTAACTGTTATCCCCATAGTGCTATGTAATAGCACCTTAGCTTCTTACCTCAAGTTTAATTAGGATTGCCGAAGTAAATAAATGAAGGTGCGCTCTTGTTGTAGGCTGGTTACACAGTTGGGGCGTGTTGAGTTGCTTTATATGAAAGACACGTCGCCATTATTATACACTCCATACATTTCTACTGCTTATGGGTCGTTGATCGCGGATTTCATAAATCTAAATCAAAAAGGTAGAGACTTTCGTTAATACCAGTAATAATTTAGCATCGCAATGTCGTAGCAATAAGACTTCTGCTATCTCCCACTATAAAACTGCCGAGGGGGGGGGGGGGGGGGGAGGAGGGGCATTGCGTAAATAGTCACGCCTGAGTGACCATCAACATTTCCGAGCCACAATAGCAATGGAGACAGGGCTCATAAGAATACCCTTGTGCTTCAAAGTAAATCGTTGTTTCGCCGAAAGAGACAACTTCGACTTTACACCAGGGGTAACTCCTGTGGAGAGAAAACTCAAAACACAATTATTATGGCCATGATTATACCTCATAACTGTTTCTGGTAAAAAGATGAAAGTTTATTAAGAACTACTAGGGGTGCAAAAATATCTATTCAAATTCCTAAAACACAAAGTTTGAGGTCTACATTGTTAGATGAGTATTTCAACTTTAATTTTTTATCATTTCCTAAGCTGTTACACTGACAAACAACGTTGTTATTTATTGTAATCTATCCAAATCTTTTTTAATATACATTTAAAAGCCCTGCCTCCATTCGTGAGCTGTTTCGGCGGCCAAATTATTTTTGAGGAAGATTTTCACTACACTATTCGCTAACTATCATGTAGTGAATAGTATCTTACTTTTAGCTTTTAGATTACAGCCATGTATTAAGTTCCATGATTCCTAGCTGCGTCACTATATGAAAAATTTGATCTTTACTTGTTGTCCCATCATGCTGCTAGGGTTTGTTACCCTTGACCAATCTAACACAATGCACATTGCTATAAACTCAATGAGCCATAAGAGTTGATTGTTTTATGTTCATTTTTGTAGATTGGAGGATTTACTTTACCTTTTCTAGTAATTGGAGTTGTGACACTGACAGCCATGTTGGTTTGTTTGTACTTACTACCAAAAGTTGGTAAGTACAGAAATACTATGCTACAAAATGTCAAAATACAAAAAATTTACTACTCGACAATTTTCAAATACTTTTTGACGTTTCCCGCAGTTAAATCAAATAATTCAGCTAGAATAAATATTTTTTGTATATTATATTTTTTTTAGAAAACACAGCTAGTATGTATGGAAATTTCTTTAAGGTGCTGTGTATTCCTGGTGCAGTTGTACTGTACTTAGTTATAACTAGCTGTGGAATCTCTATCAGCTTTCTCAGTCCTACATTTAGCCTGTGGATGCAAAACTCAGTAAGTATACTCTGCTAACAAATAAGATCACACGCTAAAAAAAGTATTAAACTTTGTATGAAATTCAAATTTTCCAACTTTTAAAAAAAAAATGAACTTTTACGCATCAACACAACTTATAGATTCACAAAAAAATTACAACAAAATAATAATTTTTTGCAAGTAATAATGCTTTTGTTTTGTGAAAGTCAAAAGAAAATATTACAATTCCTTGCTGAAAATTGTAATAAGTTTTAAACTCACTGAATAATAAAAGCATTTTTAAGATGAGACAACTCTCCGTTACCAAGTTTACATAACTTACAACTATCAAACAAAATACAAAAGAAAGAAAGAACCAACAAGACAATAAATATTTGTAAGTTTGAATTTCTTTCTAAACTAATAAAAACCAAAATAAATTAGTTTAACTTGTTTTATTTCAAGGATATGATAAAAAACCTTGGTGAATTTTTATACACCTTGCAGTGGCTTTCTATTTATTATGAGGTCATGAAACAAGTTCTGATGAGCCAACGTACAAAAATAAGACTGACTCGTTTTATATATTGTTTCGAAGTCATCTCACCTCAGCTATAATGTGAGCATTGTATTCTTTGTCAGTCTATTATATCCATAGCAGTCGTTTGGTTCATAATTTGTGAGCTTTGGAAACTTTTGAAAGGTTTTGTTTTAATCTTATGTCAAACTGGTAAAAAGCTCTTTTGGAGTTGCCTTCTTCTTGGTGAGACAATTCCTTTATCAAAAACCACTACCAATTTAAAAGCAATTCTTTCAAGACGCAACCAATGATAAAGAGCCACGAAAGTTCTTTGCACAACCTGTGATTGTCTGCATAAAAATAAGTTACATCAATTTTTGCAACTTTTGCAAATTTAAGATGGTGGATGTTTTGGTCACCAAACAAGTATAATCAGACGTGTTAGAAATTGCTTTTCCGCTGCCAGTAAATATTAGACGATGAGCCCTTAATGAGTCAATACACTGTACAATGTATAGACTATGCATCATAATGTTGTTTAAAGACTGAACGCCTGAGATAAGTTCTAAAACATTAGTGCAATGTTTGACCAAATATTGTTTTTTTTCTCTTGCTGAAACTTCAATTCCACATCAAGTTTTTATTTAACTCGATAATATTTGTTCCCATCAATTTATAAATTTATGGCCGTAAAGTTCTATGAGCAACCATAACAATCCTCAAGATTTTTTAATAACTTTTAATGAGAAGACAACTCTCCAGCCAAATTGCATTGCGTTGACTATCTGTTGGGCTTATAATGCTAATGATCATAATAATATTTTATGCTCTCCTACAAACCAAAAATTCTGCTTAATGAATTGATTGCGAATGACTTCTGGTGAGAGGATTTAGCACCCTAACCAGTCAATATAGCACATAATCTCTAGACTATACATACATTATAACCAAGTCTGGGCGGACAATGCATGACAAAAATTTGAGAAAATTATTTAATATTCTGTCAATTTTCGGTATTTTTTTCTCATTAAACTTGCACCCCAGAAATTTTTTTGATGAAATGTGGTTGCTGCTGACTGATAATGACTTTCAAATACTTCTGTAATAATATAACCGCAGTTGTCTGAGCAGCCATTGCAGTTCTTGAAAGTTACTAGCCTTATTTGATGAGAAGACAACTCTCCCTTTTGATTGGATTTCGTTGCAAAAGTCTTTCGCCCTTTAATATTCCAGACCTTAAAACTGCAACACTAGTACAAGACTTCACCTTTACTATTATTGTTGTATTGTTTAAAGAACAGATCATGAGTAGCTAGTACAAGATTTAGCCTTTGACCTCTCTACTATGATATAGTTTCCAGATCTGACAGTGACAGCAATAGGTCTGATATACACTATCATAGCTGGAACTTATTTCTTTGCTGCCCCAGTATCTGGTCACTTCAGTGATAAGGTGAGCTTTTTATTACAATCCCAGCAGGATACCTGCTTTAGATGATTGTCACTTTTAAAGCAAGTGCATAAGTGCTTGTTTTTACTTTAAATTTACATGTTATGTAATAGTTTTTACACTTCATAGCAAGTATGCATTATGTAACAGCTTGCGTTTTACATAGCATATCCATGTTATGTAATGCTAATGCTACTACATAATGTGTACATCACATGTGCATGACAGTGTTTGCTTTGTTTCTTTTTGATTTTCCATTACATAAGAGGAACAAATTTTGCACGTCGGTCTCATTAGACAACTGTTGCATTACACATATTTGCACACAAATGTATTAATGAAGAAATAATAATATAATATGATTGGCAAACACACTTGGGTAGAACAAATCAAATATCAATCATACAAAACTCGTCAGTTTTCTCTTTTAAATTTGGGCATAAATTGTAATGAGCACACAACTTCTAATGCCAGTGTAGTCTTTGCTTCTCATGATTAATGAGCACTACATTGTAGGAAAGTAATTTATTAAATTAGATGACAAACTTTGTTGTAAGACTTTGCTTGCTTCTACAGGGATACGAGGGATCTTTGTGTATTGGAGGAATGACCTTTTCAGCTATATCTTACATCTTGATTGGACCTAATCCTTTGCTACTGGCTATTTTCTCCTGCAGGTGAGTCATTCATTTAAATTTGTCCACTTCTGATCATTTCAGTGTTTACAATCGTTACAACTCTTTTATACAATTTTGCTTTTGTTTCAGTATTCCACTGGTTGTTGTATCACTGGCAATATTAGGAATAGCTGCAGGTGTCACTATGATACCTGTATTCTCTCTAGCGGTGCGCCTCCTACGGTAAGTTTTGTAAATTAAATACTTGATCCTGTCTATTTGTATCTTATTAGTCAAAATATTTACTGATGCTTCTGAAGTTGCATATTAAAATGATCTAGACATATCAAAAACAAGGTCTCAATAGATTACTCGCTTTTGCAGAAAACACGGCTATGAAGAAGGAGTTGGTACTACGGGTTTAGCTTCTGGTTTCATTTCCTCTGGCTTTAGCCTGGGAAGTTTTATTGGACCAATCACAGCTAGCTCTCTAACAGATGCTATCACTTTTGAATGGGCCACCTCACTTTGTGCAGTTATTAATGTCGTATTGGTAAGTTTACACAGTGAAAAAAAATTCGTCATAGCATTATTCAATTTATGATTATTAATATTTTTATTTTAAAGTTTGTCACATTTCAAATTTTTATCCGGAATTGCTTTAGCCTAATGCTAATGTGTCTGCTTACAGTGTATTACAATGGTTGGATACGTATTACTGATGAAACACAAAAGAGAGTGGCCACTTACCGTGGTGGAAGGTAGAGAACTGGAAACATCTAATATAAACTATGGTAGCATTGACCAAAAGCTTACTACATAACATAGTTGATTGGGTGAAAGATTTGGTGAAGAGAATTTTTAACTCCGGGTATATTTACAAGTATGTTACATTTTAGCGTTAGAAACATAAATTGTTGTACACAAAATGAACTCAAAATACAATTTTTCGTTACATTTTGAATAATTTTTTTCCATTTAAGGATAGTTTTAAAATAATTTGGTGATTACCAAAAAGCTGATTAGTCTTCAGCAAATAAATAAAACATTTTCTAAATAAAGTGCAATTGTATTTTTTTCTATCAAATGCATTATTTATTACAAGTGTTCTCTCTCGGAGTAGCGAATATCAGTCACAAGTCTATCAAGGAGCTGATTTCTTTGGAGAAAAGGTCTCTTTTGTTGATGCTGCTGCTTCAAGGCGACACAGTGCCTTTGCACAGGCAATCGCATGGCTTAGCTAACTCTTTGGAATTGTCTACCCTTGGAGAAAAACCTACGCCCATTTCCTACACCCCTCCTACGCAAATCCAAGTCATTCTCAGCTGCATTTATTTTAAACCAACTCCAACCTACAGCTTGTGTTTTCACACAAGCAGCTTTAGGTATTAGTTGAGACTCGTGTAGTTGTCTGCCCTTGGAGAAGCTTGTAAGAAGGTAAAAGCTAAAGATTATTGTAGTAAGGAATAAATTGTAGAGAAAGAAGTTATTGTTGCTATATTATTATTGGATGGAATTTCTGGCAGACTACAGCGAATAATAAAGCTACTTGAAACGCTGCCATCAGACCCAAGCCTGTCTACATAGGGTAGTTCTAGTTGCAATAGCTGACCTAAAGAGAGTTGTCAACAGCAATGCCAAAAATCATAGAGCGTTAATATCTGATATAATCTTTATCATTTTTATACAAACCACAATTTTTTCTTTTACCGATTACTTATGATGCATCTT